>OY986993.1:19332351-20532351 GCA_963920545.1 Lepidium didymum | reverse complement strand
TGCAAAGAGAAGCATGAGAGCTCCTCGGATGCGATGGACCACTACTCTTCATGCTCGGTTCGTTCACGCAGTTGAATTACTTGGTGGCCATGAAAGTATGTTCCTTTTACCTCAAAGCTTATCTCTTTTCCAATTTCTTAATTACACTTTTTCTAAACTAATTAAATCAATCGTTAATTATAGGAGCAACACCTAAATCAGTACTTGAGCTCATGGATGTTAAAGATCTCACTTTGGCTCATGTTAAGTCCCATTTACAGGTAAATTTAATTAAATCATTTCTCTGATTGTTATATTATCATCTATTTAGTTAGTTGAGAGAAAGAAACAAAATTAAAAGTATTTTAACAAAAATAGGTTAATTAGTAAATTAATAATTTTGTTCTCGAAAATCGAAGCATTTGACTCGGTGACTTCCTTAAATCAGAGTTCCACTCGAGTCAGAACAGATCGAATCTTGTTTTCTTCTGATCCTTCTTTTTTATTTTTATTCTTATCTTAATTAAATCCAATTTTTTTTGCCAACCAATAATGCAGACTTTAGATGAGTTGTTAGTTAAGACAAAAGGAAAATGCATTTCTACATTCCATAAATATTTTAATAAAACATTAATTCTTTTTATTTGTGAGCTAGATCTGATGGTCTTTATAGACGATAGATAGTCTTTTTTTTTTTGCAAGTTTTTTTTTTCTTCTTGGAAAAATAAACTTGTCCTGTTACAAGTAAACCAAAAATTACTCAATATTACTATTACTGACACATATAGAATAGGAAGTTAGAGAGAGAATTCCAATTCACGTAAGTAATTTTGCTTTTTAAAATAACCAAAAAATTCAAAACAAATATTAGTACATAATCATAAGGTTTTATATTTTTTTGTCATATATGTGTATCCATAAGTGCATAAAATCTCAGGACAATCTAATTAGGGATAATTTCCCAAACAAATGAATTTTAGTCAGAAATTAAAAAACAGTTTTGATGATAAATAAATAGAGAAAAGAAGAGTACAAGAAACATCATCATTTCTCAATGATGAAATGGTTTTGGTCTTACACACAGTCACTGTGTGTGTGTGCAGAGAGAAAGAGAACTTAACCTAACCATGGTTCAAGTTCTGTATATGTTTAATAGGCAAGGTTTTAACCATAGTAAGACACATAAATTCATGCATGGGTACATGAAAATCGCAAAACTTCATTAATAATGTCAATTAATGCTTCTGTGTCCGAACTGTTCTATTTTTTTCTTTTTATCTTCCAATGTGTTTGTACATATATATAGATTATAATTATGTATATATATATGTTTCTTAATTTGAAAATTTTATTGGTACTGTTCAACTGTGTCGGAAGAGAAGAGTACATTTCTTGAGTCTCTTCTTCCATTGCCATGTATTTATATACATGCATAAATATAATTTACATTTTGCTTTTTGACTTACTCTAAATTATAAGACTGTACATGAGTTTTATTAGTTGGATTTTTGATGAATCGTTTTTTTTTTAATATTAGATGTACAGAACAGTGAAGACAACCGACAAAGCAGCAGCATCGTCAGGTTAGTGTTAGACAAATAATTCAGTTTCCTTCTGGTATAATTATTTAATTTTAGAGAATTTAATCAATGCAATGTGATTCTGATCTAAAACCCTAATTGTTTGTTTTATATATGGTTTAGGTCAATCGGATGTGTATGAAAATGGATCTTCAGGAGATAACAATTCAGACGATTGGATGTTTGATATGAATCGAAAGACTAGAGATAGTGAGGAATTGACGAATCCTATAGAGAAGCCAAATTGTCTATGGACCAATTCTTCCGGGTAATTAAGTTCATCATATATATAAGGTTTTAATTATTTATGCACTTATGCCTAAATATAGAGTATTATTATTCCATTGCTACTATTTATATAACATAAGTATATACATTATATATATACGTTGATGTATGAAGAAACATAATTAAGTGAACAAGATATATATATATAATTGGGTTAGGTTTATGTTTCAGCTTTGTAGTTCTGTTTTGTCTCTTTCTTAGCCACAAACCCCAATGGATCGGAGTTGAGACAAACCACATGATGGCTTAATCATCATGTCTTCTCTCTCATTCCTCACTCACAATAATACACAAATTATATATATATAACATTCACACAAAAAAACACACACACATATATATATATATATATATATATATATGGTGGGAATGTTTATATAAGTAAAATTACTTGAATGTTCTTGGAAAATTTACAAAAATGATATTATATATAAAAAAAAATCCAAAACTAATTTTTTTTTTTATAATCAGAACTAATAATTGAATTACTTAATATATAATTAGTGGATTTATTTTCTAAACTTAATACATTATTATTTACTAAGCAAAACAAACTTTAGATATACCATTTTCGATTGAATATATCACACTTTTATATAAGGAATTTCTAGAAACGTAGGTAAATTAAAGCTGGTTTTAGACTCTTTTTAACACATGAACAAATGGGCAAACACATGGGTTGGAGAAAAAGATTGATTTCTCAACTTTATGTTAAAATAAAGTAGTTCGTTTATAATGAAATATTTATAACATAGTTGTATATTTTGCTTACGTTAAACAAAAACAGCCATGGCAGTGACCAGAGATAAAAATAACTTTGTTATTACCAAAAGAAATGTTTTCTTTCGTCTTGTAATTTCTTATCTTCCTTTTTCACTTTCTTCATCTTTTTCCTCTATTTCTTTGATTATTATATAAATTTATAATAATTTATTCCTTTCTTTAAAGCGAATATCAAATATAACAAGCTTTTGTTTGGCTTTTTTTCAGAGAGGCACGTTTGCATGGGAAGATAATCGATAATGTTGCAGAAATTATGCTTCCTTCTGAGGTACGATACATCTCTTTCTGCAAATTTAACAATGTATATATATATATATATATAAGTGAATTTGTACATATATATGTATATTGAACTAATTTCAATGTATTTATGCATTGTCATTCCTTTTCTTTGCTAAAAACCTAAAAAGGGGTGCCACAAAAAGGGCTTTCATAAAAGCTTTTGCTTTAGGAATTTTTCAAAAGCAAAGGTTATTTTCATTTTTTAGATATTTATTTATTTAGGATAAATAAAAGAAAAACTTAGACTCATTGACATTGACCATGATATGAGTTTTTATTTTGACATTTGACATGCTTATATTGTGACTTGTGAAAGCTCAAGCCTTGAGGTGTGGTTATCTAACTTTGGCTTATAAGAGCTTCCAGTGAATTATCAGGAACATATATTGTTATGTTTGTGTCAATGTCAACACTAGTATTTAGAACAATAACTAGGGTAATTAAGTTTAGATATTAGAACTCTTGTCTTAATTATGGATGATAATACAATAAACTTAAACCCTTGTTGCATCAGTTTCTGCACTTTTTATTTAATTTTTTCTTCATTTTTGTTAAAAAATTTAGTTTGTTATGATTAATGATTGTTTTTGTTTTTAATTAAACAGAAGGAAATAGAAGGAAAGTGTTCAAGTTATGAGAGAATATCATCAGAAGAAATGAGCTCATCGAGCATCTCAGGAACAAGTCCTTTCAAGCCTAATCTTGAGTTTACTTTGGGTCGTTGTAGTTAGCTATAGTTATTAATTACTATTAATTAACTTCTATTTTGGCTAATGACTAGTTTTCCATATTCATATCAATTGAATAAGTTTTCATTTTAAGCTCAAATCTAAATTTTCTCTTGGAAGATTTACAAACACTGTTCCTTTTCCTTCTCTATTGAGAAAAGCTAGTGCAAGTCTTATGTTAATTTCTTTTGTTTATATTAAAAAAAAAATATATATATATATATATATATATGTAATAATAAAGATAGAGAAATATAAATAAAGAATAAAAATTGAGAAAAAGGAAAGACATAAAAGAGAAAAAGCAAAAAAGAAGAAAAGAGAGAAAAAGGTTTAAAAGAAAGACAAAAGAGGACATGAAGAAAAGAAAGCAAACAAGTTAAAGGAGAATGAGTAAAGTTGTAAGAAGAATATCTATAATATTTATATTAAACAAATGTTAATTTATTTTATTAAGAATTAATTATGATTAATATATGATTAATGATTACCTTTATGATTGCCATGAAGATTTAAGAGTGGGTATAAAGCATATGAACTGTCTGTCACCGTAAGCTTTTCGAAAAGATAATTAACTTGTACAAAAAAAATCAAAGAATATCTCTTTTAGTATTGGAAAATAAATAAATGAAAATCACGTATATATGATGATGTATCATTAAAGTATACTGAATATATCATAAGGAAAAAAGTAAAAGAGAAAGAAAAAAAAGAAAGAATAATTTAGGTGTATAAGGTAGATTCCCACCAAAGAATATTTTAGTTCATTCCTTTCAATGTTTTTGATGTTTCCTTAGTCGTCAACACTCTATTCTCAGTATTTTGTCCTCCTTGAACACACATAATTTAATAGATATTAAAATGTCATATATACATACTCTATAAATAAATGAGCACTACAAATTAAGTAGAGTAAGTCATATTTTTTTCGGTAGATGATCTAACTAATAACTCTGAAATCAAGAGTTTGACTTTTTCCACTACAAAAGATCTATTAAAAAGGGGTTTAGACTATTGATCGAATCTTGTCGATCCAATTATTGATAAAAAAAATCGGATGAATATATATATATATATATATAATAATCTAATAATACCATAAATTAATAATTATAAATTTAAAATATGTATTATTTTAAAAATTGACATATTGGTGAGTATCATGTCTGGTTTTCCTTATTTCAATTAAACACACAAAGAATAAGTATTCAAGAAAAAAGCTAAGAAATTCGACAGAAAAATAAAATATTAGTATAATATGGAATATGTCTCACCAAAGCATAAAAGAATTTAAATAACTTTTTTTAAACTAATCTGAATTCTAACTAAAATTTGTAACTAAAATCAAAAAATGTTTTAATAGTTCATTACTAATTAATATTTGCAGGAAATTATATAAACTAATTATTGATAACTAAAGTGATCAATCCGAATAAGAAATCAGTATGAGATTAGACTAATTATTGATGTATAAAATTTGATCATAAGATTGATCAAATAACTCAATAACAAGCGAGTTAGAGATTTGTAAAATGATTAAGATCAAATTCAACTATCTAGACGTATTGGATGGACTAGCTAGCTAGTCGAGTTAGGTGAGCTGACCACATCCTTACTCAGTTGGATGAACTAATTGAGTAATGGTCTGATCAGCTCAAACTCAAGCTGAGTGTACCGAGACAACTCGGCAGAATAAGAGATAATGCAAGAGAAGTAATCGTATAACAATTGCATGATCCAATTTATATAAATAATAACCGAGATGGTGAGCCAACTAGACCGAATGATCAACAAATACCAACTCGTAGATTCATCTAAATATCAGTAAAATAATATCAATGTATATCGAATTTACTATATATAAACTGGATCAAATAATATCAACTTGCGCTATTAACTCTACAAAGAAACACCTATATTATATTGATTTGCCATCAACCTTGCCTGGAGAACCTGTAGTTTAGCTATGATGATACTTAAGACTTAAGAACATTGACTTTGATGGTGAATACGTATAATTCTAAAAGGTAGTATTTGGCTTATTCCACAAAGTATGAGTAATCCAATTAAGATAATATCAAAGAGAGGCTCATTTGTTCAAGATATTATAATTCATGACTTGTTTGAAACAGCAAGGCCGTCTCTATAGGGAGGCAACATAGGTATTTGCCTAGGGTTCATAGTTTAAAGGGCCCAAAAAAAATTCTTTATGATAAAATATAGAAAAAAATTATAGAATAAAAAGGCTCATCATAGTAAAAAAATTTTTTTTAAAAAGGCACATAATAGAAAAAAGATTTAAGAAAAAAAAATTCAAAACTTTTTTTAATCTAGTTAATTAGTAAGAAGAAAACTAATCTTCCCATCATAGAAAAAAGATCTAAGAAAAAAAGACCCATCAATGAAGCAAGTAGAAGGTGTGATGTCTTTTTTTTGAGAAATATAGAAATGATGGATTTAGCTCAAGTATGACTATAGCTAAAAGTCTTGCTGATGATATGGATGTTAAAACTGTATTTCCAAGTAGGTGTCAAAGGTTTAGAAAAAAAAACAGTTTGATGAAAACAATCATGATGAAGTTATTCAAACACCCGATGATTCTTTTATAACTCATTACTTTTTGGTTGTTGTAGATATGACAATTGCTTATTTGAGAACTATATTTGAGCAAATGAAAACATTTGAGACTATTTTTTTCATTTTTATACTATTTAGTGAAGTTAAAGTCACTTGATGCTGTTGAATTAAGGGAGTGTTGCACTAATTTTTATAATACATTTTCTCATGGTGATTTATCGGATGTTGATTTAGATGAACTTTTTTTTAAGTTGAAACTATTGCAGATGACTTTACCCGATGAAGCAATGACATCTATTGAGGTTCTTGAGTTTGTAAAGAGCATCGGTTGTTATCCTAATGTGGCTATTGCTTATCAAATTTTATTTACCACTTATGTGATAGTAGCATCAGGGGAAAAAAGTTTTTCTAAGCTAAATTGCTAAAGAATTATTTGAGATCATCAATGTCTCAACAAAAATTGAACAGTTTAGCAATTTTATGCATTGAAAAGAAGTTTTGGAAAGTGTGGATCTTGAAACAACTATCAATGATTTCACATCAACAAAAGCTAGAACGAAAGGTTTTATGTGACCATTTTTTCTAAAATAATTGATACTTTTTTTTTTTTTCCAGATTTATTGAACTTTTGGATAGAGAAAAGTTGGACAACCCATTAAAACTCTAAATCAAGAATTCTTTTTTTTACAAGCAACTTGTTTTGCATAATCACAATTTAATTTAATTTTTTATTATATTTAATATTTAAATTTTGTAAAAAAAATTGATATAGTATAAATAAAATACCATTTTTTCGTGCTTTACCTAGGATAGTTAATTAATATAGACGGGGCTGGAAACAACACATTATAAAGCTAAGAGGTAGGTCTCGTGGAGCCTCATATCGTTGAATAAAGACAATCATTGTTTTATACTCTATTTTTATGTAAGAGATGCACGAACCAAAATCTATACCTTAAATTAGTTTAGATTATCTATATTAGATTCTATACATTTGTCAATCTTATACATATTGAATTAACAAACATAGTTTTCATGTTCAATATTAGATTAAATTATTAATGAATTCATGCCATTAACAATTGAGTTATCTTCAAAAAAAAAATACATTATATATAAAAACAAAAAATAAAATAAAAATGAAAGTATGGTTGTCTTCACATTGTATGGGTAGTCGCATTTGACAATTGAAACACGGCCTTGCGTCACTGTCATGTCACGTGCAACGTGAAACATCCCAAACATTTTATTTAGTTGTTTTCAAGTATTTGAAAGCAAAACAGATATAAAAGGCGTTGCAAAAGGTAGTAATCATTCACCAATAATTGCAACATACACCCACTCACTCACCTAAACCTATTAAATTGTACTTTATCACATATATTCATACCTCTTCAATATAACTCTTACATTCTAAATCTAATCAACAATGTATATACAAATTCGAAGTTGTTGGTACTATGAAGAACTGTTAATACTGATCTTGTGATTTAATGTGTGTATATAAATATATTTATTTAATTAATATAATGGCATAAAAATGAATGGCACAAGTTAGTAGATCCATGAGAATCAGAAGGAGAATTATGGGAAGAAGAGAACAATTGGTCTTACACTCTCTCTCTCTTAGCTATAAAGTCTTTCATATGTCCTTTCTCCTTGGGCTACCCTAAATTTATTGACCTTCCTCTCTTAAATTATTATTACTTTAAACATAAATGTTCATAAAATCAGTGTACTACAATAGTTCTTTTCAGTTGAAATAAGAAAGTTTGAAATCATTTTTAGCAATTTAGTGACTACCATCTTTATCCCCACTCAAAAAAACTCTATACCTAGCTTTGTTGCCTAAAACATAAATCATCTTCTTTTCAAGAGGTCGAGAGATAACCCCATTTGATTTTTAGTAGAAAATATTTAGTTTATATACCATTAATTTCTTTTTTGATAAACCGATATAAAACAACAAATAACAGAAAATACAAAACACACAATAACAATTTGCAAATCAACAAAGTAATAACTACATTTATGTAAATATAATTAATTGCTACATGAGTTATTTTGATAAAAACAAAGGTCGAATACAAAATTGAATGCATAAATCCGCAGGGAAAATGTATTTGACTAAGTAGTTGAATATCACATTTGTTGTCTTTCTCACTCAAGTTCGATTCTAGAGAATCGCATTTACTGTATGTAATATTATTAGAAATTTTGTGGTTGGACTACGAATACGATCTTATCAATGTAATTGTTGATAAAAATAATGGGTGATCGGCTTAATTCCACCATAGAATTTTCATATAACTATGAATGTACCTACACATCGAGGTGTTTGTTAATTGTACACAAAACTAAAATTAAAACTCTAATTCCACCCGAACTATAACAAATAGTACTAGGAACCCCCAAACTTTGTCCATCGTCTTAATTACACACAAAGTTAAAAATTAGAATTTTGATTACACATCGTCTTAATTACACATCGTCCTAGTACTATATGTGATAGTTCGGGTGAAATTAGAATTTTGATTTTAGTTTGTGTGCAATTAACAAATAATTCATAGTTATATAAAAATTTTAGGGTGTAATTAGACGATCACTCTAAAAATAATATATAAATTAGCGAAAACTACAATTCTCTAGAAACAAAGTCTAGAAAGAAAAAAAACCCAACAAAATAGAGTCAAAAAATACCCACAAAATACAGACACAAAAATAAACTAGATAAGCACAACTTAGGACAAAAACTTATCAAAATAAACGCATAGAGTTCATTCATCAAACAAATAAAACATTTTATTTATTGGTAAGGAGCAAATAAATTTAAAATATTTTCGTAAAATATCTTTTTTAATTTAAAAATAAGTTTGCTTCTGTCACTCTCTGTCTATCTTCTCTGCGTTTGAGGCAAAGACTGAAACACTACTCGATACAATTTACTGTCGTACGAACACAGAAGAGCACGAAGTCCACAGAATGTCAAAAGTATATATTATTAGTCCATCATTACATTATCATTTCACTTTGGACCTTTCGTACACACTTTTCTTCCACGTGTCTTTCTCTCTACCCTTCGATTAATTGCTCTCTGCTTCTCTGCAAACCGTCAGATCTCTTATTGCCATATGTTGCATAGATGTTTTACTGATCAATAAGAAAGTGACCAGTAAAGTTGACACTCCTTGTTTTCACCTTCAAACACACTTCTTTTTCTTATTCTTTTCTTTTTTCCTTTTCAAATTATAGCCTTTAATTCGGGTTCTATAAAGTTTCAACCTTACAAATACACTAAAGTTTTTAATACAATTTTAACTAAAAAGAAGTTTTTAGCACAAATCTGAGTGTTTTAAAAAAATCATTGATAAAAGAATGATTGATGAGTTTGCATTTACAAAACTTCATTTAAAACCCATCTAATTTTGTTTTCTCACTTGTCAATTATAAATATGTATAATCTTTATATAATACGACAGTAGTAATGAAATTATGTGTCTGATGTTTTGTGATCGAGTGATAAGGAGGTAAAATTGGGTATCAATATTCCTCAAATTCGATCCACATGCTGCATAAAACTAAAAACCCATTGCTTTATATGGGTATGAATTTTTGCCTTCGACTCATTTGTATAAAAATAATAACACATTGCTTTACACTACAAGAAATTATACATATAATGTCATTTATTTTATTTGTTTCCATCATTTTTAATTGATACAACCGCTATTTACATGACTTATAAAAATGATTATGAAAGTGGTGATTTAAATAATTGGTGTCAATTTAAGTAATTGATGCAATTATTTTCATCATACTATACGTGATGTCATGTACGGTATTGGTTGGAATCCCTGACCTCCAACATAGTTCAACTTTTTTTGTGGCTCCTAAGTGCAATTGTAAAAGATACAATAATAATATCATTTGTTATAAATAATGTTAAATCATATATAATGTGTCTTTGTTAATAAATAATTCTATATAGTATCATTTATTTAAATGATATAATATTATTGATGCTATACATATGTTTTTTATAGTGTTATGAACAGTATTTTCAAAGCCATAAAGAATAAAATATGAAATCATTTCTAAAAAAACAAACTTATAAATTTATAACTATAAGACATGAAAAAAATTCGAGTTGTTTTCGGTATAGTGGGTATGATGATTTAGTTAATGACTTGCCACCAAAATTTGATTCTTATCTGCTACATTATAGTAATTTAAAAAAATAATTTTAAAAATATGATTTAGGCTATAAATTATCGCTTATCAATACAATAAAAAAAACATGTAAAAGACAAATAAGTGAGAAGAGGAGATTGAGTGATGAAGATTGCAGTGTTAATTGAGTAGCTCGAGGAGCTTTTTTGCATGGAGAAAAGCTGTGTTGAGAGGGTCCCATCAACGTTGATTCAAACGTCAATGTGATAAAAGATTTCATTAAATTATAATATATAGGAAAGAATAATAATTACTAATTCAGTAATATTAAATCAGTATTTGAGATAGAGACATATGTGTTTTAATTAATGTGCTGATATTTGTAGAAAAAAAAAAAGAAGAAGAGAAAAAGAAAAGAATAATGCAGAAAGTAAAGAAGACAAAAAAATAAGAAAAAAGTAAATAAAATTATTCTGTAAGAGGACAACGGATAATAAGGCGAAATTCTCGCGGGAACCAACGCCTACTTCTTTATATCCCTTCCGTATTAAATAAACAGACAAATCATATACGTACAAACCACTATATACTCTTTTTACTTTTTTTTTCTGAATTCACTAATACATACTACATTTTTTATTTTAAAATTTTTGTTTTTGTTATACACATACATATACATTCACTTGTATAAATATTTCTCAGATTTTCTAAACTTAAATTAAAATATTTTTTGTCAACTTAACTCATAAGACAATACATAGATTACATAACAGGCATATTGTGTACAAAAGTATGAAACCGAAAAGACTTTCTGACTGTGCGGGTTAGGTGGTCGGTTTTCTAGTTCAATGTACATGAGATGTGACGGACATAACAAAATCTGAATAAACTTCGGAGTCTTGAGAAGTCATCTAGATAAGGCAGGAAAGCAAACCATCCTTTTGGCTCCTCAACATCTTGAGAAGCTTAGTGCAGTCTCCTAAGAACTCAACCTCCATGATCATGAGAGATGAGACGCACGTCATACTCCAGAGAAACGCCTTGAGTTCTGCGTGCAGAGGAGACAGATTCCGTCTGACGGACTGTGCTCCGAAGTTGATTCCCTCGTTGCCGTCCGGAAAAGAATACCAACCCAATCCTGTGAACATATATGATTGCTTCCAAGATGCGTCCACCATACATTTATATCATGAGTAAGCAAGATTCCCTATCGAAAGTCGAGAAATAGATCCCGAGGAAATTTGAATTGGTTCGTTATTGCCTATTGGCACAATAGTATTTTCTCCCTATGTTTTGAACCATGCTCTGCCCTCAACTTCCGCCATTTGAATTATTTCTGTTGGATCCCTGTTTTTGTTTGAAAACATTTTCTCATTTTGCGCTTAAAAGATCCATGGTAACTATCCTATTGCATTTATAATTCAATTTAAAATACAAAGAGGCAACTAGCCTATTGCATTTATTCTCCTAGTTTATTCAACCGTTTAATAAATTATGTCACAAATTATGGGAGAAGAAATGAATATGCTGAATCTAGACTCGAAAATCTACCACAATAAAGAAGTTTTGACTATACTCTATAGATATAGTAACTAAGTAAAAAATATATTTTCAGTTGATTTTAGTAATACTTAATTTCGGCTCGAATTGGTAATTAAGTCAACATGTAGGAGAAATTCTGAATAATTATTTATTTAGCTATTATGCATAGGGAAATTTTAGTCAGAAAAAAGGGTAAATTATGTATGGAGCTAGAGGAAGATAGACGTAGTTCATTTATATTCCATAATTAAAGATAACATTTTTGGTTTCATTACCATCGTTATTCACATTAATATATATATATAATTGACATGTGGACCGTTTAACACAATTATAATATGTAAATATAAATTTTTTACCGAGTTGATTTCAGTCTAGTAATTATGATGATTCAACTAATGACTTGACATCAGAGTTTGATTCTTACCTACTGCATTATAGTAGCTTAAAAAAAATTATAAGGGTGGATTTTAGGTTATAGATCGGATCTCGTCGATTTAATTATTGAAAAAAAAAAAAATATATATATATATATATATATATATATATATATATATATATAAATTCTCTTAAGTTTTCTTCACATTATCATTTTTTGTGAAATATAAATATCAATACTTTATTCATTAAGGATGTATTTATTTTGATACTCGAAATAAAAACTAAATGGTTATGAATCTTGTAAAGTACTATTGACATAGAAATGTAGTCAATATATTTGTATTTTATTAAAAGATTTAGTTATTACTCAACAAATAGAAAATAAAATTTGTAAAGGATTTTAATTTGGTTTTTGTGAAAGTAAAAAAAAAAAAAAAAAGAGTCAAAAGGCCCAGAAAAGAAAAAGAGAGGTGTTTGGGAAATGTCAGACGGTGGCGAAAGAAGTGACGTGTCAAGAACAAAGAAGTGGGACCCAATAGGATATGGTCAAAAAACGAATTACTGTCACGAGTTTGTATCTTCTGCGGACCAATCAACCACAATACTCCCCCTCTCTTTCTCATTTTTTGACCCCTCTTTCACAGTCCTGTCACTGTATCATCTTTCTTCCTTTTTTCTCTCTTTTTTTACAAACAAAATGAATTGTCAATTCCATTTATAATGTCATGTTTTGTATTTCTCATTTGGATTTTTAAGCTTTTTTTAATGAATATTCTTCATGATAAATCTCTATCTCTATCTAGTGACCAAAATAAAATTAAAAAATCTCTATCTCTATATGCCTTAATTCGGATAACAAAATATAAGAACCCATTCTTCAAGCCTCTTATCCGGCTCAGGCCCATCTATTAGCCCAGATCCAACGGAGGATTGAGCATTTACGTTTATAGCCCAACTGAGCATTTTTCTCGCAAAATGACTGATTTTAACACTCACTTTTTCTTCGTTTTCTGTTAAAGTAATTCGAATAGTGTTTCTTATTTTACCAAACCAGAGCATAGCATTCGACTATATGTTTTATGCTTACTAGTTCTTTTTCTTTGTTTAGTAGTTATGTTTAACCAAATAGTTTTCTTACACGCAATAGAACATATGGTTTTGGCACCATGCATAGTTGCTTTTCATGTAGTCTCTGCAGTTCCTAATGTCGCCATATACACAATAGAAGGTTGCTTGGGTCATTATGTTTGTTACATATGCAAGATGTAAGCCCAACGTTAAAGCCTCAACTTCACCAAAACAAAAGGAAGAATTCTTCAAAATTTAATTATGAAAAGAAACCAGTCGGAATCATTGCATTTATGTAAATGAGGATTATTAGATTGTTCCGAAGTGACCATACTTATTGCAAGGTAACTTAATACACAAGTTGTGTCATGAAGTTTTAGAAACCGTATCCATCCAAAAGATGCCCAATTTAACAAGGAAATTATTATTTTGTCTACGAGTCATTTAATAAATCTCAAGAGGAGTATGAGAAGCTATAAAAGAAGAGTGCAAGACAAGTTTCAAACAATAGACTTAACGACCAAATTTTGGTCAAGGTTCAACGACTTCCACAACAATGTTTTGCAGCTAGAAAACAAACGACATTATTATCTTATATTGTAGGATTTTTCCACGACTGAAAGAAAAGTCGACACATTAGGTCTCACTCTAACCCAAAAGTAAAAGTTTACAAATTAGATTAGTCAAAAGGAAAACCACAAAGGAGGGTAGATAAAATGTAGCTTTCCTTTTGATATTCGTCATCATCATCCTTACTTACATCCCACCTGCACCTTCTTCACTGTTTCTCATGCTACTACTTCCAGGAATCTCCGTCTTCAACTTTGGCTGATGTCCAAAAAAAGCTTCTGTTGAGCATTTGCTTATAACTGTTAACTTATGAATGTTAACAAAATTTCTACAAGGAACTTGCCTGGTTTTGAAGAGTTGTTATGGTTGACCTAAGCAGATCATCTCCTACAATCACCCGAAGTTTCCTCACAAACTCTGCTCTTGTCATTTTCTTTTCCTGCAAAATAGAATTTCTTTAATTGCTGCTCATGCAATGTCCACAAATATTTATATGGCGAACTCTTGAAATCAGTGTCTACCCTCAGTTGTTGGTAGTCAGCAGTGATCAACGACATATCGTGCTCTGCAACCTTATGTGAGATAGCTGAAAACAAAGTAGGAAACGGCATCCATGGCGACTTAGGTCTTGTAGTGCTTGAACCAACACTGTTTGCGCTTCCCGAACCTCCTGCTCCCTGCTTTTCGAACCATCCAAATTCAGTTGTCACGTGTCTCCCTTTAATAACGATCATACAAAAAAAAACCAAATTAATCAGGCTCACGTTTGAATCTAACTGCGGAGCAAGATCCCTAGGTCCTTCCAAAGTGACCCCCGATTTATCACGCTTAGCAATCATATTTCCTGCAGAAACCAGTGTATGTCATCGACTTCTAATATTACATAAAACAAAATGTTATGGATCGAAATACCCATTAAGGCGTGAGTATCTCATCCGACCCCGAATGAATAATCAGAGACGTGTCTCTTGAAACCCAGATGTGTTATAACACCGGAGGTCGTTAGGTTTATCACATGGGTCTTTTTTTTTCTAAATTTATCAGTTGAGACCTGAGCTTCAGCCAGATCTCTAAGCTGTCTCCCTTTCAATGCGTCATCAGTTGATTTGAATGCGGGAAATGTTACATATAAGGAACAAAAAAGGAACAAACTAATCACCTTCAGCATTGGGGCTAACAGACAGCTTGAACCTAATGACATATTCCGGAAATATATGGGTGTTCATATTGATGTTCCAGACAATGTAATTCTTCGTGTGCTCTATATCATCAACTCCGTTGTCATATTCTTCTCCACCAGAAAAGAACTGCGCTTTATCAGCGCGAAGATGCTCCATCTTCCCCATTATTACACGACATAAGATCATATAACGTACTTCGTTTTCGTCAGTATCACAATACCTTGCACTGAAACAAGAGTTTGATGTTAGTACTCGAAGCCAAAAGTATGTTTACAGAGAGGCGGCTATAATATATTGCCTAAACATAAAAAATAAATATATATATATATATACAAGGCAGATACAGCGACAGAAGCAGTAAAAACCTGAAATAAGGGCAGTCTGCTGGAGTTAGGTGAATCCCAACACCATAGATAGACTTTCTAATGAAAGCTCCACCAACACCAAGTCCTTGCATCATAACCGCAGATAGAACTTCCTTCTTTGCAGGAAGCCATGCATACCTAACGTTTGCATCCCCCCGATGTTTCTTAGTGATTTCAACCTGCTTCTGAAAAAGCGCTAGACGAGTTTCAGCAATCTCACTGGAGAAGCGGCCTACATCCAGTACCGCTACCTGCCCTAGAGAAGCTGTACCAACAGCAAACATTTTCTTGACAGCATCTTTATCAAGTCCTTCCTCTCCAGAAGGCTTCAGACCAGAAACTATGGCATCTGTCTCATCCCATTTCGAAGCAGCTGCTTCAAGCTTGCGGCTGCCGCTATCCTCTGCTGTCTCGTCATAGTGCCCATTTGAAGATTGCTGAACAAGTGGAACATCATCCATATTATCACCAGACTCGTCACTGCATTCATCCAAATTCAACCTTGGTGACTCCCCACCATTGATATCAATCTCAAGGCGCAGGTTGATATCACGTGGAGCATAATGTTCTGAATCATCCGCACAATTATGATGACAGCAATTGGTCCTTTCATCACTATCGTAAATTTCAGGGAAAAAGCATTTGCCTTTAATGTCAATCCATGCAAGAGGTGTTTTTGCCCCTGTTTCCAAGTTTAGTCTATGCATGTGCAAGAAATCCAAAATGAAATTGTGCCCGCACAATTCAAACTCAATAGCGGCTCTCTTTTCTTCTAATTCATTTTGGATGGTACGTACAATATGCTCAGGCAAATCATTCCATTCACCATTCTCATAAATCATAACACGTTTTGCAATTCCGGTCTTCTTAAAGTAAGAGTAGTATCTGACCAAGGACTTCCCAGAGCGATTATCATAAGCAGTAAGCTTGTTTTCACCTTCCAACTTTCTTCTTTTTTCAGGAACTTGGTTTTCCCCGATTGGTGACGCACACGAAGCACCAGTAATATATGCAGCATAGCTTGCCGTGCGCTTTCTCTTTTTCCCAAATCCATCTTCGCACCTACTATCCAATACCCTGACGATCTTGGTTTCCATTTCTATCTATTAACAATGCTAAACCTATAACCTTGAAAGAAAAAGTCAACTGTAACCTCTCTAACTCCCTAGCAGTCCTAAAGATAGTGTCTTGCCGACAGCATTAGAAAACACTGCACAAAAGAAATAAAAATGCTTAAGATATTACAATTTATAAGAACGAAAACAGACTCTCACAAAAACTTCTCACAGTTCACATGAGTCAACCAACAGCTGTCACAAAAGACATCATGAACAGTCTTTCATTAGTTTTTGTTGTATTTTGTGCCATAAGGAGCACAGAGATCTATTACAAAGGCGACTTCACTTCCTACCAAAAAATATCATAGAGATTAAAAGAAAAGAACGAGGCTACAAATCACCCTACACAGGAATGAACCAAAAGAAGGGATAAAGAAATGGGCATAATACTCAAGATGAACATGCAAAATTGCAAACTCGATTACCGACCCAGCCAAATAGTAACGGTAAACCCAACCATGAGCTTGAAACTCACCCAACTATAATTGTTAAAACTTGATAGATACATGTGTGTTCATCTTCTCTGTCATAGAAATAAGTACAATCAAAGAAGAAATGCCACGGTCTTATTCAGTCTTCACAGCCGTCGGCAAGTAAGTTCCTGCAATACAAAAACCTTGAAAATTTTAGCTTTCAAAGAGCTCTTTAGAGTCATCGAGTTTATATTTAACAATTTTCCAAGGTAAAAACTCTGTAGCTTCACAGAATCCACAAATCGGAACAAGTCAATATCGCAGGCTCATGTCGTTGAAAATTTAACCAAAATAAACTAAATTAGAGACAAAAAATCACAGATCGGCGGAAAAAAGTCAAACAGTGATCCATAAATTTAACCCAAACTCAAAGACTCTTGAAATCATACAAATCTAAGCCGATCTACCATAACCGACTTCAAAAAAAATTGAGAAAAACCGAGATGAAATCCGCTAAATAAGAACAAAGACAAAGAAATCAAAAACGAAAGTATTAATTCACAAACGAAAAATTAAAATTAACCTGACGAACTTTTTAGATCGATCGCGAGGCTAGGGTTCTCTTAAAAGCAAAAAGCAAAGGAGAAATAACGGAGGGAGAGAAGACGATAGAAGATAATATGCTTATAGTGAAGAAAACCCTAAACCGGCGATGATGAAGAAAAATCTAAATTTAACAAGACGAGTCATTATATAAGTAATGTTCGGCGAGATTGAAGAAGAAAATCTAAGTCGGCGGTTTCTGAGTTTTTCTTTCTAACCCAAACAAATTTGCTTGGACGAAAAGCAAATCATTTGGTATATGTAAAAACGACGGGTCGGTTACGTTTAAAAGTCAACCTCGAAATCTGATTGGGCGGTGACATATTAAAGAGGCGGTCAATATACGGTGATAGATATGGTCGAATAAATTAATGGAATATCATTATTGTAGGTAGGAAAATAAGACAATGAGAGAGCCAAAATGAGAAAATTATTGAATAAAGAAAATAAGAGAAAGTGGCTTGATGGACCATGATTGATAAGATTGAGAATCAACGGGTACAGACAGGGCCATTAGAATGAAGGATAACTATGGAATATAAAAATAAATTATTATTTTTTGTGCATAGAGATCTACATAAATTCACTAAACTATTGATGAATAAAGTTTTAGTGGTCTTCCAAGTGGCAATTTTTTTTAGCAGTTGATGATATTTTAATAAAAATAAGAACAAAGGTTCAAATATTTTAAACTTTGTTTGTTGTTCTGGAAATACTTCAAAAGATTAGACTAATTTTTCACTTAAAATCCTTTGGCGGCAAAAATTATTACAAAAGCTGAACTTAGTATAGAAGAACCTTATTAGTTTGATCTCCACGTGTTTGGTTTTCCACTTCTTATTATATTTTACTACAAAAAGATCAACTAAAACCCATTGAACAAGTATACATTGAATTGTACGATTTATGCTTATAGAGGTGGGCTACACCCTCTTTAAGCCCATTTAAAAATCTAATTCGGCCATCTCGAAAGATCCAGTATATCATTTTATGAGACAGTGTGAAGTTCTATCGTCTACAAGTGCTCATCCTAAAAGTAAAATATATACGTTTTACAATGATATAATACGTAACAAATTTGACAAAGGGAGAAGAAAAGACAGAAGCTATTATATGTGTGACTTCTTCACCTACAAACCAATAACACTTCTTCAGTATCTAAACAAAGGCTTTCATTTTTGCAGCTGCTTTTTTGATCTGTTCAATGGTGAAAATGCCGAAGAAGTCATCATCTTTGATGGCGTTAATCACAGCAAGTGCTAAATCATCAACGCTAACAGGCGGGGCCAAGAGGACATCAGATGCAGGAAGAGCTCTCAATGGTCTAATGAACCTCTCTGCAGCATCATAGATCTTGTCTAATGGCTCACCAACGAGATCAAGAGGAACCTCGATCCCGTTTACTATTCGTTTCCCGTATATGAAACCAGGTCTTAGCACAACTCCTTCAAGAACAACAACAAAGATCATAGAAACACTTGGTAAGCTTTCTGATATGATATTTTGAAAACCAAGATCCAGAAGGTCGCTAGGATATGACTCTTACCGGATTTGGGATATTTGGAAAGAAGTTCTGCTTCTGCATTACGTTTTCCGGTGAAATATCCGCTTGAGAGAATAAAAGGTGGAAGATTGTAATCGTGAACAGTGATCAAAACGAACTTAGGAACCCCTACACACGATAAAAGACTTGAAATGAGAAACCATGGAAATGCGGGTACATAACTCGGGTTTTCAGGTAGAGACACTTAACCGAAATCCTTAGCAGCATTTACAGCGATGACGTTAGCTTCACCATTGATTCTTTTCATCTGTTCTTCATTTCCAATACCACCAATGGTTGAAACTACGGCAGTAGCACCGAGAAGTACCTCATCCCAATTCAAATAGAAAACATCACCTGTACAATCCCAAAGACGAAAAACAACAACACATTAAGAACCACACTTGGATATGTTTATTAGAATCTATGGGGATATAACAAGAAACAGAAGTGATTATTTACCAGTAACCCATGTAACCTGATCCAACCATGATCCTTCGAAGTTAGGACGACCAGACCTAAAGAATCAATCGAGGATATTGATAACAAAGCAATCGGGAAAATGCTAGATTGATCAAGATTTCGGTGCAAAGCAGCGTGTATGTTCTCTCTTTTTTTACCTGCTAACACTTACAACCTCAATTCCTTTGGAGATTGCTGCTTTGCAGATAGCTGAACCAACGAAACCGTTGCCACCAAGAACTACAACCTACGTTAAGAAACAATGCTTATAATTGAGACAAGATATTGTTTAAACACTATAAAGCCTCGCTCTTTCGCTTCTATACCCTTTCGGATTTGATATCTGCCACAACGTCAATTGGAGCTGACCACGAATCGCTGCTTAATCCAGCTTCAGCGTAAGTGCATTTAACACAAGACTTGAACAATCTGTATACACAAACACACAAAATAAGATTTTTTTGTTAACTCTCATTATCAACTACGAAAACAGAGAATTTCTCTCATCTTTAGACTTGAAGGATTCACAGACTCTAGCTAGTTTTGTGAATTGAAGGCAGAATTCTACAAAAGATCTTAACTTTCAAAACCCAATGCAGCGATTTTGATACGGTATCCAAGAGAATCAATTACTTTAATAAATAAATGAAATTCAGTGCAGAAACATAGTTTATAGAGAGAAAGTGAGTGACCGAGGAGTGAAAGAGCGAGGACGAAATGAAGCGCCGGAGAAAACAGGTGGGTGAGGTGAAATGGCCGAGAAACTAAGAAACGAAGTCATTTATTCCACTTTCTAGTTTCAATAATTCCGACAACTATTTGATTTTAAAACAAGTCAAAAATATCGGAGAAAAACTAGTGTCTGAAAATCACCGGAGAAGACGGCAATAGCGAGAAAATGTGGTTAATACTTAGCAATTTAGCATCGACTCGACGGAATTGAAGCGAGAAAACAAGAACCTTTTGTTATTTTAGTTTAATTGGTTTACAATACATTAATTAAAACGACGTCGTTGAGAGTATTCAATAAGACCCAAACAATTTTTAGATAGGCCCATTAGTTAAAACGGCGTCGTAGAAAGAAAAGTTTGTAAAGAGATAAAATTCTTGAGGACTCGTGAAGACGAAGAAGAGAGGTCTCGAGTGAAGAAGAGAAAAGGGGATTTGTGATTTATACTTTGTTCTTCGATCGAGAATGGTGAAATCGACTAGTAAGGATGCTCAAGATCTTTTCCGTTCTCTTCATTCCGCTTATTTGGCTACTCCGACTAATCTGAAGGTCCGCTATTGTTGGATTCTCTCTTAAACCTCTCTTCGTTTGAATCAATGGGTTTGTTTGTTCAAATCCTTTCGAAGACTGAATGCTGTTCTTGGTCTTATTTTGAATTTTTATTGCAGATCATCGACTTGTATGTCGTTTTCGCTGTCTTCACTGCTCTGATTCAGGTACTCTAAAGTTGTTGGAATTATGGCTTCTCTAGATCTGCGATTCTCGAGCTGTTTTCTATGAGACTTTAGGTTTCTTATGGATCTGTTGTATTCCTTTGCGTTTCCTTGTTTAATGCAATTTGGTAAATTAGGTAATCAATTTAGATCTAAATATCTTCCCTACGAACCTTTTCACTCCAGATTACAATGTAGTTTCATAGGATTAATGTGCAGATGATTTTGTTCTGTTCCCTTAAACGAAATGATAAATCTTTCTGTGTGTTTTTAAGAATACAAGACATGATTTTCCACTTGATTTTTTGAGAAAATGAAGCATCTCATGTTCCTTATGTCTTGATTTAATTAAGTAGCCAAAACTCATATATGGAGTTTTAAACTCTAGATCTTTGTCTTGATTTTTTTATTGAATAGGTGGCTTATATGGCTATGGTGGGATCATTTCCGTTTAACTCATTCCTATCTGGAGTTCTCTCTTGTATTGGGACAGCAGTTCTTGCGGGTAAGTTTAGCCTGTTTTACGACAGAAAAATACTTCACACCTTGAGAATGTATAAAACTAACAGTCTTCTTTACTTTTGTGTTTATAGTTTGCCTCCGGATTCAAGTGAACAAAGAAAACAAGGAATTCAAGGTAATGCTCACTGATTCAGATCAAAGTAGATGACAATTTTAGTTTTCTTCAACAATCAAACCTATTGCTTTTGTTCATCATAATGGCAATGTTTCATCTCCTTCCTCATTCCCCTATGTTGACTTTATTAGTTTATACTTCCTGTCCACATTCAAACATTTCCATCTAAACCGTAGTGACACTGCAATTATATTGATAGGGTGTATTCTTGCTAGTATAGTGCAAGACTAATGTAGCTAAACTTTGGAGGATTTTAATGGGAATGTGGCTATGTTTGATAGCTAACCAACTAAGTTTAAGCCAGTTGTTAGCAATGAGATGAGAGATTAAAAGTCAATTAGGCAGAAACTGTTTGGACATTCTAGAATATTGGTAGGAGTTAGTTGGTTTTGTGGGAGAGTTAGACGAACATTCCCTTTGGTTCTAAGTTTTGTACTCTGATCTCATTAAAGAAATGTAAAAGGTTATATCACAAAACAACTTTGTATATAGATGTTGAAAAGAAGTGCTGAACATTGAACATAGAAACATTGTGATTACATACCATTAGAATCATGCAATGTACTATTCTATAATGAACTTAATATACCATAAAAAATTGCAGGATTTGGCACCAGAGAGAGCTTTTGCTGATTTCGTCCTCTGCAACTTGGTCCTCCACTTGGTGATTATCAACTTCCTCGGATAGGTTTCACTCTCCTATTATCTACAGATTACTTTCATGTTTTCATGTTCTGGACCTTTTTTTAGGTGTTGCTTGGAATCAAAACTTTAGTTTTGAGATATTTTTGTCTTTGTCAAAGCCTCAGCTATTATAAGTATCTGAATAACATAGTGTCATCTAGTCATGGGACCCTTGGTTTGATTCGGTTTGCTCGGCCTATATTCGCATCACTTACAATCTGACACGTGTCAATATCTCCAATCTTCATGTTGGTGAGTTGAAGTTTGTGCGGATAATGTCACAAACAAACTCACGTCACTTTTAATATGAAAAAGGAGAATCTAATAATAGACTTGAAAAGCTTATCTACTCGTGTGTAAAAATATCTCAAACCCATAGAAAAACTGTAAATTTAATTTTACAGTTGACTTTGACCCACAATATTTGGTTTGTAAAATACATTTGTCTTTTTAAAATCATTTTGTCAACTATCTTAAAATTGATTTATGAATTAAAAAAATTATCTTAGAATTTAGAATTTTTACATGATTTTTTAAATTATCATTACGTGTAGGCACAGAAAGATGACTTCTTTTCTTTAAATAAATTCCAACCAATTCTCACACATAGAAAATAAATAGTATTAAATATAGAAAGGGAAAACGATATATAACGTTATAACTTGGTCTCCACTAGTTTTACAATTTTATAGTTTTAGAATCGTTACCAGATTTTTTCTTGTACGTCACATGATTTATATTTGGATATCATTATGTGTGCAGACAAACGTGACTTCTTCAAACAAACATAAAGGCACATAAATGCAAGTACGGACGCAACTTAGGAGAAAAACATGATATGAGAAGCTTAATTTTGTATTGGACCTCAATATCCACATTTAATTTAATATAAAATTGTTACTATCTGTTTTACATAGCAAAATTTATTACCTGTATCACTTAAATACTAGTAGTAGAAAATAAAAAAAAATATATAGAAAATTGAGTTTTTATTTGAGTTGGTAAAATCCGAGAAAAAAAAACGTGAAAACGAGGCGAAAGGAGTCCTTCGTGGGATTAATAAAAAAGAAAGAAGCAATCTCCTTCACACATACATACACACGCTCTGCTTCTTCCAATCACCAAACACGCTTTAATGACTCTCACATTTTCCTCCTCCGCCGCAACCGTTGCCGTTGCTGCTACTGCTGCAACCGTAACTTCCTCCGCTAGGGTTCCGGTTTATCCACTCACTTCTCCGACTGTTCGCGGATTCGTTTCCTGCAGATTTACCGCGAAGAAGCTACTGCCTCTTCGTTCTCGCGGCGGTGCTAGTCTTAGAGCGATGTCTGAGCTTGTTCAGGATAAGGAATCTTCCGTCGAGGCCAGCATTTCTTTCAATGAAGCCGAAGAGTCGCCGAGTGAGCTCAACCATTCTCGTACTTTCATGGATGCGCGAAGTGAACAAGGTTCGTTAGTCTTCTTTCCTGGATAATTGGAATTGACTCCTTAGTTTCACTTGTGATAGCAATCCGGAGATGGAATTCAATGTTCTAGTGTTGGTAATCTTAGAAGTATACTTTGATTCTTGTTTGACTGGATAACGATAATTGACTTTACCTCTTCTTTCTGCTTTCTTTCTTGTCTTTTGCTTCTAATCTTGGTCCATATTTTTTCTCAATTCTTACGTTGTGCTGTTGCAATCCTTACGTTGTATCTGTTTTCGTTTTCTTTCTGAAAGATCAGTTAAATAAGGATGCAATCCTCAATTTCTTTGGTTCACACTGACCTGTTCCTAATACTAGGAGCAGGTGTCGGGTGTGTAACAATCTCTTTATTAACTTTGCGTTCTCCATTAGATCTTTTATCTGGTATCAAGAAGGAAGCTGAAGCTGGAAGGTTGCCTCCAAATGTTGCAGCAGGAATGGAAGAATTGTATTGGAACTACAAGAATGCAGTAAATAAACATATTCAAACGAATCCTTTTGTCACTCGTTAGTATGTACGATTGCCCACTGAACTTTGGCATTATTCAATTACTGATGTTTTTAGGTTTTAAGTAGTGGAGCTTCCAGGGCAGATGAAACTGTTATAACCAACATGTCTCTTGCTTTCGATCGCATGCTTCTTGGTGTAGAGGTACTTTTTGGTGCCCCTATTTCATTCTCTTGGAATGATTTTGACAAGGAGAAATTCCTCTGAGTCCTGTTGTGAATTTTGCAGGATCCTTATACTTTTAGTCCATATCATAAAGCAATCAGAGAACCATTTGACTACTACTTGTTTGTCCATACGTACATCCGTCCTCTAATTGATTTCAAGTAAGCTGAAATATGCACTCATGTTATCATACTCTTATCTTTCATTGAAATGCAATATATATTTGTTTGGTCGGTATTAGTGGATGTTCCAAGTTTCTTCTGTCCATCAAGTGTTCATCTACTTACAGCCCTTAAATATTTATGCAGAAACTCTTACGTTGGAAACGCTTCTATTTTCTCTGAGCTGGAAGACAAGATTCGGCAGGTCCTCTTCCCACTTTCTTGTGCTCTAGCTAACTGACATGAAGCTTGTTTAATGCATTTTGCCTCCATTGATAGTTGAATTCCTTTTCATTTAGGACTTTAACATTCAATTGGTTAATTTCAGGGACACAATATCGTGTTGATATCAAACCATCAAAGTGAAGCTGATCCAGCAGTCATTTCCTTATTGCTTGAAGCACAATCTCCTTTTATAGGAGAGAACATTGTGAGCCTTCGTGCCTTGTTCTGAGCAGCTCTTCTTATAAGCTACTGTCTCTATGCTTATCTTTTATTTTATAACTTTGGCTTCAGAAATGCGTGGCTGGTGATAGAGTCATCACTGATCCTCTTTGTAAGCCGTTTAGTATGGGAAGGTATCACGACCTTTCATTTGACACTGGTATGCTACCTGATGGCTGAAGTGTAATCTAAGCAACCTTGCATGACTTCTGGGCTTTCTTCTGCTTTCAGGAATCTCATATGTGTTTACTCGAAAAAGCACATGAATGATGATCCTGACCTTGTTGACATGAAAAGAAAGGCAAACACACGAAGCTTAAAGGAGATGGCTACAATGCTAAGGTTATTGGAACTTTTTTTTTTGTTGTCAATAGGTTATTGGAACTAAGCAATGAATTTTTTCATTAGATCTCAAAGAAGCTGAAACTGGAGGAAAATGTTCAATGTTATTCTTCTAATGCTGCATGAACCTCAATGTAGGTCTGGTGGTCAGCTTATCTGGATTGCACCTAGCGGTGGAAGGGACCGCCCTGATCCTTCTACAGGGGAATGGTTTCCTGTAAGTTAGTTAATGGAATTGCAGATACCTTATTGATGTCTGGTGGATTTGCAAATATATATAATGATCTGATAATGTTCAGGCACCCTTTGATGCTTCTTCTGTGGACAACATGAGAAGATTGGTTGAACATTCTGGTGCCCCTGGACATATATATCCAATGTCTTTGCTTTGCTATGACATCATGCCCCCTCCACCTCAAGTATTGATAACTCTCTCTTTCTTTTTCCCTTTTTAGTTTTGATCCACTTTCCTTTCATCATCACTTCATGGGGAAATCTTCCAGGTTGAGAAAGAAATTGGAGAGAAAAGACTAGTAGGATTTCATGGTACTGGACTATCAATTGGTCCTGAAATCAGCTTCTCAGATGTCACAGCAGACTGCAATAACCCTAACGAGGTCTGTCTAAATCCATTTTCTTTGGTTCTAAGAATTGAGTATACTTATTCATCATCATGGATATACTTTATTCTGATTTGGCAGGCGAAAGAAGCATACAGCCAGGCTTTGTACAACTCGGTCAATGAGCAATACACGATTCTAAACTCTGCGATTAAACACAGAAAAGGAGTAGAAGCATCAACTTCAACAGTCACCTTATCACAACCATGGAATTAGTCTCTCTCTCTCATTTTAGGGTAACACTTTCTCAAAAACTCATAATTCTTTCGTATCCAAACAATTTTGCAATCATCTTAATAAAAGATATACAGCATTGTTCGTTCTTTAAATCTGCAGGATACACAAACACAATCAATGGAAATATTCAAATATGGAGATATTATTCACACGTTGTCGTAGGGAGTTTTTGTTTTGTTACTTTCCAAAAAAAGAAAATCGAAAACCTCCTTGAAACAACATAAAAATTCACAGGTACGTTGGGTCTAACGTAGGAACAAAAGATGGTTTGTGTACATATGAAACAGTAGTGAGAGAACACTCTTGCTAGGCTCCTTAGGTCACATATGTAATATTCTTTCTTTTTTTCTTCTTCTCAAATTTCTATTACATAATAGCCCAAATATCAATTCACAATCACCATTTTATGCTTCACTCCTATATGATTCTCAGAAAATATGGTCTATTCACTTTGTTGTGGTGTAGAGAGAGTGTAGTGTACCATTTAAAGTGTTACATGGCAATTTGACAGTGTTGATGCGTGTCTGGTCTGTTTTGGATCTTATGTCACAAACACTCTCAATCTTCTGTCTCTCTTTCACGTGTCTCTTCTCTGTTTTCTTCTTCCACTCTTTCCCCCCTCACTTTCTCGTTTTCACATAGATTAACAAAAAAACAAAACAAAAAAAAAGCACTCAAGCTTTAACGTAGTGAATAAGAAACTTAATGTGATGGTAAATAATTTAGAAAAAAGGATTATAAGCTAATCCTTGAAGGTAGTTGTTGGAAAAAAAGCTAATTTTTGAAGTTAAT
The DNA here is from genome assembly GCA_963920545.1 of Lepidium didymum. Lineage (NCBI taxonomy): Eukaryota > Viridiplantae > Streptophyta > Magnoliopsida > Brassicales > Brassicaceae > Lepidium > Lepidium didymum. The sequence goes on along the minus strand of OY986993.1, from coordinate 20,505,219 downwards.
TTTGTGATTCAACACTGAGAATTAGAGAAATGGAAAAACTTTTAAACAAACTCTTCAATCTCTTTAAATTTTCTCTCTGGTCTTCGTGTTCTTTGTCATGTCAAGTTCAAGTTTTGTTGCGACATTTATTTGCTTTGTGCTTCATGTTTCACCGATTTAAGTGCTTTAACCGGTTTAGGAAGTGTGAATAACCGACTCATGCAAATCTAGTTACATGGTTTCTTTTGGCTGTGTTTAGTTATCGATGGTCGCGGTGTTAGACATGAGTTACTTACAGGATATGTCCTGTTGAATGATCAAAGTTTAGGTAGCCTATGCACTTAGCATGTGGAAGCTAATCGAATTAGAAGTGGCTTTGGCGAATGTAGTAGTTAACCGGTTTTTGAAGAGGCAAAGGATTAGGTTGAAGCTAACCTGTCTTGAAGTTCCAACACTATTTACTGATTCATGTTGTTTCATTGCAGAATGTAAACAAGATCAAAAAGGTGAAATGCCCGGCTCTTGTTATACACGTAAGCAAAACTGTGTCTCATGTTCTTAAGCAAAACTCTGTCTCATGTTCTTATCATTGGCCTCAGATCTTACTTGAATCTGTAAATGTTTATCGATCTCGACATTTATGTTGCTACGCAGGGAACAGAGGATGATGTGGTGAACTGGTTTCACGGAAACAGACTTTGGAAAATGGCAAAGGAACCATATGAACCTCTATGGATTAAAGGAGGTGGACATTGCAACCTTGAGATCTATCCAGACTACATTAGACATCTCTACCGGTTTATACAAGACATGGATAATACAAACACCAAGTCTCGTCTCAAAAAGATTTGGCAAGAGATCCATAAGCGAGACGAATCCACTGGATGTTGTAGTTGTGGACTCTGTGAACCTAACTGCAGTTGTCCGAAACCTCGGTGTCCTAAACCTCACTGCAGTTGTAGTTGTGGTTGCGGCGATTGCAATTGTTTCAAGTGTTCGTGTCTCTCGTTTAAGGGATGTTTCTCTTGCTGCAAGAAACCGAGCTGTTTTAGTACTAGTTGTTGCTGTCCGAAGTTCAACTACAGTTGTTTTGGGAAGCCAAAATGTCCGAAATGTCCTTGTTGGAAATGTCTGAAATGCCCTGAGTTCGATTGTTGTCGGAATAGCTGTTGCTGTGCCGGTTGTTTTGGCTGGCTGTGTTGCTGCGGCGGAGGGAGGAGGAAGGAGGGTGAGAGGAGAAGGAAGTGCTACAGTGGTGAAGAGTGAAGGGTAATATTGGTATTTTGATAATTTTGTATAGATTTTGTTCAGAAGATTCGGTAAACATTAGGAGGAGATTCATGTGAAGTGACTGAGATTTGAGGCAAAAAGTTCATTTATTATTCCGAGGATAACAAAAACAAAAAGTTAAATACTATGAAATGTTGATTCGTTTATCCCAATTAAATTGGGCTTTAGGATCCAAACCTATTGATAAAATTGGGCTTTTGAATATTCTGCAAGTTGGTGCAGAGTACTTAGGCCATTGTTCAAAATTGGGCCGAATTTATTCAAAAATTTTACAGCTTTCAAATTCGGAAAATATATTTATCTATATATTGCTTTGTTTGAGTAGAAAGAATTTATAATTAATTTATTGTGCTTTGTTTGAGTTGGATCTCAATGCTATTGACATTTTCCTTAGCCTTTTGACTTGACCATTCGTTCCACACCAAACACTGTATTTGAAGAACATTTATATACTTAAAAAGTCTCAATTATAATACGAATTCTTCTTTAATTACCAACTATAAGCAAACCATTGTTTAAGAAAAAACAAAAATGTCCACCAAAACTCAAAGCCTTCACTATGTACATTAGTGTTATTGACCAACTAGTATATGAAAATAGTTGGAATTCATGATATTTATGATTCTGTTTATTATTAATTTTTTGGTGTAACTTTATGCAGCTATGGTTCTCCGTAAATAGTCGATACTCGATAGTGTATTAAAAACAAATTTTATGGATGTTTTGCTGGAATAAGTCTTCGATAACTTCCCTTCAAAAATAGAGTTGGGTACGTAACATATTAAAATTGTGTGTTTGCTAGTCCGTATACTGAATATTAAACATGTATGCTAAATGTCGAATTAAGCCATTGTTTTTGCATATATTGATTTATTTATTTTTTAGATTCATATATAAGATGACCCTAACAATTGTTTGAACGATAAACTTTATATGTAATCTTTTGTGAAGTATAATTAATTTGTAAAATTAACAAATAATGGTTTTGATGAGCATACCAGTCTGTTGACTCCTTAAACGTTTCAACTTTCTATCTTATTGAAGAAGTACACAAATTCAACTGTTTATAATTTCAACGTCAATCCTAACATATATCGTTTCCTTGAGTGTTTAGAGAATATTAATTTTAATTCATTATGTTTATTTGTAAGTATACTCTTGGGGTAAGAAACAAAAAATGATAAAATGGGAGAACTGTTCCATTAAATTTAGTGAATTTTAATTTAAAACCATTTGCAAAACATTGTTAGGAAAAAAAAAAGAACCAGTTTGATTTATTTGAAGAGTAGCCGAAAAAAAACACACATAATCAATGATATGAAATCATCTTTTGTACATTAATCAAAGACAAAGGAGAATTAAAACGTTATGTTTCTGGAAAACCGCATAATCAATAAGCTACGTAGACCACAATATTTTACCATTTCATAGATTCATTACATGCACGTGTTGAAAATGGTGACTCAAATTAAATTTGGTTTTACTGGAACTGCTAAATCTGCATAGCCTTGATCATGTCGAAACTTGTAGTCATAACTTGCTTGATTCTATGTTTCTCTATACTCGGATGCATCAATTTAGGATTTTTTAATTTTATCATTAATCAGGAGATTCAGACTTTCAACCTTATTCCCCTAAAGTCCAGGTCTTATTAGCCGAACAATTATAGGGATTATAATCTAATTTTCATCGATCAGTTTAGCAAGTTGAACATATAAAAAAGTATAGTGTATGTCGTAATTAATAAAAAGTTTTAAGGATGTGTTTGAGGCATGTATTGAGTTTTGTCGATCCAATTGGTGAAATTTTGTTTAAAATATCTATGTACACATAAAATGAGAATTATAGAAAGTTATATTGACATTTTAAAATTAAAGTTTTGAATTTATATGATATTCAGAAAATTTCAAAGTTGGAATTTAATGTTTTGATTATTTACAAATTTGAGACCAATTAGGTTTGACTAAATGTGGTCCTAATCTTTTATTTTTTCTGAGTGAACGCGTAGACAAGGTCATCAAGTAGAAATCTGATAACGGTACACAGAAATAACAGTGACTAAATTCCGAAAATACCCTTAATAGTTGCTCGAATTCCCACTTTCTATCGGCCTCTTGGTGTACTCATTTTTTTTTTCAACATGATCGACAAGGGCCCGATTCATAGCCTAAAGTCTACTCCCAATAATCTTGTTTTTAAGTTACCATAATACAGCGGGTAAGAATTGAACTCTGGTGCTAAGTCATTAACTGGATCATCCTAACCACCAGAGATCAACTCGGCTCTTAGTGAACACATTTCTTCTTCTTCTGATAATTAACTTCTTTCGTCTCTTTCAGCAGAATTAATAGCTGTTCAACATATTTTAATTGACATTTAAAGAAATAATTACTTCTAAAATTTAATGTTAATATTTGCAATTCAGGAAACAATATCTCTCTTACCCATTTGTTGACCATTTATTAGGATTATGTAGATAACCTCAATCTCTAAAAACCCATAAGTACACACAACACTCCATTTTATAATGTTTAAGAATTTAATTCCCAGACAATAAAGTATATTTACGTCTTAAGAAAATCTTCAAATTCCTCTCTATATTTTGCTTCTTGGTTTCTTTTGTTCTTGGGAGATTTTAGAATTCTTCATTTATGGTAGTTGAATAAAAAAGAGAACAAGTAACATTTTTAAATCTCGTTACTGATTCTGATTTCTTCCAAAAAGGTAATTTCTTTTGGATTTAATTCACAATATCTCAATCCAATTCTTTTTCTCCGACAACCTTAAAGTCACTGCCGTTTTTTGGTTCTGTCGCATTTCTCCAGATTCCGGTGACTGAAAAGCAGAGATTTTTATTTATGTAAAAAACTTTGATTGAATAATGTTTGGAGAATCAAGATTTCCCACTCCCAGAATCAGCCACGTGTCCACCACCGGAAGTGATTTTGGAAGCAGCTCCGATTTCTATAGTTACACCGTCCATGTTCCTCCGACGCCGGACAATAATCCGGTGACAGTTCAAATCGCTCGACAAGACATCGATTCCGGTTCAACTTTCAAAGACGACGAATCGGATCTATCCGATTTGAAAATCAGTGAAGAAGACGATTCCTTGCTCGACAAGATATCTGATCCCCTAACTCGCGTCGTCAAAATCTCTCCGATCATCATCGCTCTTTATCGGTAATTCATCTTATTGAAAAAACTCTGTCGTGTCGGTTACAAACACTTTGATGTGACATAAAGCATGATCTTTTAAGGATGTTTTCTGAGATTTTACTGACAATGATTTTTCATTTTTGTTTTAATTTTATTACAGGATTCTAATAGTTGTTCGAGTAGTTTCTCTTGCTCTGTTTCTCTTATGGAGAATCAGAAACCCAAACAATAAAGCAATATGGTTATGGTTAATCTCTGTAATCTGCGAAATCTGGTTTGCTTTCTCTTGGTTACTCGACCAAATACCTAAGTTGTTTCCTGTTAACCACGCAACTAATATTGAAGCCTTAAAGGCGAAATTCGAATCACCAAACCCGAATAACCCTACTGGAAAATCAGATCTTCCGGGAATTGATGTGTTTGTTACAACAGTTGATGCAGAGAAAGAGCCTCCATTAGTTACAGCCAACACAATTCTTTCGATTTTATCAGCTGATTATCCTATTGAGAAGCTCTCTTGCTATATCTCAGATGATGGAGGATCACTTCTAACGTTTGAAGCAATAGCTGAAGCTGCTAGCTTTGCGAAATTATGGGTACCGTTTTGCAGGAAACATATGATTGAGCCAAGGAATCCAGAGACTTACTTTGGTTTGAAGAGAGATCCTTACAAGAATAAGGTGAGACATGATTTTGTTAGAGAACGACGGTATGTTAAACGAGGTTATGAGAAGTTTAAGGTTCGGGTTAATGCGTTGTCTCACTCGATTAGACGGAGATCGGATGCGTTTAATAGCAAAGAAGAGGTTAAAGCTTTAGAGAAATGGAAGAATTGGAAGGTGAAAGTTGAAGAGGACCAAATCAAGGAACCAAGGCCTTCCATAGTAGCTCCTAAAGCTACTTGGATGAGCGATGGAACTCATTGGCCAGGTACTTGGGCTGTCCCTTGTACTCATCACTCGAGAGGCGATCACGTTAGTATTATACAGGTAAAGAAAAAGTACAGTTTGATTTCCAGTTGGTTCAATATAGCGTTTGTGTTTGACTCAGTGAGGATATTGGTTAATGTTTGCAGGTGTTGCTTGATCCTCCTGGAGAAGAACAGGTTAAAGGGAGTGGCAGTGAAGAAAGTGCACTAAATTTTGAAGAAGTAGACATTCGTTTACCAATGCTTGTTTACGTGAGCCGAGAGAAACGGCCTGGTTATGACCATTACAAGAAAGCAGGAGCTATGAATGCTTTGGTCCGAGCTTCAGCTATAATGTCTAATGGACCATTCATCTTGAACTTGGACTGTGACCACTATGTCCACAATTCTAGAGCCTTTAGAGATGGTATATGTTTCATGATGGACCGTGATGGCGACAGAGTTTCCTATGTTCAGTTTCCACAGAGGTTTGAAGGAATAGATCCGTCTCCATCTTATGCAAACAAAAATACTGTTTTCTTTGACATTAATCTCCGAGCTCTCGATGGGATCCAAGGTCCAATGTATGTCGGGACGGGATGTCTGTTTCGTCGAACCGCCCTCTATGGTGTCGACCCGCCTGATGTTTCAGTGGCAGAGAAAGAATCGTCTGGTTGCTATAGCTGCTGTTTCCCACGGATAAAGAAACGTAGTCCTGCAACAGTAGCTTCTGATCCAGAGTACGACATTGACGAGGACGACGAAGATCGAGATGATGTTTGTTTGATTCCGAAGCAATTCGGTAGCTCAAGTCTGTTAGTTAGTTCGGTAAAAGTCGCAGAGTTCCAAGGTAGGCCATTAGCTACGGGTCAGTCAAGCCGACGTGGACGACCTCCTGGCTCGTTAACCGGAAGCCGTGAACCACTAGATTTCGCAACGGTAAGCGAAGCAGTTAACGTGATCTCGTGCTGGTTCGAGGAGAAGACAGAATGGGGAATCAATATCGGATGGATCTACGGATCCATCGAAGACGTAGTGACCGGTTTTCGAATGCACGAAAAAGGATGGAGATCATTCTACTGCGTAACAGAACCAGACGCATTCCGTGGATCAGTACAGAGAAACTTAACCGATAGACTCCACCAAGTTCTCAGATGGGCCACTGGATCAGTAGAGATTTTCTTCTCACGAAACAACGCCATTTTAGCCCGTCCAAAACTCAAATTCCTTCAGAGAATCGCTTACCTTAACGTTGGAATCTATACATTCACCAGCATTTTCATTTTAACCTATTGCTTCCTCCCGACGTTATGTCTCTTCTCTGGTCACTTCGTTGTTGAAGACTTTACTGGATCATTCCTTTTATACGTTTTGATAATCACATTATCTCTCTGTGGATTAGCTGTTCTTGAAGTCAAATGGTCAGGAATCTCTCTAGACAAATGGTGGAGAAACGAACAATTCTGGTTAATCGGCGGCACAAGCGCACATTTAGTCGCTGTGCTTCAAGGTCTTCTCAAAGTCATAGCCGGAATCGAAATCTCATTCACTATGAGTTCAAAAACTTCAACAGGTGATGATGAAGATGAGGATTTAGCAGAACTTTATCTCTATAAATGGACTGCTTTGCTGATTCCTCCGTTAACGATCATAATCTTAAACGTCTTTGGGGTTCTTTTTGCTGTTAGTAGAACAGTATTCAGTAAGAATCCAGAGTGGAGCAATCTTCTTGGTGGGACTTTCTTTGCAGGTTGGGTTTTGCTTCATTTGTATCCATTAGTAAAAGGACTAATGGGAACAAGAGGAAGAACTCCGACAATTGTTTATGTTTGGTCTGGACTTATCGCTATATGCTTCTCTCTTCTCTACATTACCATTAAGAATTCAGAGATTAGTGGAGGACCGTTTCAGTTGGTTTAGAAGCATCTCATAGATAGGAGACTGTAAATATCATGTTATACTGCTTGAAAGTGAAACAGATTGGTAATATATAAGATACATATCTTACATTTTTAGCCTTTAGTATTGATTTTGGATTTGGTTTATGAATCTCTCTGTAAACATTTATCAAGGGTTCTCAGTGACACTTCTGGTTTAGAGGTTTCGTGTGAGTTACGTTACTCTATTGACATTGTTGAATAAATGGGCTTAACATTTAAATTCACACTAAAGCCCACAGGCCCATTAAATTTACGCTCTATTTTTTTCTTTTTGTGTTTCAAATCTTTTTACTCTTTTATTTATTTTCTTTTTTTACTCACAAACGAATTTAATAAGTAAAAAGAATTGGAAAAAAACAAATCTTATAAAAGTCTTCTTTCGTCAGGATCACTCTCAATCACAGGCCGGTGTTGCTGCCGGCGATTCCTCCGTCGTTCACGCGCCTCCGTACCACCGAATTTCAACCTTCCCGTATCCTTAAACCTATCTTTCTCCGCCGGAACAATCACACACTCCGGCGGCGGCGAAGGATACCTAACCGTGTCATAACAATAAGAATAGTACATAAATCGTTGCCGGAATCTTCTCATGGCAGCTCGTTGACGGAAATTGATGGAAGAGTAATCTTGTGATTCGAGGAATTCGACGGAATTGGAGCAGTCAACGGGGACTTCTTGGATAGGATCAACAGAGCAACCGTCAAGAGAGAAAGATTTAAATTCGGCAACGAAAGGGGCAAATTTGTAATTAGCTTTGTATTTGCCGCCGGAAGTAGCCCAATCGGAAGCATCCCAAATAGTGGCGTAAAGTGACATTGGCTTCGCCGGATAATCTGCTCCCATTGCTTCGCTTCTTATCACTTCTCTTATTGGCACATCATCCACCCAAAATCTGAAATCATTGTTTTACAGTAAATTTAGTTTCATAATTAAAAATAAAAATAAAAATAATAATATTTGGTCAACAATTAAATAGATGAGATTCATTCTATTTATATTAATAGCTAAACCACCATATCCTCGTGATATCTTAGATGGAAAAGAGTAGGAAATTATACATATAGTGTTATTTATTTTATTTGTTTGTATCATTTTTAATTGATATAATTGCTATTTAAATTATTTATAAAAATAATTCTGAAAATAGTGACTCAAATAATTAATATCAATTTAAGCAATTGATGCTTACTATTTTTATCATTATAAGTTATGTAAGTGATGTTCCGTGCGATTGCAAAATATACAATAATAATGTGTCATTTGTTAATAAATAGTTTTATATAATATTACTTATGCTATATGCATGTTTTTTTAATGATTACTTGACCGAAAACACTTTTTAGTAAATTTATTGAATGTTAAGGAAAAATTACAGATAAAAATAATAATTTACGTACCCTTTTTATTCCTTAAATTTTTTAAAATAATGCTTCTTTAATTTTTAATTTCATAATGTTAGATGTTTTGAGAACATTTATTTTAAGAAAATTTGTAAAATAATATTTTAACCTCATTTATTGTAAAAAAATTTAGTTAGAAAGAAAAAAAATAACTAAAAAACAAAAAATTTTAGTCAAATATTCATTGAAAATATAAAACATCTAATTTTTTTATACAAATTTTTTTTCCATAATATCTAATATTGTAAAATGAATGAAGTACTTAAGTTTTAGACTCTTGTGTCTAATTGTTATAGAAAATAGTCAATAGGAAAATCATAATTTTCAACACATTTAATTAACACGCGTAATGACTAAGAAAATAATTTTGAGCAGAGGTTTTTTTTTACAATAATGCCAAATTAATTGTTTTTTTGAAAGCTGACTATTAATCGATTCATTTACTATCTTAGGAAAGAAGAAAAAGAAAAGAGAGAAAAGTTCTGAGATTAGCCCCAAAAAAAAAAAAAAAACGTTGTGAGAAAGAGAGACATTCTAGCTTTGTTGTCCCACAAGATTAAATTAATGTATTTTAAATAAACCGGGTTTGGTCAACGGCTCAAAACTAAACCGAGAGTGAGAAAAGTAAAGGTCTTACATGATTTTGTGAGGAGTCCAGAGAATGCTGTAACGATGAAACTCTTTAGAAGGATCAAACCAGAGACGATATCTTTCTTCACGACCTCTATGTACACTTCCATTCCCGTACAGATTTGTCTGAAATCTCCATGGCTTTCCTTTTATGTTCCCTAGAAACTCTATGTCTAGTTCGTCGTGTGTTTTTTGGAACACGTCTCCGTTCGATGTCTACACAATTCCCAAATCATATTCAATTTTCATTTCTAGATGGATGTATGTTTTTTTTTTTCATTTTTTCATCCCGAGGAAAAACAATTACGTCTTTTTTTGGGAAAGGTAGAACTATTTTCTTGGGAAAATTAATGATTACTTTCTAGGCAACCAAACAGGAAAATTGCGTCAAAGCTTCTTCGACAAAACGTTTGGTAATCCATTTTCAATGACGATTTTCTCGGCAAATAAAGAAAAAAAATTAAATTTTATTTGAGATAGGAAAAAAAATGATTTCATATAGAAAAATTGATTTAAATAATGATTTATTTTCCTAGAAAATAATGAAAACCCTCGTCAAAACAAAAATTGAATACATGCAGATGAATGTTTTGTTGTAATAATTAATAAAAAAAAGAATAAGTAAATAGAGAAAGAGCTTACATAAAAGGCGACGACGACACCGGCAGTATAATCAGCGGGAAGCTTAATCATGGAGCTGTAAAATCCATGGTTATACATATTCGATGATATGAAACCAGAACCTATATTAATCAATCAATCATCTTCATTAATTCATCATAAATACGTCATTAATTATTAATTAGTAAATTAAAGATAACGATTCATATACCGGTGTATCGATCAAGGAGGAGACGAACGGAGAGATCATCAGGTGAACGGACAAGATTTGCATCGCCGAAGAGAGGAGAAAGTGATTCTTCGAAGCTTAAGGTGTTGAGATTTGTGAAAGCTAATGATGCTTTTAAACCTAAACTTAAGATGATCAAGATGAAGAAGAAGACGATGTGATTGTACGGTGCTGATTTTAACATTCTTAATAATTTCTGGGAAGATAAGAAAATGAAGATTTATGATTTAATTACATATATCTTTTGACAAAAGAGAAAGATATACAGAGAGATTTTTTTTTTTTTTTGTTAAAAGGAATAATTGGTAGGAGAAAATTGCTCTTTGGCTTCCACGCTCGTGGTGTTTATATAATGGAGAGTTATTCAATAGTCTTCTCATTTTTTTATTTTTCTTCTTCCCTCTTTATTTTTCCAGTTTTGCCCTTTGGTTATAGTGTGTGCCACGGTTTTGCCACTCTTAATTGTATTTGTGTGTGAAAAAATTAATGACTATTTAATGATGATCGATCAAAATTCATGAAAAATCAAACCGAATTGAATCATGTTGAAAACTATATAACAAAAAATTAATCCCAGACCTTGATTGTAAATTTAATACATATATACAGTGGCAGACTCATGTTAAAATTAGAGGGTTGAAATGATATTCTGTTAAATTTGAGGGAAATATTATGAATATCGACCCCATTGTCGTGATGATGCAGTATAAATTATATATTTGCGAATATAGTCAAATATTTTTGTTATATATATAATATAATACAATTTAATGTACAAAATGTCAAGATTTTAGTGATGGTGTGAAAAAATATACTGTATCAAAATAGATAATGATTAAGGAAGATGCATAATAATATTATTTTTAAAAATTTCTAAAAAATATTTATATATTGTAATTAATATGAACATAGGATTAAATGAAAAAAATAAATCAGATACCTTTGTTAAAAATACAATATATCGTATATTTTGATATGAAAAAATGATTATATTATTTATTTTGATACGAAAGGATCAAAATTCCTTAAAAACTTTAAGAAATTTGAAAATGTTACTTAAATTAATTTGAGTGGTTTTCTTTTCTCAATGAATGTTAAGTTGATAAAAAAAGTAATTAATCTGAAAATATTTGGTATATTACAGGCATTAGGCTATATATGTCTTTAAATGGTTACTCTTTCTTTTACGCTGTTGATATATTCGATTAGAGTAAATTTAGAATGTGAGGAAGAAAGCATTAGAGAGGAATATTAGCTTAATAAACTATGTAGTTGGTCACGAGTATGTTAAAAGGGTATAAATGTCATTCTTCCATTATGAAAGCCAAAATTGAATAAAAATTGACAACTAATCATGAAATGGACATCAAAGACAAAGACTCTTTATCATATATTATGTATACATACCCATGCAAATAATTACTTATATAAAAATATATATTTTACGTATATGTGTTCAAATTAGGTGGTTACACTAATCAACACTTTAAATTTAATAGAAAGGTATAGATTCCAAAACGATGGACAGCCAAACGTAAACATTTTGAAACACTCTTTTATTCTTTTTATTATTTGTGTTTTTCTTTTTATATACAACTTTTGTTCATTTCCTCTTTTTTTTTATATTCACAATATTATAATGTTACGCAAGCAGATTGGATGGTATTTGTGAATTTAATTATATAAGATAGATATTGAATTTAAAAGATTATATATGTTTTAGTAGATATATATTTAAACATTTAATTAACTTTAAGACAAACCATTCCTTTTCTTTTAGTTAGCACCAGGTACCAAATCGCCGTATTATCCAATTTAATCATGATATGAATAATTTAATTTTTTTTTTTGTCTTATTGGAATACATTATATCTGTTTACAAGTTTGGGATGATATTACTTTCTGGACAGGTTTGAAGACGTTAACTACGGCGCATAATGTACTCGGCGTAATCTATCTTCTTTACACGCGAAATTTGAAGCGCTCATCTGGATCATGACATGTCATGTGTCACTCCAGATCGAAGAAGTAGAGTTTCTAGTAGATTATGCCAAGTTTGCCTAGATGATAGAAGAGTCCCACAGTTGGCCAGCGTTCTTCCCATATCTAGACGATTTTACAAAATTCAGAAGCTCCTTTCGTGTATGTGCCATCCTCCACTTATCTTACACTCTGAATCACAAAGTTGATCACCTCATCTACATAGCCAAAGAGTTTTTGCGGTCTCATACTTTTGTATACAGTATACTTTTTTCTATACCGTTGTAATTTTTTAATAAATTAAGTTGATAAAAAAAATATGTTAACTAAATCGAATAACCTGAATGATCTACCTAATCAATATCACAACAATGAATTAATAAACCAAAAAAGAAAAAGATCAGTCTTCACTATCAATTGTGCTAATCAATCCTTTCCTGGATTTACCAAATCTTCAACAAAACTGAAAAAGTTTAGTCTCGGTTGACCGAAACACAAAGATAATCTTTCAGTTGGTCGACAGAAATTTTCTGTTTTTTCTTTTTTGTTTTCTTTATTTAACCGACAGAAAATTTACCTTATATGATATGTATATATATAATATTTTCCCAATTAGTCGACAATAATATTAAGAAATATGATATATTTGTTTAGATGGCCGCTAATGTGTAAAAGAGTAGTTTATGTGGCAATAAAGTAATAAGTAAAAGTGTATAATAGTTGATTTGGTTGACCAACCTCTCCAACCTCTATGCATGCATCTGCCTCTTAACTTGTATGCAAAAGAATTAACTATTTAATCACGGATTTCCTACTCTGATTAATCGGCTAATCATTTATCAGATTCTCTTTTAAAATTTTAACTGTACAATATAATTGGCAGAGTTATTCTCATATATATATATATAGTTGAACTTAACATAACTTTTTTGACATTTTAATTATATATTTAGTTAGTTGATTTCTTCTCAGTTTGATGGTTATAAGATCTAACTAATTGTTATGATACAAAAGATTCAACTCCTCTTAACTATAATTGGTAGATTTTTAAAAAGGTTTTAAGCAGTAGAATTTAGATTATGAATCAAATATTTTCAATATAACTGTTGATAAAATAAAATTAACTATACAATAAATTGTGATCAATGATGTACCCTCTTACATCGTCTATTAATATGTAACGTACATATGAATATTTTTCTATAAAAACTGATTAATTTTGGGAATTACTTTACATCAAATAATTAAATATATATTTCTGTAGTTCTTTTCACTAGACTTCAATTTCAGAAAACGACATAATCCTTCGTGAAATTGTTTAAAGTTTGAAGTATATACATCAAAGAAAACTGACTAATTTGTGATTTTATAAAATAAATGCGTATAAGCATACATTATTCTAGACAATAAATATAACGACTAAATTGTTATAGGTAAAACACGTTTTCGTTATATAACCAAATCTTAGAAAAGTGAAATGTAGCAGGTGAGTTATATGGTGGTTAATTATGTGTCTGTCACGTATTATTTAATAGTTTTTTGGCTTGTATACAATGTTTATATGTATAATTGAATCATTTTCTACTAAACAGTATATCATTTACATCAAACAATTATTTTATCTGCTTAAAACATGAAAAATAAAACAACAAAGCCACATACACTCTCACTAGTATATACTAAGAATAGATTTATTATTTATTTATTTTTTGTTGCAATTATTAGTAAATGGCATTTGGAATTTTTTTTTGAAATTAGTATTACGAAGGAAGCAATCTTTTTCATTTATTCTTTTTGCGCTTTATCTCTTTAGTTATAGAGAGACAGAGAGTGATGATTCCATTACCATCTGTACACACAATCACTAATGGCCCTCATTGTTGAATTGTCTGCTAGCTTCTCCATTCAGCTAAGTTCTAAAGATAAGTACGTGTTACTTATCTTTATTTAACATTATCCATTCCATCTTATTTTTTTAATGTCAAATGACCGATCTATTAGCCAAATTCTTATATAATGTTGACAGTAAAATTCGATCCCGAATTATACAAATACTCATATCTTAGTGGACTTACCGCCTATCACTAGATTAAAGGTCATTCCAATCCTCTTATTTATATCATTGTACCATAAAACTCGATGCACATTCCTTAAAATAACACATGAGTCTATTTATTTTTACTAAACTTTCGGACATAAAGACATTATGTTAATTTTTTCAGTTTTTTTTATTAGTCCAAGAGGATTGAACCTTAATTAGTTAAAAAAATCTTGTTTATCTTATAAATTGATTACGTTATATTTCTAAACATGTGAATAATTAGATTGAGAACAATTAATAAAATCAATATTAAAGAGATTACACATGCAATTTAAAAATGGTTGAAACTCTTTTTTTTTGGCTTGACGTCTTTTTCTCCAAACTAGGTTGACAATATATATATATAAACCGTAAGCCTTTTAACAAAAAAAAAATATAAAAACCTTTTTATAATACCAAAAGAAATTAATTATAACAAAGTAATATTTTCGAGCGAACAAAAGAAAAAAAGAAGAACATTGATATTGAGTACTACGATAAGAATCGCAATGACGAAGATTTATGAGTTGGAAAGTGAAATGGCAAAAAAACATTTAGAGAATGGAATATAAAATTCTTTTTGTATGCAGCCATTTTATTAACATGTGGATTTGTTTACGTCTAAATTCATTAAGAACATACTAAAGATAATGATGCTAAATTTACAGATCACAGTATACATATTACACAAACGGGTCAAATAGGAAAACTAATAAAAAATAAAGTCTAAATTGAACAATGATCAACCAATTAGAGAAGAGTGAGAAAGTCTCTAAGGAATTGAATATGGTTGAAACTCAAAAACTGCATCATCTTGTACTGGCCAGGGGCTGACTTTATTCACAAGCATTTGCATGTGAATTGTCATCATTACTAATAAGAGAATTTTCACAATTATTAAACTACATAAGATAAGCTTAATTGTTTTTATCAAACTCGACGCTATCAATGCAATAGTCAATTCTTTCAGGTTCTAGCTCTCTACTCCATATAGGGTAAATAGTGTTTTTCAATATATATATATTCATTTTTCGTCTAATTCATATATTAAAAATCCCATATTTTATACAAAAACGACAGAAAACCAAAATGTTTCTGAAAATTATGTTTAAAAAAGAAAGTTAAAACAAAAACCTTGGAAGAAATAAATTAAGAAACTTAAAGACATAGATTCGAAAACATGTTATCTCAAATCTGGAGATCGAATTTATCAATGATTACATGAAACCCGAATTGATGGCAGAACCTTCTATAACGAATGAGTGTACCTTATAAACGAAAAATAAGCTGGTAAACTGGCAAGATATATATTCTATATCAATTTATCTATAAATTGAATTTGAAGATGCTTTAAATATTATTGGAGATTTTTGAAGATGCTTATAAGATTGAAACTGACTAGGGTCTTGAACCATCAAGAGTACAAAACATAAACCACATTACTATAATTAAGGATGTTTGTCTAACATAATTATTGGAAATTGATATTTAACCATAATAATAACAATAATGTGGTTACAACTTACAACACACAAGATATGACTCAGTTTGATTAGAAGAACCTGCATATGGTGGGGTATGTCATGTAATCATCTCCATACTTATTTGTGGGCATAAATATACACAAATGGATAATCATAATGTTTTCTTAATTTTATTCTTATTCAAGTTTTGTGCGCTTGTGGTACCCTGTCCAACTTGATATACTATATAGTTTATATTTTGATAAAAGTTTATATACTAATTAATAATATTAATCACAAAAACTTCAAAAAAAAAGAAAAAAAATTATGAGTGACTTTTAAAAAAAAGATTTTGAAGTGTATTTTTAATTAAATTTTACAAATGAGTATTGTTACCAATATCCCATGAGAGACTTGACATTTACATTGACTACCATCAAAAGGTACAAATGTTAAGGAGAAGTAAATTTAAGCGTTCAGGAAATGGTATTTGGATTCAACGTAGCTCTCTGAATCCCATAAGAAAGATCCAAAAGCCACAGCTTCCAAAACCAACATAGCAAGTCCAGAGACACTTAGAGACAGAACCTCATCGTTAGAAGTATCGAGCTTACCGTCCTCGAGTATCTTTATGTCCGGTCGTCCAAAGAGCGCCTGAGTCTGCTTCTCAATGAGAGTCATGGCTTCTTTAGAGCGTATTGTTGCATATCTCTGAAGTGTATCTGAGTCCAAGTACGTAACGTATGATCTCAATCCATAAGACTGTGACCCATCATCATCTCTTTCTAGTGGATAGCTGTCAGGATCATATTCTTCTGGTTGGATCCTGATCAAGGAATCCGGGTCCCATAGCGGGTAAGGAGGCGAGGGTTCTTCGAATCGTTCTCTGGTTTTGTCAGGCCGTTTGGGGAGTGTGTTCATGGTTCTCTCAAGTTGGTATCTTTGGTCCACTCTTCTGAGGAAGTAACCATACATCGCGGAAGCAGCATAGAGTTTTCCAAGTTTGATTTTGCTAATCTGAACTAGAGAGCTTAAAGGACCGACTGATGTCCCGTCTCCAAGAACTGAAGACAAGTGACTCTGTATCATCTCGAATGCATCCGCAGAGTGTATGACTTCGAGCTTCTCTTCTTGGTTTGGCCATAAGTCTACTCGTCCTGCTGGATCTGAAGTTGGTTTAATCTGAGGAATCATAGAGATTCCCTTTTCCACAAACCTTTGAACCACTAAACAGTAAATGATTTCCGCCAATGTTTTCCGTCTTTCCTTATCTCTAACTTGAGATATCCTCCTGCAATATCAAAACCGCATATAAGAGAAAGAACTGATCCGAAACTCTTCATACCAGCGAATGAATGTAGAGAATGAATCCTACACATAAGCTCCACTAAAACGGGATTAAATCCTAGCTTCTATACTCATTGCAAGAGACTTATAACCAAATTTCACTAAGTTGTATGTATTATTAAAGTAAATTATCGATTGAAGCCAGTGTAATTTCTAAACCAGTGGGTAATATGTTGGAAACAAAAGACTTACTTAGAGAGAATGTCTTGTGATGAAGACGATTCGGATTTAAGATTCTCGTTTTCGGTGGCAAATTTCTGGAGCTGTTCATCGACTGTAACGGGTAGGAGATGAGGATGAGTTCTAAGAATCTGTTCCAAAAGCTGTCCCACTGGAGATTCCAGCTCAACAGGAGCAAGATGAGCAAAGTTCTCACTAGAATCTTCTTCTCCTAAGGCTCTCACTGACACAATTCTTCCTCGGCCATTGTCATTGGTACTTCCAAGCTTCGGAATATAGAATGAGTTACATCTCTGTAAATAACAAACGAAACAACACAATAAAAATGGAATTTTTAAGATTACAATACATATAATCAAATCCAAAGAGATCTAGAAATTTGGTTCATCACAGCTCCATTATACATAATCTCGATATTTCTAGACCTTTCGTCTTCATATAAACTCTATACTTTAAAGTGTACAAAGAGAATTAAACCTAACCTACTAGGGATAGATGTAGAAATTATGGCATCATTCAAATCCGAGAAAGTGGGAATTTCGCAGCGATGATTCTCAGGAAAGGAGCGTATAATTACCTGAGGGAGAAGCGAAGGAGAAGAAGAAGGAGAAAGGAACTTGGAGAAGGAATCGGAGAGAGAGTAATTGAAGCAGAGCCTGCCATGGCTGCCGATGGCTTGCATTTTTTTTGGCTTTTGGTTTTTTGAAAAGTATTCAGATGAGATATTACGAAATTGTGGCTGTTACAGAATTACAAAATTACAAATGTTAAAAAATAAAAAAACTGATATTTTGAGAACCTTGTTTTTTTGGTCTATTTTGAGAACCTTGTTAAATAATATTATAAAATGTTTTATTTACACACGATTAACTTTTTTTTATTACCCTTTTCTTTCAATAAAAGTACTTCACATATAACTCAAACAATAATATAAAATACTAAAGAATATTGTATCATAAAATACTACATAAAATATTGATACAGAATGTTGTATCATGTTTGTGAAATTTTTATTTAAATTAGATAATAGTTACGCTTAACTAATGATTGCATTTACAATACATCAGAATATTTTACTTAGAACGACTACATCAGACAAATAACATAACAAACACAATCCACACTACCATGGTAAATGATTAACATCTCTACAAAGGGTTCAAACAGATGGATATTAGCGTTTGCGTTTCTGTAATTCACCCAAACTCAATCGCTAAACTCAATGCGTCTAGATTTCATTGTATCAAAGACAAAAAAGTCCAACTTTTGGACAAAAACAAAATATAAACACTTTACTAAACGGCATTTTCTCCTACTTAAAAGCACCATTAAGCTTAAACACTAACTAGACCAAACGAATTATGGTTCCTAAAGATGTTACCTGCTGTTCTTGAGTCAGGCTGTGTTGTTGTAGGAACCATGAGTGGTCTCTGCAACATCTTGATGTGTGCTGGTGTCTGGTCCTTGCTCGTTCTTGTCCAAGTTTACTCCTTCCTGTGACGGGACTGATGAAAAGCGATTCTGCTAGAACAACAGGTAAAAGAGAAAACAGAAACTTTTAATCTAATCTCAGAAAAATTATGGATCTCGCAGAAAAAAGGTTCTACTGTAATTACCTTGAAAGAGCTATTTTTCAGCGAGAAGCTCTTTATACTGGCTTTTAAGTTTGTTAATATCTGCTCTAAGACTTAAGTTTTCTCCATTCAACACCTCTGCTCGTTCTGCTAGCTCATCACATTCCGCCTTTGTGCACAGAAAATGAAAGACAGCCTTTTTGATCATTCATAATCGATAGGCATAATGATGCTAGTGCGGTTTGAAATTCTTTATGTTACCTGTTTGCGCAAACTCGATTTACGAGCAGATTCTCTATTAGATTGTTTACATCTCTGTCGCTTAAGCTCTCTCTCATCCTGTATCACAAAACAATCAAACACGCTTCTTTCATAAACGTAATGGAGATGTAAAAACAAGAAACACTTACACAAGCCTGTAACCACGGTTGTGCTTGGGAACCATCTACTACAACTCCAGGAACTGTTTTAGAAACATTCCCATGACCACCCCAATAATCCATTCCGATGTTTAAATTTGTAGGTGGGCCTGGAACTGACGCTGGCATGATCGCAACAGGCTGATTCACCGGTTGATTACTTCCATTACGGGCTGGTCCATGAGCAGAACCACCACTCTCTGAAGCTGTTTCACCTTGAGCTACGAAATAAAAAAGACAAATCTCTGAATTAGTAGAGTTTAACAATTAGGTCATCACATGTTAAGAGATGAGAATTAAAAAGCTATAATAACCAACCATCTTTCCCGTTGTGTCGAGAGCCAGAGTCCTACAAAAGTTGCAAATCAATACCATGATCAAATTCATAAACGCTCTTTAATCTCCATATGAAACCCGACGTAATGATTGGTTGCAAATCAATACCATGATCATATTCATAAACGCTCCTTAATCTCCATATGAAACCCAACGTAATGATTGAGTTGATTGCTAGAAACTTACGCTTTGTGAATTTGCATCACTTCCTTCACTTAAACCATTAGAAGCGCTCTCAGCACTGTAAAACAAAAAAAAAATTCTACCAATTTCAGCAAATCTATTCAGTGACATTATCATAGCTAACAATAATAAGTCCTGAAGTATTCAGCATGCAAACAAAATTTCGATTGTCATACAATTATGAAGTCACATGCCTTTTAGAACGAGCTCCACTAGCTGATGCGCCTGAGTTTTTACCAGTTGCATTATTCTTTCCTATAATTGTATTCAAACTTCCCAAGCTTCCTTTTGATCTTTTGATTGGCAATTTTTCTTTAGCATCTCCCTCAATACCGTTTCCAGTATTTCCCTGAATCCAAAATATTCCTCAATCACAATCCCATTTGACTTAGAACCTACTGAAAAAAATGATAAACTGAAAACTCACAGAAGCTTCAGTCATTCTATTAGGAGAAGGCATTGCATAAGGACTATATGGATAAGATCCCTGGTGCAGCACAAAATATTTTAACAGAAATTCCATTATTTTGTGTACATAACTGAAGATCCAAAACATAGCATACCGCAGGTAATACAGGATGAGCGTACATGCCACCTGGAGGATACATTGCAACATATGGATGAGAAGGTGCTCCGTAAGAAGACATCATATGCTACAAAATAAGAAAACAGACTTTCTTAAGTTGATGTTACATTCATCAATAAATCATAATTGTTACGGAGAGCCTAACGAAATATTTGTGTATAGAGAAAATACATCTTGATAAAATCTACACAAATGACCAATTCCCAAGTATGCTAAATATCAATAGCAAAAGTCTTGTGACTCACCAAGTAAGCACCTGAAGCTCCAAAGATTGCTTAAAAGCATCTAAAATAAATCGAAAGAAAAGGTTTAAAATGGGAAACAATTAGACTAACCTGAGCGCCCCACATATAAGGGGGAGGTTGAGGACTTGATGCTACGTAACCATGAGGAAGCATAGGTGAATAAGCCTGTTCAGCAAGAAAAACATGAGCCACATAATAATATTTAAAATGCAACAAAGAAACAAGGACAAATGAATCTTGTTTTAGACCTGGAAACCAGGCCAATCTGGAGTAGTAGCCATTCCAGCACTCACAGCAGAAGAAGGTTCCTGCAAACATAAAACATTAAACATCAAATTTAACACTAACACTAGCACTTTGCTAGATCAAATTTACACCCAATGCAAACCTGTGAAGAAGCAGTAGTAGGAGCAGAAGAAGACGAAGGCGGTGGAGTCTTAGGTTCTTTCTCTTACCCAATTTTCCCATCTCGTTGCTACCCATTAGCACATTCAATAACTTCTAAACAACCAATGATAGCTTCACAAAAGACCAGGACGATATCTGCTTGTAAATATAGCCTACCAAAATCCAGTAATCAACTTAACATTGACCAATTCAGTACCTAAGCAATTTAACTGATAAACCCAGAACCTATAAAGATCACATTTTTTACGTCAGGATGGAGGAAAAAAATCACCCACCATTATAGTTAACAATGCTGGAGGAGACAATAAGATACGATTACACAAAACGCAAAAAATCAGAAATAACCGCAAAAGAGCTACACCGAATTCAGCGTTGAAATTCAGAATCTATGCATAGTTCTTGTTCTTGTTCAAACGCAATTAAAACTAGGGATCGGGGGAACAAAGATACCTTATGATCTGTAATGTTTGAGCAATCTGAACAAAATTAGAGAAGTGAAACGAATCAATTTGCAGAAATTGGAGTGAGATTGAGGATCAAAAGAGAGAATATTAGAGGTATAAGTTTTTGGTGACTGGTCTTGTCGTGTTTGTGACGGGGAGGAGGAAGAAGCTACGTGGGATTGACAGGGCATATATTTAATACTTTTTAAAAGAAGCCCACATCTTTATCTTATTTATGAAATTGACCCTGAAATTTCTCATTGACATTTTTGTCCCTTTATATTAGAATTGAACCATCAGTTTTTCGAGACCGTCGAATGTTTGAGCTCAAACAATAATTTAGAGATCTTATTGTGACTCCGATGTTTGGTAAATGTCAAGAACTCAGTTCCCTGATCCCACAATTGTAATATAGATTTAGACTTCCTCAAATCGAGTCTTTTTGTAATCCTTACAAATATAGAGGATCTGATGTTTTGACTTTTGACTTTCTTAACACAGTCACGAAGTCAAGCATTAATGCTTGCTTGGAGTTCTAATGACGTGGCGAGATCAGCACTGTTAAATATTGTTCAATCGAGACCGTCGAATTTCCAATAGGAACGATCCCAATTTTCCTTCCTTCCTTCCTTCCTCCTCTCGCCCCTCAGGTCAGCTTGAGGATTAGTGTTCGAATTTATCTCTGTTCAATTATTTCTGAAGCTGAAAAGAAATGGGTTTTGATGATGATCCGTAAGTTCTCTCCTTTGTCTTCAATCTTATGTTCAGCTTTGTTGTGGGTGCAGAATGAAAATTTCAACTTTTTCCCTTTTCGATTGAATCTAGGGTTACCGAAATGAAGCTAATTCATTTCCAGATTTCGTCATCTGTTTTATTAGAAAAGAGTATTCAATTTCATCGGCGGAAGAAAACCTTTAATTTTGTTTCTGTCGATGATTCGATATTCTTTTTTTGTTTCAGATTCATATCTTTATTTTTTCCGTATTCCAATTGAATTTTTTTGTTAGTTTCTTCTGATTCATCGTTTATCTTTCAGGTACCGTGATGTAGATGGAGAGCCATTAGTGGACTTTGATGATTTTGCAAATGATCATGAGCCAGCTACAGAGCCGCTTGAGGATTTTGAAGAAAACTTGGCCGATGATATCGGAGACTGGGAAGGTGAAGGGTCACAAACGCCTGTCTATGATAATGATAAAGTAGCCAAACCAAGGAAAAGGTTGGTGAAAAAATCATCTAGTGGACGTGAGACTATAGATGTTCCTGAATTGATTGATGAGGATGTTGAGGATGCGGAGTTCGATGAGTTCATGGGAGGTAGAGGAGGTGGCACAGATTATGATGATAAAGTTGGTAGGAAGAGGAAGGAGAAAGATCGAAGTAGTAGTGGCAAGGAAAGAAGACATAAGTTCCCAAATCGTGGTGAGAGAAAGTCAGAAGAGATTGATGAGATGTGGAAATCTATTGCACATAATCCAGAGGTGCATCACATGAGATTGCATAGCTGTTGGTTGTCAGGACTGATTTTGTGTTTTTTTGGTCATCTTATAAAAGTGTTTCGTTTATGTTATAGAATGATGAAGAAGGTGTTAGAACTATGGATGATTACCATTTCATTGACGATACTGGTTTAGATCCTTCTGAGAGGTATGGAGGTGATGCTGGAGACCGCTCTCCAACCCATTATGCTCAGGTATGAGTACTCTCTTAAAAATTTTATCTCTGAATTTTGCTTTTGTTTGATGATATGTAATGCTTTTTAATGCACAAAACAGGCTGAGGAGGATGATGATGAAGTTAATAAGCTTTTTAAAATGGGAAAGAAAAAGAAAAAGGCTGAAAGAAATCCTGCGGAAATCGCACTCTTGGTTGAGAATGTGATGGCTGAGCTTGAGGTTACTGCTGAAGAAGATGCAGAACTTAATAGACAGGGGAAGCCTGCCATCAACAAGCTTAAGAAACTTTCCCTTCTTACCGATGTTCTTGGCAAGTAAGTGGCAAATTTATAGTTTATTCTGTACACTTTCCTTCTGACAATATGTTTGTGATATCTCATATTCGTCTTTATCCAGGAAACAACTTCAAACAGAATTCCTAGACCATGGAGTTTTAACTCTGTTGAAGAATTGGCTTGAGCCTCTACCAGATGGAAGCTTGCCAAATATAAACATCCGTGCAGCTATTCTAAAAGTTCTTACTGATGTATGCTCCGGTTTTTCTGTCGAGAGAGATTATGCGTTGTTTTGACCCTTTCTAGCTCCTTTATTGAAACCTGGATTTGTCTTGCAGTTTCCGATTGACTTGGACCAGTACGATAGGAGGGAGCAATTGAAAAAGAGTGGACTTGGAAAGGTTAGGATACACCACCTGATGTAAATTGACTAGCCGGTCTATAGGATTAATACCCAGCAATTTTAACTTTTTCTGGTTTTGGCAGGTCATTATGTTTTTATCAAAGTCCGATGAGGAAACTAATTCCAACAGACGACTTGCTAAAGATTTGGTTGATAAATGGGTAAACAGCTCTTTTCACAGCTCCAGTCCCTGGAATAGAATCCCAACAATTTACTTATTGCATGCTTGATATTGCAGTCTCGTCCAATTTTTAACAAGAGTACGAGGTTTGAGGACATGAGAAATCTCGATGAAGATAGGGTTCCCTATAGAAGGCCATCAGTGAAAAAGTAAATCGCAAACCTTTTATTTTTTGATTTCACTCACTTAGTAGTTACATTTGGCATACTGATACATATTTTTCTCCTGGTTTCATTGGGGTTTGCACAGACCTAGCAACAAAGCTGCAATGGAGCCCAGAGATGGTGACTTTGACTTGGATATTCGGTATGGAAACAATCTTCTGTATTTAGATATATAACTTCTAAAAGAGATTTTTAGCACTAACTGTTTGTTGATAAATATGCAGGGAACGTAAATCTGGTCTGACATCGGGTCAGAGTTCAAGGGGAGGGCAAATGACCATGAGGCCAGAAGCAACCCCATTGGACTTTGTGATCCGTCCTCAATCCAAGATTGATGTGGATGAACACAGAGCCCGTCTAAAACAGGTTTCTCAGGACCCGCGTCGGGTCAAGGTAAAATACTTCAACCATCTACCCTTTATCACTGGAAAGTCAAAACATCAGCTTATTTGGTCTGCAAAAATATAGACTCAGGCTCGTTATACAACTAAGGTTCTTACGCATGGTCTTGTGCTGGCTCGCAATCTGAGAGCTTGTTGTCACAGTATGTTCTTTTCTCTTATAGTCCTTGACCTGGCTTTTTTGTGGTATAATCGCAGATGAACAAGAAACTTCAGCAGCTAAAAGGAACAAAAAAGAAGCCGTTACAAGCCACGAAAGTGAGCGTGGAAGGTCGGGGTATGATCAAGTACCTCTAGAGAGGTTGCAACCAGAGCATCGAGCCACACTGGAACTGACTCTTCTATCTTTAACTTTGTTTGGATCAATGTTTGAAGTCTTCTTCAAGGTGAAGTCAAAGACTTAAGGCATTGGGGTTATACTTAAAGCTTATTTGTCCTCTACAGAAAATGGTATGCTTCGAGTCTCTATAATGTAACGGGAAGTGAAAACACTGTTTCTTACGTTCTTCTTCGGATCAGAAAACATTCTTTTATCATTATGGATTATGGTAATCAAATTTTAGTTACGTTTCACAATAGATCAGCTGAGCACAATTAAAACCATCAAAATAGAGTTTTGATTCTAAAGCAAACACCAAATGAAGAGCACATCATCTACATGAGTGCCTATGATGAAACACCACATGAGGCTGAAAGTGTTCAGCGGTATCCATGTACAAGAGATTACTGTCTTAATTTGATCGAGTTTATTCTGACTTTGGTCCATATAACATTAGCCATTCACTACATGAAAACACATCGAAAACCTATGGAATAATGGCCGTCGGTTATGCTGTAGGTTCAAAACCGACGGCAGAACCTACCGTTAGTGACCAGAAATACTTTCTGTCATATGTCGTCGGTTGGACCGATGAAATATAGACTGTGGGTTACCGTAGGTTAAGTTCAACCGACGATAACCGACAGCTAACCTAAATCCGTTGGTTACCGTCGGTTAAACCGACGATAACTGACGGTAATTTCAATTAATTATTATTTTTTAAATAAATTTTATATTAACCGATGATAACCGGCCGTATAATAAATTTAATTTTTTTTAAAAGTAAACCGTAATATAAACCGACGAGAACTTAAATTAATCATAAAGCGGGAACCAATCGGCGGGAAAATTTTGGGGATGGTTGATTTTCCCCCGTAAATCCATAGGTTCCCATCGGTTGAACCGACGGCAATTAAATATCCGCGGAAATTAAATATTTATATTTATTATTAGTTAATAGAAATAAAAATAAAATAATATCCCGTAGGTTCCCGTCGGTTGAACCCGACGGCAACCGACGGGAATTAAATATCCGCAGAAATTAAATATTTATATTTATTATTAGTTAATAGAAATTTAAAATAAATAAATAAATAAATAATATCCCGTCGGTTCCCGTCCGTTCAACCGATGAAAACCGACGGGAATTAAATATCCGCGGAAAATAAATATTTATATTTATTATTAGATAACTCCCTTCTTCCTTCTTCTTCCTCTTCTCTTCTTTTCCACCATTTTCTCTCAAAAATCAACCTCCGACTTTTCGCTATTTGTGGGCAAAAACTCTGAGTTTTGGACCCAATACTCCTCACATCCTCCACAATCCATTTCTCATAACAAAATCAATGTAAGTTTCTTCAATTTTGGAAACTTTTAAGTTTTCAAAAAAAAAAATTTTGGCTAAATTTCGCAATAGGTGGATAGAAACGGCTAGATTAGGGGAATATATGTTAGATTCTTGACCGAAATCATTGTTTGCATGTCGATTTCGCATTTGTTTATGGATTTTCGGATTTGAGATTTTTTATACGAAGAACAGTTTTTCTTTTTCAAGAACAAGTTTTTTTTTTCTTAATAACACAATTTTGGATAGTTTATATAGTTATAATGATATTTAAGTATATATAAACATATCCTTTTGGTGATTTATACTACGTGTATAGATATATAAGTATATATAAACATATATTTGTAGTAATATCTCATAAACAATTATATATGTAATGTACATAAAATATGTATATATTTTCTTTTTTTACTAAGTATTTAGGTATATATGATATATAATTATATGTATATATAATATATAATTATATAAGTTAACATATATATCATATATAAATTAGTTATACAAACTATAGATCAAAATAATTATGTATATTTATATTATAATTTTAAATTATAAAATAATTATTTCTTTATATTTTAATATATTATTAATTATATTAAAAATTATTACAATTTTTTTTATATATTATATATTATCCGTCGGTTCCCATCGGTCCGAACCTACGGTAACTTACGGTATTGAACCTATGGAAACCTACGGAAACCTAAGGGATTGAACCTACGGTAACCTACGGGATCGAACTTACAGTAACCGACCGGAATTAACCGACGGGAGATTTTGTCGGTTACCGTTGGTTATAACCGACGGGAACCGACGGAAACCGGATAACCGACGAGTCATGTTCGACGAACTATATTCGTCGGTTCCTGTCGGATATAGCTCATAACCGACGGCAACCTACGGGATTAGCCGTCGGTTATGCCCTTGTTTTCTTATAGTGATTGTAGTTATGGTTCGGTCAAAAGATAAACAACCACAAGTATGGATCATTAGTTACACTTGTGGCTCTATCGCCACTCTCCCTATTTAGTGTTGGCGTTTTTTTGGTATTATAGCCAACGTTTTAGGTCAGACTTAGAGAGAAGGTATAAATGTGTTTCCTTTTTTTCCTTAGACATTAATTGGAAAAAGAAAAACTAATTGACTGAGAACAGCATTCATATTCTTTTAGTAGTCGTTGGTGATGTGATTACGATCAGAGATAACTATCAATTTTACTGTTTTCTTGTAGTCACTAACAGAAAAACCCGATCCAAACTAACTCAAAAACCCGAAAAGAACTGATCGAAAGAACCTTAAAACTGGTGAAAATAAACCCGAACAAAACTGAATAATTGAATGCCTTTGATTAAACCAACCATGCTATTAAAATTAAGTTTGCTGTTTTAACTGAAAATATTATAATTATTATAATAAACGTGAACAGAATCTTAGAAAATGATCCTCCTAAATGCTAAATTTATAGATTTGAAATTTTAATAAAAAGTGTTGTTTTTTTTGGGCTAAGAATAAAAAGTGTTTATGGTTGAAAATTGAAGTTATATTAGTAAAACGGTAATATCACAAAATAGTGATAAAGAGTGAATCGCAATGGATAAACGAATAGCAACCACAAGGACTCACCCACTAGCGGCTAAAGGTAAAAGGGTCCCGAAAAAGAATATCTCATACTAGTTGCCTAAGGATCATAGGAACAGAAAAAGCGTCTAAAACTCTAAAAACTGTGTCCGATTGTGTGAGCTCTAAAGTTAATTATGTCTCATATTAGTTGCCTAAAAATAATCAAAGAAAAAAAGGGAACAGAAAAAAAAAACCCCTAAAACTCTAACAACTGTGTCCAATTGTGTTAGCTCTAAAGTTAATGATGTCTCATACTAATAGCTTAATGATAATCAAAGGGGAAAAGGGAACGCTAAAAACCCCTAAAAATTGACAGCTATGGCAGAATGTGTGAGCTTAAAAAATCTCATACTAGTTGTCTAAGAATAATCAAAGGGGAAAAGGGACAAGATAAATTCCCTAAAACTCTAACAACCATGTCCGATTGTGTGAGCTCTAAAGTTAATGATGTCTCATACTAGGGGAAAAGGGAACAACCCCTAAAAATCAACAGCTCTGTCCGAATGTGTAAGCTTAAATGTTAAAAAATCAAGTTTTTGAGTTCATTCTCAAAATTGTCCAATGGGAAGTAGTCTAAAACAAAATGGGGTATGAACAATGAAAAAGCCCTTGAAGCCTAACACAAACCACTATACAGTCCCATGGGAGTTGCCTTAACGTATAAAAAACCAGTGGCCTAAAATTAACTCAAATCATCTGCATAAACACTATCTCTCCGTTCAAAAACAAAGGAGGGTATGGGAACTGCAGTATCCCCAAAAGGTTAACCACTATGTCGGCATTTGTGAGCATAAATTTAAGACAATCTCATATATAGTTGCCTAATAAAACAAAGGGAAATGAGGAGAGAAAAAGGTTCAAACTAACTTCAGAGATCATAAACAATGAGATCACAAAAACCCTAATCTAAGATCATAAACAATGAGATCACAAAAACCCTAATCTAAGCAGGTATTAAAAGATGTTATATGGGAGCTCAAAATAATTGCATACACACAAACACATCTGAATGTGTGTGATTTATAATTAAAAGAAGTTTGCAACACAAACCTGCAACTTAAAGGTGGATATGGGAATGACAAAAGCCTTTAGTAGCTTTTAGTGTTAAGAGTTTATACACATAAGCAGGGATCAAAACAACTGATGGGAGAGTTGCCTAAACAAGAAAAACCAACGGCTTAAAAATGATTCTTTGGTTTGAAAAGAATGGGGAAATGGGAATTGAAAAGCCCCTAAAATCTAATAGTACATTAGCAAACCTTAATATACGAGCTATTTAATCAGTTCATGGTAGTTGCCGACACTGACTAGCCAAACCAGTGGCTCTGAAACAAAGGAGATTAAGAATTTAGAAAAACCAGCTACTAACTAAGAGCTTAGTTAGGTTTATACTAGTCATCTAATGATAACAGAGACCAAAGCGTATTGGTGGACTCCTAAGGTACTGAAACAAAAGGAGTGTAAGAAACTGAAAACAAAGAGATTGAGAAACCTGAAACTATTAGAGCAGTTTCATAAATTGATAATGCAAGGCAGGGAACCCATTTGCTCTCGTAGCTTTCAAAACAAAGGGATTGAGAAATCATAAAGACTAGATTTGATTTATGTCAATTCTACAATTCTAAATGAACTTAACAAGTTTTTTTTCTTTTCTTTTTTTTTTCAGATTCCAAGAAGATTTCAAATGTCTGTAGACTTCAAGATGGATATGTATATCTCTGATAGTTGTATTTAATTTGCTTTATATATACACGTAAAACATGGTAGAGTGAAGATTTGGCATATATTTAAAACATGTACAACAAGATTGTTTATGAGAGCTAGAAAACAAAACTGTGTTGAAAATGAATTCTGCATATCAGCCCTCAGGTATGTAATCAGTTTAAATTTAGATTTTACTAATAAAACTAGCTTCCATTTGATGAACTAGTCTAGTCTCGTGAGTTTTTGTTTGTAGGTTTACCTTTTGATACCTTCTACAATGTGTTTTCCTAATATTTTTCAGGTTAGTCTTTAAATGAAGTGCCTGTAACTCTGAGAGCCAAAGGTTAGACCTTTATACTCATTAGCAACCAGCGTAAAATAGCGAATTTTGAGAATTGAAAATCTTTGGATATAGTGCACATTGGAGAAGAAACCATTAAAACTACCTGCTTAACCAGATTTCTACAAAAGCCAGAATGAACAGATTTCTCACTTAATGCACATAGGCAAAAAAAAAAAAGGTATTGCTTCATCTTCACTTGGTACTGAATCATAATTGGATTTTGACTCTGTTAGTTTGGATAGTGAGTCCACAAGAATCTTAAACGATGTCAAGCGATCCAGCGCTTCTGCATGCCCTCAAACTAAAAATTGCAATCTGAAACTGAAGTTACAGTTTACGACCAGAATGAATTTACATAATCATTATGATTGCTGCATACATGCATAAATGCATACTTCTTTGATTCCTTTCTTTGCTCATTGTTTCTTTGCTTACTTGCTCAATGAATTTGCTTGTTGTCTTCTCTGCTTTTGTTTGCTTCCTTGCTTGTCTCAATTTGTTTGTTTGCTTTCTTATGTGATTTTTATGATTCCTCTGCTTGTTGATTTCCTTGAATACTTCCTTACTTGCTTCTTTGATTCTTTTGCTTAGTACAATTGTTTCATTATTTGTCTCTTTGATCTGCTCTTGAGTTCCTCAAGAATCAGAGATTCTGATACAGTCACAAACAGAATCCGGTTATCGAAGTGGCATGAAAAATATCAGTTGTAAATTAATCATCTAACTCACTAAACAGGAGAAACAGTCTCTGGACACCTTAATCAAAACACGAACATCTTGTTATTTCGATTTACATAGAATTATAGACAGGATAAGAGAAGAAGATGAATACTTACATTGAATTTCATCCTCTGTTTGAGCTCTTGAGCAAGAGTGGTTTTTACCTACACCACATATTCAACTAATCCCAAAAACCCCTCTTTGACTTTCGAACATCATCTTCTTCACCTGCCTCTTGCCTTATTCCAATTTAACCCCTAATTTCTCCAAATCTGTATAGTATCAACTATCTTCATCACATCCTCGTATAAACAAAAATTGCCAAATTGAATTTTTTTTTTAGAAAGTAACAACAACACTTCAATCAAGTAAGAAAAAGAAAGAATTTGCAACCGAATAATGAGCATGAGATCATAGTTCTATACTCATAGCTAACATAAGAGCAACTATTAATGTAGTTTGTAATTTGAGCTAACTGATGAGTAGAACTTGTATATCATAAATACATAATAAATATACATTGTAAAAGAACAATAAATCAATCAACAACTAAACCATTGAAGAATAAATCTCTCTCAAGCCCTTTTATCGAGGTTGTAATGTCAAAAGCGGTTTTGACTTTTTAAGGTAAATCTTTTTCAAAAAGTTCTCCTTTGGATTCTTCCCAAGATGGTTTTCTGCCTGAAAAAGGAAAGACTGAATACCACTTTCGGTTTTCCGATTGAGATTTACGGTTTGGACACCATAGAAGTGTAGATCAAGAAGTGCTTTTCGTGGATCTGGTCACGATATATCATTTCTCCAACGGAAAGGGTGGAAGCTAAACTTATTGAACTTTTCTCACTTCCTAGTGAAGAGGCATTGAATGCAGTTTCTTGAGCATTTACTGTGGTTGACGATGATCCAGCACACACTGTTTGCAAGTCGTTACGCTGGTTGGTAAGTGGTGGCCCGCCTCTAACGATTGTGTGTTTGGTGAACGATATCTACTATTTTTCTCACTTTAAGTGAAGTTTTCTTTCTGTTTTTCTCCTGAGAAAACAAGAATACCTGTAGCAAATATGGCAACTCGCATCCCTTGGGAAGCTAAGGGGAAGAACATTGAACCATCCGAGTCTCACCCACTCAGGCCAAGAGTTAAAGTGCCTAGGTTTGACAACTCGGAGCTGATCCAAAGACACAAGCTGACACTTGTTGGTAGAGTCACGAACCAGAAACAACAGAGGATTAGATCTCTTATCCCCTTCTTGTCGGAACACTGGAGAACCTCCACTAAAGTAACTGGTTCTGAGTTAGGCCAAGGCAAATTCCAGTTTCACTTTGCAAATAAAGCTGACCTTAACCTAGTAATGCATAATCAACCATACCACTTTGCAAGATGGATGATTATTCTTCAACAATGGAAGGCTACGGTGGACCAATCCTTCCCATCTCAAATCCCTTTTTGGATATCGGTTCGCAGAATTCCTGTTCACCTATGGTCAACAGAGACGCTGATAAGCATTGCTAATGGTATTGGCTCCTATGTGACAAGTGATATTTCAGCAACCGATGCAAGAGTCAGGGTAATGGTTAATGGACTCGAACCCCTTATCACGTCAACTATAGTGGAATTCGAGAGTGGTGAAGAGACCACAACCTTCTTGTTCTACGAGAAGTTAGGCCGCCACTGTACCTCGTGTTTCCGACTAAGCCATGAAATCACAGAACTGCCCCCATGTCGAAAAATCCAACCGCTCGGTGGGGGAAAGTGTGAACCCACTGCACTCAAGTGGGCAGGAAATTCAGAATATCGTGAATACTTCCCGGCAGTCGTCACTAAGGAGGCCTAAACTTGATTATACAAGAAAGGCCCAGAGCAGACATGACATAGAAAGTGCATCTGAAAGTCACTCCAGAACTCATATAGCTGCATATCATCCCTACAGAAGACCTATTAACTTGGGGAGCAGTTATAGACGCAAAGAGAACATTTCAAGCAAGGAAACTATAAATTCCCAAAATGGTTCTAGAGGTCTGGCAAGCGAGAGCAAAAGAACTAGACCATCTCAAGATACCAAAATTTGGAGAGAGGTTACACACAGGGCGGATGACGATCATAGTCCCATTCACCCAAGGCTCCCCCTTGTGGGACACGATGTAGCAAAAGGCCCTGAACCTAATTTACCCCCTTCTGAAGCTTTGACGTCTGCTCTGGCGGAAGTGAGGGAGGTCATGACAAAATACTCCTCTGTGGCTGACCCAGTGGAAGCTGCAGCTAGGAAGAAAAGATATAGAGCTTTAGAGGAATCAGGCGGCATTGAAAAGTCTGCAGCCAAAATGGTCGAAGTGGTAAGGAAAAGGAATGAAGAGAGTACTGACCAGCTGGAACCCCCAGCTCCCTCAGAACGGGTTTCTGCAGCCTTGAGACTGGGCCCTCTTGTATCAGAGGTGAGTGCACTCCCTCTGCAGAACCTCACCTCTGTCCCCGATAACCAACCTGGTAGACCTACAAGAAAACGAATAACAATGAGGACAAGAACAAATGAAGGATCCCCAGCCAAAAAGAGACGAACTACCAATGCCAAATCTTCTCCTAGGAGACGGCTATATAAGGAACCAACAGAGACAAGAAACAGAACACAGGGGACCTCCCCTCTGGAAAAAGGAGCTACACAGAGAAATTCACAGAGACGATCAGGAATCTCCAAGACCCACCAGCCCCCCAAAGCAAAAATAATTCCTGCAATCCAAAAGAAGAAGGTGATGGATTTTCAAGATCCATCTACTCATGCTCCTTAACTCTTTTGAGCTGGAACTGTCAAGGTTTGGGAAATCCCTTGACAGTTCGAAGGCTGAAAGAAGTCCATAAAAAGGCTTCTCCGGATGTAATTTTCCTGATGGAGACCAAAAACCAAGATGACTTTGTACTTAAAACAGTTAATTCAATGGGCTACGCTAACCACACCCTTATTTCTCCGATAGGCCATGGCGCTAGGGGCTTACTTCTTTTATGGAAAGCAGAGGTGAATCTGACAGTTATTTCAAAATCCCCTAACCTGATTGATACTCAAATCACTCATGAAGGCACCTCATTCTTCATCTCTTTCATCTACGGCCATAATGTCAAATCTGAAAGGAAAGTACAATGGAATAAGCTTCAGGAAACTGCAAATATTAGAAAGGCCCCATGGATGCTTATGGGGGATTTTAATGACATCACTAGCAACAAAGAAAAAGAAGGGGGTGTTGTTAGACCTGAAGCTTCTTTCTCAGATTTTAGGTCTCTGTTCTATGAATGTGACCTGATGGATCTGAAGCATACCGGTGATCCGCTATCGTGGCGAGGCATAAGACAAAACCAAGTGGTAAGGTGTCGCTTGGACAGAGCTATCGCAGATACCGCATGGATGGAAAAGTTCCCCTCAAGTCTATGCGAATATTTATGGTTCCAAGCCTCGGACCATAAGCCTATCCTCACCCTCATTAATCCTGATAAAAAATCCAAAAAGAGGGCCTTTAGGTTTGATAGGAGACTGAAGGAAAATCCTGCTATCGAAGAATTAGTAAGACAGATATGGCAAGCTAACCCCTATTTATCAGTTTGTCAAAAACTCTCCCTGGCCAGAAAGGTAATCATCTGCTGGGCCAAATCAAATCAACGGAACAACCAGTTAAGCATTGATAAAGAGAAGCTAGAGCTTGAAATTGCTATGGCTAGTAATGTACAGAATCTACAGTTAATTCAAGAAATTAATCGGAGGCTAAATGAGGCTTACCTAGCGGAGGAAGCTTTCTGGAGATAACGAAGCCGTGTGAATTGGCTAGCCTCGGGAGACAAAATTCTAAGTTTTTCCATGCGTCTACAAGAGCTAGGGGTGCTCAGAATAGATTCACTGTTCTCGAAGACAAAACAGGCCAGGCGGTTTACCGTGAACATCAAATCTCGAAGGTGATTTTAGATTATTATGACGAGTTATTTACCTCTACCAATACAAATGTATCTGCTGCCGAGCTCTCAGCAGTGGATAGGACCATATCTGAGGAAGATAATACCACTCTAATCTCGATACCATCACCGAAGGAGGTGATATCAGCCTTATTTTCCATCCACCCGGATAAGGCACCAGGTCCGGATGGTTTCTCTGCAGATTTCTTTCAATCACATTGGACTATTATGGAGAAATCAATAGTGAAAGAGGTGCAAGACTTCTTCTCCAAAGGTATCCTGCCACCATCAGTTAATGAGACCTTTGTTAGACTTATTCCAAAGTGCAGTAACGCAAGGAAAGTTTCAGACTTTAGACATATTGCCTTGTGCAATACCCTATACAAAGTTATAACTAAACTGTTGGCCAAGAGGTTATCTCCTCTCCTCCGAAAAGCAATATCTATCAACCAATCTGCCTTCGTACCCAATAGAGCTATTTCGGACAATGTGCTGATTACACATGAGGTACTGCACTATTTAAAAACATCCCAGGCAAAAAAAAAATGCCATGTTGCCATCAAGACGGACATGTCAAAGGCATATGATCGCCTAGAATGGAGTTTCATAACCACTATTATGGAGAGAATGAGTTTCTGCAAAAAATGGATTACCTTAATGAGACAATGCATCACTACTGTCACTTTCTCTTTCCTGGTAAATGGGTCACCGAGAGGCTATGTGAAGCCATCCAGAGGAATAAGACAGGGGGACCCACTCTCCCCATATTTATTCATCCTCTGCAGCCAGCTATTGTCTTCCCTCTGCATCAAAGCACAAGAAGATGGCACACTCAAGGGCATAAGTTTAAATAGAGGAGGGCCCCAAATCAACCACCTATTGTTTGCGGATGATACAGTCTTTTTCTGCAAAGGAAACCAGAAAACCTTAGCAAAACTCTCTGAGATCGTAAAGAAGTATGAGCTATTATCAGGCCAATGTATAAACAAGACAAAATCGGCAGTTACTTTCTCACGAAGAACCCCTCAAAGTGTCAAGGAGAAAGTCAAAACCCAGCTACAAATCCCCCAAGAGGGGGGAATGGGAAAGTACTTAGGCCTTCCCGAGAACTTTGGAAGAAGAAAGAGGGACATTTTTGCTAGTATCATAGATAAAATCAAGCAACGGAGCACCAGCTGGTCATCAAAATTTCTTTCCCAAGCTGGGAGACAGGTTCTCCTAAAAAGTGTACTCTCATCAATTCCCACCTATACTATGGCCTGCTTTCAACTTCCAATATCCTTATGTCAGCGAATCCAATCTGAACTTACTCGCTTCTGGTGGGACTACAAGGGGGATAAGAGGAAAATTGCTTGGACATCATGGAAAAACCTCACGAGACACAAAAAAGATGGCGGTTTGGGTTTTCGTAACATTCAAAAGTTCAACGAGGCCATGCTAGGGAAGCTTTTCTGGATTCTTCTTCAAGAACCTAACTCGCTTTTATCTCAAATCCTAATTTCTAAATACTGCAGGGGAGCGACTTTACTTACATGCCAACCAACTTCCCAGATGTCCCATGGATGGCGCAATATGCTTGTGGGTCGTAATCTGGTCCTTGCAAACTCTGGATGGGCAATAGGGGATGGTAAAAGTGTCAACATATGGTCCGATAAGCGGCTCCCCACATCTACTCATGGTCTGCCGATGGGCCCTGCAAGAAATGAAGATCAGAACATGAGAGTTGCAGACCTATTTCTCCCCAACTCGAGGAAATGAGACAAGAATAAAATCTAAGATATCTTCCCACTCATTTCTACTGAGATTATGTGTATTAAGCCAAGTACCTATGGAGCAAAGGATAAATTTATCTGGTTTGGACACAAAAGCGGCTCTTACACTACAAAGAGTGGCTATTACACGTCCCTGGAAGAGGAGATTTCTCAAGCCCCGATTGATGCTTCTACGGTCCAAATCAATTGGATACAGGATGTCTGGAAACTTAATCTTCCTCCGAAAATTAAGCTCTTCGTGTGGAAGATGCTGACAAACTCGCTGCCTACAGGGGAAAGATTGGAATCAAGACAAATCCGAGATGTTTCCCAGTGCAAAAGGTGCGGCTCTACAGAGACGATTCAACACCTTTTGTTTGAATGCGATGAGACAAAAGAGGTGTGGCACAACTCAGTCTTCGAAGATAAGATGCACCTACCACTCAAGGGCGAAATTGCGAAAACCTGGAGATACTTACGACGTCTGCGCAGTTTGCCTCCGCTAGGAATCTTGTCTTCCCCGGTGGCAGCTTGGATACTGTGGCAAGTCTGGAAATCCAGGAATCAATTAGTCTTCAGTAACAAGCCCTCTTCATCCAATGAAATAGTTCTCCTTGCTATAGCGGCCGCTCGTGAATGGGAAGAAGCTACTCCACCAACAAAACACTTAACGACAATTTCCTCGGCAACGATTAGCTCGACTGCAAGCGTCATCTGCCAATCGGACGGAGCGTGGAGGCAAGTCTCACGCTCAGGTGGAATAGGCTGGACCTTTCTCCGTGATGGTGTGTACTTTCGGAAGGAATCGCTCCTGATTGAAGCTGTAGGCTCGCCTTTGATGGCTGAGACTCTCGCAATGAAGTGCGCCTTGGAACAGGCGAAGATTTTGCAGCTCGAGAACGTTGAGTTCCAGTCCGATTCACTCCTCCTCATCAACGCCTTGCGATCAGGCGTCCCTCTATCGGAAATCTATGGACCCACCATGGATATCATCGATATTTCAAAGCATTTCTCTTCTGTTTCCTTTAAGTTGATCCCTAGAACTCAAAACAATGCTGCAGATGGATTAGCCAAATCTACTTTGTATGGGCCTGGCCCAGTTTTTAATCTTTAATGAAGCTTCTCTTAAGTGACAAAAAAAAAATATACATTGTAAAAGACTTAAATTCACTTACGAATTTTGAATCAGTCTTGATGTACAGTAGAGTTTGTTTTACGTACAACAATAATCTAGCACTAAAACATAATAATAATCACCACTTGGTAAAAAACAAAAATTTACTTGAAGAAATTTGGTTTGGTCTCGGCGTGGAGTTGGTGTTACAGTTCCCACACCTAAATCTGACATGAAACCTGATTCGAAATAAGAGGAACGAACAAAACCTGACAAAATACCCGAATGGGTTTTATATTATGGAAATTTAGGTATCCAAACCCGATCGGATAAAAACCAAAACTCGAATGGGTACCCGAGGTACATGAAATATATTATATAATTTTAAATAATTACATATATAATTTTTAATTTACCTAAATATTTAAAACTATAATTATAAATCTAAATATATTAATCAATTTAAATTAAATGATGGAAAAAAACTAAAGTATTTATTTTTAAAAATTAAATTAGGGATTGTTTCTCAAATGACAAGTCAATGGGTCAAAATGACCATTTTTCTCAATCTAAAAATTTGTCCATTATACTTTTATTTCTTCACCTAATTTCCATTATACCATTTTTTTTTAATTATTTTTTCAAAATTAAAGTAAGATATAAAATAACCCAAATATTCATTGAATCTCACTTATTCACCAAAATGTTATATTCTTCAATTATCACACCCATTATTAACAACAACAAAGAAGCTCTAAATGCACTTTTATCTACCTATTTTCGATATCTTACCATTTCTCATCTTGAACCACATTATCTTTCATTTTCTCTTCCTTTATATCCATAAAACTATCTAATTTTCATTTTAACTTTTCCAAATTCTTAAAATTTAGCTTTTTCAGTACTTTTAGAAGCTAAGAGTAGGGATTTATGGTTTGGTTCTGACATTCTCGACATTTAAACATTGTAAATCAAATCCCTAACTCAAATCTAGCTAATTTTTGCATTTTTCGGAAATTTGCAGAGAGCAAACTTCAGCTGAAGTCTGTGTTTCCATGTAGACTTCACTTGAAGTCTTATAGTCAACAGAGAGTTAGTTTTGCATTTGACCAACTTTCTGGGTTGGGAGAGTAGACTTCATGTGAAGTCTGCGTATTCCTTTCTGGATACAAAAAAAAAAATTTAAGCAGACTTCAAGTCTGCTGAAAATTGAGTTAGTTTTGCAATTGACCGAATATTTGACTTTTCAGTAGTCTTCTTTTGAAGTCTGCCAAAAATTTGCAGACTTAATGTGAAGTCTACTTTTGTTATACAGGTTAGTTTTGAAATTAACTTCACATGAAGTCTCCGCTGATGCAGACTTCATCTTTGATGATACATACTTCATCTGAAATCTACATTATACCGTAAACCCTAAATTATAAACCATAAAATGAATATTTTCTCTTTAATACGCAAATAAAACTAATGTTTTCTTAATATATTCACAATTAAACTCTTTTATTTAAATTGTACACTTAAAAAAAAAATTACAAATCCTACATTATTACTAACTTATATTGTTAAGACTTTAAACAATTACATTATTTATTAATGAATTATGTAGTTTGATCTTTGTTGATTTTAGGTGGTGATCATGTTTTTGTGGAATTTTATTTTTCAAACTTCATAATTATTTATTTTAGATTATGTAACCAAAATTCATATAATAATTATTATTATTTTAACTTTAAATATAAATTATATTTAAGAAACAGACTTTACGTGAAATCTACTCTAATTCCTAAACCCTAAATTCTAAACTGTAAATAATAGACTATAAACCGAATATTTTTTCAAATGTTAGACCAAATTTTTATACTTTCTAAATATATGCACAATTTAACTCTTTTATTCTATTTTTATATTTCAAATACAAAATTTACAAATCTCACATAATTACCATATCTTATTACCCTAAACTCTAAACCATTACATAGTTTGTTTATGAATTTTGTGGTTTAATTTTTGTTGATTTTATTTGACCATGTTTTAGTGAAATTTTATTTTTAATACTTCATAATTATTTATTATTAGATTATGTACTCAAAATTATAAGTATATAATAATAATTACTATTTTAAGAACAAACACCATATGAGGGTGATTGTGATCAGTATGTTTGTAATTTGATTGATCTTGTTCTGACTTTGATCCTGATTGTAGTAGCTATTGTAGTTATGATTCGAGCAAACGATAAATATCCACAAGTATGGATCATTGCTTACACTTGTGGCTGTATCGCCATTCTTCAAATTCTCTGTTGGCGTTTTTGGTATTACAGTCAACGTTTTACATCATACTCAGACAGAAGGTACATAAACACTTGTTTCTTTTATGTTTTTGTCTTAAGGCATAGAAACAATGGTTTCATATATTGGATTTGTTGCAGTATTGAAGAAGGAATAGAGTTTTGGAAGAAAGGTTTTGACTACTACTTCGTGGTTTGGGTTCTGTTACTTGTATTGTATTTGACTGATAACTTATGGTACGCATCAAATAAATCCTGCTCCCAAGATAAAACATAAATTCAGATTCTCTAATTCATTGGTTTGGTTTTTTGCAGGTTATGTATGTCATTCCTTGCTTTCAGTTTCATTAGAACGTGATTCCAAATCTACTTTGTGCTGCGTTTGGTTTATGTTTCTTGTCAAAAGTAGTTGTTGATACACTAGCTGAAAACCTTCAATACATAATGCGTTGTCATCTTTGTATGTTGTCCTTGCATCTACGGTCCATTGGAACTCCAATACATTCTCTATTAATCATACCATTACGCAATTCGTTTTGTATACTCTCTGCCATGTACTATAGGTGCTTTCTGCTGCTTTTGAAACTGTTGAATCATGTTGTTTTCTTCTGTAGTTTGCTTCAAAAATTGTTGTTAATCACTCTTTTCTATATCAAAATAATTGATGTTTTAGTTGCATGCATACTAACTATTTACATTACAAATGAATTTCACATTACAAAAAGAAAACTCAGAAACAAAAAGAAAGAGAAGAAGAAGAAGATGTATCCCTAATTGCTATGTCCTAAACCTCTCATCTACTTATTCCAAATCTTGAAGCTGCAAAAACATATGAACCCACAACACAGACGAGAACAGCAAGAACCAAAGAGAAGAGCTGAAAATTGGCCAGGAACTCTCCCGAGACTTCGGAATCTACTGATCTGCAAACGACAGAGTTTCTTTTTAAACTGCAGCCTTGAGGCATCGTAGGACCATAGAGAGTGAAAGCTGTCTGATAAAACCACAGGCCTTGAAGAGTCATTGCAATGCCATTGCATAGATCTACTGGGAAACTTGTAGAGCAGATTGCTCCTGCGATTGAGGAGATAACGCACAGACCGATAAGAAAGACCAGGAGGAGATGGTAGTAACCTTCAAGACCTTTGTGACTTGTGGAGTGGAAGAAGAAGAGTAGGCCTTCTGCTGTAAAAGCTGTTGCAGCAACTATACACAGAGCTTCTTGTGGCAAAGGAAGTAACCTATGACAATAAAAAATGAATCTTGGTGAATATATTCATCCATATCGACGACATCCAGTTTTACGGTTGTATTCATCAAAACACAAGTCAAGAATCACTAATAAACCAGTTTTGAATTCAACAGCACAAAAGATCCAGCCTGAAATCAGAGCTAAATACCAAACTTGATGAATCTATCTATGGTCGAATAATGTTATCGACGATCTAGAACTATTTCTACAGTTGTTTTCACTGAAACATGTAGTCAATGATCACTAATAAACAGACTTTTGAGTTCTCAAATTACCAAAGATCCAACCTAATTTCAAAGCTACATATCAATCTTGATGATCTATTGATCATTAAATCATACCATCAATGATCAAGATCCACTTCTAGTATTGTTTTCACTAATAAACCATATTTGAGTACTCAAGTCACCAACCTAACTTCAAAAGGATAGAACCAATCTGGATGAATATATGAATAATCTAATCAAATTTACCAACGATCTAGATCCATTTCTCGGAAAGTTTTCATCGAAAGTCAAGTCAAGAATCAAATGAAAACCCCACCACCAAAAATCCAATTTACAACTACCTAGCATTGCCATAAATAAGATCATTAAATTATCGTTTAATACCTCGTTTTCTCTGAGAGCAAAGCAACCAATCCAAGGATGAAGAACATGAGAAGCATCCCAGAGTGCTCGAAATCGTTCATGTGAGAAGGATTCAAGACACCATTAACAAAGAATTTGAGATGGGTTGAATACAAAAACTCGATGCACAAGTCAATGAACGCTCCAATAGTAACAACGTAAAGCTCCAAGTACTTAAGCCTATCGTTGAAGCCAGGAACAGGGTGCCAAACTCGAACACGAAATGATTTAGGGTTTGATATGAATCGAATCACTGAGCTCCAAATGTGCCATACTCCAACTACAAAGAACAAAGTACCTGGCAAAGCATGACCTTTAAAAGAACCCATCTTTCTTCCACTTCCTGATCAAGAGAAAGCAACTAGATTAGTTTCTTCACTATCAGATGATTGTAAATCTGGAGAAGTTTCAGATTCTAAACTCAAAATAATCGAAAACATTTTCAGTTCACAGATTACCTAAGAATTTCAAAGAGAGATATACCCTCCGAGAAACTGCAGATCAGATTTCTTCTTCTTGTACTACTACTTTTCTGGATTTCGATTTAGCAAAGTCAAATTCGTCGATGAAAACGAGAGAGAACAGACAAATTCGGTCAACGTTTGAAGCTATTGAGAGTAGCTAGATATTTCACGCAATCTTAATTTCCGTTGAAAAGTATAAAATTGCTTTTCATGGGAAAAACGTGAAGAAACTGAGAAACAGAACAAAACCAGGAGAACAAAAATAGAAACTTTGGATCAGAGGAACAGAACAAATTAAACTTTTTCCCCAGAAAGAATAATTTGGATCAACCTGGAAAAGCCCAAATTCTTTAAAAGGGTTAACTTTAAAATTATGACCTTTCGTGTTTGAGTATCAAGGGGAAACTAGAAGAGCAATTATAGGACAATGATAGAAGAAAGATTAATAAATTCATCTCTCACAGGCCACATGAATCATCACAGAATCTGATCTTCTCTTTAAGATTT
Source organism: Lepidium didymum (assembly GCA_963920545.1). Classification (NCBI taxonomy): domain Eukaryota; kingdom Viridiplantae; phylum Streptophyta; class Magnoliopsida; order Brassicales; family Brassicaceae; genus Lepidium; species Lepidium didymum. The sequence goes on along the minus strand of OY986993.1, from coordinate 20,462,728 downwards.
AATGATTTTAAGTTTTTAACTCTTCATGGGATCACTATTACTCCAAAAAGCTCAGAAAGGGAAATCAAACATTTATTGTCAATAAATTAATTTACTTTATAGAAAAACATTTACGGAATGATCATAACTATCTTCAATTTAGATTTATTATCAATTTACAATGGACATCCTCAAATAACAAATGGTCAACCATAGATTTTTATCAATATTTTACCAAAGAATAGTCTTGTTTCTTATTTTGTTATACTAAAATAACCTAAATAATGCATCTGATATTTAGTCTAGTGCCAAGTGATAAACCTACAGCATATATTATGTATGAATTTTGTTATAAAGTTGGCTAGTTGTGACCTAATGTTAGACAAAAAAAAAACCTAAATAATAATTTATATATATTCTTTTATTCATATTTGTTTATATTTCTAAATTTTATTGAAAGTAAAGAATGAGAATAAAACATCTCATCTTTCCACTCATTTATAATGTTGCTAAAGTTCAAATTTTTGTCACTCTAATTTAAATTACATTTTCAAAACTAACTATTCTACTAAAAATCTCAAAATTAAATTGAAAAATATGTCTTTCCTTGTGCTTGGATTATTTTGTGTCTGGGTAACATTCGTATCTCACTTCAAAGTAATATATCAATGGAGTTGGAGCAAATAAGATGAAGCCTTTTGAGGTCTTTTACTCGAATTATGAGAGAGGATCTATTCACCATCATTATCTTGTATGTTCAATGCAAATTTAATACACTGCAGATCTTGTAAAACATCATGGACCCCTTTACTTAGATCTTCAAATTGCTGCTTCGGTATCTGATATGTTACTTCACCATCTTCACCAACCTGTTCCCGTAAAGTCACCATTTCTTCAAGTAATTTCACATTAGCCTTACTCATATCGAGTTGAGTTTTACTTGGTGATTCTTGGTTGACAATATATCTCTTAGACTCAGAATTTTCTCTAGGTGATGACTGACCACACGAGTTGACAGTCTCAAATGATTTTGATGACTTTTTCATTGTTGAAGAAGGAAATCTAGAAACAGATCGGCATTTGTTCAGTTCTTGTGTAATTTTGGAGCTTGGAGAATTTTTGTTACCACGAGAGTTGACAGCTTCAGAAGAGCTTGGTAATTTCTTTCTTGTTAAAGAAAAATTTGATGAAGATGGTAACTTGTACGGTTCTTTTAAAACTCGAGAGCTTGGGGAAGTTCTCTGACTACGTGAGTTAACAGCTTCAGGAGATCTTGATAACTTTTTCCTTTTTAATGGTGAACCAGAACAAGATTGTAACATGTTCGAATGTTTTGAAACTCGTGAGCTTGTGGAATTGTGGTGCTTTTTATTGTGCTCTCGCGTGCTTGGACCCTGAGGAGAGGTACTCGATTGTTGGGCTATGTCTGCTACCCGAGGCAACATAATTGGTTTATTTACAGGAGAATCTGTTAAAGAAAAGCAAGAACTCAATCCAAGAACAATAAAAACAACAATGAGACCTGAACATGAAAGCATATCAATTTACCGTTTTGCTTTGCCGATCGTGTTTGTGTCTTGGATGGATATCTCCCAGGAGAGCTAGGAAGCTGAAACGTGACGTGACCATGACATTTTGTTTCCCCTGAGCTCCTAAGTGCTCCTTTAAGACCTTTAACATCAACTCCAGCTCGTCCTGGACTTTTATCAGGACTCTTTGTCGATCTAGGTGATCTTTGTACCCATTTAGGCTTATTAGTGCTTTGATCAGGGCTTTTTGTCAATTTAAGTGACTTTTGAACGCATTCAGGCTTATCAGAGCTTTCATCAGGGTTCTTTTTGGGTTTAGGTGATGATCTCTGAACCCATTCAACCCTTTCACCTGATGTTTTCAACTTTCCTGGGAAGATATATGTGGCCTTTGTTGTTGTGTGGTTCATTGTAGTAGTTGTAGTAGTCACATGTTTCTGTTTTGGAGATGTAGCCAAAAGCTTTTGAGAAATTTTCTTAGCCTCGGATTGTAAAACCGAAACTGAAAGCTTCCACCACCGAATGTAGCCAACTGTAACATTACCCTGGTGGAGCCGAGCAGGAAGATACAACATTCCATCAAAAATCGGACGTATATAACCTTTCCAGGCTAATTCTGGTGTCTCAATTCTAGGTGGAACTAAACCGGGAAGATCCTGATCATAACCAAATTGCAAAGCCACACGGTGAGGATAATAAGGTTCAATGCAATCCAAACCAACTAGTTTAGCAAACCTCAAACACCGACCAAAAGTTACAATGGTCTCATCATGTCTGACACGGGACCAACAGTCATCTTCCGAGTAAAACTTTGGGAATTTGAAGTTGTTTAGAGGTTTTGTGTAAGGACGATAATCGAAACTCTTTTTGGTTGAATCCAAAATCACTCTGATATTCTCAGGATAGCCATACACATCCTGACCACCACCATGATGGTGCCACCGTGCTATCCGTGGTTCACCAGGCTTTAACTGGCTTGGCTGACCAGGTGGTTGTAATTTCAAGAACCTCTCTAAAGCCCAAACCTGCACAAATTGAAATGGAGATTTCACCACCACAGATGTGTCTTTCTCACTAAACCCAGCGATATGCTCCTTTAAAACACCAAGATCACAGTAAATCCTGGCTAAAACCGCTGGAGCCAGAGCCAACTTAACCCCCTTAACGAGTTGAACCGCAGTCGAAAACAGCTTATCTCTTAACAAATCACCTGAATTGGGGAAGACGAAACGCGAAAGCCACGATACCATGAACGCTTCATGCTCAATCTCATTCCCTGAGTTCATCATCTCTTTCATCCACGAGCTAACAGAACATTTCTTCTCCAATTTTGCCTCGATCTCACGTTTCGCCGCCTTCATCTTCTCCTCTATCCCCTTCATATCTTCTCGTTTAATTGGAGCCAAAGCATTGTTTCCAGTAACAGACAATCCACCAAGAACAATCATATCTTCAAGTGTAACTGTCGTTTCTCCCCAAGGGAAAACAAATGTATTTGTATCAACACACCATTTCTCAGCCAAAGCCAAAATCAAATCATCATGCTTCTTAATCTGATACCGAGACGCCAAAATCGCATCGTAAATTCCAGACTTCTTCCAAACTGTGGTGTGTGACTCAGCCATCATGTTCACCCATTCGACCCAGTTCACCGACGGAGATGCCCACCCGGAAAAAGAAATCTTCGAAGTCGATTCAAACCCATCTGATGGTCTACGCGCAAACGCGTCAAGAGGAAGCTCAAAGACCTCGTCGTCAATAGATATCGTCGTGTAGTTTAAAAACCTTGCTGTTCGCAAAATCCCAAAATTTTCACCATTGGGACACATCAAAGCTTCTCTAACTTGAACAATCTGTTCATCGTCTTGACCACATGATTCTCGAGACTCATCCATTAGGTCAGGCATCAAAATACCCAAAACAAACTAAGAAAAAATTAAGGTTTTTCGGGTTGATTTTACTACCTCCAAGCTCCAAAAAGAAAATTTACAAAGGGGAAAATGTAGAACAAAGGGTTACCGTCAGATAATCTTTCTCCGCCGGAAAGCCAGAAACTAAACTTGGAATGTTTCCCGCTTTAAGCTTGAAAATAAGAAAGAAAAAAACATCTTTTTTCTGTCAGCAAGAAAATTTAAAATCTATTTATAGAAAGGCAGCTTTGTCATAGAGATATACACCCAAAAATTCTAAATTTAATTTTTTCTGTGTTTTTAGGTTAATACAGAAAATTCACCTAATTATTATTATTGTTACGAAGAAGGAAATAATACAGTATAAGATATGATCTTGGTTTCCTAAACATTCATCTAGATGCAACATCTATGATCTATGTCTTGTGATTGGGTACTGGATCATACCATTGAGACACGAACACTAACGCAAAACGGCAAAGTCATGTTGTGGTCAGCAGAAGAAATTCAAACATTGGACCATATATTTCGTTTATTTGGGCTTGATTTACAATAATAAGGCCTATTAAGAGCCTGTTAGATATTAGGACTAGTGACGGACATTTTTTTTTTTTTCCACTAAAAATCATGGGATTGAAATTGTTACAAAGAACAGAGAGTTACAATAAACCACATGATAACAACAGATACTCTCAATCCTAAAACTTAAAAAGGAAGAGATTATGACGATCCATTGAGAATACCATTCGCAACATGTTTCAAGTCATTCGATGATCACCAAAGGAGTTTCCCGCACCAACAACTTCATAGGCGGGCTTCAAAACTATAAGTGATAACTTGAAGATACAATGTCTGGCTATCTCCGAAAATGAAAAGTCTCGTTCTTTGAACTTGCCTTTGCCAACAATTTCTCAATGAGATAGTTACCCAGAACCACTCAAAGAGTCAACAATCGATGACAGCACCCTACAATCCATTCAACCTAACACCGGTTTTACTAACAACATTGGGGAAAGACTACTCCCAAAACTCTGCTCCATCATACCATAGACAAGTATTTCTATCGGTAGAGGAGAAACCTATGAGGCCTAATACTTAATCACATTAACTAATTAAGTGAAGTATAAGCCACCAAACTAATCCTTAACTGAAATCTGTTCCTCACCAACAATAGATGATACCACAAACGAAAAAAATTAAAAGCAAACCGGAGCTTTTGGTACATCGTAAAAGGCCAACGCCAACCGCAAAACCACTCGTCCATAGTATCTCCGGCTTGAGAAACGGCCTCCTTTATTAACAAGATCAAGTCGAGAAAGGATGCAACTCCATCGAGGCTGGAAAGAAAATAACCCCCTCGTCTACGGCCAGCTCATCCTTCACCACCACACAGATCTTTTGGGATTTGGAAAACCGCCTTCAAAACCGAGGAAACCCAAGCTCCGTCGACAACCTCATCTATGACCAATCACCCACAGTTCATTTCTTCCTCTCCGTCCGCGACAACAGATTCCGCTAGGATAACAACACCGAAGCCGGGGAAAGCTACAGGGAGAGTAGGAAGAGATCGAACCAAAAGTGTCAGAGACCACCTAAGACAGACCCAGCCACACCGTAACAAGCTTCGGGACTCCAAGGAAACCTCGCCGTCAACACTAAACCCTATTTCCAAAGCGGCGCGACCGCATCATCAGCTCTGATGAAATAGGGGAAGAGGACCAACGGCGAGCCTTCATAAAGACTCCACTCCATCTATGGTGTCTCCGGTGAAGCCTTAATGACCCTCTCCTTCCTTTTTGGAACAAAATGACCCGAGACCCATCTCCATAGCTTCCGATTTAGACCACGCCTAACAACAAAACTATGCTTAAAAGAAAGAGAATAAAAAGGGGGAATCGGCGACGACCAACCAGAGCTGCGTTAGCCTCCGTTCGCCGCCGGTCTCCAATCACGGAAATGTTTCGACTGTTCTCTCGCCGTGCCTTGGTTATGAGAGAGAAGAGAGCGTTTTTTTTACTAAGTCCATGTTTTTAATTGACTAGTGACGGACATTGAGACGCACAGATCATAAAGTTCCATTATTTGATTAGATTCCAAGTTTTGTTTTTTTTTGATAAAGAATTAGATTCCAAGTTCCAACTACTTTTGTTTTGTTTTTTTTCCTTTTTTGGGTAAAAGATATTCTATTAACCAACTACTTTTGTTGAATACTGATAATATTTACTAATATTTTATATTTCTTTAAGCTGAAAAGTCGTTAGATTTGGCGTTTGACATGAGAGTTTAGACTGTTTTGTTCAAACATGTATGCTTTCGAGAAGATTATGACTTCTTCTAACTTAAAAGTTTCTTTGTTTTTCTTGTCGGCATTCATAAACTTAGACCGGTAAATTTTGAACGAATATATTACTTTTGATCAAATAGAAAAGAAAACAAAGCAAAAGCAAATCCATCATAAATGTCCACACTCTTGGTCTCTACATTCGGATCAAAGAGTGAGTTTGTTGCATGATTGTGTGTGCTACATATATATTGAAAATGTAAATTATTTTTATTGAGAGAAATGTAGAAATTTGTGTTAAAAAAACCTACTTGAAGAACATTCTAAAAATGTAAAATGGTTAATGAATCAACTAACTAGTTAAAACAAACATGCAATAAATATATCTTTACAGCATTTACAATATATATATATATATATATATTCAGAGATCTTAAATTTATGATTTTTGTGCAAATAATATTTATTCTTCTTATGCAAAAGAAAAACACTCAAAGTTCTGTAATTGTACAGATCTTGAATTTTTTTCCATAAAATAAATATTATTCATTAGCTATATATGACTAATTAGTCCATGATGAGGCAGTGGTGGAGAAAGAACAAAAATTTGTGGGGGTCAAAAAAGTATTTTATTTGAACCTAAAAAAGAATTTTGAATGGTCAATTCATAAATTAAACAAGAAATATAACACAATTCTTAAATTTATAAGAGTCATTTGACCCCTCTGTTTAAAGTGTACATCTGCCTCTGTGATGAGGAGGTGTAATTTCTAGCATTGTCTTGAATATTGCACGAAACACTGAAATTATTACCCATTTTATAAGGACATAACACAAATTTCATCATTAGAAGAAATGAATTTTATAACCATAGAACTCAAAATATTTACAGGTGTACCTTATACAACCAATCACGGTGCTCTCACCAACTCCATTTTTCTTTTTTTTGACAACCAAACTCCACCTTTCTTTTTCTCTGTATCTATTTATAATCAATTGTATTTTTTTGTACATAATTATTATTGCGTGGTGTGAAGTAATTAAGTCTGAATTATAACACATACATCGATCAAAAGATAAAAGTTGTTGACATATCATAACAAAAGCGGATGTTTAAAAATGTATTTGTCTTATTTGGTGATATATGATATGTCTAACAACATTTATGACGATGATTGCTGTGACATATTTAGATAATTTCCAAGTTCTAAATATTTTTATTGTTTTCTCCAATGTATGTAGTAGTTCTATATTTATATGTAATAGTTTTTTTCTGTTTTAACTATGATTAACTTTTCCAATGTATATAATGGATGAATCTACAAGAAGAAGATAAAAGAGTTGTTGTTGGTAGCAAAATGTCAAACAAAAGGAATATTTCTCTTTACATTTGGAGTTAGAGCCTCTCTTATAAATTATTGTCAATACTTTGAAATTAAATTTCCGTAGTTGGTCAAACTGAAAAGGTTCCAATCTCATTTTCTACTTTTTTGACGATTTTTTTCAGAATCGTTAGTTAAATTTTATTTCTTCAGGATTTTTTTGGCAAACCATACGTATTATTAGGATTAAGAATTTGATCCAACTCAATTTATCCGATCCGACCCGAATCGAAATTCGAGTCAATTCGAATTGGATTGGATTTAAACTTCGGGTCAGGTCGGATTTAAATTTTATTGAAGAATTCGGGTCGTTTTGTTCGGGTCGGGTCGAGTTTTTTTAGAATTTTTTCGAAAAAAAATATTTTTCAGAATTCGGGTCGGGTTTCGGACGGTTCGAGTTAATTCGGGTCGGATTTTTTCGGATTTTTTTTGAATTTTTGCAAAAAGAAATAAAAAATTCCGACCCGAATTACCCGAATTCCGACCCAACCTGACTCAATTTTTTGGTTCGGTTATTTCGGACCAGTTTTTTACTACCCGAATTACTCGAATTCCGATTAACATAACCCGATCCAATCTGATTTACCCGAATTCCGATTAACCTAACTCAATCTAATCCGATTTACTCGAATTCCGATTAATCTGACTCGATCCAATCCGATTTACCCGAATTCGCAACCCTACATATTATAGTTCACTTATAAGGTTGATACATCAATTTTATATAATCTGCAATGCATGACGTAGAGCTAAGTTTGCTCATCGTTTTCATTTTTAATACTTTTATATTGAGTTTCGATATAATGTCGAGATCAGATGACATGTATATATAGAGTAATATAAAATAAGTAGGTAGAAGGTCTAAAATCTAAAGAAATTGTGTAAGCAATGATGGATGATATATGAAACTGAAATAATAAAATGGATGACATTTGTAAGTCACTAAGATATCAGAAGACACGACCTCGCCGTGTGGGTCATAACACCGCCACGATCATTTATCAATTTCGAAGCATTTCATTTTAGTTTTTAGATCAAAGTTTTAATCAGAACCACATGATGCAACAAATTTTTGTCAATGGATAAGTCAAAACACTTATGTCACAAATAATCAAATTAACTATGATAAAATCTCATATTAAATCACCGAAAGTATACACCGAACTAGACTAATCGCAGTCGTAAAGGTTGTGGTTATACGTTACACATCAGTTGTGAAAATTGACGAGCGACATATAATTCCAATTATAAACTATTTTCGAAATTAAGATTTTTTATAATAATTGTGGATTACCTAATATTAATTAAAATAAAGAAACGGTAAGTTTTGGTTGCCTAATTATTCATCTTTTAAACATAATCTAAAGAAAAGTATTCAATAATAAATAAATATTTTATTTCAGAGGCTGCCAATATCTTTACTTATAATACATACAATAATACATTAGCTGCGTACACACACTATCTATCTATATATGTTTCGAATGATATATAAATAGACAATCAAGAGAGGCACTTGTACCAAAACATATAGAGAGATTAATAAAAATAAAATAAAAAATGAAACGCAGGGAGAAAACGCGCGTTTTGGTGGTGGGCGCGACTGGGTACATAGGGAAGAGAATAGTAAAGGCGTGTTTGGCTGAAGGTCATGAGACTTACGTTTTGCAGCGACCAGAGATTGGTCTTGACATTGAGAAAGTTCAACTTCTTCTTTCTTTTAAGAAACTTGGTGCACGTCTCGTAGAAGCTTCTTTCTCCGACCATAAAAGCCTCGTCTCCGCCGTGAAACTCGTCGATGTTGTTGTATCAGCCATGTCTGGTGTTCACTTCCGTAGCCATAACATCCTTGTTCAGCTTAAGCTTGTTGAAGCTATCAAAGAGGCTGGTAATGTTAAGGTATGAAGTAAAGGTTAAGATTGATAGGTTTATAAACTTGTGGGGTCAATCTGTAAAACTTTAAAGTGAAGAAACCATCACAAATAAGTGAATAATAATAACCTTCAAAGGATGCATGGGATTTTATTCTTTTTTTAAAACTTTTACATTTCCATTTTTCAAAACAAAAAGTCGAAAACCTTTTACATATCCTTTATAAGAAAAAAAACTTTGAAGGTCCAATAATATATTTTTGCTAGACATGGAATATAGTCTTTATATGCATGTAAAGGACTATAAGTTTGATTTGTAACATTAAACATTTGAAATTAGCGATTAAAACGTATGTTTAGAAATCTGCGGTTCAAACAAATGTTTAGAATTATTTGTGAAAGTTTAATCGCTAGTTCCAAATAGACTTATTTATGAGCATTTTCCAACTACTAGTTCCAATTATCCGTTTTCATAATTCAACAACTTATTTTTACAGCGATTTTTACCATCGGAGTTTGGAATGGATCCATCGCGTATGGGACACGCGCTACCGCCGGGTAGAGAAACCTTTGATCAGAAAATGGAAATTCGTCGAGCAATAGAGACTGCTGGAATTTCTTACACATACGTCGTTGGTGCTTGCTTTGGCGCTTACTTCGCCGGAAACTTATCTCAAATGGAAACTTTACTTCCTCCAAAGAACAAAGTTAATATTTACGGTGATGGTAACGTTAAAGGTAAACCAATAATTTATATATACATTTAAAGAGAGTTTGTAAACTCATATAAAAAAAAGAGAGTTTATAAACATCAATTTCACAAAATAATTAAATTAATCAATTGTAATAATCGTTTTATTTTCTTGTAGTTGTGCTTGCTGATGAAGATGATATCGCAACATACACAGCAAAGACATTAAACGATCCACGAACATTGAACAAGACAGTGTGTATTAGACCTCCCGAAAACGTAATCACGCAAATTGAATTGGTTCAGATTTGGGAAAAGCTAACCGGAAATCAATTGGAGAAAACCAATATTACTGGAAAAGACTTCCTTGCCAACATTGAACGTAAGCCCAGACATAGACGTATATATCATTTTCATTTCTAAGTAATTAATGGGTCAGGCTTAAGGCCCATTTGAAACAAAGCCCATATAGTTTTGTTTGATTTTCTTTTTAATGTATGTAGAGATGGAGATTCCACACCAAGCAGGGATTGGACATTTTTATCATATCTTTTACGAAGGATGTCTTACTGATCATCAAGTCGGAGAAGATGAAGAAGCTTCTAGTCTTTATCCTGATGTGAAATACAAACGCATGGATGATTACTTAAGAATGTACCTTTAATTAATTTTATCAAATCTTTATCTCATATTATAAAAACAATATATATATATATATATATATATATAGATCATCGGTGTTTCATAAAAAAAATATAGATCATCTAAAACCGAAAAGAAGACAAAAGTTTTCATATTATAAGGTTGGAAATTTAATATTAATGTATTGTCTTGTTAATGAAGTTTAAAAATACATTTGTATGCAATAAAATATATTATTTCTTTCTATTTTCTAATAACATATATTTGAGAATAATGTAATTTTATGTAAATGTTTAATTGGTGTCAAGCTCTGTTAGGTCTGATTGTTATAAGTCTCACTTAATGATTGATACATCCTAAATTTGATTCTACTCTACTGTATATGATTAAAAATTTTTAAATATGAGTTGAGTTTAAGATATATGTGTCAATTTAATTAACAAAAAAAAGGTTAATTGATGGAGATTTTTTATTGATCAAATGGTTTAATATTTGTTTTAGATTTTAATTTGTAGTCACATACGTGTTATTTTTTCAACTCAAAATGTTAAGATGTCTAAGCATTTTTATCTAAAACAATATGTTGTTTTACAAAATCGCATGTACCCACACAACCCGCGAGTTTCGACTACTAAATCTATTATAAAATGGACTCCGCCATGCTAGACCTGCAATAATGTGAATTTTGAAATAGAAATCCATACCTACTCCGCGCGGGTTTAAAACCACGGACTCTACATATTTATGCTCCATTCCCAGCTTTATATGTATGACGTTCCATTGTGTTCACTATTTACAACCCATCATGGATAAATTAAATGGATATTGTTTTGTTAACAGACAACCAATCTAATTTTGATGGAGAAGATAAAATTACGTGTTTATTAGTGGCTTGGATTTCCCATTAAACTCTTTTTTCTTATCAATTAGCCTAATAATTTTTTAATCCTTCTCTAATATTCCAAGTAGGAGATTCGAATCTCGATACATAGAAATTTATAAAGTAAACACTATTATTAACCCATTAAACTCATGTTTTTAAACACAATAAAAATAACTAAATTATTTTTTAATGAATAATATATGTATTTGACTTTTTTGAACCTTTTATGTTTTAAATTAAGAAATGCCCTTTTTTAAAACTATTTGGAATATTATTTTTTTAATGTTTTAAATTATTGAAAATGTTTCATTTTGAATTGTAAATTATGTCTATGGTGTACATATTCAGTAAATTTCAGTATACAATAAATAAAAAATATAATATATTTGTACACGGTAGACATATATACTGAATATCTACACCGTTGATAAAACTTGTCCATAATAGATAAAATTTATCATTCAAAAAAAAATATTTTTCATAATTTAAAATATAAAATGGAAGAATGAAACATTTTTCGTAATTTAAAAGATAAAGAGAACATTTTCGATGATATTCAACTATTTGTATTTGACAATTAATAAACCATTAGCCAAAAAGAATACAAACAATTTAACAACCTTAAAAGATAGAAAAAAATGGTTAGAAAGTCGTAGAGTTGGATACTTTCTACGATCTTTCTCCTTTACGCCACTCTTCATCTCTCATCTCTCTCTCGTGTTTATCATTATCAATGGCGACTCTACAGGACATAGGAGTCTCAGCTCTGATCAACCTCTTCGGTGCGTTTGTGACAGAGTCTACTTCCCCAAATGGTATCTCTCTGGAGAAAGAAACAGTCCCCGGCGCTCCGACGGAACCCTCATCGAAAAATTCGTAAACCTCAACTTCAAAACTTATTTCACTTTCCTCAATTGGATGCCTCAAGCCATGAAAATGAGTGAATCCGAGATATTCGTCACGCTGGTCTCGAACAAGTTTGGATCTCTTGTTTCAGGCAGTTTATAACGCGAACAAGTTTGCAAAGCTGGTGAAGGAAAGAAAGAAGTTGCAACGTTGGTTTGATTATTATTTGCTGAAGCATCAACGGAATCCGCATAAGACGCCAACTTGCAGAGTTAGTCTCTCCACGCCATTTGTTAAGCACTTTGTGTGATGTATTGATATTGACTACAATGAGCGGCTTTCCTTTGTTCAGACAGGTTTTCTTGGTCTATGGGGTAAAAAGGTTGATTCCATTGAATACTACAAACATCTAATCAAGGAGTTTGACCACAATGTAAGCCACTCTGATGCTTTTATATTACTGCTAAAACAAAAAAGCTTGAAACTTTAACCTCATCACATCTTTGTCGAATTCACGTGTTCATACAGATGTCTTTGGAGCGCGGAAAAGTTCTAAAGGACTCAAAACTGATGCTTCCTGTTGCATTTGTATCGTTTGATTCATGATGGGGAGCTGCTGTTTGTGCACAGACCCAGCAGAGCAAGAATCCGACATTATGGTTAACAAGTAGAGCTCCAGAGCCTCGTGATATCTATTGGCAAAACCTTGCTATACCTTTTATCTCTTTGACCATCCGAAAACTCATAATTGGTGTCTCAGTCTTTACCCTGGTTTTCTTCTACATGATTCCAATCGCTTTTGTGCAATCAGTTGCCAATTTAGAAGGTCTCGATAGAGTTGCACCTTTCCTCAGACCTGTCACTAGATTGTAAGTGTGTCCATCTATTTGGTTTTTGCTTCTTGATATGTTAGACCGTTGACTCTCATCATCTCCTTGGTTTTTATTGCAGGGATTTCATCAAGTCATTCTTACAGGGTTTACTCCCAGATCTTGCTCTGAAGATTTTTTTGTGGATTCTCCCGACGGTTCTCTTGATTATGTCGAAGATTGAGGCTTACATTGCTTTGTCTACCCTCGAGTGTAGAGCAGCAGCAAAATACTATTTACTTCATGTTAGTAAACGTGTTCTTGGGAAGTATCATTGCCGGAACCGCGTTTGAACAGCTGGACTCTTTCCTTTACCAATCACCAACTCAGTAAACAGACTTTAGCCTCTTTTTACTCTCCGAAGATTCTAGCTTAATTTGAAAACTCATATCTATAAATGCTCTTCTTTATTGTGTTTATACAGGATTCCTCGAACAATTGGGGTCTCCGTACCAATGAAAGCTACCTTCTTTATCACATACATAATGGTTGACGGGTGGGCAGGGATTGCAGGTGAGATCCTCCGGTTAAAGCCCCTCGTGATCTTTCACTTGAAGAACACGTTTCTTGTGAAGACTGAAGAAGATAGAGTGAGAGCAATGGACCCCGGTTTTGTCGATTTCATGGAGACTATCCCAACTCTCCAGCTCTACTTCCTCTTGGGAATTGTCTACGCAGTTGTTACTCCCATTCTTCTTCCCTTCATTCTCATATTATTTGCCTTTGCTTACTTGGTCTATCGCCATCAGGTTTGGTTTCAGACTCATATTACCACTCGTGTCTAATTCCCACCAAAATTTTGGATTTTTCTTGATGGTGCTTTCTTGATTTACAACGCAGATAATCAATGTTTACCACCAACAATATGAGAGCTGTGGGGCGTTTTGGCCGCACGTTCATGGCCGGATAATCGCGAGCTTGTTGATATCACAGCTTCTGCTTATGGGACTCTTGACTTCCAAAGAGGCAGCTAACTCAACACCATTACTTATCATCTTACCTATTCTCACACTTTCTTTCCACAAGTACTGCAAACATCGCTTCGAACCCGCCTTCCGAAAATACCCTCTTAAGGTAAAGAAAAAAGAATCTTTTAAGGCACATCATAACTGAGGAAGAAGTTTTGGGCTCTCTTAGGAAACCAGTGTTTTCGTCTTGCTGAGAAAAGTTCCAAGTTTTCTTACAAAAAGCCGCATTTATCATTGGCTTTCTGGGAGAAGTTTAAACCTTTTCTACGAAAACCCACCCGCGTTTTTGGTCTTATTGCAGGAAGCAATGGCGAAAGACAAGTTGGAGAAGGAGACAGAGCCGATGTTGAACATGAAAGCAGATCTTGCGGATGCGTACTTGCACCCAATTTTCCACTCATTCGAGAAAGAAGGAGAATCAGAAGGAGAGACCCACCCAGAAGAGACAGCAGAGGTAAGAGTCCACAAACATGAAACACAGTCGTCTAGTCCTGTGGCCGAGCTCGAGCTCGGTACTCCTTCACATCACCATCAAGTCTACAATACTTCGTCCCCTTCTTCGTACTATGCTTCCACTTACGAGCAGTCATCGTCTCAGTATGAACATCACTATAATGTTCATCGGTATGAGGAGAATGAATACCGTTGCAATTGATCTCAAACACACAAAAAGAAGCAGACTTAATGTCGATATAGGTGTCATATGAATGTTGTAACTTTAACTACTCGTTAAAAATTTAGTTAAAGGTCTTGTCTTTTTCGTCTTGGGTTTAGATTAATCGTTTGCTGATTTGGGGTTAGGAAATTGGTTGTAGTGTTTCACTTGTATGGAAAAATATTGGAAGATTTGTTTATTGTCATCTGGTTTCAGGCTTGTTGTACGTGAAGTGAATACGATGAATACAAAATGTTTCTCATGGTTACATCTTCAATCGATCTTCATCTGAGAAAGAAAAACTTGATCTTAGTAGGCGCCTTAATTTTCCAGCACTTTGGAGGTAAGAAAATAGATTAGAAAAGTGAGTACTTTGGTTAGAAAACAGAGGAGAAAGACAAAGAGTCGCTCTCATGACTTCACCTTATTGATAGAACTTTCTCTCTTGTCCATACAAAATAGCGTAATCCAAATTCCATCACAAACATCATCAACGAGTATGAAGAAGACTCTGATGGTTCATCTCGCAGAATCACAGCCACGTCGTCTCCAATTCCATGGCTACTCCTTTAGTCAATCCTCTCTTTTCTCCTTTAACTTTTTCCTCATCAAGGAGCCGCTTTTTGTGCTCCAAGATTCCATTTGATTCCAAACAGGGGAAATATCTCAAATTTAATGGATCCCAGAAGTTGAATCTATCAAAATTCCGTAAACCTGATTTGCAGAGTACGAGATTTCTACAAATGGGTTCATCTGAAGAGATGAAATTTGAGAGAAAACTCTCAACTCAAGCTATGGATGGTGCAGGAACTGGAAATACATCAACAATCTCTAGTAAAGTTAGTATTACAATGAAGATTTTGACGTTGTTTTACCTACCTATTTTATTCACACCAGTCTTATATATATATGCTTTGTTGTACACCAGGTGGTTGCAGTAACACACTTGTTGATCTCACTTGGGATCATACTTGCTGCAGACTATTTCTTAAAGCAAGCGTTTATAGCAGCTTCAATCAAGTTCCCTAGCGCTTTGTTTGGGATGTTTTGTATTTTCTCTGTTCTTATGGTATTTGATTCGGTGGTTCCTGCTGCTGCATCTGGTTTGATGAATTTCTTCGAGCCTGCGTTTTTATTTATCCAGAGATGGCTTCCTTTGTTCTACGTTCCTTCTCTTGTAGTTCTTCCTCTTTCCGTCAGAGATATTCCAGCTGCTTCAGGTGTCAAAATCTGCTACATTGTAGGTATATACTTGCACTCAACACGGAATTGACGAACTTGATCTTCACTTAAAGTATAATCTCTTGGTCTTTGGTAGATTTTATGGTAATTTTATCTGTTTGCTATGTTTTGTTTTCATTTTAATCCAGTGTCACTTTTAATCGAATGTTTGTACAGCTGGTGGATGGTTGGCGTCTCTTTGTGTAGCAGGCTTCACAGCAATTGCAGTGAGAAAAATGGTGAAAACTGAAATGACTGAAGCTGAGCCTATGGCAAAACCTCCACCGTTTTCAACACTTGAACTATGGAGTTGGAGTGGAATCTTTGTTGTGTCGTTTGCTGGTGCTCTATTTTACCCTACTTCATTGGGGACAAGTGCAAGAACTAGTCTTCCTTTCCTTCTTTCTTCAACTGTACTAGGTTACATTGTTGGTACTGGGTAAAACTCAAATCCTCACCTTTCACCTCAAGTTACTAAGTCTCTCTGGAGGTTATTTTCATTGTCTATCTTTTGTTGTCCAGGTTGCCATCTGCTATCAAGAAAGTTTTCCATCCAATTATCTGCTGCGCATTATCTGCAGTTCTTGCTGCTCTTGCTTTTGGGTATGCTTCAGGATCTGGACTTGATCCTGTTTTAGGTAAAGTCACTTATATGGAACAACTTGAGAGAAACTCTTAAGACCAAGTACAGTAAGTAAAAGTCTTTGTATTCACTATCCTTTATATGGAAACAGGTAACTACCTTACTAAAGTAGCATCAGATCCGGGTGCTGGTGACATATTAATGGGTTTCCTTGGCTCTGTCATTCTCTCTTTCGCTTTCTCCATGTTCAAACAAAGAAAGGTATAACAAACAACAAAACTATTCTGTTGTATTGTAGAAAAATGGTAACAATCTCTGTGGTTTTCTTCTGTCTTCTTCAGCTTGTGAAGAGGCACGCAGCTGAGATCTTCACATCTGTGATCGTTTCAACAGTATTCTCACTCTACTCCACAGCTCTTGTTGGACGTTTAGTTGGTTTAGAACCATCTTTAACGGTCTCAATCTTACCTCGCTGCATCACTGTTGCATTGGCCCTTAGCATTGTATCACTCTTTGAAGGTATATAACTTTTCTTCTCCTCCACTTCCACCGAACTCATTAAAGAACATCCCTAACGAGTTTATTGGACATATTCAGGGACCAATTCGTCTCTTACAGCAGCTGTAGTCGTTGTGACTGGTCTAATTGGAGCTAACTTTGTACAAGTTGTGCTTGACAAACTGCGTTTACGTGATCCAATTGCTCGTGGAATCGCAACTGCTTCAAGGTAACTCCTTTATTGATGATATTTCACATTTTGAATCAAACCAAGGCAAAATTTGTTAAAACTCTTTGATTAGTCGTTGATGCAATTATGATCAAAAGACACGAACTTTTTTTTTTTTTTAATTGCCAGTGCTCATGGACTTGGAACAGCAGCTTTATCAGCTAAGGAGCCAGAGGCTCTTCCCTTCTGTGCAATTGCTTATGCTCTCACCGGAATCTTCGGATCATTGTTGTGTTCTGTTCCTGCAGTCCGGCAGAGTTTGCTGGCGATCGTCGGCTGAGGAGTGGTGACGTGGTGACACGTGATTGGTGGTGGCGAGTTACTTCAGTATGGAATCAGTTTGCTTTGGATGAAAAATATGCTTGTATAATTTAAAAGATAATGGGAAAATGCCTTTTGTTGTTGTTGTAAATGCTGTGAATTTGTAATGGAAGTCAAACTTGTAAATTTAATATTTCAATTGACACAGAAATAAAATATTTCTTTCTTCCATTTTCAGTTCTTTGATCAAATTCAGAATAATTAACAAAATTTAAAACTAATTGGTCAAATCAAACAACAAAAAATTGAGAGGGCAAAAGCGTAAATAAGGAAAGAAGATGACGAGAGTCGAAGCTGCAATGGAAGGCGTTCAGCTAAAGCGTCTCTAAACTCTCTCTTGTCTGATATCTACTTTAAACCACAAAACCAAAAATGCTACTACTCCCAACTTCTTCTTCTTCCTCTTCGTCTTTGTAAGTCTTCATCTTTTCATTTTCAACATTCAAATTCCTGTCTTTTGATGATATTACTAATATCCTTTGACTCTTGCTGTAGCTTTCCTCAATCTTTCTTCAGTTCTAATTCATATTTATCGAATCAGTCTCTGTTCCTCACCAATCCTGGATATACGATTCCACATGGTACCTATCATTCAGTTTGGAACTCTAATTTCTCTAAAATCCTTCGAATTTGAACTCTGAGTCTCTTTATTTACAATTCTGCGGCTGCTTCAGGAAGCAGAAAGTTGAAGAATTTACGGCTCAGAGCGAATTTCTGGGAGTCAATCCGATCTGGGTACTGGAAAAGATTCATACTTTGCTTGCTCATATGAATTAGGGCTGATACAACAACACACCATTGATTCATAGATTGATTGATTCAGGTTTGTAAAGAATAATACGACCCAACTTGTGGACCCAAGTCCTACAATCGATGAAGAAGATACGGAACCATTACTTCCTGTGGAATTTACTTTGGTTGAGAGAACTCTACAAGATGGGTTAATCGAAGAGATCATATTTTCTTCTGGTGGTGAAATTGATATTTATGATCTTCAAACTCTTTGTGACAAGGTAGTTAAATCACTACTTTATTGCTCTCTTTCTTTTTCATGTTAGTGCCAATAAAATCTCATCTTAGGGTTATATGAAAACAAGGTGGGATGGCCACGAAGACCATTATCGAAACTAGCTGTAGCTTTGAAGAATAGTTATATGGTTGCTACATTGCATTCTGTCTTGAAGTCATCATCATCATTAGACTCAGATTCAAATTCATCAGGTGCTTCAATCAAGTAACTCTTTTCTTCATTCAATAAAAGCAAACATTCAAAGAGGATGTTTTGATGAACATCTTAGCGGACTTTGGAGAAGTTATTTGACACAGAAGGCGACAATGGGCAGCAGCAGCAGGCGAAGAAGCTAATAGGAATGGCTCGTGCAACGTCGGATCATGCCTTCAATGCTACAATTTGGGATGTTCTTGTTGATCCTGAATATCAGGTAACCAAAAAAATAAATGGATTTTGCTTTTGGCAAGCTGTGAATTGCTTTGTGTTTGATGACAATTTGTGTTTTTGTTTTTCAGGGTCAAGGACTTGGTAAAGCTCTTGTGGAAAAACTCGTAAGGGCTCTTCTTCAGAAGGACATTGGTAATATATCTCTTTTTGCAGATAGTCAAGGTAATAGAACAAGTCACCTTTTGCTTCATTTTTTTGTCTGGATTTGTACTTTCTTAGTTGTTGAATTAGCCTTTCTTGGGGAGCTGCAGTTGTAGATTTCTATCAGAATCTGGGGTTTGAGGCTGATCCAGAAGGCATCAAGGGCATGTTTTGGTACCCAAAGTAGTGTTGGTGATTGCAAGAAAATGGGATTATTATTTGTTTGTATAATTTCTATGGTTTCTTACGTGAATCTATAAGAAAGTTCTTAAACAGTGCATTTGTAACTCAAGATCAATGTGTCTGTCTATGATTTGATCAATAGAACGAAAAATTTCCTTCTTTTGCATCAGTAGTAGAATTTGGATTTGAATTCTCTTTTGATGCAGTAAAAGAAGAAAGTTAAATGGATCAATATATATTGCGTTGTATTCACTGAAATGTTATTGCTCTGCTATTAACTTCTCTACATTACAGGCTTTTTCTTTTTTATCATCTCCACACAAATTACAAACAAGCAAGACCGTTCCTTTTCGCCATGAAAATCCGCGGCAAACAACGCATAATGAAAAGAAAAGAAAGAAAGAAGAAGAAACTGCGAATGGATTTATCGACGCGTTCTATATGGCTTCTTTTTCTCTTTGTTTTAGGCTTTAGCAGTTTCGGCACGAGCAGTGGCTTTGCTGGCAATGAGCTGCTCATAGAGATCTCTGATCTTCAATCCAACAATGGTCTGGAAAAGACCAGTTCCGTTGTTGCTACCAGGGAAATCAGCATGTTTGAGCATTTGTTGAGTGACTTCACCATAGAATTTGGTTGAGAGGTTGCTCAAATGGCTCTCCACGTAAATCAGCTCGTCCAGTCTATCGAATTGGCCATCCATCTCCAAAACTGAAACCTGAGTGAATGAAAGAAAGAGTCATTAGAGGTAAGAAACTCATTCATATTTAAACAGAACATATGCAATGAATCATGAAGCTACCTCATGGTCGTAGTAGGAATCAGGCTCATAGTTGAACTTGATGCCAGGGTACGAGCAGGTGAGTTTGCGGCCACAAGGGATCCATGAGATGGTTGAACCTTCATCGAATAGGTAAACAGGGCTAAAGTATTTAACACCTTCCTTCATTATCAATCTCACTCTCAACACTTTGCCTTCATTGTCATCTGGAATCAACTGTGTTGGAAGCACTTCTATAACTGCATCCGCGTACTGCTTTTGCGGGTCTGTATAAGCCATTCATAGATTATTAACCAGATCAAGCGATGTTCCGGGAAACTAAAACCGAAGCTAGAGCTTTACC
Source organism: Lepidium didymum (assembly GCA_963920545.1). NCBI lineage: Eukaryota > Viridiplantae > Streptophyta > Magnoliopsida > Brassicales > Brassicaceae > Lepidium > Lepidium didymum. The sequence goes on along the minus strand of OY986993.1, from coordinate 20,442,466 downwards.
GATGAATGCATCGAAGTCAGGCTTTCGTGCTTCGATACTGGCTTTGATGCTCTCTAAACTGTGACCTCTTTCAGCCATGTCCCTCTGTGATAATCAAACCGTTACAGATTCCGTTAATATGATCAATCGTTATTAAGAAACCGGTCAAATCAAATGTGTATATATATGAAGATGAATTAATCAAAGAAACACACCTGGATTTTCCAAGCGAATTTGACCTCATTGCTAATGTCTAAGTAGATACTGAAGTCCAACAAGTCTCTTACTCGCTCATCAAACCTTCAAAAGTAGATAATTTATTATTATAAAGAATATTATATCATAAAACTATAGATTTAATTATTCCAACTTAATCATTGTCAAACCAAATGACTTCATGCAAAAGGTTCAAAGATCCATTATTTATTCTGATACTGATTCTTAAATAAAATCTAACACCAAGATTCTTAATCATCCAAATTCCGACAAGAATTTACAACACTTCCAAACTTGAAACTCAATTGTCTGAGAGACAAAACAGAGTATGTATGACTTACATTGGGTGAAGACCTTCGATGACAAGAATCTTAGGAGGTTGAATAAGCTCAGGCGCATCAAGAAGTCCAGTGACATGGTTATAAATCGGTTTCTGGACGGCAACACCACTCTTAAGAGCTTTAACTTGCTCATACATGAGATCAAAGTCATTAGCGCGTGGGTCCAAAGCAGTGACTCCTTTTTCTTTCCGACCAGTTCTGTCCAAGGAATGGTAGTCATCGAGACAGATCACAGTGGTTGTGTCACTGATGAGTGTGTTGGAGTCAGGGTTCCCACCTTTTGGTGGCTCAGCAGCACCACCAAAGACGCTGGTTAGTCTCCGCATGAAGGTACTTTTACCGCATCCAGAGTCAGCAGCAAGTCCGATCACGATGGTTTGTTGTGAGCAAGTGATGATTGTGTTGAATCTCCGGTTGGTTTGAGGTTGACGACGGTAGAAGAAGACTTGTTTGGAGGAAGAAGAAGAATGAGAAGAGGATAAGAAATGAGTTGAATTGAGGGCTTGTGTTGAGTAGATTGTTGAAACAGCCATTGTTGGTGTTGTTTGGTTGGGTTCCTCTTCTTCTCCGCCTAAGCTCTTTTGGTTTAGTGCTGTGAGCTCAGGTTGAGTGATGAAGATTTTTAGGATAGAATGAAAAGAAAATGTGGGTAACGATTTTTGTTATATGGGTTTTTGTGTGGTGATATAAAGATGTGGTTTTTTTTTTCTTTTTTTCTTCAATAAGATTAAAGAGAGAAATGAGAGGAGGAAAATGGGTCTAAAAGAAAAACAGATGGCAATTTGCAAAGGAGAAAATGAGTTTATTTTTGTTTTGTTTTGTTTTGGTTCATGAGTGGCTATGTTTTAATTTCTTCATGTATAATTTTGTAATACTTATGTTTTTAATCTTCTATGTTAAGGTAATCGTTGATAAGATAAGAAGGTGATAAAACATTTCTAGCCATAAAAAGACAAGCAATATTTGTTATATTTACTTTATGTAGTGGTAAACTAATGGTGTATTTATGTAATCAGTTTGAGTTAGATAATAATTGGAAATTGAGTTTTGGGAGAGGAGTGGAGTTGCAGATGAAGTGATAAAACGAACAGGGCATGGAGGGAGACGCTTGGTGGTCATTTGCTTATTTTTGGGGTTTTGGATATTTGAATTGACACGTGGGACGATTTGATTGGATTTATGGGGATTAGGTGTTTAAGGTCTCAAGTTGAAGGAGAGAGTATTTATGACACGTCACTCGTATATCCCTTTAGCTTCGAATCTTTATGGTCTTTCAAGTTTGAACAACTTTACTTTTTTGCATTCAATTTCTTATTGCGGAACCAAAAGCATTAGACCGAAGCCTTCTTAAGTTAGCTTAACAATGGGCTTCAAGCCTTCAACCATTCAACCATCAATTAGTGAAACCAATCATATACTGATAATTGAACAACCAGAATTTCTATTGCGCCTGATTTTCACCGTAATATTTGTTATTTAGATTTTAAGAAAATTGCATAGTATTGAAGAGAAGGTTAATATAAGTATCAAAATTTAGACTAGGTAAAAAGCTAAGGACCTCTTTATAAGTATCAAAAACCTTTAGTTGAGTTGTTAATTTGACGAAGTAACATTCAACTTGGTGTTTACAAAACTAAAAAGAAATAAAACACATAACCTCACGATCATGTAGAATAATTACTCTATTATATGCAATGATTACCAAACTGACATTCAGACAGAAGTGAGTCACTAATAAGAATTTATGGCTCTGGTTTTGTCTTTAAAAAATCCATTTTGTCAGACCTATAATCCCAAATGTTTAGAGATGATTGATATTCAGTAGTACTGAGTTGGCGGGTTCACGGGCCCCGCCCCGCAAAAAACCTGCGGGTTTTTGTTTTTTTTTTATGACCTGCACCCGCCCCGCGAAAAAGCGGGTTTTTAACCCGAAACCCAAATTCGCCCCGCAATAACTTTGCGGAGCCCGCGGGCTACCCGCAAAAAAAAAAAAACATAACAAAACCCGCAAAACCCGCAAAAAACCCGCGAGATCCGCATTAAATTTCTAACATTGTGCTTTTTTTTAACAAAAGATGTCACGATGTTCACACACTTGTAATGCAAACATCGCGTTGTTTGACAAAAACAACACGAATTTTTTTTCGCGGGTACCCGCGGACCCCGCGGGTCAAACCCGCCAAAAAAAAAAAAACACCCGCCCCGCGTAACCCGCAAAAAAAAAGGGCTTCAAATCCAAAGCCCATATCCGCCCCGTGCGGGCCAAAACCCGCAAAACCCGCGGGCCACGGGCCCAATTCCCAATACTAATATTCAGTAGTAAAGATATGACAGACCAGAGAGGAATAGAGTAAAACAAAAAACTACATAACTGGCCGAACAACCACTCTCTCTTGCTACTATAGTAACTAAAGAATTTGCCTTCAATCAACACAACACATTCAATGGTAATTACATTCTTACACGATACATATATTTCGAACCTTCTCTCGAAAGGGAAAAATTACCATCATCATCCGCATCTACCTCTTCACTTGTTCCCCCTAAAGTAGAGGTAAATTTTCTGCAAGAAACACGGGTTTTCAGATGTTTACCAGCTCAATGGGCATCAACCAGCTTTTGAAAAAGCCATGAAACGTATGATCAGCAACTTACCTGAAGAACCCATAGACTAAGAAGTGATTCCAAGCAGAAGAAGCCAAAGCCGACAAAGTAGAAGATCTGCATTCATTTATCAGGAGGTCAGATATAGTTCTATCCCCCAGGGTTTCAAGGTCAACATGAACATATACTTTGGGACATATTATAAGCATTATAAAGATGGAAATGGATATGGCTCGTACCCCAGTTAATAAACTGTCTGAGATGACATCAATTGCTGCAAGCACCCCCCTGTTGATATAAAAGAGGATGGGTTTAAAGTTAATCTCAAGGCAACAAAACATACAGACATACAGAAATTTCTATAGCATTACAATATAGAGCATTAATTTGCCGGTTGTGACTTGTGAGGTTTCTCTGTCGCCAAAAAGTTTTACAAAGTGGAAACAGAGATAGAGCAGAGAGGAGTCGAGGAAAAAAATAACAATTAATAAACCAATCAGAACAACCTAGAACTTTCTAAGTGAAATCCTCTAACCAATTACACATATAGAAACTTAAAGCTTGAGCGTAGGAAGAAACGTAGGCTATGATTGGAAGACTTACGTTAATGATTTTCCTTGGAAAAAGATTGGAGGGGCAATGGCGGCAACGATGCAGAAACCAATATGAATCTGTGAAGAGCTTACGTCAATCATATGGAAAGTGGAAGCATGTCTGCTTATACGTAAGATTTAAATCAAATATGACAAGTGTCTTTATCAACTCACCAAGTAAGTGAAGAAAAACCAACCAAACTTCAAAGCGCTGTCAGTCCTACAAGGTTATAAAAAGTATTTTATTTATACGACTTGTCTTGTTAAACAAGATCACTGAACGGTCGAATTTGACCTACAATTTATTACACCATTCAGAGGGAATAGTTATAAGGGAATATTACCTCATGGCTCGGTAGAGAGGCCTGTACCATAGTACATAAGAAAGTGGACATCCAATCAATGCATATATCGTGGCAAGGAAAAAGATTTTAACACCTATCATTAATATTTTGAAACCAGCAAGCATTAGTTTAACCATATCCAATCAGAATGTCATAAAAATAGTTACTCGCATAAGATAAAACACTATAGTAAAGTGTAGGCTTACCTCCGCCTTTAATCCAGCAGACCATTGTTGCAATGACATTGAATACCAAACAGACAACTATACCTGCAATGAACTCAAACAGAACGAACCCATAAGTAAACCACATTCAGATACGTTTCATAGAAGAAAAAAAAAGACAAACTAAATTAGACATACCTAACCAACTAGCAAAAGCTAGATACTGCAGTTTTTGTGCATGAACTGGTATCTCATTAGCAATGTCATGATGTATGATTGGGAAAAACGGTGGCCAGGTTTTGTCATCTATCTGGACACCAGCTGCACCACGGTATGATGAATATGGTTAGGAATTATCCACCACAACATTTACTATATTATGTCGGAACCAGCCAAAGTAATGAATAATATTGTCATTTCCTTACAATTAACAATGGCATCCTCTCTTCTCTTGATGTCCTGAATGAAGAACATTCAAAAAATGTCAATGAGCAAAAACTTTACGAAGCACAATAAAAAACATGTTTGACGAATTCATATGAATGGTACGAACCATTTCTTTCTTCCTAAGCTCTGCTTCCCAGTCAGCAAGCTTTCTCTGTTTCTGTGAAGAATCCTACATCAATTAAACACGAATTTAAGATCAAATTTTGGTCGAAAGGTTCATAAGCTTAGGGATATAATGCGTCATTACATTCATATTATCCAATGGAATGTCAACTGTCGCATCAACGCTTTGGCCAAATCCAACTGGCCTAGATGCAGCGGGAACCCTTCCACCGCCTTTCTGCAAGAATTTACCAAGAATTACAACATTGAGCAGACAATCAAATCTCAAGCACCAATAAACCAAAGAAAACTTCAGCATTGAGTTTGATACTCCAAAACTAAAGTAAATGAGTTCTAATCATCTCCGAGTATAAAAACCGACACTCCAAAATACGACCAAATTAGTCGCTAATAATACACTAGTAATTTTCAGAAAACTTTAACCTAGTTCCAGATCCACAGATACAATGTCCCGAAGAAACATCGAGTGATCCATAAAAATAAGCCTTCCGTATCAAAGTTGAATTGTCACAGTTCACAGTCCTCAGGTTCTTTTATATTCCAGTTACACAAACTAAATGATAAAAGCTCCAGGAGACTCGAAATAAGTGAGAGATCCAGATTCCTCTACCGTCACGAAATGCAGAAAACCCCAAAATCGACGTATATACATACAGAAATAAAGAATCCGCAAAAATGGCGGAGATTCAGATAGAAGAATAAAAGGAGAAAGAGAAAAGCATTTACCGAAAAAGGATTAATGATTTCTTCTTCCTCCTCATCGAAAGGGTTGGGATCGTGGTGACTATTCATTGCTGACTGTAGATCCTAGATCTACGAACTGGAGAAGATATTTTCCTATGAAATCGCCGAGATCCGGCGAGATTTAAGAAAGAGAGATATAAAGACTAATATGGATTAGCTCCTTTTTTAGAGATATAAAGAGAAAGCACCGACTGTGTAGTAGGAAACTGATATGGATTAGCTCCTTCTTTCCGCTTTCTCTCACACAATGCGAAACGCGGGATTTGGAACCCATTGGTATATTACGAAATTACCCCTTAGTTAAGTATATGGGCCGTTTAGTTATTTGATCTGGACTTTGTGGTTGGCCCAACTCCTCATTTATCAAAGTGACAATCCGTGTTTAAAAACCCGCGCGCCTTTCAACCGCTTTACCGGTAAACTTAAAATGCCAGATACTTAAAAGAGTCGTAAAAGAGAATAGCAGGTTTTATTCGTTAAACAGTAGCGAGTATGATTTTTATGCACAGTGAAAAAAATGCAGCACCTGTCTAAGAGTATTCTTCCAAAGCATATGATGAATCCTTTCTCTGGATCTATATGGATTGGAAGAACTGTACTTTTAGTACAAAGGTTGAAAGCATGAGTGTCTCCTCATAACCATAGTGGCAAGTAGGTCTGTACAAGCCTAATGATAAAGAAAATAACTTTTTTTAGATAACGCATAAAGTTTGTCACTAATTCACTGCTTAGAAGGAAGACCAATAATTTCAAATTATTTAACAATGAAATATATGCTCCCGTAGTTTGAAATGACAATCGAGATAAGTCTCAGGCCTTACTTTCAAAACCCTGCAGATCTGATCTGAGAATGTATCCTTAAAAAACAATAATTGGGATCAACATAGGAAGCAATGATTATATCAACAACTACCTTATACCTGAGAGAAACACCCGGTAGGGAAATCTACAATGAAGAAGACTATGCAGATCTTCAAGCGTCAAAACAAAACTTTTAACCTAAGTTAGACAAAACTTCTTAAAATCAAAAGCTCCAAACCTGGTATGTAATCTCCTGGTCGTGTTTGATCCCTTTCCATCGCGAACTAACTTAGGAAAAATGAGTTGTGTTATAGGAGCTTAAGAAAAACCGAGTATGTTGGCAAAGAGACATCCGTGAAAGAGGAAACCTAAAAGCGGGGAACATGAGGTGTTTTATTAATAAAACTTGCTTATCTTTCAGATGGTGTCTTAAAATCTCTTGCTATTGTGTCCATGGTGTCTTTTATTTCTAAAGAGTCCAAATGTATAAGAAATATATAAATTAGAACTCGGAGGAAATCTATGGACCTCAGGCCGAAACCTCTTACTCATAAAATAATTATATATATATAAATTAGAAACAAATGTCATTTTGACTTGCGGGAAAGAGATCTAAGCATGAGAAAGATCTAAACTATTGTGTGGACTCTCAGTGGCAGACCCACTTGGAGAGAAGGGGTGTCACATGACACCTCTAATATTGATAAAATCATTTTAATTTAGATAATGTTTGAAAAATCTTTTAACAGATTTGGTATTCTTTTTACCATTTCACACCACAAACTATGGTTCAAGTCATTTCTTTAACATTTTTTTACTTTAATTTAATATATATTTATTGTTTTTTTTGTTCTTATGAAAAATTTAGTAACTTTTTGACTTTGCTTGAGATTTATCTATTGTTTTTCATTTTATTTGTATAACACATATGATAACTTTTTTAATAAGTTATATTATATATTAAAAATATTTTGACCCAGATAAAAAAAATTTCCGGATCTGTCACTCTGAACTCTTAATATAGCTTACGAGAGAGGCATAAAGAGTATGTGGTACAAATAAACATTAGCAAGAAATAAAGACATCATCAAAACAATACCAAAAAAATATTTGATAAGTTGATAAAACGGTATCACGAATGTACGTTTTGAATTCCTCCCATTCTTTTATTGTATGAAAATTTAAATACATTATTATGAATTATCATAAGTCAAAACATGGAAAAGTCCGTTCACTTAATATGGGAGAAACCCGGTGTAATATGGTATCCAAGCCCGATTTACTCGGGTTACCGGGTTTATCGATTCTAGTTGACGTTGACGAAGAATATCTTTCGTCCTCTTTATCATTTCACCGTTGATGATTGATGAAGAAAACTATTTTTAAGCCGTTGATGAAGAAAACTATTTTTAAGCCGTTGATGAAAAAACTTATCTTTAAGTTATTGGTCTAGTTGACTTATTTTTGATCTATTTTGGTATCATGTAATGAATTTAAATCATACTATATTCTAGTTAAAATATTTAGATTATGAATCAGAATTTATCAATTTAATGGTTAAATGTTGATTAAAAAATAAAAAAACCGTTGATGAAAAAACCTATATATATAGAAGGTTCAGATTCATTTGTACGAATGGCATGTGGTTTCTGAGTAGATTTTAGTTTTAGTTTTTCATAAAAACTACTTTTAACCCCATTAATTTTTTGAGAAACTAGTTTTTTAAATTTCAAAAAAAAAATTTACATATAGGCTATATGAATAAATGCACTAGTTTTTGGTTTTTGTTTTTACTTTTTGGATTTTAGATTTTTATTTTTGAATTTTAGATTTTGATTTTAGTTTTTAAATTAGTTTTTGTTTTCAAAAACTAAAAAGTTCGTTTTTGGTTTTCCTAGTTCTTAGGGAAACCAAAACCAAAAACTCAGATAATAAGATATAACGTGAAAACTGTTTTTGCAAAATCATGATTGACTAAAAAATAATTTTTCTAAAAACAAAAACTAGAAACTACTCTAAAGCTGCTCCCAATCAAAATCTATAATTTAACATTCAAGTTTTTGGTTTTTAGATTTTTCTAACAAGTAGAAAACCAGTTTCTAAAAATCTAAGGTTACAATCTTCAAAAAACTAAAAACCAGATTTTAGAGTTTTTTAGAAATCAAAATCATTAACAAAATCAAAAACTAAAAACTAAATCCAAAAACTAAAAATCAAAAACCAGAAACTAGAAACCAAAATCCAAAAACTACTCTTCTATTCTTAGCCATAATGTCGAAGAAGAAATATTGCATAGTTCAATTTCAATATAGAAACCTTTTTTTTTTAATCCTATCGTCACAAGCCGTATGTTTGTTGGGAAAGAAACTTCCAGCACCTTTCGCCGCGTAGGCATTAAGCATAAGACATACGTATGAATAGACATACCTATGAAGATATAAATCTGAGTCCATAGCTAAAAGAGAGCAAAACAGAAAGAAAGTTCAATCACCAACCATAGCCAAAATGTCTTCTACTACACAGAATCCTAGTTCCAACATCACCAACGAGAGAACTGATGAATATTCTCACTCCAAAACTTTGCACGAGTTTATCCTTTCTATTAACGGCGTAGCCATCACTTTACTCTTCAAAGAGAAAGCGACGAATTCTGCAGATCACGAAGGCACTATCCTCTGTTTCTTGTTCATCATTCTGATTTACTGCGTCCTCCGAGTTCTTGAAGTGAATCTCAGAGAAAACCAGGATCCGACGATCCATCACTTAGTTGGACACATCAGCCATCTCTTCGGAGTTCTCGCAGCTCTTATGCTCATTTTTAAGTTCTGTCCCATCTTCATTGTCATCGTAGCTCCTCTATGGCTTGTTTGGTTCTTCGTTATTATGTATCTCTTATTCATAAAAGTTACTAATATGAACCTGAGCAGCAATGAGGAAGAAAAAGAGGAACTCGAGGCTGACAATGAGGTAGGAGATGACCATGGAGCTGCCAAAACAATTAAGATGCCAACCAAACCAACAACCAAAGCTAAGGCCAAACAACTCAACCAATTGAGGGCTGGATTGCTGAAGCATAACCAAGACTCAGGCGCACAAGTCCAGTCTTGTGAAAAAGTATAAATGAGATTATGATTCATTAGCACTCTTTTTCCTTCACTTATCTTTTGTCCCATTAAATTTTGGCAAGTAAGGTTTTAATGAGGTTTTTGGGTCACAATATAACAAGAAAACTCATTTATACTTATATCTATTGCAGGCCCATATAGTTTTAGACTCATTTTATTTACAACAACCTTAGCTATTTAAAGACTTGTAAACTCATTTTTTGAATATAACTATCTTTTACCCTAAATCAACTCTTCCAGATAGTTCACTACTTGCCAACAACTCGTTATTCTCTTAGGTTTGAAAATTCTTCAACATAGGAACTAAGCTGTTCAAGAAAAGCTTAGATCTCTTGAACTTAAGTTTTTCGATCCATCAGTTCACTAGAATCACACAATAGGTTACTTACATCTTCGTACTCGTTTCCGTTCACTCGATTGTCGGATTGAGCTGAAATTTTACCACTAGACGAAGTATCTTCCCATCTCTTTGCTCATTAAATTTCATCCAATTCCGCTCACGTTTGGTTACACTCGAGTACTATACTTGACCTATTGTACTCGAGTATAGCCTAATACATCCGCAATTCACCTTTTGAAGTTACATTCGACCCAACCACTTAATATATTCTGGTGTCCATCCGTAAGCTCATTTCTTCCTTCTTTTCGACTCCTCGATCAATTTTAGATTACTCCGACCATGCATAGTACATGATATCTAAAACAAGATTTGTCTTTGGTACATTGTGGCTCGCTGATTGGATAGCACCCTCGCTTCCTCTTGCTCTCCTTTTGACGATATGTCCTCAGCTTCTTTCAGCTATGTTTTTACCTGGTCCCTGTTACGAAATTGGGAAATAACAATTGAGTCGGGTTTGGTGAATCATTGAGTTATAATATTGGCTCACCAGTTCGCGAGATGGTCTGGTTTTAGTTTCAACTTGGTTCCAATCGATTATACTGAAGAAACCAAATAAGGAGGAAATAGGTTATTAAACTTTCGCTTAGAGAGAAATTTAAAGACCCCGATAATTCGGAGGGAACTGGTGCGATATAATAGTTTCTAGGGAATCTGAATCGTCAGCCCATCAATTTAAATGAACTCTAATACCATTACTTCATATTTTATCTCAAAAATGATTTTCTATCTTTGTTATTTGGTATCCAATGTTGGATTCGTTTGACTCACCATATCATAGACATTGACCATGTATCCACCTTTGAAACATCCTAAAGCTCTCATTTGGTTTATACTCTACAGTATGTCTACCTCCCTACAAAATTACACAAATCATAAGAACTTTCTGATAAAAGCTAAGAAACCAACAAAAATATATAAAACTAAAAATGGAGAGACTTGCCTTGATAGTGGCAAATGTCATATTGTTGGCATAGGTCTTGGTATAACCCACAACTTGATTGTTAACAAACCATGGTCTCCATTGATCAATGATTGAATAATTAAGAGATTTAATCCAAGTTTGAGTTCCGAGAAAAGTACCTAACAAATAGCGATATGTCTGCATTTTCATCTCAATCTTTTAGTTAAATCATTACAATATTATAGCTAAATTACAAATATCAAGTCACTGAGTTTTGTTTTTTTCTTACATAGCAATCATGTGTTGGAAGAGAAAGATCTAAGTGAACAAATTCACTAAGATCTCTTATTCGAATATGCTCTGGTGAAAACGGGTTTGGAGATATAAAATCACACAATGTTGTCAAAATAAATTCTTCATTGATTCTTGAAGTACACTGTCAATTTATCATCATAATAAACCATAATCTCAAATTAGTCTTTTGCTATTAGCAATTCCAAACTTACTTTTACTTTTATACCTTATTGTAGTCTTCCATTACTCTCAAAAAATAGTGTATTAGTAGGATCTACTTTTGCATAATTTCCTTTGCAAGTTCTCTGAAGAGACTGTAAACAAGAGTTTCAAGTAACCAATTCTAACTATAAAAAAACAATGCTTATAGTTGGGTAGAGAAGAAACCAAGATAAGACTTCAATATATATACATCATATAGTTCATCAGAGATCAGTCCCATTCCATGAGCAAATGGAATCCTGTGGTTACTCTCAAGTTTAAAATCTGCGATCGGGTTCCCAACAACATAACCCTGTTCATATAAATCATGCTTTCAAACAACATATATTTAATAATATATCATGTAAAAAAATTGAGTGAAGATATAATGAACCTTAATATTGATTAGAGGTTTGTTGTTATTTTCATTTCCTGCATAATGGTAATAATGTAGCGAAGTGAAATCAAATACAGAAAGATGAGAAGATGAATCTTTGAAGAGTTGAATATAATAGGAGATGAGAGAAAGAACCTATTGAGATCTGTTGAACAACGGCTGGGATAATTAGACCAGCATAAGAATCTCCACCGACATAGAAAGGGTTTGAGATAAATTTTGGATGCTCCATTAGCCACTGCAACAACAACAACAACAAAAACAATAGAAAACAAAACGTTCACTCTGAAATTGCTTTAAGAAAAACAAAGACCTTTTGAAGAAACTCATAGGTTTGCTTTGCTTCTCCTGTGTCACTAGGTTTATTGAAAAGAGGAGTAGTTGAGTATGAGAAGCCAGTCCCAACTAGTTGATCCAAGAATATTATGTTAGCTTCCTGATTGATCATATCAAATCAACAAAATCGAAATCGATTGCACAATGAAGAAAATATGTAAAAACAAGTCTAATGTTGGTTAGAGTTTAAGGAATTGACCTTTTTCCAAGAATATGAAGTCGAGATAAGAGAAGGTAAACCTCCATTGTAATCCTCTGTCTTCAAAGTAAACGGCCCTAGGAGGATAAAACTCGATTTAAAGAACTAATCAAAAGTCAAATCCTTTTGTACTTTGTAAGTACCGATCTCGAAAGCAAGGGCAGTGAAAGCAGATCAAGCAGATCAAGCAGGTCCTCCAGTTAAACAAATGAGAAGAGGGTCTTCTTCAGGATTGTTCTCTGACATGATAAAGTAGTAGAAAAGCTGAATTTTCTCTCCTTCACCAACACCAATGTAGCTTTTTAATAGATACAAAAGACTTTGATTGAGTTGAGTGATCTGATAGTAATTAATATCAAAAAAAGAAGAGGAAGAGATAGAGGAAACAAACACAGTTTCAAGGTGGAAAGGACGAGGACCCTTAAAACCAGGAAGATAGTTAATCACTGAAGCTGAATCAGCACTATGTTGAGTCAAGATGAGCAGTTGAAGTAGAAGAAGCAACTTAAGTATTATCCATGTTTTAGACATTTTTTATTGAGGTAGCTTCTTGGTCCTTCTTCTTACTCTCTCTGAGTAGCATATCTTCTTTGTTTTCTTTCTCTGCTTCATGAAATGTTGTTTATCAATAATGTTATTTAGGGACCACCAACGGATTTAATGGCATTGGTTGGCTACGAAAAGGTATTAAAACTTCGTCTTTATATACTTTAAACATGTACAATGTTGAGTTTTTTTTTTCCTTTTAAAAGAACTTTAACAGGTTGGTTATACTTATAACTTATTAAGTTGACAAAAATAAGGGAACGGCTATAAAATTGGTATTCAAATATTTTGTTTGAATAACGTACTCCGATTCTTACTAAATTAAAATTTTCCAGTACCCAGGACAATGAAGCTGAAATCTTTTAGTGCATTTAAAGAAAATTTTGCCAGTCAATTATTAGAAATAGTTGTTATGATTGGAGTTGATTTTAGATTGGAAAACGAGTGGAGCAGAGACGATCTCTTGAGTGCCTCAAGAGAGAGAGAGAGAGAGTGGGGTTCGGAATTAAGATATTGAGACAATCAAACAATTTTGTTTTGTCTAGTTAACAAAAAAAGTTGTTTTGTCTAGCAACAAAGTTCACAATATATTGCACATCATACTAACTTTAAGCATTTGAAAATCGTTAAAGTTAAAAGAAAAAGTTCAACAATATAATTATAATGATATCAAATGTTGGATTCATTCGTAATAGAAAATATCACATGAATGATGAGACTGAAATAATCAAGCTCAAGTTATATTATTGGTTGATACATAAGAAAGTGGATAAATCAAAAGAAAACTGAATGGATGGGGCAACAAGTTAGGCTTTGTGCTGAGATATAAAAAATTGTCTCTCTAAAATGTTCTTTCAAATGTCTGTGTTTGTTTTCTTCACATCTACTGTCATAGTACTTTCTAACAACTATATGACCACCCAATAATTATACTTACACAAGTTATTCTATTTTAGTTGTAGACCAGGGGTATGAAAATGGTGAAATAATGTTGAGTATTTCTCTGTCTTGTGGATTAGTGTTGATCTGATTATTGACAAAAAAAAAGAAATGGTGAAATAATAAATTTAGAATATTGTATTTAAATTTCTATATTCGTTAAACATTATAAACAGAAAAGAGAAGATTATTCAAATCCTTTTTTATCTAGAAAATAATTTTCTATCTTTATGATTTGGTTTTACAATGATAGATTCGTTGGACTTCACCATATCACAGAGACTTGCCACGTATCCATCTTTGAAACATTATAAAGCTTTCATTTGGCTTATACTCTGCAGTGTGTCCACCTCCCTGCAAAATTAAACCAATTTTATTAACTTTTTTCAGTTTGTAAAAATATGACGATTTTTTTATCTTATAAAGATAGCTGAGAACTAAAAAAAAAAACTAAAAATATGGAAAAAAAAAACGAAAAATAGAGAGACTTGCCTTGATAGTGGCAAATGCCATATTATTGGCATAGGTCCTAGTATAACCCATAACTTGATTGTTAGCAAACCATGGCCTCCATTGATCAATGATTGAATAATTAAGAGATTTAATCCAAGCTTGGGTTCCAAGAAAAGGCACAATCATGTCATGATCACCACTATATACCAATGATCTCAAATACCCCTTCTTGCTATTGTTTATATGGTATGGTACACTACTCTTTATGTCATACTCATAAGCCATACCCCAATCACATCTCACCCATTTCTTTATACTTCCCTGTAAATTTCACAGTCATTCATTCATTGTTCATTGCTTGTTTTTGGTATTTAGACTATCTATATATGTATGTATAATGACATACTTTCACCACATGAAGAGCTTTGCGTACACTTTCATCATTAGCCCAATGCATAGCTAGCAGATACCGATACGTCTGGATGTTTCATCTCAATCTTTAGATTAGCTAAATCGTTACCATTTTATAGCAATATCAAGTCAGTGAGTTTGTTTATTTTTTGCTTACATAGCAATCCTGAGCTGGAAGAGCAACAAGTTCTCTAAGATCTCTTCTTCCAATATGATGAATTGAAAACGGGTTTAGCGATACGAAATCACACAATGGTGTCAAAATAAGTGCTTCATTTATCCTTGAAACACACTGTTAATCATCATGAACCACAAAGTCCCAAATTAGTCTTTGATATTCACAATTTCAAACTTGTGTTTTACTCTTTTTTTACCTTATTGTAGTCTTCCATCAATCTCAAGCATTGTGTATTAGTAGGGTCTACTTTTACATAATTTCCTTCACAATTTCTCTGAAGTGACTGCAAACAAGAGTTCCAAGTAACCAATTTATTTTAAAAAGATTATGCTTTGCTAAGAAGCTTTATGATATACACCTCATAGAGTTCTTGAGAGATTAGTCCCATTCCATGAGCAAATGGAATCCTGTGGTTACTCTCAAATTCAAAATCTGTGATCGGGTTCCCAACAATATAACCCTGTTGATGTAAATCATTATTTCATAGTGTTATATGGAGATATATTCCATATCGGAAGTTGAAGTCACTCTAACCTAATATATATAAGGGTCAATCATTCATTTTTGAGTTGGATTCCTATAATTTATCACAAACAACATATATTTAATATATCACAAAAATATTTGAGTGAAGATATAAATGAACCTTAATGTTGATTAGAGGTTTGTTGTCATGTTCATTTCCTGTGTCAATGGTAATAAAGTAGGGAAGTGAACTCAAATCAATTGAGAAGATAAATATTTTGAAAGTTGATTATAGTGGAGGATAAAGAAGAACCTATTGAGATCTGTTGAACAATGGCTGGAACAACCATAGCAGCATAAGAATCTCCACCGACATAGAAAGGGTTTGTTATAAATTCTGGATGTTCCATTAGCCACTGCAATAGCACAACAACAACAATAGAACATACTATATATGCTATACTTAGATTCTTCACTCTAAAATTTCTTTAAGAAAAACGAAGACCTTTTGAATAAACTCATAGGTTTGCTTTGATTCTCCTGTGTCACTAGGTTTATAAGAAAGAGGAGTAGTCGAGTATGAGAAGCCAGTCCCGACAGGTTGATCCAAGAATATTATGCTAGTTTCCTGATAAATAATATCAAATCAACAAACTCGAAAACCGATTAAACAGTATAACAAAATATGTAAAAACAAGTCTAATGCTAGTTTATGATAGCTAAAGTTAAAAGGATTGACCTTTGTCCAAGAATATGAAGTTGAGATAAGAGAAGGTAAACCTCCATTGTAATCCTCTGTCTTCAAAGTAAATGGTCCTAGGAGTATAAAAGTCGATTTAGTGAATCAATCAAAAGCGAGATACCTTTGAATTTTGTATCTATACCGATCTCAAAAGCAAGAGCAGAGAAAGCAGTGCAAGCAGGTCCTCCAGATAACCAAATGAGAAGAGGGTCTTCTTCAGGATTGTTCTCTGACTTAATGAAGTAGTGGAAAAGTTGAACTTTCTCTCCTTCACCAACACCTACATAGCTTTTTAATAGATACACAAGACTTAAAAATGATTGAGTTATATAATCTGATAGTAATCAATACTGAGGAAGAGATAGAGAGGAAACAAACCCAGTTTCAAGATGGAAAGGAAGAGGACCTTCAAAACCAGGAAGATACTTAATCACAGAAGCTGAATCAACACTATGTTGAGTCAAGAGGAGCAGTTGAAGTAGAAGAAGCATCAACCATGCTTTAGACATTGTTGATTGAGGTAACCTTCTTGGTTCTTTTCAGAGTCTCTATGTTGCGTATCTTCCTCGTTTTGTTTTTCTGCTTCTCAGCTTCTACAACGTTCTCTATTAATATTCTTATGAAAAAATTGCGTCCGAAATTGCGTCTTGTACCTTTTTTTTAGTTTTTTTATTTTTTAGCCCTCTCATTTAATATAGAAAGATGATTTTACCCATTGGCCATACTAAACGTCTCCATACACTTGTCCTGAAAAACGTCTGATTTGTACTACTATCTCGTTCTTTGCATTTACCTTATACGTCCTCTCATTTAATTCTAATTTTTTCCAAAACAAATTTATCCTACGTGCTTGTTCAAGCTTGTCTGTAATTGAGATCACCCAATCATCTCGTGTCTCTCTTGGGTTCTCTTTGATTACCTCGATCTTATCGGACTCAGATTGAGTCTTATGGTTGCTTGGGTCTTGGTCGGATCTGGTAATTTCGGGTAAGCCGAGAAGCTTTTGATCTTGATTAACCGGTTCGGATCCTTGGTTATCGGCTTCGAGTTTTTCACAGATCTTGAGAGTGAGTAAGTACCAGCTTAACATGTCTTTGTAGAAAACAGCCACCATTTTTTTTGGTTGAAGCTTTTTCGAGAAAATGAGAGAGGAAAAGAGAAGCAAGTATTTGTGAATAATTGGTTACTATTATACTTAATGGACCCAACTGATCTGTAATGACAACTACCCTAATTAGATATTTCTAGATACGCAAACAAATTAATAACTTTGATAGTAAAGATACAACTAAATTATATATACAACTTGTTTTTCATTAACTACTAAAATACACACTACACATCCAATCAATCTTCATCACAAACTACATCAATACCTAGACGACAATCTCATATATTATCCATACTAGATGTCCTCATGTACTTGTCCCGAAAAAATATCTAATTTCGTGGTTCTTCGGAAGTACTGTTCCAAATTTAACAACATCTACATATCTCTTATCACAACTACCATTTTTACCTTCATTACCAAACACCAAAAGAAACGTACATAATATTTCAACTACTGTTTACTCGTACATTACGAAGCAACAAAAGAAACCACCCACACAACAAAACAAACAACCTACAACCTTAAAAAGTATCTTTCATTACCACAAATAAAAGAGGTATCACACGGACGTCTTCTGCTTCATCCCTCCAATTTACAAATCATCCGTCAGAGGTATTTTCGTCTTTTTGGTATACCTTCTTCTACTCTTTTGTGGCAAAAACAAAAGAGAATATTATTGGTAGCATGTGACATAATTTCGGTTTTAAAGTGAGCGTTTTATACAATTTTCCCTATTCTTATTTGTGGGGAGCACCAATGTATTTAATGGCAATGATTGGCTAAGATGAGAGGTTAAAATTTGGTCTTTGCACACTTAAATCATGTAAAATGTATTGTCGTTATACTGTTCGTTTTGTAGAATTCCTTTTTATTTTAATCAATTGTGTGATGTAAAACAAATGCAGTTTTCATTTTTCTTATTTTTTAGAAACTTTTTCTTTTGAAAGGATTGGTTATAGCTTAAAAGTTGACAGAAACAGGAATGGTTATAAAACTGGTCTTGAAAACCTTTTTTGTTATGATGTAATAACCAATGACTATACATAATTTTTTTAGTAGTAATTTAGAAGATAAAAAGTTTTGAATACCTAATAAACATGAAGCTGAAGTCTATCATTTGGATTTTATCAAAAAAAAAACAAAAAAAAAGTCTATCATTTGGAGAATTAAGTGAAGCTTTTGCAGAAATCTTTGGGGTTTCACGAAGTTCGAAGTCAATTATTTTGAATAATTGTGTGTGTGAAAATTGGAAAATGAGTGGAGCATATTGAATGTGTTACGAGATGCGTGCGGGTTTCAGTCTTTCAGATTACGATATTAAGACAATCACACAATTTTGTTTTGTCTAACAACAATAGTATTACAGGTTTATTTTAATTGATTTTATGCTATAATCTTTGATTCTTAAGCAATTAAAATGAATATTTAAATGATGGTTTCAAGCAGTAACAAAAAAAAATGATGGTTTCAAGCAATTTTTGACTAAAGTACTAGATTATATTGTCGAGCTTTTCTCAATTAGTAGTTTAGATGATCTATTATGGTTTTGGTATCAAAAATTTGATTTCTCTTCACTATAGATAAAAAATTAATATGAATTTCAGAAAATAAGTTCTATGATATAAATCGGATCTTGTCAACTCAATTATTAATAAATAGAAAATATTGTTTTTATAGACCGTACATAAACCTAGTTAAATTAATCAAACAAAATCTATTATATCTCGTATCTTTTTTTCTACAATATTTCCTCCTGGTTTTATTTTTGGGTTAATTTTCTCAGTAGCTATGTATTGAC
Source organism: Lepidium didymum (assembly GCA_963920545.1). Taxonomy (NCBI): domain Eukaryota; kingdom Viridiplantae; phylum Streptophyta; class Magnoliopsida; order Brassicales; family Brassicaceae; genus Lepidium; species Lepidium didymum. The sequence goes on along the minus strand of OY986993.1, from coordinate 20,423,614 downwards.
AATTCTTTAAATGAGTTAGCTATGATACAAAATAAATTCAATGTATAATCTTTTCAGCTACTGTAAAAACAATTTTGATCTCAAGAATTTTTCCACAATCGAAAGAGTGATACTATACTATACAATAGAAAGAATGATACAATACTGTGCCACATAGAACATAAAAATTATCAATCTCTATATATGAATATAACTAGAAAATTTATGACACGTGAGTCTTTTTTCTAACTAACTCCCGAAACATGTTACTAAATTCCCAACAACTCTGAATATTATTAATCTATAATTTCTGTGAGTTAACCAACATTGTAGACATATTTAAGAGAAAAAGACTGGACATGTAGCTTAATGGAGATTGGAAATTTTCTCTCAGGCACGGTTTGGTTTCCTAGGTGGTTTATTTTAGTGACTGTTTTTTACCGCAAAAAGATGCTTTTCTAAAATTTAATGTGAACAGATTCTTTTTACAACCTGATTAACTTCCAAAAATAGAAACTCATGTTCGGAATGACCATATTATACCGACACCGGCTTCTTGAGAAGATGAGGGTCATGGATCTGTAAGCTGATACTCGTTTCCCGACCAATACACCAGAGTTATGAGTCTTATTCTCTTGGTGTGTCCTTTGGTTTGTGTTGTTTTGGTTAGGTTTTCCCACTGATCTTCGTGTGGAGTCTTTCTACTCATCATGTATTGGTTCTAGTTTAGTGGTGTAGCTTTTGTTTTCTTGTTCAGTTTCGGAATCATACTACTCTGTCGCCATCTCTCATTCTGTAAACAACTTCCTTAGATATGGTTCGGAGATTCTCATATGCAGAAAAAGGAAAGGGTTTAAGTGTTGAAAATGTAGATGAGAGTATTCATAGAGTCAAGGTCCCGGTTTTTGATAACTCAGAGCTAAAGAAGAAGCATGCTCTTACACTTATAGGAAGGGTCTCGAACATCAAACAGCAAAGAGTTGCATCTCTCATCTTCTTCCTATCCAATATTTGGAACACAAATTGCAGAGCAGCTGGTTCTGACCTGGGACAGGGTCTATTTCAGTTCCAGTTTGCAAATGTCGAAGACATGGATAATGTACTAAAGAATAGACCATATCATTTTGGAAAGTGGATGATTATCCTACAGAAATGGGAAGAGTCCACAGATCATGCGTTCCCATCCCTTATACCTTTCTGGATTAAAGTCCAAGGACTACCAGTTCATTTATGGTGTCTGGAAACTTTAACAATCGTTGGTAAAATCCTAGGAGTCCTTGAGGCTGTTGATATTTCAACAATGGCAACACGAGTCCGAGTTCAAGTCAATGGACTGAAACCTCTGGTTATGAACTTAGTAGTGGAGTTTGCGGATAGATCGGAAGTTAAGGTTCAGTTAGTTTACAAAAAACTAGGTAATCACTGTTATCACTGCAAGCGGTTGGATCATGACTTAAAAGGATGCTCCTTTGGGGCTCCTCCGATTCTGGTTGATGAATCTTCCCAAAAAACTAAAAACAACCAGAATTTGGAACTTGCCTCTGCGGAAAATATCTCTGCCCTCTCTTCCAAGGAGGCACCTGGCAAAGGATTAAAAAGACAAAGATATCAAGATATGCAAGCTCAATCTCGTTCTATTAAAGTCAAGAAATGAAGACATGGTTTTCAAAAAGGTGTTTAATGGAACTTCAAGACAAAATTCTCAATCCAAGACTATGAGATTGGTGTGGAGAAAAGTGCATAGTAGTAAGGAGCGTTGGAGCAGAGATGAAGGAGTTTTATATAAAGTTCCAAATCCAGGAAATCAGATCCAAGCGAACTCATGAGCTAATCCAGATTCCAGAATGAAAGACTTACCAGTAGAAGCTCTCTCTGAAGCTCGGGGTCAAATTAGAGAATACATGAATCAATATGTTAATGTTGCTGATCCTTCAGGGAGTGCAGCGCGTAAGAGGCGATTGCAAAGTGCTGAAAACTCGGGTTATTTAGAAAGGAATGTAGAAAAACTAGCTAATTCATTATACTCTATGTCTCAGAAGGGAATGGCTCTTATCGACTCACCAGATCATGGTAGCTCTGAACGTCGGTCGGCTCTCAAAAGACTAGGCCCAAATATGTCTTTTTGCTCGGTCAGTCCTGTGAGAGACTCCACCTTCAAAAGACTAGGAAGTAATTCTCTTACCCGAGGAAGTAACTCTAATCCTCCAGCTTGTTTGAAGTTAAATCATGTAGAAGAAATCCAGGAACCTATTAATGACATTTTGATAGTCTCTGACCATGAGAAAGAAGGAAATAAATCCCTTCAGGAATCTCCCTTTAAAAATATTCGCCTTCATGTTCTCTTGAGAATAGGCCACCAAGATGTGGGATTTGCAGACCCTCCTCCACCTCCAATGAAAGCTCCATCTCCTCGGCCAAGTCAATCTACAGCTCTGAAAAAATCGTTATTAGTTCATCCTATCTTCTAGGTATGGAATCAAGGAAGAGGAGAACTGTGCAAGCTAGACCTTCACCTAGAAGAAAGGCTAATACTGAAAGAAAGAAGCAGAATGAAGACCCTATAAACCCTCCAGTGAAGCCTAAAGGAGGGCAACTTACTCAGACCTGCAATGCTCTAAAGCCCTGAGACGACCTTCTTCTTCTGCTCCTCGATCAAATCCTTTTCCTGCAATGGAAAGAAAGAAGCTGGATTTTCAGAATACAGTTCGTCCTCTTCCGTAAAAATGGTGAGCTGGAACTGTCATGGTTCAGGAAATCCCCTGACATTTTGTCGTCTCAAGAACATAAAAATTAAGTATAATCCAAACATAATTTTCCTTATGGAGACGAAAAATGTGGACAGCAAAGTTCTCCAATTAACATCTGTCCTAAACTTCAATTTCTCGGAAATAGTTCCACCTCATGGTCAAGGAGGAGGTGGTCTGATCCTCCTGTGGTCGGATCGTGTAAAACTCAATGTTCTTGCAGCATCTAATGATTATATTGATATTCACATAATCGTGGAAGAAAAAAGTTTCTTTTCTACTTTCACCTACTGCAATCCAGATAGATATAAAAGAAAAACAAAGCTGAGAGAGCTGGCAGATCTGGCAGGTTTAAGAGCTTCTCCATGGCTTATCATGGGTGATTTCAACGACATTCTCTTTAATGATGAGAAAAAAGGAGGACTGATGCGTGCAGAAAGCTCTTTCGTGGACTTCAGATCCTTTGTATCCGAAACATGACTTTTTGATTTACAGTTCTCAGGTGATTGTCTGTCATGGAGGGGGAATAGACATACCTACTCAATAAGATGTAGGCTGGATAGGGTTATGGTTGATGAACAATGGTTAAATCTTTTCCCCACAAGCAGAAGCACCTACTTATGGTTTGAGGGATCAGATCATAAGCCCTTTCTAACCATTCTGGAACCTGAAAAACCAAAGAAAAAATATATGTTCAGATTTGACAAGAGGCTCAAAGATAATGAAGAAGTCAAGAAATTGATAATGCAAGCGTGGAAACCGAAAGTGAATATGCCATTGAATCAACATTTAAATAGATCAAGAACTGCTATTATTCATTGGTGTAAAGAAAGAACTACGCAAAGCCTTCAGAAAATCGAGGACTGCAAAAAGAAACTTGAAGAGGCAATGGTAAGCCCTCTTAATGATACAAATATCTTAAGAGCAATTACCAAGAACCTTCAAGATGCGTATGCTGAAGAGGAAGAGTTATGGAGACAAAGAAGTAGAATTATGTGGTTACTCATAATGGCGATGAAGTAGTGAAAGAAGATCAGAATGGCGATGAAGAGGTGAAAGAAGATCACATAGAGCAGGTTCTTACTCAGTACTTTAAGGAGATGTATACATCCTCTAGAACCTATTGTTCAAAAACTGTAGAAGAGGCGGTGGAGAACAGACTTTCCCATGAAGATAACACTTTACTAACAATGGAAATCACTGATTGGGAAATAAAAGCAGTTGCCTTCTCGATCCATGCGGATAAGGCCCCAGGGCCCGATGGTTTTTCCGCAGCATTCTTCCACGTTAATTGGAGTACAGTGGGACCTGCCATTACAAAAGAAATCAGAGAGTTTTTTTAGTTCGAACTACTTACAACCCTCCCTAAACGTGACTTATATCAGATTGATACCCAAAGTGCTAAACCCTAAGAAAGCTTCAGAATACAGACCTATCGCTCTCTGTAACTTTATTTACAAGGTGATATCTAAGATTCTGTCTAAAAGGTTGAACCGCATCCTCTCAAAGATCATCTCAGGCAACCAATCTGCATTTATCCCCGGAAAATCCATTTCAGATAATGTTCTGATCACTCATGAAATACTCCATTATTGAAATACTTCCCAAGCAAGGAAATTTGGAGTTGTGGTTATAAAAACTGATATGACAAAGGCTTATGATCGTTTGGAATGGAACTTTATTAAAGAAGTTATGCAAGCCATTGGTATTCATAAGAAATTTGTGCAGTGGGTTATGCAATGTATTACTTCGGTTCAATACTCGATCATTATTAATGAAGAGCCTAAGGGGCAAATTGTACCTTCAAAGGGGATAAGGCAAGGAGATCCCATCTCCCCTTTCCTCTTCATCATATGTAACGAGGTGCTTTCAGGTCTTTGTCGGAGAGCACAAGAGAAGAATCTAATGGCTGGGTTGAGAGTATCAAGACGTGGCCCTCGTATCAACCACCTCTTATTTGCGGACGATACCATGTTCTTTTGCAAAGGAAATTCTCGCAGTCTAAAAACCCTACAAAAAATTATCTCAAAGTATGAAACTGCCTCAGATCAAGCAATCAACAAGGCTAAATCAGTTATTACGTTCTCAAAGAAAACGAACCAGCAATACAAGGATAAGATAAAGACGCTATTGAATATCCACCAGGTTGGGGGATGTGGAAAATACCTTCAATTACCAGAACATTTCGGAAGGAGGAAGAAGGATTTGTTCTCTAGTATTGTGGACAAGATTTGCCAAAAACGTATCAATTGGACTTTGAAGTTTCTATCACAAGCTGGAAAGAACGTCATGTTAAAAAGCATGCTTAATTCAATGCCCACCTATGCAATGTCGTGTTTCTTGCTACCCAACTCCCTCTGTAACAAAATTCAATCGGAATTAACATGTTTCTTGTGGGATCACAATCCAGAGAAAAAATCTATGTCCTGGATAACCTGGAGAAAGCTAATACTACCTAAAAGGAATGGAGGACTTGGCTTCCGAGAAATCAAATCCTTTAATATCGCTCTAATAGCAAAAGTTAGTTGGAGGATTCTTACCAATCCAGAGTCTCTGCTGAGTCAGATGTTGTTGATGAAGTATTGCAATAATGAGGATTTCCTCAAGGCTCCAAAGCCTTCATCTTGTTCTCATGCTTGGAAGGGTATTCTGTTATGACGTGATCTCCTGAAATTGAACTTCGGTTCAATAGTGAAAGCATCTCGGTGTGGTCGGATAACTGGTTGTCCTCTGCGCAGAGTTTGGCCCCATATGGACCAGCTGAGGAAATTAACCAAGAGTTAAGAGTGTCTGATATCATTGATACAACTACAGGGGATTGGAATCAAGAGAAAATAGCCAGAATATTACCTCACTATTCCAAGACCATAAATTGTATTAAACTGAGCTCAAGCCTCCCAAAAGATCTCAGGATTTGGACACCACAGAAGAATGGAACTTACTCTGTAAAATCTGGGTACTTTGCTGCTCTGGAAATGTCAAATCCCAATGGCCAAAATCAACATCTCAGTCATATCGACTGGTTTAAAGATGTGTGGTCCCTCAAGATTCCACCAAAACTAAAATTGTTTATGTGGAGAGTTCTCTATGAAGCATTACCAGTGGGCGTTAACCTGAGAGAAAGACAGATAGACGTGAACGCAACTTGCCAGAGATGCGGTAATGAGGAGTCCATTATACACTTACTCTGGGCTTTCCCATACGCAAAACGAGTATGGGAAGAGGCTCCTTGCTTGTCTCTGCCGAGCATTGAAACCGCACTTACTTTTCCGAGTTTGTGGAAGCGTTTGAGGGCACTAATTTGCTTACCACCCTTAGGGATCTCCGATTCTCCTATTGCGGTATGGCTTTGTTGGAAGCTATGGAAGGCTCGAAATAATTTGGTATTCAACAAGAAGTTTCAACCCGAATCGGACATTACTCTATCAGCTATTCAAGCTTCGAAGGAATGGAGTGAAGCCCAAGGTCAATTGCCAAATCCCCAACGTTCGGTCCCCATCCCTTATGTTGATCCAGACCCCGATTCCATTACTCTCTTCTCGGATGCATCTTAGAATAGCGATAAGCTAATTGCATGTACTGTTTATGTCTTCATGAAGGAGAATCGCAAAATAGAGAGCGACACGAAAATCTTTCAATAGGTCGGATCTCCTCTAATGGTGGAAGCTTTGGCCATCAAATCAGAGCTCCAGACGGCTTTCTCCCTTGTTTTTCCACAAGTTGAATTAAAATTCGATTCTCAAATTCTAATCAATGCTATCACAAAAGGCTTGATAATCTCGGAGATCTATGGCGTTCAATGCGATCTTGTCAATCTTCTCTCTGTTTGTTTCAGTTTCGCTTAAGTTTGTACCAAGATCAGAAAATATCTTGGTCGATGAAGCTGCTTAATCAGCTCTCCTCTCTCATTTTTTGAACAATGTCGCTTAGTTTGAGTTTAAATGAAAAGAGTTTCCTTGACAAAAAAAACCAACATTGTAGTTGTATCAAATTTGAGTTTACAAATAACTTTTGTAATTGTCAACTCAGAACTTTCATTAAAATAAATAATGAGATCAATATGACGGAATAGAGTTTACAAATAAAAATCTCGAACTAACTTTTGAATATTCCGAGTAAAAAACTCAGTTTTGTGATTCATTAATTTGGAGATCAAGCCGATGGAGAAGCTCAGGATCATTAATTTTAAAAGTCCTTTAATATCATTTAAGAATTTTTTGCAGAACTGAAACTTTTGTATGGTTGCTTATTATTATTAACGGTAAAGAGAAGATTGTTTGTACATTTTTTTCACTCAAAAATGAATTTCAATCTTATTTATTTGGTTTTCGATAATGGATTCTTTGGACTTCACCGTATCATAGAGACTGGCCACGTATTCACCTTTGAAACATCATGAAACTCTCCTTTGGTTTATACTCCACAGTGTGTCCTCCTCCCTCCAAAATTAAACCAATCACAATAACTTTTTTCATTTGTAAAAATATTGTAACAACAAAAAGAATTTTCTTTCATAAAGATAACTAAAAATGGAGAGATTTACCTTGATAGTGGTAAATGTCATATTGTTGGCATAAGTCCTTGTATAACCCATAACTTGATTGTTGATAATCCATGGTGTCCATTGATCAATGATTGAATAATTAAGAGATTTAATCCAAGCTTGGGTTCCAAGAAAAGGCACAATCATGTCATGATCACCACTATATACCAATGATCTCAAATACCTTTTCTTGCTAATGTTTCTATGGTATGGTAGACTACTCTTTATGTTTTTCTCATAAGCCATATCCCACATCGCACCCATTTCTTTATACTTCCCTGCAAATTTCACAATTCATTGATTGTTAGTTACTTTATTGGTATTAGATTATAATGACTTGTATAATGACATACTTTCACCACATGAAGGGCTTTTTGTACATCTTCATCATTAGCCCAATATGTAGGTAGCAAGTATCGATATCTCTGCATGTTTCATCTCAATCTTTTAGCTAATCATTACCATATTATAGCTGAATGAGAAATATGGAGACAATGAGTTTTGTTTCTTTGTTTACTTACATAGCAATCATGAGTTGGATTAGAAAGATCTAAGTGAACAAGTTCACTAAGATCTCTTCTTCCAATATGCTTTGTTGAAAACGGGTTTGGCGATGAAAAATCACACAATGGTGTCAAAATTAATGCCTTATTGATCCTTGATTTACACTGTCAATCATCATAATTAATAAATCACAAAGTCCCAAATTAGTTTTTGCTATTAGCAGTTCCAAACTTGTGTTTTACTTTTACCTTATTGTAGTCTTCCATCAATCTCAAACATTGTCTATTAGTTGGATCTACTTTTATATAATTTCCTTTGCAACTTCTCTGAAGCGACTGTAAACAAGAGTTTCAAGAAACCAAATTTAATTTTTTCTGAATTAATACTTCAGTTTATATACCTCATAGAGTTCTTCAGAGATTAGTCTCATTCCATAAGCAAATGGAATCCTGAAATTATCATCAGTTTCATCATCTGTGCTCGGGTTCCCAAGAACATAACCCTGTTCATATAGATTATGCTTTCAAACAACATATATGTGTCATCATGAAAATCAATTGAGTGAAGATATAGATGAACCTTAATATTGATTAACGGTTTGTTGTCATGTTCATTTCCTGCGTTGCGTTACCAATGGTAATAATGTAGTGAAGTGAAATCATATAGATGAGAAGATGAATCTTTGGAGGGTTGAGTATAATGGGAGATGAGAAAAAGAACCTAGTGAGTTCAATTAAACCAGCATAAGAATCTCCACCGACATAGAAAGGGTTTGAGATAAATTCTGGATGCTCCATTAGCCACTGCAACAACAACAACAGCAACAAAAACATTAGAAAATATTCTATGTATGCTATACTTAGATTCTTTACTCTGAAATTTCATTAATAAAACCAAAGACTTTTTGAAGAAATTTATAGGTTTGCTTTGCTTCTCCAGTGTCACTAGGCTTATTAGAAAGAGGAGTAGTTGAGTATGAGAAGCCAGTCCCAACTGGTTGATCCAAGAATATTATGCTAGCTTCCTGATAAACCATATCAAATCAACGAACTCGAAACCGATAAAACATTAAAGAAAAATATGTAAAAACAACTCTAATGCTATGTAGAGTTTAAAGGATTGACCTTTGTCCAAGAATATGAAGTCGAGATAAGAGAAGGTAAACCTCCACTGTAATCCTCTGTCTTCAAAGTAAATGGTCCTAGGAGGATAAAAGTCGATTTAGAGAATTAATCAAAAGTGAAAATACTTATGAATTTTGTAACTATACCAATCTCGAAAGCAAGGGCAGAGAAAGCAGTGCAAGCAGGTCCTCCAGTTAACCAAATGAGAAGTGGGTCTTCTTCAGGATTGTTTTCTGACTTTATGAAGTAGTAGAAAAGTTGACTTTCCTCTCCTTCACCAACACCAATTATCTAACAGATTGTTTTCTAACAGACCCAGTTTCAAGGTGGAAAGGAAGATGTCCTTCAAAACCAGCACTATGTTGAGTCAAGAGGAGCAGTTGAAGCAGAAGAAGCAACTTCGTTATCAAGGTATTATATATATAGCATAATAGCTTACTCTTTCTATTTTTCTGCTTTCTTAGCATCTTAAATGTTCTTTAGCAGTTGTGGACCACCAAAGGATTTAATGGAATATACCAGAAAGATAAACTTTTTTTTTGTCAACTGATCTAGTGGCCTTTAATCCCCTCCTTTATACTGCAAGTAGGAGGTTTGAAGCTTGGTACCTTAAAGATTTATAAAATAACACCACTGGCCCATCTGTCCTCGACATAAACTTAATCACTTAAAAAGATACTTACCACCAATAATGTTGAGTTTTGATTATTTGTTTTTTATTTAATAAATCCGTAGTTTTAGCGTTTAAACAAAACTTCACAATTCTAATATCTGTTTTGACATCAAAGATCATATTTGATTTAATCTGTAAAAATGCACACAAATATATATATTTTTGTTATTACTCAGATTTTGTCTCCTTGTCTTTTGTTTTCTGGCTACCTACAACTATAGTAAGGCCCAAATGAAGTATATAAAATAACATTTATTCCATTTCCCCGGATAAATGACGGGCCGTGGTGTGGAAAATAAAAGTTGGAATATGGAAAGCTTCCACGAAAATTTGTAACTCACGGTAGATCTCATATTCTTTGACTACTCAAAAACAGGCATTTATACATTTGAACAATAACACTTACACGACTTCAATCAGTTTATTAAAGTTTAACCACTATCGCATAGTTAAATAATCATTTCTCTTCTGTTTTATTGATCTTTGGAGTTCAAAGCTTTGTATGTATAACAATAAAGTAATGTGAACTAAGTTAACGAATAATAAATCCTAGTTAGACGCCCACATTGGTTTATGTATTATAAACCAATCAATTTAATAAATGTAAATTTAAACAGTAAACTTATACAACCCAAACTTACAGCAATTTAGTAATATGAAAAACGGGATCCACACTCCAAGAAATTTCTCGTATTAAACTTGTATAACTTTTGAATCCCAATAATCGAAAGCCTTCTTAACTTTATAGGTAAATTTTTTATTCCATGCCCAACACACAGTCTGCATAAGCCAGTTTGGTATGTTTATTACGTAGCCGGTTTTATTAAACCGTATCGACTGTTCATCAAATTTAATTTATATCCGTACGAGATATATCAAACCGGGGAATCGGATTTGTTTGGCTTCATTTCAACTAAAATGTCGTAAACAACGGCACAGAGCCAGAGAAACCATAGTGAAAGAAGAACCAAAGCAAACGCGACATTAACCACAGAACTGAGCACTATAGCGGCTAGACCACCGAAGAGATGGCTCGTGTGTCCGAAAAGCCTCGGGATTAAGCTAGGTCGTAAGTGCACGTCTATGGCTTCTCTAACGCGAAGAACCGCATAGAATAAAATGAAGACACAAAAACAGAGGAATGCGGGTTTATGTGTTTCCAAAACAGAAGACTGTTGGTTCACAAGTTGGAGTAAACCTAGAATTCCGGCGTTGACCATAACGACGACTTTGTGAACTGAAAAGTATGCAGTAAACTTCCCCGTATCATCGCCGGAGATAGGTAATGATTGATTATTGGCTGAGACGGGATTCATATTTGATGTCTTCTCTTTTACTTTCTCTTCTGTTTTCTTAATCTTTGTAAGAAAACAAGAGAAAGAATACGACCTTTATAAGAGGAATACAATTAACATATTTTGGCTTGTATGAAATGATGACCGTCCGATATGCTTTTTGAGAAACTAATCGTACGGTCAGATAAGTGATCCAGTTATCCGCCGGTGATGTGTTGTCTTGACTCGTGTGTAAGTCGGGTAAAATAATTAATTTTTGCTAATTAAATATAATAATAGGCGGATGACATTTAGTCAACTTACAAATGGTAATTTCCCTAAAATCATAGGTAATTTCATATTCAACGATAAAGTTTCACTGCATACATTATATAGGAATTTGGTTAACGAATCAGTCAGTTGTGATATAATGTTGAAAATATATATATATATATAATAATTAATATATAATTTGTAAGTGATCTTTAGTCTAGTGGCAAGCGGTAAATCCACATAAGACATGCGCACTTGCACAATCAGAGATCGAGTTCCACTATCTACATTATGTAAGAACTTAGCTAATGGACTGACCTGTTGTGGCCCATTTTTGCTAATGAATATATAATTTAAACTTATCCATTTGGTTAGATATATAATTTTATTTTATAATTTATAAAAAAAGGTAAAAAACAAAAAATATATAAATGATTTATTTACATTCTAAACTATAAGAAAATTAAAGTTATTATGATATAATTTTGGACCACTTATAAAGAGACATGTGTCATTTTGCGGGGTTCTCGAGGTTACGGAGAAAGTGTTAAAATGAATGGGCCTAAGTCGATAATGTCATCCGGTTCTATGTTGCTTGTTGGGCCTGTATCTTTGTATTTGCAGCCCACGGAAGAAGACAACATTGGGAGCTCTGCTAAGTACTAACGATCAACAAACTAACGGAAACAGATTCTGTTAGCAACAGAATTGTTCCGATAATGAGAGCACCAAGAGACGTGAGCAGATTGTATTGATGAGCTCATTACTTTTCTCGTGTGTGAGTGAGTGTATTGACTGAGAGTTTTATCTTCTTCATTGTTGAATAGCTTTAGGGTTTTAAGCTTTCTTACGGTGAGAGTGTGAGGAGCTTAAGAGAGAGTGATACACAGTTTCTAATCGTTGTATTGAACTTCTCCCGTTGATAGTGTAATCCCCGGAATCGTTAATCCCGGCATGAGCAGGCTGCTGGTTTTGCAGTGAGGCCGAACACCTTACATTGTTGTGTTCTTTTCTTGTTTCTCTTTCTTGATCATTATATTTTATTTTTTTGATAAAATGTAAATTTATATATATCAAATAACGGTTTAGTTACAAACTAACGGTAGAGTGTTTCTAGAATAAGGAAGTGGAAGACACACCAAAAGGGTAAAAGAAGCATAAGTCAAGCAAATGTGAACCACAAAGAGAGCAATTTGGAGAAAAGCTTCTTTGTTTGCATCCTAGATAGGATGATTTCTTGATCATTATATTAAATACAAACGAACTACAGATCATTGTAGTCCCAACCCAAAATACCAGCAAGAGCGATTTATTCATGTGACTCGGAACTCATAAGTCGCGTTTTCTTGTTATTTCTGTTTCCTTTTCTGTTTTGTACTCTTCCAAGTTTGTAGGAGTTGACACTCCATTGTGAATTGAAAGGTAAACATTGAATAAATACTGAATTTGTTAGCCTATTGAACATTTTCGTGCGTTCGTATTAATGGTCTTATAATTTGTGTAGCTAATGAAATAGAACAAAGATTTGTGGGGCTTTGAATCCATAAGGTAAAGTTACAGGTAATTATAAAGCAGACACAACTTGCCCAGCTTCCAAAAGAACATTCACAAGCTCTTCAGTAAAACACTTACAGAGACATAAATTTGGAAGATCTCAACAATTACTCAAATATGTTGTTTTTTGCCCCCTCTAACTAATAACATGACAAAACCATACATATATAATGAAATTGCTGAAACAAAATTTATATGTTATTCGGGCCAAACCGACACAAACGAGAATCATAGGTAGGTTTTTCATGTTTAGTTGTAACTATAGTAAGAAAACTAAAACAATAAAAAATAAAATAAATAACTAGTCTTCGTCGTCAGAATTATCGAATGTTATCTTCTTAGCTTTTGGAGCATCAGCTGCTATTTCTTTGAAATGAGCTCCGTACAATTTTGATTCCTACAATTTGTAATCAAACAAAGCACACATCAATCACTCCAGATGATGAAGAAGACGAAGAAACGGTTTGTGTGGAGAATCAACAATGTAAGGGAAGATATCAAACCTTTTTCTTTACATGAGTGCCAAACTTCAAAAGATCAGCTGGCACAACTTGTCCAGCTTCCCTGAGAACATTCACAAGCTCTCCAGCAAGACCCTGCAAGGAAACAATTTTAATTGAATCATCTTAGTTCTCAACAACTCTGTGAAGAGGCCGCTCGGAGAATCTATAAGAGTGTTTTCAGATTTACCTTGTTCTGTTGCGTGAAGAACGTGTGAGCAACACCCTTTTTACCCGCTCTTCCCGTCCTCCCGATTCTGTGTACATAATCCTCTGTAGTTAAAGGGAAACTGTAGTTTATCACAACTTCCACGTCCGGGATATCGAGCCCTCTTGCTGCTACATCAGTGGCCACCTGCAATTTATATAAACAGTGTCAGTACTCTGTTTCAGAACCAGCCAAGGTGTTATTATTAGCCATGAAGTTACCAAATACAAAGGAAATATACCAGCAAAGGGCAAGATCCTTCTTTGAACAAGGATAAAGACCTGGTGCGTTCGCTCTGTGCTTTGTTTCCGTGAATAGATACTGCTTTCCATCCTCTATATAGTTATGTAAACATTAGAATCAATGCCGTTCATGAGAAAAAATCATCAAAGATCTTTGCTATTCTTGTTGTTGAGGTGATTCGGAGAAAAAGATCTAACCTTTGCTGAAGAAAACGCTCGAGACGTTCAGCTTCCACCTTGTATAAAGCAAATACCAAAACCCTGTTCCTGTAAATACCAAAACGCTTGGAATTAGTATATTGAAAATGAAAAGATCTGGTAAGAGTTGAGTGATTGAGTAGCAAATTTACTTCTGAGATTTGTGGTATTTTTCTAATAAAGCAACCAGACGCTGATCACGGGCACGGTCGTCCAAGACCTGCATTTGTAACCAAACCAAAGAACTGATGTTAAGAGTGAAGGACAAAACGCTACTTGCTCTGGGACTGATCAGAGACAACATACCTCTATGATTTGCATAACGTCGTGGTTGGCAGCTAAGTCAACAGAACCTATAACTACCTGAAAGAAATTTGAATGGCCATTGAGAAAATGATGCAATTTGCAGGTGTACAAAGACAAATTGTGGAGAGTAACATACCTTGACTGGGTTTGGATCCATGAATTCCTGGGCCAATTTGTGAACTTCCACAGGCCAAGTTGCACTAAACATAACCATCTGACGAACTATAAGAAAGATAAGAAAGAAAAGAGTTTATATTCAAAATTGGCGCAGTAATCGAACAAAATATATAAGTTAGTTCCTCATCGATGAGAAAGCTAGGTGAAATGGGATTTCTACCACTTGCCTCTATTTGTCTTGCTCAATATAAATCTGACTGGTTCCTCGAAACCCATATCAAGCATTCGATCTGCTTCATCCAATACCTGACATGTAGAAACTTCTGTTATCGTCTAATAACTAGAAAATTCGAATCAGGCTGTTTCACAATAGAACTAAAGACAATGGAACGACAGTGATCCTATGTGGGTAAGTCACATAACATGATTAAAAGATGTTTCGTTGCTTACCACAAAGGAAACATCGGAGAGTCGAAGCTCATTAGACTCAATCAGGTCTCTCAAACGACCAGGCGTACCAATGACAATATCCTAAAAGACAAGTATAAATAAATTTCGTCATTTGATTGATCCAAACACAAAAAAAGGTGTTCTGCTAGAAGCACATAACAAGAACTCTTACAACTCCAGCTCGAAGTGCAGTAATTTGAGGCCTTTTAGAGCTTCCACCATACACACAGATCGATTTCAAACCACACGGTTCTCCAGCTTCACTCAAAACATCAGAAATCTGCCAAATTACCAAAACAAACACAATGAGATGTGCCCCATATGTTTACTATTCTAGATGAAGATGATGATAATGAAGATCTTAAGATTGAGGATGATAATCCAATGAAGGGAAAGCGGAAAGTTATAACACTAGCAGACATTCAACGAGACAATAGAGCTGCTGAACGGAATGGACTACAAGAGCTGTTCCTTTACACAAAACCAAACAACAAGACAACAGAGCTGGGAAAATTTGTAGAGTTAAAGTCTAAGACTTTAGCAAAGCTGCTCCGTTGGTAAAGTCTTAAGACTTTAATTCTACAATCCTTTTAGCCTCAAACTCTACAATCCTCCGCTTTCTCCATTCAGCAGTTCTGTTGTCTCATTGAATGTCTGCTGCTACTGTTATAATTTTCCTCTTTTCCTTTATTGGATTCTCATCCTCAATCTTAGATCTTCCTTATTATCCTCAATCTTATAACTAGAATGATCCAAAAGCAATTTATATACCTGGACAGCCAATTCTCGTGTAGGCGAAAGAACAAGACATGTTGGATTAACCGTCTTGGATCCTTTACTAATCTTCTTATTCTTCTTCAATACATGCATAATCGCAGGAATTCCAAACGCCAATGTCTTACCTAAAATAACAAATTAAAGTCTCGACTTTTCAACCAAATTTCAAACTCTCATGCTTTCCAAACATTACTAACCTGACCCAGTTTTTGCAATCCCGATAAGATCACGACCATCTAACAAAAACGGCCACGAATGCGATTGAATTGGAGACGGCTTTTGGAAAGTCTTACAACAATCTAAAACATTCCCCGGCAAATTCGATTGAGCAAAAGATGTTAAAGCTGCGTACTTTTCTTCCTCCACATCTTTTCCCGTCACAACAACTTTCTGTTCACTTTCCCCTCCACCTCCATTGCTAACACTCAAATCCTCAAGCTCCGGGTTCTTCTCCGGGACATCTCCAGTGATTTCCTTCTTCTTATTCTTCTCCAACTCTTTCTCCTCTCTCTTACGCTTCTTCTTCTTCTCTTTATTACTCAACTCCTCCTCTCCACCATTCGTGACTTCTTGAGGCACTTCGACCTCACAATTTTCCTCTGCTTGTTTGTTCTTCTTGCTCTTCTTCTTCTTACTTTTCATCGGACTCTCGACGGCTAAGGGTTCACCGGAGACGGGAAGCTCTTGCTTTTTGCCAGCCATTTTTTTTGTTCTGTTTACGTGAGATATTGAAACGGCCGAACGAGAGTCGTTGAACAATTTAGGTTTTTAGGGTTTTAAAGCTTCGGAAAAGCTATTTCCTGAAATTGCAATTTCGCCTATATATTTTAATTATTTCAAAAAAGGTCTAAACTCCTGTTTTATTATCAGTTTCTCAAAAAAACTTCTTGCTCCGTCAAAATAAAACCAAAATTGTCCATTACAGAGAACACATGGTAGCTAATTTTAGAGATGTAAACAAAAATTGTGGAGAAAGAAAATAATTGATACCTTTTTCTTGTTATTAATTATGAGGTTCCTAAGGAGCTTATAAAAGATCCATGTTCCTGATGAATCCAAATGATGACAAACTAAAATAAAAATGATTTATCCATACATATTAGTTGACTAGTAAAGTAGTAATCTAATTTTCAGCTAGATATTGGGTGTCTGAGATTAGCCTAGGGCATGACGAAAAATCACGGGTACGATTCAAGAACGATATGTTCGGAAAATTAGATTTATTTCCTAAATAATTTTCGTCTTATAACATAAAGAGATTTTTGGGAATCTGGAACAGTACATAAAATTTGAAACTAAAAATTTACTTCCCGAATTATTCCCAAAATTCTATTAAATCTAAAAATTGTGATACACGTACGGAAAATAGTTTGAGAAATACAAGTAATAAAAAAATTAAGCATATTATTATAAATTATATAATCAATATAACAAAAATAACAATATATAAAAGATATATCAATGTTCAATACACAAAAAATATGAAATTACAGTGTTAGAATTTGTAATTAACCACTTTTTACCAAAAATACTAGTATTTTCATATTAAATAGTTTGTCTTCATTATAAAGTTGTAAAAATTTAAGTCAAATATTGTTATGAGTTTATTTGAAACATATCTAATATTTGAATCCAATATATTTTAACGTTTTGTTAATGTAAACAAATTTCCAACGGAAATTCATGGAATTCCCAAACTCATTCCCCACCTTTTTTCTTAGTTGTTTGGATATTATTTTTGGAGGCGAACGAGAAATTAAAATTTTCTATTCCTAAAAAGTACGAGAATTATGAGACGAGAGCGGAACAGAACGGGACAAAAATCTCGATATGCCCAAGGCTATCTCAGATCCATATACTGTTTTTTCTTTCTTTTTATTTCATTTACTCCCTAAGCAAATACATTTTCTTACTTCAATCAGCCTTAAATTAAATTCGACAATGACAGAAATAAGTCAATAACAACCTTATCAACACTCAAAATTTGTTTAATAATCCCACTAGTTTATTACAGTTATGAATGAGTCTTAATTCTTCAATTACACACAAAATGCTCCTAAATAGGCTCAAAATACGTTCAACACCAAAATCTTATAACTATTATTATAATAACGTGATGATTAGATTTCCCAAATCCAAGTAAAGCTGAAAGACAGCTAAAGAAAAAAAAGAAAGTAAACGAAACAGAGTGAAAGCTTATGTAAGAAATTGCTTAAGCAAACCAAAAGCAAAGCTTAAACAAACTAAAAGAAAAGCATTTATCATCCATTCACTACGTTCTTCTGGAGATATAAAGCAATCTTCTTTTTAAGTGGTTGAAGATAAAAAAATTTCCCTTTTTCTTTCTACGATTTCTTGCTTTGCTGAATTATATAAGATCTCTTTGGGCACATACAACTTCTTAAGTCTTTCTCGGGAAAATCTAAAGTCAATATCAAAGCTTCATCTTTAGAGTTCTTAAGAAGATTTTTTTTAGAGATTCAATCAAATCATGGTTGGTATTTTTTCCAGATTCTCTAGAAGCAGTCATCGACGAACTCAAAGTGCAATCGTAAGTTCTCTTTTCCTCTTTTACAGCTTCTGCGTTGGAGTAAAATTGCAGTTTTTTCTTTTAAATTAGATCGATTCTTATTAAGAATTTATGTATGGAACATGTTTAGATCTTTGTTTGGTTTAACACCGTGGAAAAATCTTGTCTTTAACTTGAATTTGAATTTCCCAGATTAGATTCTCTAGTATTGCTCAAGATATGCTTGAAATCGTTTAGTTTCATTTCCAGATTCAAACAAAGGATGTGTCTTTGGGTGTGACTGATTAATGATCATGCCTAAGAAAGTTTTGCCCTATTGCAACTGTATGAATTGGGTTTGTTTGATTAATCTGAGTTATTGAAAATGTCTCATCTCTTTGATCAGGATGATAAAGAAGTATTGGCTCCAAATTCTAATGTTATTGCTGCAACTACCACAACTACAACAACTGCCACTCATGGAATTGAAGTAGCTACAGAATTCAAACCAGTGGAACATCCAGTGGAGCCTTTAGACAACGATCTACCAATTCAGTGTCCATTGCCTGAACCATCCATTCTAAATGTAACATCCTTGAAAATATTGGTTCTTTTGTTGATCTGAGTGTAGCTCTTTTTATAGAAAGCTCTCAAGTTTTGATTTTGTAATCGTTTTAGTGATTGTTTTATCTGTTATGGGATTTCATGAAACAGGATGGAAGAATCTGGAAGGAGAGAGTATCAGCGTCTATGAGGAGAAAAGGTGATTTGCAGATAATGAAAGATGAGACTGCTTCTGAATCTGATGGATCTGCACCAAAACCGCCTCGCCCGCCTCAGCCAAATCGTTCGATCTTGCCATCACTCAGTGCCCCTGAACACAACTTGCTAAATCTACTAGAAGAATGCAACGCAATGCAGCCGGTAACATCAAAGAACGGATGAACAAAGTTCCCTACTCTCCATAGTTTATGAGATATTATCAAAACCGATACAAGCTTGTTCCTCAAACCCTTATTGAATCTCTCTGTGCTTTCATGTTTACACTTCTACTTCTGTTTGTGTAAGAACTAAACTATGTTATAGTATCTGTTATATATTACATAGGCAACTCAAAATTCGATGAGACTCATTGTGAGTCTCTCAGAGCTACAGTTTAATCGAATTACTCTTTACGCTTTAACTTTTGCAATGTATTATGCATTGAGCTCTCCTCAAGTAAATTTCACAATCAGCCTAATAAGGTAAGAGAGAAAAGTACTTTCCAGACACAACAAACTTTGTTTATCCACTTTGGTTTTTACTTCCACATGAAGAAAATACATAGAATCTTTATTTGCTTTCATCTATTGCTTGCAACAACTGATCTTAGTCTCATCCAAATCTTCTATTCAAACTGAAGATTCAGGAACAGTGTAAATATCACCTACCACTGTTGGATTCACTAGATGTTTCCTCGCCCCACGGTAGCTTCCATGGTTAATCCTTGCTCTTTGATGCAATCCGACAGCTTGATTTCCTTCTGTGGCTGCTCCATCCATCACATAATTGACTTGACTTCTTGTAGAATCTGCAGAAATCAGAAGAAGGTGAAGGATCAAAAGAACAAAAAGCAGAGTTGTTGTAGAAGATGAAAGCTTGAAGTGACCCATTACTCTCTTTTGTTTTCTTTCTTTAAACTTAAAATTGGCAATATGGGGTTTGAGAGAGTTGAAATGATGACAATAAATAGAATGCAAAAAGAAACAAGGGGAGAGGATAAGAATGAAATTAAAAACCTTTGCTTTGCATTGAAGTTACTCTCATGACTCACATGATAGTGTTCTTAGAGTTCACCAAACTTCTTACTCATGACTAACTTTTAAGATATTAAATACCAAATCAACAATATTATTCTTGTCCAAAAAGATCACAACAATTCTATTGATTATTTATCTATCATCTTAAAAGACTAGATATGTTATATTCTCTAGACAAATAACTAACTTCAACCATCTTTGTGAACTTTTTACTAATTTATATAGAAATCTCAATAAAAAAATCGTTATATAATTATTTTATTTCGGTTTGTGATATTCTTTCTGCCAATTTCATCAGAACATGAATACTGGTTTAATCTTCTGCATTCAATATTTACAAAATTATTTCATTCCAAAGATAATTAAAATCTACGAAACAAAAACCAAATTTAACAGAATGATTACAAATCTTTTTTTTATTCCTTCCCAAATCATCTGCCTACTAAATAAGAAGAATAAACAACAAAGCAACCATCAATTAAGAGTTTGGCTCCGGGAGATATCTTTCATTCCTCCGGTCTATACGGTGAAGAGCTCATATCAGTACTATAAAACGAATCTTCTCCACCATTTAAGTAATTCTCTTCCTTCTCTTCATCCCATTTCAACACCTCTCTTATATACTTAAACCCTTCATCCACATTAGCACGTTCCCTAGCTCGAGCTTGCCACACAAACAGTTTCTCTCCGGTGATTGACGCATAAAGAAGCTTGAACTTCATTGCTACGTAGAAGTAAGCTTGGTAAGCTAAAGACTGCACGTTGTTGCTTGTCCTCACAGGACAGAAATCGCTGAACCAATCGCAAGAGGTTAATGGTGAACCGTTTAGCTTTTCTTCGAACTGATCGTACTTGTTTAAGATCAAGATAAAAGACGTGTCTTTGAAACATGGATGCTTGACCATTGATTCAAAAAGTTCTTTGCTTTGGATCATCTTGTTCTGAAACTGGACTGTCCCACTGTTTTCAGGTGCAATGCTGATCTGATCGTAATCGCTTAAGCTGATGCAGAAGATGACTGCTCGTACATCTTCAAACATTTCAACCCATTTGCAGCTATCGTTCATCCCCTTTGCGTTTACTCGGATCAGCTGGTACCTGAATAAGAAAGGATTGATGATAAGTACCAAAGTCTGCGGTTCAAGAGTGTCCAAACTGAGTGTTAAGCGATAGATACTTTGGCTGAGGTGACATGGCGTCTGGGTTCTCTGGATAAGTTTCAGACATTGGACTGTGTTCGTTGAGAGAAAACTCCATGAAAGCTAACCCATTTCCTTGTGTGACGCCTTCTGCATACACAATATCTCGTTCCGAAGGCTCGTACTCGTTGCTAGATATTTCCATGGCCTGCAAATGAAGCCTAAGTCAATATTCAACCAATATGGATCAATAACACCAGAACCTAAACCCGTACATACCCGGCTCAAGAAGTATTCTGCAACATCAGGAAGGAAATGCAGCTCATCTTTTCGTCTATATGTTGCTTGTATCGCTGGATCTTTCCAAACTTCTTCAACCAATGGAGCGTATTCCCGTGTTGCAGCTGGGAAAAACGCATCGAGATCACCAGTTGCTATGATATCTAGAAGCCAATCCGAGAAATGCTTCAACCTTGGGTTCAAGGTATAGACGCACTGCGGTGTAGGTACAGTTCCATCGTCGTTTGCTTCCTCGTCTACAAGAACATTTCACGGAATCAAAATACGCATTAACAGATACCAAATTACATTGTTTTCTAATGCAAAAATGGTACCTCCAGAATCTCCTTCAACGGCGTTCAAACCTCTCATATGCGTTAATGCTTCCTCTTCAAATCGTTCTCTTCCATCAAGAAGGATACTGAGATATCTGTACATATTGCTCTGCACCATCAACTTAATATCTTGAAGCTCTTCCACGGAAAACTTGTTTCCATACAAAAACTTGGCCTGTTTCAAGTCAACAAGAACTTTCTGATAAGTAATCACTGAATGCACAGATTTTTTTTTTTTTTTCACTCATTACGTCTATTAAACGTTACTTGTTTGAATATAGTGCTAGTTCCGGACCCTTCGATGCCAAGAAGTAGAAGCTTCTGAATCTTATTATGCTCTAAATAATTTGGAACAGTAACATAATTGCTCGGTGGTTGGGCAATTCCACGAGGTTGTCCATTAGGAACAGGTAAAGAAAACAGCGCACACATGAACCTGGTAGATGCCTGTTTAAGCCAAACCAAAAAAGTTGTGATTTTTCTTACAAAACAGGCAAACTTTATAAGGATTTGATGAAGAAGAGTTATTATATTACCTTCTCCCAAATGTTTCCTCGGATATTATTTTGCCCTTCTTCCTCATAACGCCCATCATCGTATACCCAAAAATGAGTGTCTCGTGGACATTGTACATTTGCTAGCTGAAAAATACACACAAACATGTTTTTTATTCAATTGTTTTGGACATGTAACGCTTAAAACAAGACAATATCAAAAGTTACCTTTAGAATCCTTAATTCAAGCTTTGTGATCTCCCGACCATTAATATAAACTTCCGTGTTCCCGTTGCTCGCATGTGGACACAGCTTCCCCGCAAAATTCAAATTCGAGCTTATGACTCTATCTGGTTTTTCTCCTTCCTGTTCACAACAACATTAGCCAACAAACAAAGTGATTTTAACCGAAATAGTACCAAAAACATTATATAGATATATTACCTTGCCCCACAGACCAGATTCTTTATCGTACCAGTATCTACCTGGTTTCAACTTCTGAGGTGGTAAAGGACAATTGAGCAGTTCAGCCATTTCCTCAGGCTTTAATGGGTACCCATTCACGATCAGCTGCTCAGGCCTCAGCTGATTAGCAGTACACTCCTTTTCTGCCTTCATTATCTGTTTAACTTCTAAAGGACTAAGCAACCGTGACAATACCCTTGAATGCTTTCCCAATGAAGACCGTTTAGATTCATCAATAGTTTGACCGATGCAACTCACACACTTTCTTCCTTCAGGCATCGAACCCATTGCCCTAAGAACACAGTTTCCACAGTACTTTTCATCACACACAATACAAGTCTCCTTATTTTCCCATTTCGCTTTTCCGCATCTAGAACACTCTCTCTTCTTATTCTTCCTCCGTCTCTTGGTACCCGCAGTGCACTCATGGACCTTCGCTTCCCTCTCTGTGTCCACATTGTTCTCCTCTGCAGCGTCTCTACCTTCTATCTGATCATTATCAACGACAGGTTTGAATTTCACAACCGGCCTCCGAACCTGGTTCCCATTTTGCCTCTGAGTAGACACTGGTGATGCAGAAGGTGAGCCAGATGATGATTCAGGGTTATTATGCAACACAGAGACCACAGAATCAGAGCTAGCTGGTGAACCTCTCGGGCTCTGACCTGAAGAGCTTGTGACTCCACCAGCTATACGAGAAACCGGCAATGGGATCGGACTGTTCACTCGAGGATTAACATCAACAGGTGAAACTCTAGGGATATCATGTTGTGGAGGAGGACCAGTGTACTCTAAGGCTATGGAGTAATCGAATTCCGATGGATTCTCCGGTATTGGAGCTCCAGGAGGAAGCATCTTTTTAACCATTTCTTTCCAGCTTCCATTTTCATTTTTCTCCATGTTTTACTAATCAAAATCAAAATAACTACCACCAATGGAAATACAAGATGAAACCTCAAAACCCCAAATCACATCACCATGTCAAATCAAGCAACTGACTTCAGAATCTAGGGGATATTTTTTCCTTGATTTAACACAAAACAAGGTTCCTGATTTCAGACACAGAACGATAAAAACAAGAAGAGTTGGATTAGGATATTTATATAAGTTAACAAATTGGCTTTGACATATCTATAAAATCAAAGTCAAATCGCCGGCAAAAATGGACGTCACAAGAGAACATTGAAATCTAAAAAGAAAATACTTTAAATATTAATTTGACAAATTCATAGTCAAATCAATTGTCCGGAAAAATAATTTAACATCTAACCAACCCCACTTATTAATTTCTAGCTGAACGCAGCCCCAGAGAGGAAATTGACCTAAACTACCAAATTTAATTTTCTCAGAAAACATGCAGCTAATTTCAGATCGTAAACGGTTATGGATAATGCAAATTCGAGGAAAATTCATAGGCAATTGAAAGTTCGAGAGAATGAAACCAAAAAAATGAGCTGTCTGAAGAAAGCCGAAGCCACCAATTAAAGCAACCGAACAAAAAATATATTTTCTAAAAGAAGATGAAATTTTTTACCTTTTGTAGAGAGAAAAGAAAAGTGATGAATTAAGGGTAGAGAGAAAGATATATAAACAAAATAAGGCGAAGCTGAAGCAGAGAAACGAACTAAGAAGACGAAGAAGAAAGGAATCTATTTTGGTAGCTGTGAAATTTGACTTTGCTCTGAGGAAAAAATCAGGAGAAAGGAAACGCCAGAGACAGAGGAGACGGTGAAATCTAGAGAAGGATGAATCGAAAAAGGACCCACGAGTCTTACATAGTTCGTGACGATGGAGACGGGTTGTAAGCGCGTGTATATCACGGTCGTTTTGTTGCAAGTGGTTTACACTTTCACGACCAGTCTAATAATTTGGTTCCTAATACATACACTAGTTATGTATATTCCCCACGCGCATATATGCGCGTGCATCTTCATATATTCACTGTGATAATAACTACCTCAGTACATAATACACTCACGCTTGAAACGCAATTAGACCATATACTACTTGATTACTGTTTATCTTTTTCTTTTCTTTTTGGTTTTGTCAAAAGGTTAATGATTTTTATCTTTTAATTAACTTTTAGTTAAATAATATTTCCACTGGAGGAGTAAATTGTCTTCAAAAAACACTTGAGAATTAAATAGCATTCAAATACAAGATCATTATATATATTCTCATAAGCGCGTAAGCGTTGTCTGACAATTTTTATATATTTTGAATTTTATTTAAAGAAGCATGAGGAATGTCATTATTTGTGTTTGACGTTGTTGGCAGTATTAAGAATCTAGTCACATATTTTAAGTAAATATTCTGATCACTTGACAAAGAAAAATGTGAACTTTCTAATCCAAAATGAGGTTTTCAAAATGATGTTTGAATTGCAATATTTTTTTACCAACAACTAGATTGATAAGGCACAATATATAATCAATCTTTCAAATCTCTAAATCCCTAACAATGTAGGATAAACATGATTCTTCGAAATTGAACTCTGGTGAAGAAAATAGATGGCACTCGACCACTTTTGATACTTACCTGTTTTGAACGTTTTGTTTAAAAAGTGACAAAAGCCCTGTTTTGGTTTCCACTGCTAGAAAAAGTCCCGTGACTGACTGCAGCAATTCAGGCTTCGATTAATTTCGGTTAGTTTGGTTAAGAAAAACCAAACCGGATTTTGGTGAAATCGTGTTTGAATATGAATTCAAGGTGGGTCCCAAAACTGACATAACATGGAGAGAGAATCCCAAAAATCCACTCTCTATTCCTCTAACTCATCGCAACTTATCAGAACCTCCAAATATATTTTCACTTGTGGTTCAGATTTTCCGGGAAAATCTCACCGGGTGAGTAACAAAATCCCTCCCTAAAAACTTTCAAATCTTTCTTTGATGGTGAAAGATTCCACGAAATTTGGAATTCTCAGATTATCTTCAGACATCCAATCCCTTGTTTCATAATAGTTACGAGGACAAGATGATTAAGGCACCAATTATGCAGTCTCTAGTGGCCTCTTCTAGAGACGATCTTCTTCCAGAAATGGACAAATTTAGAGGGAAAGAGGAAGAATGTTTATACCTCTTGAAGAGATGCAACAACATAGAAGAGTTCAAGCAAGTTCATGCCAGATTCATCAAGCTAAGTTTGTTCTGTTCTTCTCAGTTCTCAGTGAGCAGCGTTCTCGCAAAATGTGCTCACTCCGGTTGGGATAACAGTATGAATTACGCAGCATCAATTTTCAGAGGAATCAATGATCCTTGTACTTTTGATTTCAATACAATGATCAGAGGGTATGTTAACGAAATGAGTTTCGAGGAAGCATTGTGTGTTTACAAAGAGATGATAGAGAGAGATATCGGGCCAGATAATTTCACGTACCCGTGTCTTCTCAAGGCTTGTACTCGTTTAAAGTTGATTCGAGAAGGGAAGCAGATTCATGGGCATGTGTTTAAGCTCGGCCTTGAAGATGATGTGTTTGTTCAGAATAGTTTGATCAATCTGTATGGAAGATATGGAGAGATAGCACTTGCTTCTGCAGTTTTTGAGAAGCTAGATTTTAAAACAGCTGCTTCGTGGAGCTCAATGGTCTCAGCTCTTGCAGGCATGGGAATGTGGAGCGAATGCTTAATGTTATTCCGTGAAATATGTAGATCAAGGAATCTGAAGGCAGAAGAGAGTGGAATGGTTAGTGCCCTCTCAGCTTGTGCCAACACTGGTGCACTCAATCTAGGAATGAGCATTCATGCCTTTCTGCTGAGAAACATAAGCAAACTCAATGTAGCAGTCCAAACTTCACTAGTATATATGTACGTTAAATGCGGGTGCTTAGACAAAGCATTGTATATATTTAAGAAGATGGAAACAAGAAATCATATGACTTACAGCGCAATGATCTCAGGACTTGCTTTGTACGGAGAAGGAGAAGCAGCTTTACGGTTGTTCTCAGAGATGATCGAAGAAGGTTTAGAAACAGACCATGTTGTGTATGTGAGTATTTTTAATGCTTGTAGCCACTCTGGTCTTGTCAAAGAAGGCCGTCAAGTCTTTGAGGAAATGTTAAAGGACAGTAAGGTGGAGCCAACGTCTGAGCATTATGGTTGTCTTGTGGATCTTCTGGGAAGAGCCGGACATCTCGAGGAAGCCTTTAAAACCATCCAAAACATGCCAATTGAACAAAATGATGTTGTTTGGAGAAGCTTCTTAAGCTCATGCAGAGTTAATCAGAACATTCAGCTAGGCCAAATCGCAGCTCGGCAACTACTTAAGCTAAGCTCCCACAACCCAGGTGACTATTCACTGATCTCTAACATGTATTCACAAGCTCAAATGTGGGAAGATGTAGCCAGAGCTCGGACAGAAATCGCTAGCAAGGGTTTAAAGAAAACCCCGGGATTTAGCATCGTCGAGGTAAAAGGTAAAACCCACAGGTTTGTTTCACAAGATCGAACACACCCACAATGGAAAGAAATCTATAAGATGCTACACCAGATGGAATGGCAGCTAAAATTCGAAGGATATGTACCGGACTTGACACAGATATTGCTTAATGTAGATGAAGAAGAAAAAAGAGAGAGACTAAAAGGGCACAGCCAAAAGATGGCTATTGCCTTTGCACTATTGTACACACCTCCAGGGTCTATCACTAAAATAACTAGAAATCTGAGGATGTGTAGTGACTGTCACACATATACAAAGAAAATCTCCATGATCTACGAAAGAGAGATTGTTGTAAAAGATAGAAACAGATTTCACCTGTTTAGAGGTGGAACTTGTTCTTGTAAAGATTATTGGTAGGTTTGGATCTTTTGATTTCTCTATTGTTAAATTCCTGTTCCACACTCTTTCAGACATGAAGAAACAGTGAATGAAAACAAACACAAATGAGAAGATTCGAAATCAATATTATTTTATTTTCCCGCTGAGTTTTTTCAATAGTAAAAGGCTTACAGTGGGTGAAAATTGCACGGTAAAGTGCTTATACCAAGAAATTTAGCACCCAAGCCTATATGCAAAACAGTATACTCGACAGAACTTTGTGGGCACCTAATGAATTGGGGACTGCCAAACAATGTTGCTTACTCGAGATGAATTGATGAAACGCCTGAAGTAATATTTGTGGTGCGTGGATCACCACTTTCTAAGCAAACGCCGTGTGGATCTTCTCTCACCAACAAGGCCAAAACATTGTGTGAACTCCATTCCTGGGTCAATTTGCTGCCAGAATCCCCTAAAGTAATCGCAAAAATGGCATCAAATCCACCAGCTCCAGGAACACCAGCAAGTAAAACCCCTTCCGCATTCATCGTAGAATCCAAAAGTTGAGTTTGTGATTCAGGCTCTATCTGCAATTCCATTGTCCCTCAAGGTCAATGAAGATGCATAACAGTTCAATTTGTTACAATGCATAATTCACTTATACCTTGTATGCTATCAAAATTATACAGCCAGCCGGGTATTTTAACATCAGCACAAAGTAATCATGCGCAAATGCTCAGTTGAAATCTGAAGCAAGCATCAAGACAGAATAGATAACAACTTACAGGAACACCAGCAGCCTCACCCATCTGACGCATAAGTGTTCTGACTCTCATCATAGCTTCTCTTGCCCCTAAGAGTTCTTTAATAATGGCTTCGTTGTTTTGTTCAGTAGCATGTAGCACCCACTAAACATGAGATATACAAAAGGCAGATGAACTAAGTTGCTTCTTGATGTACTACTGAAGTAAATACACGGCCAATGGAAAGATACCTTTTCAGAAGTAAGCTCACTACATGACTTAATGACTCCTAGATAAGCATCCCAGTGGTCTTTAGCTAATTTGCTCAGAATGTTTAGCTTAGTTTCAAGTTCTAAATTTGCATCTGACAACTTCTGCCAATTTTCTCGTGCCTTCTCTGGTTCAGACATTTGCCACTTTTTTACAGCACCTACCATCGATGGCGTGGAGGATCCACCACTTCCAGGTTCCCCAAGAACCTATATAAGACAGAATCCTGTTAATACACCAGATTCGTAGAAGTCAAGGACATGAAAAGTTAGTGAGGTTCAAAACAGGTATGTTCAGGTAAGACTATGGGTCTGATTATCTGCTTACAAGATTCATCAGTGGCGGTAAAGAGAACTCAGTTCTCTCATTGTCCCAATTTCCCTTCAAAATGCTGCCCATAACTTCATGTAATGGCAGACCTTTTACTGCAACCTGAAAAACTTGGGAGTCAGTATACTCCCATCCTTGGAGGAGACTATATACACAAGAAACTTCTAGTTATAAACCTGAGCAAATGACAAGACTTCTGGAGAGAAGCGAACATAACGCTGACTCCCATAGACAGCACAGCTGACATCAAAACCACTTCCGACCTTCCCTTGTGCAAGACAATGAGATGTTTGTGCTATCATATGGATTACATCTAGATCAGAACAACCAAAACTTCCTTCTTTACATGGATCAGATAGGTCGACCACTCCAAGATAATGTAACAGAGCTGCAACCACAGCTGTTGTCATTGCCGCAGAAGAACCTAAGCCAGTTTTTGCTACTTCAGGCTTGCAGTTAGCACCATTTGACTCGGCAGCATTGAATGTGATTGATGCAAAAGGTGCAAGGGTACCCAGCGAATCTGGTGTCAACGGTAGCCCAAGCGATTCTATCTATCAGAATAAACAAGATTATCAATATTTTGTTCAAGCATCTCAAGAGAATTTAGAAAATCAAAGGAAATATCAAAAACAGCAAGTGTAAGTTAGACAATTTAAGAAAGAAAATAATAGAAAACCTGATTCCGATATGAGTAAAAGTCATTAGAGCCTAAGATTGTGATATCAAGACCTGCAAAACCAATTTAGAGAAATGGTTATATATCCAATCTTTACTTCATAAATTAAAATGACACATAATATAAGTATCAACTTGAAAATTGCCTTGCAAGAAGAGTTTTTGCAGTGCTTCCTTGCCCTTGCCAGATGCCAAATGAGCAGCAGCTATAGCATACTGAATAGCATGCTCTACAAAGGGGTTTCTTGAATCACTGCTATTTTAGAGAAAAATAACAATGTAAATGCTCAACCACCTATATTTGACAAATGACATCTCACTACAGAACCGTACTGATATACAAGACTTATGATATTGAAATTAAAAAGAAAAAGATCCAGCACATCTATAAAAAGTCTCTCAGATCTTGCCTTGAAGACACACACTGAAGAGTCAGATGTTTAAGTGACAATTTATACATGCTTTCTCTCGAGAGCTGCGGTGATGTTAATTTGACATCCGTCCATTGCTGGAATATAGGCAAACAAACAAATTAAAGTTTAAAAGTTCATCAGTCATCTCACACAATAGAATAACCTGTCAAGGCTGCAACAATATTACTTCCTAATAACATCAAAAATGAGAAGAAGATACATGCTTCTGGAAGAAGTACATACCCACGCCCAACTGTCAGGCTTGACTTCTTCATTTATCAGCTTCACAATCGCATAGAACCGCGCATTTGTACTCAACACAAGCCCTGTATTTGGCCTCTCGAGTATGAGGTAGCCTCCAGTCATCAACACCTTCCCAGGGGCAGAAGCAACACTGCATCAAAAAAATTCCAAGAAGATTGATCCCTTCGCCTGTCTCTTAAGATACTCCCCCACCCAAGAAAAAATGAAGTAAAGAATCGAGGAAAGAAACCCCACAATTCAATTTTTAAACAAAGTGGGGGTGAAAGCGATATAAAAACCAATTCGAATCAAAATTAAAATTTTAAAAAGGTTAATCGAAATCGAATAAGCAATTTTGCAGATTCATTAGATAAACTGGAGACGGTAATTTCAAAGAAAGGACAGCATAATATCCCCAGAAAATAGGGAGGACAAGTACTTACACAGCCATTACGGAAGAGTGAAAAAATGATCGCTGATCAAAGCCCAGATTCACCTACGATCAAACAAATTACAATTCTTTTAAAGCGAAAGCAAGATAAAATCAAAGCACATGCACAGATTTTCTTAGTATCTACACAGATAAACGGAGAACTATCTAACATACCTATATCGTATCGATTGAGACTAATAACTAGAAGTCGAGCGACCTTTAAAATTCACAAGATTGCTTTCATAAATATGAACAATTTCATCGGCGAAGTATAAGTAGACAAAAATAAAATCTTACAAGTAAATTCTGAATGCGATTGAATATCGCCGAAATATGATCGGAAATCTTGCAATCGGCAGCAGTAAATGACCGGCGGGAGAAAGAGTAATAGATCGGATTTGGACACTGGACACGGAAGAAGAAAGATAAAAATAAAGTGAAGGTAGTTAGGGATATTTATGGGTTTACAAAGAAGCGGAGAGGGTAAAATGGGAACTCTAAACAAGAAAAAAAGTAATGACAGACATTTTTAAGTCAGATAACTTTGACTAGTGAGTCCGTTATTTTTTTGGATAAGAGCTTCTTTTTTCTTACCGTTTTAAGATAAGGTTAATAAACAAATAAATTTTTCTTACAACCGATTAATAAATCGATCTACACCCTAAAATTTACACTTTAAAACCATTTTTTATCTATTAGTATAGTGTAGTTGAAAAAATCTAACCTTAATACCTGAATAATTAATTGAATTATCCTTACCATTACATTCAAAACAACTCGGCATAAATAAATAAATTATTTCTTCACTAATATCATAATTTTTATTTATTATTTTTAACAGTGATAAACTTCATATGTTAAAAGAAATCGTATGTTATTTTATTTACCCTTTTTGTGAAATTATTTGATTTATCTTATCTTGATATATAATGGTGTACTTATCCAATATTCAAAAATTTATTTCATTATATCTTTATTATAAAAAGTAGAATGTTAGAAAATATTTGAAAGGAATAATTAAAGAAAACAGTTAGATCAAAATGATATAATACATAATCAATCTACCCAAAATTTATAAATTCCTAAATAATATTATATGGAATAAACACGACTAATGGAAACAAACTCCACTGATACACATAATTAATTTTCTTGAAAATTTTAATTCTAGGAATATGATTAATTTTGTTTCTAAACGTAATCAAACATGCATTCAAATGTTCACCAAGATAACTACATTATATTTATAAGGTTCTCAACAACATTTTTTTTGTCAACTATTAGATCGACAATACCGATTTATAGCTCAAATTTACAATTAAAAAAAAAATTAAAGTTCTACATGGAATAGGATAGAATCGAACTAGAACATGTAAATCACAAAACTGAAAAAAAATTGGTATTCTTTAAAATCAATATCCAATTCTCTCTTCGTTTCAAAATATAAAATCGGTCATAAATTATTGACAGATTTCCAGAGAAAATAAAACTATCGATCAAAACTATGCAGTAATATTATCAACCGTTGATATATGATCTTAACATAAGATATACACATTATATAATTATATAAACAACATATATGAAAAACTTCCCAATAATATCAAACCAGAAAAAAAAAATCACACCCAAAACTATACGGTTATATAATAATTAATGTGGTAAATATAGTACATCGATATCTTTCATGCAAACTTACAAGAGACATTACAATCGTCATTGATATCATTAGGTGAAGAACATATAAAGTATTTCTGATTAACCGGATCAATCACTCGTAGAAGACAGATCTCATCTTTAGAAGCTTCTTGGCGATCTATTGATAGAAACTTTATTGCAATTTGGACGAATAAAGTCACAATATGATTTGTTAGTCAATCGCAAAACATCATAAGTCCATGCACTATTAATGCACCGAGCACCGGTGCAACTATGTATAACCATAAGTCTTGATAACATCCCCATATAAGTGCAGGCCCTAAGCTTCTTGCTGGATTCATTGATGCTCCCGAAATTGGCCTAGTTATTTCATAAAACATTAAGCATGATTATTGTCAATATTTTCACAATGTAACAATAAATAAATATTCTGGAGAACGTTGTGATATAGGGACCAGGGCTGGTTTAATGGACATAATTTAATTTCTTTTTCTTTAGACAATAATCCAAAAAGAAGTTAAGCATAAAATCCCGAACCGGAATAAATAACCGAATACTTGGTAAAGAATTGTTCGGTTCTAATAATTAAGTAATTTTGGTTTTTGGTTAGGTTCATAATCAAAAACCAAACATAACCAAATAAGAATAAGGCTATTTTGTACTAAAATATTTTGATTATTTTTGGTTTTGGTTACTTGTGGTTACATTCGAAACCAAACAATATAATTTTGGGTATAATCCGGTTCTACCTATTCGGAACTGAAACCAAATTTTAGTCGATGCCTATTGATTATCACATATTCAAAACCAAAAGAACCAAAATCTAAAAGAACCGACATAAACCGAATTCAATGCTAAGGGCTAGGACTTACCCGCATATAAAGATGTCGAGTACAACGGTCGCACCAATAGCTAAGCCTGCGAATGGTCCTTGGGCTCGTTTATCAGTAGCAACAGCTGATATTACAAACATCAAAAAGAAAGTAGTAATGTATTCCATAACAAACGACCTTGTGTTAGAATCTGTCGGGTATGTTCCCACGTAAACATCAGCTTTAAGGCTACAAACGCTGTCGTTTAGATCAAACAAGAACCGAAGAGAAGCTGACGTTACGGTCGATCCGAGAACTTGAGCGGCTACATAAGCCGGAACCTATATATAAATTGATTGATCACAACTTTAATCAACAAAATGAAACCTTATATTATATGTTTGAATGAGTATAATAGTGTGTAGAGTTCTTATAGTATACCGGTATAAGAGGGAACTTTCTAGAAGAAGTAAAGGCAATGGAAACAGCAGGATTGAAATGTGCACCAGAGATAAGACCAATTGAATAGATCATAACCGATACGGTTAGGCCCCAAGTCAAAGCTATACCGGGAAGTGTCACCTTTTTACCGTATTCTCATTTACTATGATGGCTCCGCAACCGGCAAATATCAGTGAGAATGTTCCAATAAACTCCAATCAACTATACGAGATCCAACAATAAGATATTTAGTTATATCTTAGCTTGAATTTTTATATGGATCACAATAGTTGTAAGAATCTACAAAATGTGACCACTTAAATGAAACAAATACTTAATTGGATCTTCTTTGACAAACAAACAAAAAAATGGATCTTATAATGCTGCAACATATATATAAAAAAGAAAATTGATAAGCTGTATATATATATCAAAAAGTAAACTGAATTTGAATTCAACAGTATACTTTCTCAACAAAATAAAATTCAATATCCAGAATTCTGAAACTTGAAATATTATCTAATAGTAGAAATGGTGTAATGATGGATAAGCAGGATTATATAATAGTAGAAATCTTTGAGACGAACAAATTTTTATTGGATAATCACTAAAGAATTTTTTTTAATTATAGAACAAATCGTTGTCGATTCATGACTTTTCATGTTCTCTAGTCATATTTATAAAAAAAAAAAAATTACATCACATATAGCATTTTTTCTAACAAGGTAAAAATGTGGATGAATGGTATTTAAACTAAGTATAAAACTGCGAAATTTTATTACTAAAAAATTTGTTTTACACAAACAAGATTGTTTTTTTTTTTTTCCAAACAAGATTGTATTATAAACAGATTTGAAATAGATGTTAATTAGTTTGGTTAAATTATTTTACTTCTTAAACCAAAACTTCAAATCAACGTGAAGATTGAGCACACTTATAAGTTATAACATTAAAAAATATAAAATCTTAATGAATTCGATCCGACTAATCATATGGCAATAAAATGGTGAATCAAACCTTTTGGACGAATGATACGGAAACAGGAGGACGAGATAAAACCGGTGAGTGAGAATCACCACCAGATCGAGCATCTTCAATATCGGAGACGACGGCTTGATTCTGACTTGTAGTATCTGAAAGATCGGCCATTGATCGATGAATTTTTGGAGATTTTTCTAGTAATGTGATTACGGTTTGCTCATTTCAAAACTAAAATGTCAACTCTAGCTTTGTATTCATTATAACTTATATACGGATTCAAAAGTTGACTTTGTTTTTTTATACTACAAGTTGATCCAATCATTTCAATATAATACTATAAATATTTTAAACACTAAATAGGAGAAAACTAGCTAAAATTTAAAATGGATTTTATTACTAAATAGAATATTTTTTAGGTTTATATACGACATGGTTTACAGTTCTTTGATTGAGAAAACGTATACAGCACGTAAAAGTTTTATATTGCGTACGAATTATCATCTCTGCTGCCCTCTCAAATTTAAATTCTCTATATTATTTGAAAAAAAGAAAGATCTAGATTACACTAAATATACTAAATTCTCTTTTCTTGTTATAATAAGTTTAATGTGTTATATGTTGAACTTGCATCCAGGTCGTGCCTTAGTGTAAAAACAAAGCATTCTCCTCAGATTCCTAGGATTATTGTATTTTTTGGATCTTTAAAATTAAAATAAATCTATATTATTAAAAGAGGATTTTGTGGACAATTGAATCGACAAGACCTTCATCGCCCTTCAAAAAAATCCTTTTTAGTATCTATGACTTTTAGATTTATTGTTTTTCAAGCAAGGTTTCAAGCACTCGTTTTCGACAGGTATCATGAATATGAACCTAACTTGATAACTGTGCTTATGTATTGATCTAATACTACAATCTTGGTTGATTCGATATCGCATTAACTACTACTCCATATTGTATGTATATTTGTATAGGCTAGAGTTTGAATTGCCTTTTAGGCTTTTTACTGTCAGATATGGTTGTAATCATCTATGATTACAGATGATATTGCATAACACTTAGATTTATGTATAGATCTTAAGCTAAGATGAGAACAAAAGATAAGCAAAGATGTGTATAGCTGTGTTGTTGTGTGAAGGAGATTAATTAAATAAAGATTTTGTTAGGAAACTCATAATGTTTCCTATTTAGAGGTACTGTGTTTGTATTCTCTCTCTGTTCTGCTCCCACCATGTCTTCGCATGCACTTCCCCAAATCGTTCTCGGCTGTTGATTAAACAAAAACCATAGATTCGGGTTAGTTACTGTATGATTATCGAGTTTCGAAATGTCTGATATCTTGTGAATGCTTGATAAGCTTAATAGACATTTCATCTTAAATGTGTTAAATGTTTGGTTATACCTGAATCTGACTCTACGTAGCTCTCTAGTCCCATCTGCTAATTGTCTTATGGTAATGTAAACACCAGGCTCGTCCTCTTCGATCCACTCAGCCTGCATTTCACTAGCATTGCTCATGGACGGTGGTTCATCTCTGGACGAGGTCGTGGTTCTTGCTGCATCCATTGGAGGTCCTCCATGATGACTTCCGGGTCCATAGTTGCTAGAGCCACCATAGAAATGATGTGGGACATTTCCTGGTGGTCTGAAGTTGTGTCTTGGAGTCCAGTCTTTGCTTTCTCTCGCTGAATCCATCTTCGAGTAAGTTGAATCCCTCTGTGACTGAAGACAGCAAACATGTGTCAACTTCTTTGGACTATAACACAAGATTCACAGAGGTCTGAAGACAGACAAAGGGAATGCTAAAAGAGTTACCTGGTCCTCGGATCTTGCAGGTGTTTGAAGAGCTTGGCGGTTAAATCTCTGTACATTGTAAAGCTCAACAATTTTGTCATAGTTTTCACCCCACCACTTTTGAGCTTGCCACTTGTCAAACATCTCCCGGCTTTCAAAACAAGTCATAAGGAATAGTTAGTT
Source organism: Lepidium didymum (assembly GCA_963920545.1). NCBI lineage: Eukaryota > Viridiplantae > Streptophyta > Magnoliopsida > Brassicales > Brassicaceae > Lepidium > Lepidium didymum. The sequence goes on along the minus strand of OY986993.1, from coordinate 20,387,393 downwards.
TTCATCTCATGTTTATGCTTCTAATGTCATGAAGTAAAACATCTGAAGCACTTGGTGTCTTATTTACATATAGTTCAAATACCTGAACCGTATTCGTTTGAGATCATTTCCTCCACTAGGAAGTGAAGCGAATGTGATATGAACACCAGGTTCTACTTGAGCCATCCACTCTTTTGGACCTTCATCATCCAGTACCACATCACAAGACTGAGAAGAGATAGATTCACGATCATTTCCATATATTGAAGTGAATTTTGATCCAGCTTGATGATGAGAGGAGTTATTGAAGTCCCAAGCAGGAGTTGAACCTGCACTTCCACCCATATAAGGATATGGAACACCTTCAGAAGCATTGTCATAATCAGGGAATGATCTATGTCCTTTCTTCATTGGACTGTTAGAGGATCCACTACATGGCTTGCATTGTCTATAAGCACCAGAGAATTTCAAAGCCATATCTTTAATCTGCATAACATAACAAGTACACAAAATCACTGATTAGATCCTAACACTTAATCTTCTTTATCAAATCTTTCACAAACATTATAGATAGTCTTCGGCCTTTAGACATGACTAAGTGTGTCTATACTTTTAAAGCCAACTAAGTAAAAAGGAGATCTATTATGATCATTCTTAAAAGAGCATCAATAAAGCTATGAGATCTAACATAAAAGTAAACATATGTATATAAAATTACTTCATCTTGTCTTCTCAGTTTGCAGAAACACAATCATAACGGCATTCTCTTTCTTTTATATTTTTCTTTTTGATTTACTAAAATAGTTACCCCCACCCTCAAAGCCTTTGTTTATTCCCTGTCTAAGTAAGAATCAACTAAAGCTTATTTTGAGAAAAGTACAAGTTAAGATCAATCTTCATTAACAATATTCATCAAAGTATGACCCCATCATAAGCTTTAATCAGGCACTATAATCCAAAAAAATTCAACTAGGTTCATGATTCAAAAAATGGTTTCAATAGTTGTTTGACTTTCATGTCTAGTCACATAGAAGGGAAACAAACACTGACATAAAACTAGGAAAGAGAGATTTGATAAAAGATTCCAAGGAAATGAAGTATCAATACTGTAAGATCTCTGTTTAAAACAACAGTAACCTCTACTCCCTAAATTGAATTCAAATCAATCCTCTATGATAAAGAAACGAATATCACTCAAATTTATGGGACCGTACAGTTTCTTATGTTAAAGATTGCTTCTTCTTTTTCCCTGTGAGATACGTTAATTGGGGTTTGTGTCTGTGTTTGTTTCACGAACAAGGCAATTAAGTAAAAAGCAACAAAATAAAGTGAAAGATAATAAAAGCAGAAGGATCAACAAAGAAAGAAGAGATTCAGAGAGATAACAGAGAGAGAGAGAGAGACACCTGTATGGTTAAGCTTTTGACGGCTTCTTTAGTATTGGGAGTGGAGCCTCCACGCGCTCCATTTTCGACTTCTTCTCCTCCATCTGCTTTAGTACAAGCTATGCAAGAAAACATCTTTTGTCTCTTTTTTGTGTAGCTTCTCTGTCTTTTTTCAGCCTCTATAAGAAAAACAGAGTCTGCTTAAATTCACAACCAAACCTCTATAATCTACTCAAATGAATAATGCAATAAAACAGAAAAAGTCATTTAAAAATGTTTAAAGTAGTAGAAGAGCTATGATCACAATCCGACATAAGACACGGGTTGAGCTTATGTAATCATATAGTACATATTAAATTATAACGAAATAGAAAATAATGAAATTGTCCTACAATAGTAACAGACAATTGTAAACATTTAGTTAGAAGTTAGAACATAGAAAAGGGAATTTGGATCAAATTGTCGTCTTCCTAAACCAAATACAAACACAAAATTGAATGTTTAACAAGAAAAAGGAATCTTGACAGTCACGTGTTAAGAAAAAGAAAAAGAGATTGGTTTCTATATTTAGAGTTTTGAGTGATGATGGACCAATCTAAAGCGTGTCGCGACATGAAAAAACTATATGGATATATCTATATATATGATAAATGATTCGAAAGTAAAAGAGTAGTTGCAAGCAAATCACGAATCACGAAAAAAAAAACTCTGTTTTGATATCAAAAGCAAAGGCAAAAGACTGAAACAAAAGCCATTATTATTCTTAACCACAGAAAACGACTACTTGTTTTTTTTTTCTTTATTGTTTCAATCAAAACATAAAAACATTGATTTCTCAAGCATTGAATTGTGATTGAAATGGAATAATGGGTTTAGAGTTTTACTCACCTGATTTTTCGATATCTGAGATTATTAAACGTTGATTTGAGAATTATATTTCCTCTTCAGGGTTTAGTCTATTTTCGTCGCCGGCACGAGTGGGGTTTTGTTCTGTGGCCTATACCTATATATGTGTAGACCATCAATGGTTGCAGGAGAGATTAGTGTAGTGTTACAGGGAGTAATTGTAATAAATGCGAGAAAACAAAAAAAGATGAAACAGTTTTAAAGATGAATTTAAGCTTTTAATTTAATGGAGAAAACTTCGGCGTTTTCCCGAAGTAAAAAAGCAAAAAAAGTAAAGTAACGAACAATAAATACCGGGAAATGAATGAAACGAGAATTTAAAATTTATAATCGATTAACATTTTATCTGATTGTGTTTTAGTGAGAAAATCTATGAGAAATTTTGGAAACTTATTTGGTATTAATCAGAAAAAGAGAACGAGAGAAATGATGAATCGAATCTGACAAAATCAATCAATCAAGTGACAGTAGAGGAAAATGCAAGCAGAAAAAAGGCAACAAAAACTCTCTGAATCTTCTTTTTCCGGGAAAAAATAGTTTGAAAAGATCGATCGAATAAAAAAAACCAGTGACTAATCTCTGTTTTCTTTCTCAATCGCTCTACTGAAGAAGAAAAACAAAAAACGAATCTCTGTGGCTATTTTCCCGAGAAAGAAAATATCTCAAAAAGAGGATTTTCTCTTCAACTCGTGTACTGACCTGAAATGTCGTCTTTAACCGATAATCGAATCTGATTCTGAACAATAATCTCCACTCTCACGTAGCAATAAGCTTCGAAATCAAAAATCCCCAGAAATTTTCATATTCTCAGAGAAAAATTTGAAAACGAGAACGGACGTAACTAATTTTCGAAGACGAGGCAAGAATACAGGCTATCGGGTCACCCAGGAACAGTTATGGAGCTCCGACTTCGTCTTTTTTGTTCTCTAACTAAGAGAAAGAGAAGGAGACAAGAGGTTTCGAAGGGTATATAGGTGAGGAGAAAAGAGAGATTTAACGGCGTTTAAGGTCGTTAAAATGTTTTAAGTAGAGTAAAAAAAGACCGTGAGTTAACGGAGGTTCTTTTGGTGTGCCGATGAAAATTGGTCTCGAGAAGAGACGGCAAAGAGGGCCCATGTTGTCTACCGGTGACGGAGATGGCTTACGTGTGCTGGAAGTAGAGTACGTGGCAGTTTCTTATTGGATAAAGACAGCTGAAACCGGGTCGGGTTTTGGTCACGATATATTTGACAGCCCAAGGGAACGGTCGCATCACGATTCGCTTTGTTGTAGCTTCATCATTTTATTTTTTTATTATTATTTATTTATTAAAATATGTACAAGATTTCATCGTTTTGTCTTGTTATAGATATAAATATATATATATATATATATATATAATTACATATGATCGTGTGTGACATATTATTATTCTATTAATATGTTTTTTACAAAATGGGTATGAATTGATAAATAATAATCGAAACTGAAGTATAATATGAATGAAATTATATAGTAGTATAGTGATAGTGTAAAGTAGAGAGTGATTAAAGAGTGTCGCAATCAAAGATTAATGTATGGTGGATGGAGAATTGAAGTATGGGATATATATGTAACACAAATACAACTATTTTATATTTATTTTACACATGTGATGTGTTTATTTGTCATGTATATCTCTTTTATGCATTCTAATGCTCATACTATTTTTTTTCCTGTGTAGGTTTTTCTTAACTCATTAAAAAAATATTTCTTTAAAAAACCTTCCAGGATTGACGATTAGTTATGTATTTCTGAACAAACACCTTTTATCTCATACATTATGTTGTTTTGCTATTTAAAAATTAAAATATTATTTTGATATATATTCCCTCATTTATGCGTATGTGGAATGTCAAAGGAGATTTAAGGACAAGCATTTTAAATTTTAAGTGCTATTAATGAAATACTTAGAATTAAAAATAGTGATTATGATCATGAACCGAAAATCCAAAGATGCGAACTATATATTAAAGATATAAGTTCGAATTTCAATTAATGTTATGATTAAAAATTTCACCTAATTCACCCCAAAAAAAGCACATAAGCAACAAAAAGTGAAGTTTCACATGTATTGTGAAAGTATGTATAGTTGAATCATATTTTTTTAAAAATACAAGAAAATATGATGAAGCAGCTTGACTTTACTTAGTCGTGTTAAACATCAATTTAGTTTTTTGTCTTATATTGTAGAAAAGTTCACTTGGTGATAAAGATGGTAAACTAAAACACAAACTTTTAATTATAAAATTACTATATATTGGTAGGTATTAGTTGATTTATATTCAAAGTCCCATAGGTTTATAATACCCTAACGTTAATTCGTGGTTAAGTAATAGGCATTACTCTTCTTTGTAATAAATCATATCAACCATGCATATTCACCCGTTTAAATCGTGTACATGATCTAATAAACTGAGTAAATCCCTACACCAACTAAATTAGTTTAGTTAATTAATCGACCATTTCATAATAAATTATGTTGTAAGCAAATTTTGATAGTCAATTTTATATATTTGAGTACTAAATGTTTATACAAAGATCTTAAAAACTTATTTACAAGAAAATTTGATCAATTTGATAGAGACTTCGATGAAAATGATGTTTCTCAAAAGATTTGATAGATAAAAATCATCCATCAAAATTTTGATGGGAAAACACTGTCATTATTTCGTCGAGATATTTAACGGGATCTCGACGGTTTTGACATCAATTAAAAATTGTGTAATCTAATTTTTTTTTTGTTAAAATATTAAATTTATTGATCAACAAAAAAAAATTTTATATACAAATAGGAACATGTCGTAAAACATGTTTATAAAAAAAATAAAAAATTAATTTGGGAATAACTCCGTAAAAGACCTTCCAATCGATACGAGAAATGATAACTCAAAGAAATTATTCGGTTTATGATGTCTTTGTCGATGGACTTGATAAGCCCTAATGTGATGTCTCAAGATTGTCAGTCATCATTTTATATTGGAGGAATTTAGCTATAGATCAAACTTTATCGATCCAATTATTGTTGACAAAAAAAGAATTTTAAAATATTGAAAGTCTAAGATTGCAATGTATTAAATCATTGAACTTAGGTGCAACATGTTGGAGGAAGATAAATATAATAATAATATAAAATAAGTGTCTTTAACCCAAAACGTTGGGGTGGGAACTTAGCTTTATTCTTGGGGCTAACCTGGCTTTAAGCAAAGAATGCTTCGAACAGAGGGACAACAAAACTCTAAATTAATTGGAAACAAAACTAAAATTTCCATATTTAAGAAGAAATTTGTAAAACGTAGATATTCTAATAAGTGTTGAGGTAGAAATAATGAACTATTTTAAAAATAGCATTTTGTGATTTAAGCTTTTTATATAAAGAATCTTCTTATTGGTAATTGCATTAATTTTGTAATATTTTGGAAAATAATATATGGTGTAAAACAAAGGAATATGGTATCAACTTTTGTTATAGATGTGATTTAATTAATATGCACGAAAAGTATTGTCAATGTCCCCAAAACACTTCTCATCTCGTCTTACACTACATTGTCTTTTGGATTTGTTTTACTAAAAAAATAGCAAACATGTTTATTAGCTTTATGCCTTTTGTTTTATTTTTATGTTTCTTTTTAAACATCTTTTAAATGTATAGTTAGATCATATCCCGTTTTTGTGAATAGGAAAACAATTAATTATAATAATAATTTGTGTAAAATATATTTAAAAATCATAATAAAATAACCAGTTTCCTATATTAATAAAACTAACATCAAAAATTCAATTTATTATAATGTGCAGCATCATATTATGTATGCTTGTAATATATATAGGATTCCAATATAATAGTTTTTTTTGTTATCAATAATTGAATGAATAAGATCCAATTCATAATTAAAAATCCACATTATAAAACCTTTTCTAATTTACCAATGTAACGGGAGAAATCGAATATATGATGTCATAATCATTAGCTATATTACGCTAACTACCATAGAAAATTCAGTTCGATATAATAGTTTGCTAACACCATTTTTATATACCAAAATATAAACAAAAGATATTTGGTAATACGTTAAACCATAGAACCAAGTTAACCAGAAAGGATTGAGTTTTGGTGATCAATGCTTTTTAAATCAGATTTATCTTCTTTTCTGGCCCAGTGACATTGTTTCTGTACACTTTTGGTCTGGAAATTTGCTGGAGAATTAAACCGAAAAACAAGTGAGATAAGTTTTTTTCAAAAATACAATGAGACTATTAATTTGATCAAACATGCAATAAATTACTTATACAATGATCAGTGTTTATTGTGAACGTCTGAATAGTTTTCAAACGTAGTAAAATAGCAGTGTATATTTGTCTTGTACGGACACAATGTATTCCGACATTAAATATAAGTTTGGATAGTTCCAAATTTAGTTAATGTCAAAACGTAAATTTAAAATGCTGGATGTTCCACAATAGTACTAATACTATTGAATGTGTCGCGACAATCGAGTTATTATTATGTAATGTATATACGTGTAGTTACCAGATTTACAAGTGGTCATAAATTTGTTTTTGCAACAGAATGATTTGAACTCTGTTATATACACACCAAATCAATATGGTCTGCCTTATATGTTTTTACTATATTTATTTATGTTAAATTTCATGGGCATGTGTATAATTGTAACCAGTTTGAAAATAATGTATTATAATTTGAATTGAAATCTTAGACAAAAAAATAAATTTAAATTGAAATCTTAGAAAGCAGTGAGACTATATATGAGTTTGTGAAATCAGCTATAGTTGGTTAATTATAAAAATTGTCAAAATTATAAAAAGAGTTACTAAAAATGTGTAATGAATAATTGTTAGAAGTATAATATTTAGTATAGTGGTAGGCGGTAAGTCTATATAAGACATGCGTATTTGCACAATTAAAGATCGAGTCCTACTGCTTACATTATGTAGAAACTTGGCTAATGAGCCGGTCTGTTGTGATCTAATATTGATAAAAAAAAAAAAAAAAGTCATTCAGGTGATTCCCGGTTTCAAAGAAGATTACGTAAAATTCCAATCCCCAATTCCTTTCCCTATTTCCCAGGTTTCCTTAATCTTTTTCTTTATTATAAATGTTTTTCTAACTTTGTATTTTTCTTTAATATACTGTTTTAAACATATCTTACCTATTATTAATTTATTATTATATGTATCATAATAACGGCAATACACTTGAAAATTGAATTAGTGTCCGTACATATATGACCCCGTGTGTGTGTGTTTTTTTTTTCTGAGAAGATGTTCGAGATTCACCACCAATTTTAAAATCACAAACTTATAACTTTTTGTCTTCTTCTCCAGAACTCGTCAAAAAAAAAAAAAAAAAAAACAGCACAAAACAGAGCCTGACCCAAGAGCTAATTCCCGAATCAAACCTTTATTTAATGTGTATTACACAACAGTGAATGATGAGCCATGCCCGGATAAAGGTGTAGAATCTACTCTTTAGTTTACATCATTACACGAACACAACAATGAGTTTGCAGCCCAAAGTTTTGTACATTTTCTATTTATTTGCTACTATTTCGATATTGTAATAACGTATATGTACTTACAAGCTAGGATGTTTCAAGGAAATTCAGATTGTATTCAATTTACGGTTCGACTACATAATCAGAACGGATATTTCGGCACTGAGTTCGGTATGTGGTCTGGTTTCTTACTTACCCATTGCATCAGGCTGACCGGACAAGACTTAGGCCATACGGACATAGGGCTACTTATCTCATATTTCAGACCAGAACCAAATTTCATCTAAATAACTCAGTTACAGAACATATAAAACCGATACAAACCCAAACTTCCTTTGGTTTAGAACAATTATCCTGAACCAAACTACATTTTGCCGAACACAATCTGATTCACATGTCGGAAACAGACCACAGATAAGCCTCTCTTTCCGTTGCCTTCTTCTCATTGGTGTTCTTAATCATTTGCTTCTCATATCCTGAACCAATCACCCAAATATATATAACAGAAACAGATCAGACAAAAAAGCTTCTTACAGATTTGAATGTGCAAAATGTAAAATACAAGAGGAACTTACCGTTACTGCGGTCAACCCCATCCCAGTGTCTACCGGGTTTAATTCCATACCGGTTCATTGCAGCTTCTAGTCCTCTAGTCAACCAACTATGTTTAGGGACAGTTTGAGGTATGACGAACCCAGATTCTTTCATCTTCTCGTCATCTCCTAGATCCACGAGAGCTGTTTCATGCTGCTTCTTCTGTGATGTAATAAATTCGGCAGTATGTTAGATCCACGATCTTGGTCGTTTATGGGTTTGTAAACAGAAGTGCTTTAACTACCTTGACCAAGTGAGCCATTGGATCTCCCCATCTAACTCTTTCTTTCATCATCTGATCAAGCTCGGGATCATCCCTGAAACGACAGGAATAAAATCATTTGAATTGGTAGCTAAGCAGATAACAGCTCAGCCTCAAGCTCATGAAGAAAAATCAATATAGTACCTGGTCCGGGCAAATGGCTTCTCCTTCTCAAGCTCAAGTTCCTCTAGCCTTGCCTCAGCTTCACGCTTCTGAGCTAAACCTTTGCCCCATTCCAGTTTTATCTCCTACAAATTTAGTCAATAACATTGGTAACTCTGGACTCAGGTTCACAATTCATATTTTGGGAAACATAGAGTTAATGAACAAATAGTACCTTTGGCTTTTCCACCACCTTTTTTTGCTTCGATTTAAGGTATTCCTCCTTCGATATACGCTTCCCTGCAATATCAATTAGCATCTACGAGTGAGACATGAGATTATGCATTCTTACTGCAACTTACAATGACTAAGGACCTATAGTCCTCACCTGTGATCTTGTCTCGGAAAACTGCTTCAGCATTTTGACCAGTTAGCTCGGAATCCATGTTCTTAAACCTGCAGAAGAGTATAATTTTTCAGAAAGATGGCAACCTAAAAACCTGCAACCGCAAATCTCAAATCATTTTCACAGTCTACTTTCTGATTATTACCTCAATCGTTCATCCTCCTTTTTCTTTCGATATTCCTTTCCAATGTCTTTGCCACTAATCAATCCGGTCTTTCGTTCCTCCTTGCTTGTTTGAGGAGGTGGTAATTCATTGCGTTGTCTCCTTGGGGTAGAGTTATCAAAATTGAAACTCCTTGACACATTTTCAGGCGACAGATTTGAGTCTCGAGAACCCTTCACATTCATATTCCTACGAGGTGGAGATAAATCAGCATTCGAGCTGATAGATTTTGAAGGCCTTCTACTCGGTTCAGGTGATGGAGAATGATAGCGTCTTCTACGTGGAGGAGAAATATCACTGCTCTTCATTTTTATATCTGAGAAAGGTGAATCATGTAAGTCCCTTTTCCTGCGAGGTGGAGATAAATCACCGCCCAACTCAACAGAATCTGAACGCTTTCGGCTTGATTCACGTGATGGAGAATGAATTTGTCTCCTTCGAGGAGGTGATAGATCTTCACTCATATTTTTTAGGACTGTATCTTCAGGTTCTGGTGAAGGCGAGTCATTCCTGGTTTTTCTTTTACAAGGTGGTGACATATCAGAATCCAAACTAACAGGCTTGGCGTGTTTTCTGTCAGGTTCAGGTGAAGGCATATGGTGTCGTTTTCTTCGACGTGGTGGTGACATATCTGTTTCAACTCTATCAGAAACTGAATGTCTAGGCCCAGGCTCAGGTGATGGCGAATCATTACGAGTTCTTTGTCTGCGCGGAGGAGAAATATCAGATCTAGTGTCTTCACGGTTTGGAGGTAACGTCACCCACCCATTCCCATCCTCAGCAATGGCATTAATAGCCCGCCTTGCCTTAATTTCTTCCAACCTCCTCATTCTCTTAACTTCAATGTCTTCATCAACCACTGGTCTTTCCTCTTCATGAAAGAAAAGAAGAAAAAAAAAAAAAAAAATTTGTCAGTATGAACTGTAATTACTTTAGAGAAGTGAAACATTGCAGATGCAACTGGTCCAGGGAATAGTCAAGCCATATACCCGCTGAATCATCTTCATTATTTTCCTCTTCAGGATCAACTTGCTTTTGCCAAATTGGATCTTCATCCACAACTAAAACTCCTTTTGCTTCAGGTTTGGATGGCTTCTTCTTTTTCTTTTTCTTTTCTACAACATCACTGCTTTCATACTTCTTCAAGTAATCTTTTAAAGATTTGTTTCCTGTTCTTGGAGCGGCCATCCTTGGGAATTTGGAGCCTAATTACAAACGATAAACGTGGGAATTCAGTAAAACATGACATCTTACATGCAGACAATATATTCCAATAAAAAAACCTAGGCTCAAGCAGGAACTAAAAAGTTGACAGAGGAATGGCAATGCCACTCTTCAACATCTTTGCAAAAACGAACAATTGATAGCTTTAAAAATCAAATCCAGTACCCGAGCAGAAACTAGTTCATCAATCCAATCCGGAAATAGAAATTAGTAGCTACATTCAAATAAACATCAGTCAAGCCCTACATCACATTATCTGGCGAAACGCATCAGACTGAATCGAGATTAAACAAAGCAATGCTTAGTCTTACATCGTCATCAAATCCCCAAGCAATTCCAGACACCAAGTAAGAAACACGAGAATAAATACATAACTAGAAAAACTCGTACGATTACCTACCTGATCAGGAAACTAGCGCCGGAGATGACCGGGAAATTATCAGAAACCCAAAGCGAAAGGTTGAAGATTATTCCGGGAGATCTTCTACGGCTTTGGATCCTACAATCCCCTGGAGACGGGTGAGGGAAAAACAAGTTATGGCGGTATTGAAATTAAAATTAGTTAATAGGGATGCTATTGTAATTACAATTACGAGCTAGAAGTGGGCATTTTGGTCTATTTTGAAGCAATTGCTGAGTCAGATCGGTCTTTAAATATGCCTTTCACTGTCTCAGCGACTGATAACAATTAGGGCTTTCATTCGTCTATCATCCTTTCTTCTTAAATCCGCCGTCACTTTTCGTTAACTCGTGTCAAGGATTCTCATCGCTTTAATGGCGGTATCCTACAATGCATTCGTACAGTCTTTACAGGCGAGAAGTAGCTGCTTCATGCCCATCAGAGAAAGTAAACAGAGAAGCAGATCCAGTGTCGTATTCGCGTCAAATGATCATAAGAACATAGCTCTTCAGGCTAAGGTAAAACAAGTGAATCTCTATCCTCTATGAATCTGAACACATATATATATGGATAATCTGAAAAGAATCCGTTTTCAAAAGATCAATTGTATTTAAGAAGGATTTGTAAAAGCTTGAGACAATGAAATAGAGCTCAGGATGAAAATATTGAACCAGACATTGTCAGGTGCTTACTCTTTGACATATGAGTAACTACTGTTACATGTCGGGTAAAGAAAATAAAGAGAAGGAAAGGCTCTTTAAATGGTTTCCATTTTAGGTCTGGATATCTCTTTAATGATGCTCATCGTTTGCTTGGTTATCTTCATTTTGTGATGACTCGAGCTACATCTGTTCATCACATGTGGTTGGAAATTTTCTTTTGTCTTGGGCTCTCTCATGTTTAAAGTGATTATGTTTAACCCTTCTACTAATTACTGCAATTGATTACTTTGCTTAGCGTAATTCAATTACTTCATGGAAGCATTATGATATTTTACAAGTGCTTGACTTCAGCTTAGAGAACAGTGACAACACTTATATACTGTAATTGCCCTGATCTTAATGTTTCTTTGCATCCTTTGAAGTTGGAATATTTGCCAAAGATGGTCAGGCTCCTACCCTTTGACACTTGGGTTTGAACTGTTACATCTCTGGTATAGAAAAGAGAGAGAAGGAAAGGTCATTTGATGGTTTCTATCTTCTGGTCTGGATTTCTCTCTATAGGTGTTCATCGTTTGCTTAGTCATCTTCACTTAATGATGACTTGTGCTACATCTGTTCATCACATTTGATATCTTTTAGAGGAAACGTTGGGTCATGGGTTCTCAGATTTAGACTAATGCTGCGATGTGCATTCCCTTATTTGATTGCCTTCAGGAGTAAGATATGTTCAGTTTTAATTTTGTCACTAACTTATGTTCAGTTCAGAAAGAAGGAGGTAACCTTGAAAAAAAAATTATTACTTCATTTGATCTTGTGTTGTTATTTGGTAGTCCATATTCTTATACGTTCTGTAAACTTGAGAGTTTGCCAGAGATGGTCAGGTTCTTATTCTTTGACAAGTGGGTTTGAACTGTTACATCTCTGGTAAAGAAAAAAGAGAGAAGGAAAGCCTTTTTGATGGTTTCCATTTATTGGTCTGGAATTCTCTCTAAAGGTGTTCATCGTTTGCTTGGTCGTCTGAATCTGTGATGGCATGAGCTACATCTGTCCTCCACAACCAGAATAATCTCCACTGAGACATCTCTCTTTGGCTCCCATATCCTGTCTGATAATGTGTTTACTGTTTATAGCTTTAGAGAGGGCCTGTTTGATTGAAACTACGGTGTTTATTTTTGTGTTGTTAGTGTTGCAATGTGGCATTATTATATCTGTCTCAGTAAGCATTGTATGCTCTGGTATTTATCATGGGTTTTTGTTGTTTTCTTTGGTTAGGTAGATAAATTGTTGGACCGCATAAAATGGGATGACAAAGGATTAGCTGTGGCAATTGCTCAAAATGTTGATACTGGAGCAGTCTTAATGCAAGGGTTTGTTAACAGAGAGGCCCTCTCCACTACCATCAGTTCTCGGAAGGCTACATTCTTCAGTCGATCAAGATCAACTTTATGGACTAAGGGAGAGACATCCAATAACTTCATCAATATCCTCGATGTTTATCTTGATTGTGACCGTGATTCGGTATGTTTGCCTGGACCATTGACTTGAATGAAGACATTGCTATTCTTCATAAACTCATTTGTTTATGGTTTCTCAGATAATTTACCTAGGGACACCTGACGGACCCACGTGCCACACAGGAGCAGAGACTTGCTACTACACTTCAGTTTTTGATCAATTAAACAATGATGAGGTTTGCTTTGTGTGGAATTAGATTTTGCCTTCTCCTGTGACTAGAGATGATTTGAAATCTGAAGAAAATCAGCTACTTTCTGATTGCATCACAGGCTTCAGGAAATAAGCTAGCATCAACAACATTATACTCGTTAGAATCAATCATTTCCAAGAGAAAGGAGGAGTCAGCAGTTCCTCAAGAGGGCAAACCATCATGGACTAGACGGTTATTGACAGATGATGCCCTGCTTTGCTCAAAGATCAGGTATTTTTTGTCGGTTATAGATAGGTGAAGCTCAGCTTTGCTCAAATATCTGCCATCGAGGTTCATGAAGCTAAGATCCTTCTGAAGCTTATTGGATTTCGTGTTTCAGGGAAGAAGCAGACGAATTATGCAGAACACTGGAAGATAATGAGGAAGTACCAAGAACAGCGTCGGAGATGGCGGATGTACTGTACCACTCGATGGTGCTTCTGTCTAAAAGGGATGTAAAGTTTGAAGATGTTCTTGAAGTTCTTAGAAAACGTTTCTCACAATCTGGAATCGAGGAGAAGCAAAATCGGACAAAGTGACTGTGTTTTTCGTCTGATATACATTGCTCCAATATGTTTGTTCATCACGGAATTTTGTGTTGTAAATTAGATATAATCTCTCTGATTAAAATCAATAAATCGAATTCTATTTGGAAATAAAAGTACTCGTAGTTGGTTTGGTTGAAGGAATCATCTGAAACTTTTATTAAGTTGACCAAATTACACTTTTACTCAGTGATTTTGTAGTCTCACGTAATTTGCTGCTTCTGGAGTCGTTAACTAATAACAGCTGATAACTTCGACATTAATCATCTTCAACTTCTAAGACTTGAACAAATCGTCAACCTTAATAGTAGAGTTCAAAACCATATATATTTAAATATAATTAAACAGTATATTTAATATGAATCTATTACCGGGAATACCGGAGAAATTAAATAGAGTCCCAAAAAGGATAAAAAACAATAGAAATTGTTTGTTTGACAAAAAAAAAAAAAAAACAATATAAATTGTTTATAGCTATATCTTGGATTCCAACTTCCAAGGACCAGATTCTTCTGTCTGTGACTCTGTGTAATTGGCCATAGAGAAACACTATGATTACGAAATCTTCGGTTTAACTTCGGTACGGTGACCTCATTACGAGGTTTCGCTAGACGAAAACCAGAGCTTTTTCTGGCAAACCAGAATCTTCTCGCTTTTGACTGCATACTCAGTCTCCTCTCTTCTACAACTCCACCTTATTCCTTTCGCCAATGTAGTGATTGCGTCCATGAAATAACTCGATTCTCGGATTATGACATATCCACTCGGTCGCAAGATTCGGTCCATCTCTAGTAGAACGTACTTCATCTCACACCTATTCAAACATTACCATACAATTCACCAACACGTTAAATATCAAAACCAAAAAGTTTACTTTTTGTTCATATTGACAACTGTATTTCATCATTCATCACATACCTCTGGCTCTCTAAGGTGAAAAGGCTGTCCAGGTGAAGAAGATCATATGTTCTTGGATACGTTGAGAAAGCTTCACACCTGCATTTTCAGTTTCAGGTTAATATTACACATACCAACTAAAAAAAACAGTGTTTTTGAAAAGAAAGAACATTTACCAGTCATGGTAAGTCCCAATGAGACCGCGATCGAAGACAACTGGAAGTGAATTTGCACTGTATGACGAGACAACGTTCATGACCCAAATAGGATCATCAATGAGAGCTGCAGCAAAACCTCCATACACCGTGTTCATATCCATAACGTTTCTTATCTTGTCTGTCCCAAGAGCTGGCAAAACTTTCTTGTAATGCTTAACTCTGTTCTTCCATTTACCGTCATCATGTTTCAAACCGCTTGCACTCCCTCCGTGAACATCAGTGATTCTCTCGGGTGCGACATTTAACCTCTCAGGCCACTTTGGGATTGACCCGAGTCCAGAGTTCCTGGCTTTAGAGGTGGGAGCAACCACACAGGGACGGAGGGGAGTGTACCAAGCAGAATCGGGTTCAATGCTGTCGTCACATTTGGGTGGGTTAGCTTCCATGCTCTTTGCGATTTTGTCGTAGCAAGATTGGTCTGAGAGTTTCTGCCACACCGCTATGTCGTCTTTTTGGGCATACTTTTTGAAACACATGGACGTTAGAAGTGACTGAAGCTTGTTGTAGTCGGATTTCTGATCTTCCATGGTTGTGTTCCATCCGCGCCATCGTCTATTATAGTTGACTGGTGGGCCTGAAAGAACCCAAAAACCTCCAGGTCGGACTATACGGTGAATCTCAAGCAAATAGATTCCACCTGCAAGATCAGACAGCAAATTATAAAGTTTGAGATTCAATGTATAATACATCAATCACAAGAACTCAGAGACATGGGTAGAATGTAGATATCATTTTCCGTTTCTACTACTAGGCTTCAGTGGAAACCGAATATCACATGATATAGTTAGGTAAGGTTTTGGACTCGTTTCATTTACAGCAACACATTCTAATACCAGTTTTTGAAGATGAAACCTTATTTGTGCAGATGCTTACCAAATTCTGTCCAGGGAATAAGACATCTTGAGCAATGAGCCATATCAAATGCATTTGATGGGAAAGGAAGTCGTTGCGTAGAGATAATCCCGAGAATTGCAGGAATTCCACGTTCAAGAGCAAACTGAACCTGAGCTTCATGGTTATCTCTTGGAGCAAGAGAAAGTGATAGAATCCCACGGTCCAAAAGATCGCCTCCCCAACTTGCAACCTATACAGAACAACAGAATGTTATAACCAGAACCGATTAGAGATTTTGCATAGTTGAAGAGAGACTAACCCCACAGCCAGTATCAATGGCGGTCCTGACTGTTCCGTCTTTCATTTCAGGAATCAGATCTTGCATTAAATCAACATAGTGACTAACTCCACGAGGAAACATGGTACCACCACCTGGGAAATGGAACTTGTCTCCTTCTTTCTTAAGCCAATGCTGGTTAGATTTTTGCTTATTGATCCAATCATAAGGAACGTTTCTGTACCAACACTGCTCTCGGCTCTTGGGCCATCTTATAGGTGGTTTATACCCGTCTGGTGGTGGAATTAAACACTCTTTCTTATCATACACCGGAGGACAATGACGCTCCAAGAAACTTAGGCGATGCACACCATACTTCTTCCACCTCTACACAAGAAAACACACAACAATAGTTCAATTTTATGCAACTAGAAGCGAAAAAAACAAAGTGAGAGTTCAATTTACTAACCTTTGGATCGGTGCACGGGGTGTAATCTTGGAACTCTGACCCGCATTCTGGGAAAGAAACAGATTTGATTTGAATAGGAGAAACTGTGGGTTCCTTAGGGGAAGGCACTGCCTTTGTAGTGGTACTTGTGATATCTTTTGCCTCGATCATGTCTCTCTCAGAGCAGAATATAATACCAAGGTAGAAGGAGAGACCGCAAAATGCAATGAATAGGACTGTCAGTGACAAGATCCTGGAACCCTTTTCGGGTTGAGAAGACTGCTTCCCGTTCTTCATAGTTCTATTACACCAAACCTCACCTGCAGATTCAGTAGAAACAATAATAGAACGAATCAGATCAAACAAAGTTGCAAACACTTAGCAGATCAACTACATAAAAAGGTTCTTATTGCACAATTTCACTATGTAACAACAAAAACATGACTTTATTATGGAAATGGAAATCTAACTGAAGTACTAAACGGCTGGATCAGCAGTAAAAGATTGAATCTTTGATCAATACTAGGCACGAAAATAAGATATAGAGCAACTGGATCGTGAGATCTGAATAG
Organism: Lepidium didymum; assembly: GCA_963920545.1. Classification (NCBI taxonomy): domain Eukaryota; kingdom Viridiplantae; phylum Streptophyta; class Magnoliopsida; order Brassicales; family Brassicaceae; genus Lepidium; species Lepidium didymum. The sequence goes on along the minus strand of OY986993.1, from coordinate 20,370,280 downwards.
ACACTTTTACTAGAACACAGTGCAAGTTCTGTCGCAATTCCACAATTTTGCAGACATAATTAATGGGTCCCCAAAACCAAAGGCATCCCTAAAGCATCCCACTAGGTCAAAAAAGTTGAATTTGGAAGACATCAGACGCAACTACTCCTTTGTTTTAACGCTAAAAATAAAGTCTCAAACTCCTACTCTTCAGTATTCAGCACCTATGGATTTTTATCATTTATCCAAAGATCGAAACTTTAAAGCAAAAAAACTCCAATTTGAGAGTGATATGAACAAAAATTATCGAAAGACCAGATCTTTAAAGGATTTCTTAGTACCAATCAACAAAAACAACTCTCAGTTGAACAAAAATTACAGCTCACAGGCGCTAGAGAAATGGATCTGACGCATTAAATATAGAAACAGTGGAATATGAAGAGCACTATCTATAACTAGTTGAACAAACTAATGAACTTACGTATACTGTTTGAATAAATCCTTCGGAGAAAAAAAGAAGAGTTGTTGAAATTTCTGGGAAAATCCGGAGATGAAGTTGAAGTAGATTGAGATAAGAAGTGAGAGAGTCCTAAGAAAAAGGAGACGATCTCCGTAGATCTCTCTAACACACACTCTCAAGTCTCTGGTAATTTTGGACAGGAAGTGAAGCTTAAAGAGGTATTAAGAGGAAGATTTTATATAGAAATATGTTTCACAGTTTCGTCTTCCGCAGCTGCTTCATTCGCTTTCTTTCGTTCCCATCTCGTCTCTTTTTCTCTCAGTAAGATTTTTTTAAGTTTTTTTTTAGTATTTTAGACTAATTTTTTTTTTTATTGGCCTAGTAGCCTTTAATCTCGCACTTATTAATAGGGAGTTCGATCTCTCGTATCTAAGTATTTGTAAAGAGGGAGCACTGGTCCACCTGTATTTTTTTCTTTTTTAACATAAATAATAATTTATTATTTGATTTAGTTTGGTACTTTTCATTGTTTTTGTGCCCGTGGTAAAAGACTTTCTATTTTTTATAATTAAGACAAATTGTTAAATTCCACTCCTGCTTTTTCTGTTTTTTTACTTCAACTTTCGGCTTTTATCTTTATGCCTAAGAATGGGCTTGAGGAAAAAAAATTATACAAATACTGGGAATACATGATTAAGTTTTTAAAAGAAATGCATTTCAAGATTTGATATATCTGAAATATAATTTCTGGCAATGGATTAGTGTGGGCTTGTGAATTGTATAAGATAATCTATACTCAAACATCAACCATACCAATAACTTCACAATTTTTTGAAGTTGTAAAAATTTAAAACAAAAAAATCAGTTACAAAATAAAATTTTAAACAAAAACTAATGGATGGTTTGAAATAGAGATTTCAGATGATTTGTATTAAAATAACTGATAATTTTAAAGAAATAAGATTATAAGTTCGAGTTAATGCAACTTTCACAAAAACTAATGCAAGTGGTTTTTACTCTAGTCGCATGTAGTAAGTTTATTAAATGCATACATATTTGTATATTCATAGATCGAATTCCACTACCTAGATTATATAGGAACTTAGCTAAATGGTCGGGCAATTGTATTCCAGTATGGACAAAAAAAAACTTCATTACAAAGTTTCTTATGATTGGGAGAAATATTGAAACCAAGATGCATTAATTTCGGTCAATTTAAAACAATTTTTTTTGTCAATAATTGGATTGACAAAAAATTTATATATAGTTTCAAATTCATTTTTAAAACCTTTTCCAGTTTACTTTTTTACCGTAGAAATAGAAATGACTCGAATTCTAATGTAGAATCATTGATCATTTACCACTACACTAAGAAAAACTCACCATAATGATATTTTTTTGTTAACACTGTGCCACAATTAATCAATCCATTAACCAAGTTTCTAAATAATGTAGGCAGTGAAACTCGATTCCTAAATATGCAAATACACATATGTTGAATTGGTTTATTATATGACATTAGACAAAACACAACTTACCATTGGTATTCAAAAGTTTGGCTTTTTTTTTGTCACACAAATTGGCTTCTTATATCTACTTTTCTAACCTCGTATATATATATATATATATATTAAGATTCAATTATAGCAAAAACAATAATAGTGAATAATTAGCACTCAGTGAAACTTCTTTCAAGTAACATATTTCTTCATCATTAATGCTTATGACCTCCATAAGTGGAGCTGTGGGACCAATGTGTTTTCTTTTTGTACTTTTCAGTTTTTTACTTGTTCTTCTGTTCATCTATTATATTTTTATTATCTCTAATAATTATAGATTACCAAATTTCATTGAGTAATAGACAAGGCATGTTGATAGGTTTGTACTCTAATCTTAATAATAAAATTCTTGAAAAAAAGAGTAAAGTTATATATCTAAATTTTAATAATCATGTGTTAACAAACTTGAAATAAATATTGCAAACTTTTACACAATTTTACAACTCGTACTAATGTTGATATCATAATCAGTTTAATTTTTCTCCTTGGATATTCATATTAATATGAAGTAAATTATATATATAACTTTTTTAAAAATATTAGACTACAACTGACCATTTTATTATCTAAATTTTTATATAATGTAGACAATGCAACTCGATCTCTATAAACACGCATCTATTTAGTGGACTTATTATTTGTGATATTTCAAAAATAATGTCGGAAAAAAGTTGAGATAAATTATAAAAAAGGTCGAGATCTACTTTTAATGTTTTTATTTATTTTTGGTATGAAAGACGTGCATGGGATTTGTATACATAATTCAGAGAAATCAATAATGAATCAACACGTAGCCCAACCAAAAGTCTAGCACTTTGTAGTGACACCGATACTCGTTTTAATGAACCATGCTATTTCTAGCACTCCTTCAGTGACTCTAATATTGTTTTAAAGGCTCAGAATATAAAATAAAATTAATACTACCAAATTAGTCAATTAAATTAAATAGAATTACTTTAAAATATATAATAATGTCGGATGTGGAATAAAAGAGCTCACCGACAGAAGAATGCATCTGCCTTTATTCTTTGCTTTGGAGTAATAATTTGTGCTCTCTCTCTCTATAGAAATATCTTGACCTCAAAGATTCACTCATAAATATTTGCACTAATAGTAATCATTAATTCAACAAAGTTCTCATTAGTTTTAGTCTTCAAGACCATTAGTGCTGTGGACTATATGAAACTTTCTCGAATTAAGTTGGTTAGTTTAAACGTAGATATCAAAGATTATAACGTTAGAGACAATAATCTATGGGCCTTTCGACGTAAATTAATATATGGGGTTTTGTAGAAAAAATAAATAAATAAAGCAGGCAACATCTGAACATGATTTATAAATGCCAAAAAATGTGATGCGGAAAAAGGTGAAAATCATTTATCCATGTCTTAAGAAGAGTAACCACGAATTTGGAGTCAATTTCAATCTTAACTTGTCTAAAATTCTGCTCCCAAGCTAAGATCAATCCGTGTATACTCCCCATAATTCGGCTAAAGATGCAGAACAAATCCCTATGTTCAACACAAAACCTCCTGCAGTTGTCCGATCCAGATTTCTTTTTAATACGGATGGAGCACCAAAAGGAAATCCAGGTCAGGCAACTACATGAGATGTTCTCCAAGACTCCAATAGTACGTGGCTGAGAGGTTTTGCGTTGAACATAGAGATTTGTTATGCACCTTTAGCCGAGCTGTGGGGAGTATACTACTAATTAATCATAGTTTGAGAGCAGAATTTTAGACAAGTCAGAGGTTGAGATTGACTCCGAGTTCATGGTTATTGTTCTTAAGACATAGATAAGTGATTCTCACCCCCTCTCTTTCCTTGCACGTATGTGCTATGGTTTATTCTGACTAGATAGTCTATATTCGTCATGTTTATAGGGAAGCAAATCGCCTAACGGACGGTTTGGTAAACTATGCCTTTACATTACCTTTACGTTTGCATTTACTAGATACGTTTCCTAATGAGGTGAGTAACCTCTTAGATGAAGATGTTGCAGGTGTTTCTATTTCTAGAGTTTTGTTGTTTAAGGTTTCTTTTTAGTGGAATAAAGTTTTAAGGCCTTGTGCCCGTTTCATGACCAAAAAAACATCTACGAGATAAGTCAATAATCAATGGTGATTGTTTCTTGTAAATGACAAATAATTGTGTTTGATAGAAAGATCGTATTCACATTAGTTGTGAATAAAAGTAACTATAGCCTGATTTGTAATTTATAAACATGATATTTTCATTTGTATAATATGTAAGTTATATATATACATTAATACATACGTACAGTATTATATGTTCTTAATTAATCGCACAATACAAACAAAATAGTTCACTTTTGTCATTTGCAAATAGTATAAGAAATACATTTTTGAGAAAATGTAGAGAGCATATTTATATGAATCCCAAACCAATAGCAGGTAATTCCGGTTTGGTAAAATCCGGGTCAAAGGATTTAGTACATAGATAATGTTTGATTTTTAAACCGGCAAGAGTTTTGGTACATAGACAATGTGGTCGAAGTTTCAAACTTTCCCACATGGGTTTGTTAGGATTTACACCATTTGACTTTTGTACATAGATTCGTAGTTACTTAGCAAACTCTTTCTTTTTGTTTGACAATTAGCAAATCAAACTATACTTACTAATTTATCTCCTTCAACTCACATGTACAGTATCGTATGTCGATTCTTTGTAAACCAGATATGTATGTGAAGAGCTTACCAGTGACTCACTGATGCATCCCAAATACCGGTTTCTTTTGAGCAGAGAGACAAGAAACATGGACCTTAACGTTGATGATATGAAACTCCTGGAAAAAAAAAAATCCAATGTTGTTTAATACAAGTGACAATAATGCTTCTGTAAGAGTTTAATGAATCTAGAATAATAGAGCAAGAATCTCGCTATGAACAAAGCGATCATTTTCCTAAAATGGAAACATGTTTCCTTCTGTTTTGGTTTTAAATGGAAACATGTTTGCTACAAACAGAATCACCTTTGTTTCTTCTCTTCTTTTTCTTGCGGTTAAACCTAACTTTGGTTCATGAATTTCAAAACTGGCGACACAGTAAATGAGAAACAGGTATTTGTTTTAAGGCGAGGTCATTGCATAAATTGATCAAAAAGAGAGGATTGCAAAGTACCTAAGAGTTGGCGATGCTAGTTCTTCACTCTTTTCTTCTTCACCTGTATTAAAAGGCCAAGGGCCGTCTCGATAATCTAGAATACCTCTTATTCGAACACGACTTTGACAGCTTAGATTTCTTGTAGCCACTGTATCTGGTTAGATACAAAGCACACACTCACTCCCAGACCCCTTGGCTCGCCAACCATTTTGGGGGATTATACTCTGAAAGGGCTTGTCGTAGCATTTCATCTGGTTTGATTCCGTTTCTTAACATCTGTTCATACAACAATGCAGCTTCAACGAGTCTTCCAACCTTGCAACAACCACGGATAATAATACCGTAGGCAACAACATCGGGCAATAATTTGGCCTTAATGGCTTGATGAAAGATATTTGTTGCTTCATCCACTCTTCAACGTTTGCAAAGACCGTGGATTAAAATGCTATAACTTATTATGCTTGGAGAAATACCTTTGTCTGGCATATCCTCAAAAAGCTTGAAAGAACCTTCAATATCGACAGATTTTGAAAACCAGTCCATTAGACAACCATATGTGACAACCATATGTGACAACATTTGGTTTAGGCCCCTGTTCCACCATTGTGGAGAATATCCTAGTCGCACCATCCATATCATTATTTTTACAGAGCGCATGAATAAGTATAGACAATGTAACGAAATTGGGTCCAAAAGGGGGGGGGGGGGGTTTGGCATCTCAAAAATCCTCACTGCTTCATCTAACCTTCCCAAAGAGCAGTTGCCACATGTCATTGTGTTATATGTCACAATATCAGGCTTCATCTTTCCTTCGAGAAGATTTTTAAAGAACTTAGAAGCATCATCTACACGTTGACCTTTGAAGAGCAGATTAATGACAACATTACATACAGCAATATCCACAGATATTTTATTCCTTTGCATAAGATCAAATAGTTGAAGCCCAATGGTTGGCTTCCGATGCTTGCACAATGCATCCATTAGGGTACAGAATGCTACAGCATCAGGTTGCAAACCCATTTTGTACATCCTGAAAAATAGAGACAATGCTTCATTTAATCTACCTTCCATGACATTCACTCTAATAAGCGTGGTGAATGTGGCTACATCAGGGTTTATTTCATTAATCGAAACGCCTTCAAAGCCTCAACAAACTGTTTTAATCTACACCACCCATCTATTAAGGAATTAAAGACTACGATTCTGGGCCGGACTAACTGGCCTAAACTCTTAACAGAGAATCTCAAAGCATGGAGCATCTGCCCTTGCTTACAAAGGCCATCGACAAGCACGCCATAAATGACAACATCATCTGGTGGATAACCCATCTTTATCATATCATTGTACATAGAAAACCCGGAACTCAAATTTCCACACTTGCAAAAACCATCAATGAGACTGCTATAAGTTACGACAGAGGGCTCCAGACCACATTTCAAGATCTGACCATATATACCAAAAGCCTCATAAATTCTACCATCCTGGCACAATCCTTTTATGAGAATAGTTTAGGTAACTACATTAGGGGATATCCCTTGACACAGCATTCCTTTGTACACATCAGACACTGTTGTTAAATCCCCAGATTTGACATATATATCAATCGCTGAACTGAACACAACCACGTCCAACTTCACACCTTTCTGTAATGTCTGCGAGAAAAGTTTATGACCCATTCCTAACATCCCTGATTTGAAGTATCCATCAATCAGAGTGCTGTAAGCAATCAAGTCTGGCATTATTCCTTTCTGTTCCATTACTTTGAAAAGCTCAAGTGCTCTATCTAATTCGCCTCTTTTGCAGAAGCCATTGATTAATGTACAAAATGTCACCACATTTGGTACCGGACCACAATCCAACACCAAATTTAACATCTGAGAAGCTACCTCTATCTGATCAACTGAGAGACCCTTCAAAATCTTATTGCAAGAGACTATATCTATTTGAAAACCTCTCTCAATTACTAATCGGTGAAATTCTAAAGCTTTGACCTCTCCTTTGTGGAAAAGAGCACCCAACACAAATACATGAGCACCCACACCAGAGGCACGACACATCTACATAGTTTATCAAAATGATCAGCTATTAAGTCGATACGAACAGCGTGAATCAAAGAATTTAGCATCCTATATACAGAAGCCTCCGGTATAACTACACCCAATTGAATACTACACACAAATATCTTCATAGCCTCATCAACCATGCCATATCTACAACAACATTCCATCAAAAACCTGGAAACAACACCGTGGTTCAAAGGAAATTCCGTTGAATTACCTAGAATCGCATCCAGAACGTGGAAATCCTTCCCACGATTAGCAATCATTTCATCAAACACCTTATCTGCAACATCGAACATCTTATGACGGATCAAAACATGAACAAGGGTAAAGTAAGAGGGACCCCGTCCAGACATCTCCGCCCATCGAAAGTACTCGAGTGCAGAACTGGGATCTGACTGAAGCGAAAGAAGGACCATATTCGTCTCGCTTTGTTTAAAATTTGAACCATAGTCAGCATCCAATAGGTTAAAGTTGCCTTCTTTGATTGCTTTAGAGATACCGGCGGCTAGGGATTTACCGGAATCAGCCGAAAAACAACGAGGTTTCACACTGTTCAGGGTAAGGAACACTGAGATTATTGGCGGGAAAATCTTGCGTAGTTGTAGAGACGATGAAGAAAGAATAATCATTGTTTTAGAAGATTCCCATTGCCGCGAAAACAGAGCAAAACTGTTTTTTTAAAACTCTCTATTGAATAAACGAAACTCGACAAATCTCAATTGACCTGAAGCGGCTTAACATAATAAATGGGCTTTTAGTGGATCAGCCCACTAGAGTGAAGTGACTCCCTTCGTCGTAAAACCCTAAATATATTTGATTACGTATTAGCCGCCGTGTAAGGACCCGATTTATCTCATCCCGACCCGACTTAATAAATATTATGGGCTTTACTGATTCAGCCCAGTAGACTGATGAAATACGTTTCTTTATTTAATGAGACTGATTCACTCCTATTGGAACCCTAATTATTCCATCATCTGTCTCCACCGTCTTATTGTGTCAAATCTACGGCGCTACTTTATCGTCGGAGTTTCTGATTCATTAGTTCCCATATAATCGTAGGATCTTATAGTTCATTGCTTCGATTAAAATCACTTACTTTTGCTAATGTAGATGCCTTCTTATAATGGTTTATCTCTGATTAATCAAGCCAAACGTTTTATCCTGAATCGGTTGCATATGTTTTTGTTCAAATTTCTTGTGTTGTTGCTTTGTGGTTAATCATGAGAGATTGATTAGAAATTGCACCATGTATTATTGATGGCTATGCCAATTATCTGTGGCATAGTCTTTGAACAAAAGTGCAAAAAGAAAGAGCTGTTAAATCAGCAAGCGGCCAGACAACCGTCGGGATAGATCCACAGGTGAAGCGGGAATTTCTCTCTGCTTTCAGCTACTAAATCTATCTTACAAAGTTGTTCAAATGATGAATCGAATAGTTGGAATTCTTCAATACTTGAGTTTTCGTTTTTATTTGGGTGTAGTTATTGAGTTTGTTGTTTGCATCTTGTATCGAGGGTCATGCTTCGTTCTGGTGGCATGGCCATTTTCGAGGATGCGTAAAAGAATAGCTGATTCAATTCAGTAAGCGGCCAGACAACCGTTGGGATAGATCCACAGTTGTTGCAGTTTTTCTCGCTGCTCTCAACTACTAATTCTATCCCACAGTTATTATTACTTTATGATTCTGAATTTCCAGTTTTGTCTGAATCTTTTGTAAGAGTTGGGAATTTGATCAAAATTAAGTTATAACATGAGTATTGTTGATTTCTTTCTGTCTCTTGAGGCTTCTAAATGTTGACCAAAAGTTTCTTAGTCATTTGGGACTTGAGCAACAACACGTCGAGATGGAGTATAGCATGTTTTGCAGAATTTGAGCTATAAGAAATGGGATCACTTGCTGATTAAGATTTTTATTTACATTAGAACTATAATTATTTCAATTGGTGAACAAATTCCAAATCTTAAGTGACTTCCAATTTTTATGGTTGAACAAACGAAAAAGTGACTTCAATTGTATAACTCGAGGTAGATTTTGTGTGTTGACCGAACCCTTATAAAAAGCTATCCTCTTTTCCTGATTTAGGCCTGTTTATGAGGATGGACAGTATTACTGTGACAAGATTTGATCAATAATTTAAATCCCGAACCATGACCTACGACATTTCTACATCTACATGTTTCAAGCCATTTAAAGGATACCCAACAAACACACATCCCCATATTATTTGCATTTTCAGCACGTGAATACAAATTTTCATGTGTTGCACTTGCCCAATTTAAGAAATGGAGTAGACTAGAGACCCATCAATGATTAAAATCCAATGAAAATTTGAAGAACAAAAAAAATAAAAAAATCCAATGAGAATTAATATATTAGGAAAACCAAAATGACTAAATACAGCATTAGTGAAGAAGAGCTTCGTTCCGTCTCAATTAAGAGACTTAATAAATTGTTACTAATGGAAATGAAAGTATTTGCACATGCTCAAATTCGAGATCCAGATCTATCTTTTTGATCTCGTATATTTGTCTTCTCCATTGTAAAACATTTGTTTCCAGATGCAGGAATCTTTAAAGCAACTCAACGACAAGAGGAGAATGCAAAAATCATTTTTACCAATATATAAATAATTTAATTTCATGCTTTTGAAACTCTGGGTTTATTTTGTTTTCTTCTTCAAAGTGCTGAATCCATCCAAAGCTTCACTAACTTTGCGAAGCTTCAGCAGACGACGGAGATACCAAGACGATCTTCGATTCTCTCACGGTTCATGCTTCTTCACCTCTCGTAAAGGTTACTTTTTTTCTTTCATCATTCACCAATTTCCGTTTTGAATGATTTAGTTCCCAGATCTTTTCCTTCTCCGATCGTCTAGGCTCTTCTCATTTCTTTCGAAATTTGTTGATGCATATTGAAGATACCCATCGGAGAAATGAAAAAAAAAAAAACTTTTTTCCCAATTCTAATTGTTTTTCAATTAAGATTAACCCTAGATAGAAAATTCTGTAGCAGTTTTGAGTAATCTATAAGAGTTATTGCAGACAGCAAAACCTTTTTGGGATTTGGAGAGTTCTAATCCGTTTAAAATCTGGATGACATTATGCAGAAGCGGAGAATCATAACCGTGAATCAATCAGCGTCTATTGAGATGAGAGAGTACAGTAACAGTGATGTTCCTTACTCAAATGTCCGCAATGATGAGGTTCCCTCATCGCCTAAAGCCACCGATAAGATGCGGAAAGTTTCGATGTTGCCACTTGTTTTTCTCATATTCTACGAAGTCTCAGGTGGTCCTTTTGGTGTCGAGGATAGTGTGAATGCAGCTGGACCATTGTTAGCTCTTCTTGGGTTTGTGGTCTTCCCTTTCATTTGGAGTGTTCCTGAGGCACTGATCACTGCAGAGATGGGCACAATGTTTCCCGAGAATGGCGGTTACGTAGTCTGGGTCTCCTCTGCTTTGGGACCCTTTTGGGGATTTCAGCAAGGTTGGATGAAATGGCTGAGTGGTGTTATCGACAATGCATTGTATCCTGTTCTATTTCTGGATTATTTGAAATCTGGAATCCCGGCTCTAACTGGCGGTTTGCCGAGAGTTACAGCCATCGTGGTGTTAACTCTTATGTTGACATACTTGAACTACAGGGGACTAACTATAGTTGGTTGGGCTGCTGTGCTTATGGGCGTTTTCTCGATCCTTCCATTTGCTGTGATGGGTTTGATTTCGATTCCACAGTTAGAGCCTTCGAGATGGCTTGTAATGGACTTAGGGAATGTGAACTGGAACTTGTATCTAAACACGCTTTTCTGGAATCTAAATTATTGGGATTCGATCAGTACGCTAGCTGGTGAAGTGGAAAACCCAAACCAGACACTTCCAAAGGCTCTGTATTATGGTGTGATCTTAGTTGCACTTTCTTACATCTTCCCTCTTTTAACTGGAACTGGTGCAATGCCTTTAGAGCGTGAGTTATGGACAGATGGGTATTTTTCTGATGTGGCCAAAGCTCTTGGTGGAGCATGGTTGAGATGGTGGGTTCAAGCGGCTGCAGCCACGTCAAACATGGGAATGTTTTTAGCCGAAATGAGTAGTGACTCTTTTCAGCTACTCGGAATGGCTGAGCGCGGTATGCTTCCTGAGTTCTTTGCTAAAAGATCACGTTATGGGACACCCTTATTAGGGATTCTGTTTTCGGCTTCAGGTGTTGTTCTTTTGTCTTGGCTAAGCTTTCAAGAGATTGTAGCTGCAGAAAACTTACTCTACTGCGTTGGTATGATCTTGGAGTTTATAGCATTTGTTAGAATGAGAATGAAATATCCAGCTGCTTCGAGACCGTACAAGATACCTATTGGAACCGTAGGTTCAATCCTCATGTGTGTTCCTCCAACTATACTGATCTGTGCTGTAGTAGCACTCTCGTCTCTTAAAGTGGCTGCAGTGAGTGTCGTAATGATGATCATTGGTTTTGTGATGCATCCTTGTTTGAACCATATGGATCGAAAGAGATGGCTCAAATTCTCCATCAGTTCTGACTTACCGGATCTACAGCAGGAGACTCGGGAATACGAAGAAACTCTGATACGTTAGGAGTGTTCTTAGTTCTTTTCTTCAAGTTCAGCGCTTGAAAGCCATACCCCAAGAAGCTTGAATTTCATGGTCTGTACTATGTTTATTCATTGCTTGTTCCAAAGTTGTAGTGTTTTTCGTAAAGTTAGGTCATCGTAAAAATACAGCTTAGTAAAAATGTGCAATGTTTGTATCCCTCCCCTGTTATGTTTGAAGATTAACTTGGGAAATTCACAGAGGCGATACCCAATGACATTATTTCGAAATCCTTGACCTCTAAAATGGTAACTTTAACATTTTACCATTTGCAAAGTTTCTATTTTGGATAAAATTTCATAGCTAATGATTGAAACAGAGACCTAAGCTACGAAAAAGCATAAGCAGGACCAGTATCAGTGTTTGACCATTCTCTCTATCAAGAAAGCAAAATCTCGAGTCTCTCTTTCATTCAAGTACTATCGCCTCCGTCTGTTTGCTCAACTTGTAATAAATATGTGGACAATCTCAAAACAGAAAACTACGATTCTTCTTCAATCTTTTCGAAGATATGACAACTGTGACGTCGTGGGTCATTTTTGTTTTCTTCTGAAAGCAAAGCTTCAATCTTTGGACGAAGAAGATGAGACTACTCTCGATTCTCTCACGGTTCGTTCTTTTCATCTCTAGTAAATGTTTGGTTTTTTATGTTAAGGATTCAAGAATTGTCCGATTGTTTTAAGCTTACGTTTCATTTCTTTTAATTGATTCAGAAGTGAAGGATCATTACCATGAGACTATAACATGAATGACTTTGCTTGTGTTAGTAATGACAATGTTTCATTGCCTAAAACAACAACCAATTCGATTCAGAAAGTTTCAATGATACCACTTATTTTCCTCATATTTTACGAAGTCTCAGGTGGTCCTTTCGGTGCTGAAGGTAGTGTGAATGCGGCAGGACCATTACTAGCTCTTCTAAGTTTTATCATCTTCCCTTCCCTTTGGTGTATTCCTGAGGCACTTATCACTGCAGAGATGAGCACAATGTTCCCAGTAAACGGTGGTTTTGTGGTTTGGGTCTCCTCTGCTTTAGGACCTTTTTGGGGGTTTCAGGTTGGTTGGATGAAATGGCTTTGCGGAGTTATCGACAACGCTTTGTATCCTGTTCTATTCCTTGATTATTTGAAATCCGTAATCCCGGTTCTAGCTACTGGTTTGCCAAGAGTTGTTGCATCAATCTTGGTCTTGACTCTTCTGCTTACTTGCTTAAACTATAGAGGACTAACCATTGTTGGTTGGACTGCTGTGTTTATGGGAGTTTTCTCTATGCTTCCATTCGCTGTAATGAGTCTGGTTTCACAGCTCGAGCCTTCGAGATGGCTTGAGATGGATTTACAAAATGTGAACTGGAACTTGTATCTAAACACGCTTTTCTGGAATCTAAACTATTGGGATTCGGTTAGTACACTAGCCGGTGAAGTGGCAAATCCGAGCCAAACACTTCCTAAGGCTTTGTATTATGGTGTGATCTTTATCGCTCTTTCGAACATTCTCTCTCTTTTGTCTGGAACCGGAGCTATACCGTTGGATCGTGAATTAAGATGGTTATTTGGCTGATGTTGCTAATGTAATAGGTGGAAGATTGTTGCGATTGTGGGTACAAGTGGCTGCAGCTACATCAAACATGGGAATGTTCATGGTTCATGTTTTTTGTCGTCGTAATCAATCTGTATCAGAAGTTCAGAACATTGTTGAGGGAAAGAAAATTCGCATAATGGATTGAATTTGTATATTTTGGATTTATAGAGTTGTCTAAAAGATTGAAGAACTATCAATTATTCGGATAATGTTCAATTTCGGAATCCGGATTTTTCGGTTTGATCGGGTTTGAGTCGGAACTAGAAATAGTAGGCTATGGGTCAGACAGGCCCATTATAATTATTAAAGCCCAAAGAGTAGTAATGAATTCATTTGCCGATCTGCCATTGATGTGCTCGAGATGACGGAATCGCTTAGTAATGTTTGAATAAAAACCCTAAACCCCCAAAAATTGGTCGGAGAAGCAAATGAATGCTCTTTCTCGTCATCTTCGAGTGTCTTCCTTTTCTTCTTTGATTCGTGGCAATGGTGGAATCAATTCTCTGGGTCGATTTTCGTCTCAATCTGATGGTTTCTCTGGTTCGTTATTTCCCAAATTTATCTCCCCCGATCCGCGCAAGCTAAATTTTTTTTTTCTCTTTTCCGTAATTCAATTTTGAGTAATTACTTTAGCTAAAGATTGCATCGGGAACAAGCTTTCTAGGTTTATCTGAGCTTATCCATTTTGTTCATTCGGCATTTCGGATTCGTCGTTTTAAGTTTCTCACTATCGTCAAGTGATGTTGTTCGCCATGAAAATGTGTAATTAATGACAAGGTATTGTTTGAGTGCGCTGGATAATTAGACTCTGGCAATTTCAAGTGCTAGCTTCTTATGAGTGCGCTGGATAACTAGAAATCTTCAGACTCTAAATTCAGAAACATTCATTTTAATAGTTTTATCAATCATATTCTATGGAACAACTTCAATCCTTAGTTATGAAATCCTCAGAATTCTGCAGGGAGAGATTAAAATGTATCTGTATTTATTGATTTGTCTTTCATGGATTACTGAACAGGAGGGAGATTCAGAGAGCAAGGGCCAGTTCCCGGAGACTCTAAAATGAATTCAGGCGTACCAAACACAGGAGGAATCAGTTCCTCTTCAGATACTAATCCTTCAACCTTAAAAACTTTTGGTGATTTGAAAGCAGGCTTATTAAACAAGGGAATAAATGGTTTCTCGGCTCCTAATACTCCTCCTACCTTCGGAATACCAATGAGACCGAGATTACCAAGCAACCTACCTGGTCAATTCAGTCAGATGAATTCGGGATTTCCTAACACGGGAGGAAGCGGATTCTCAGGTCCTAGTACATCAAGCTATGAGAATTTCACTCAGTCTTCGCTTCTCAAGGAGAATTTCCGCAGTGGAGGAAAGTCAAGCGACCTAGACTTTGTTAGAGAAGTAATAGAAGATGAAGGACGGAGAACCTCAGGGATGTTCTCTCAGTTCCATCGCCCAAATGTTGAAACGAATGCTGATATCATTCACATCAAGATGTTGCGAAACAACACTTTTGTGACTGTTACAGATTCCAAAGGAAACGTCAAATGCAAAGCTACATCTGGTAGTTTGCCTGATCTTAAAGGTGGACGGAAGATGACCAACTACACCGCTGATGCAACTGCTGAAAATATTGGGAGAAGAGCTAAGGCAATGGGACTGAAATCTGTGGTGGTTAAGGTGAATGGATTTACACATTTTGGAAAAAAGAAGAAAGCAATTATTGCGTTTAGAGATGGTTTCACCAATTCAAGGTCTGATTTAAATCCTATAGTGTACATTGAGGACACGACTAGGAAAGCTCATAATGGTTGCAGATTGCCAAGGAAACGTCGGGTTTGAAGAAAAATGTGTCGTAGCTCGTCTCTTGTTTATTTATGGTCACTATACAACCCACTTTGTTTTGCATTTTGTCATCTTTGTTGGTATGTTTTGTTCTTTAAAACTGAGGAAATTTCGGGTTTGAACCTGAGTACTAGATTCTCTTCTCTTTCACATTGTTTATGAGTGTTGGACCAAAGGATTGGTTGATTAATAAACCGGAACTTGGCAAACCGAGATCGTGCCACTTCTGCCCGATCGTAGCCAGAGTTTAGAAGTAAACCCTAATGGTCTTTTGAGCACAATGCTAACAAGTGTTACTGTACCATATGGGAATCCATTGATCATATTCAGCTCGGTTCGAGCTTCAGCTCCACGTTTTCAACCTGTCTACTACAAGCAGCATACTGGTTATTTTATGCCTTGATCTTACATTTCTTCAATTCTTTGATTTGGTAGGTAATCTGCCATGAAAATGCTTCAATGTCTGAAACATAACTATAGACTAGTTTTTCTTGTAACTATGTATAACAGAAGCTGAAAAAGGATATGCCTTTGGCATTTTTCTTCTTTCTGATGGAACAAAAAATTGAGAATCAAATTTCGTGTCAATGGAGAAGGAATATTTTCTATAAGAAAATAAAAGGGATGCAGAACAATGAACATGTTCTTTCTTTTACAGTTGTACCAATATTGTTGGAATAACCAATCAACGAAGAGCTTGGGTCCACGTGTACAGTATATCTCTCTTAAGATTTCTTTTCTTTAAAAAAATAATAATTCAATAGTTATGGTCCTGAGGTCTCGCCCACATATAATAATGTCACGTCCTCGTCTTCTCCGCTTACACTGATTTATATTCGCTGCCAATTCCAACTTCTGACGTCTGTCAATTCATCATGGGTTTGAAGGTACGATCAGATCCATATGTAATGATCTCGGTTTCCATTGCTATTTGGATCTAGTGTTGTCTTGTCTTTCAGATGTGTAATTCGTAATTGATGTGTCATGAATCTTTGATTGATTCTTAGATTTGTCTGTGCAAGTAGGCTTGTTCAATCCCAGATTAGGGGTAATATTTAGATATTTTGTTTATTGTGTTAAGGACTATATTCAGTTAACGATTAGAAAGAGGAGAATAGTTTCTCAACTACAAAATTGAAGACTGTATGGTCAAGGGTGATCACGCTATGAAATTGAATACTGGTCCTTTTTTCTTACACTGTATTATCTTGTACAAGTTCTCTTATCATAAGTCATAACTGATTTCTCAATCATTTAGTATTGAAGAAAGTCTGAATCTGAGTTAGGTTTGGCTTTGCTTTATTATTAAGAATTTGAGTATTAAGAATGTCTACTGATGATTTGAAGGCAATTATTAAGATTGTTTCTCCTGATTTATTGTTTCATTGGTTATATATGATTCTGCAGGAGGAATTCGAAGAGCACGCTGAGAAAGTAAAGACGCTCACAGAGAGCCCATCAAACGAGGATTTGCTCATCCTCTATGGACTCTTCAAGCAAGCCAAGTTTGGGCCAGTTGACACCAGTTAATAATACTCTTTTTTTTTCCTCTCTGCACAAGCTTTAATATCCTGCAGTTTGCTTCTTGGTTTAACTTTTCCAATGTTAGTAATGTTTTCTTTTTGACCGATTCATTTAAAGGTCGTCCTGGAATGTTCAGCCCAAAGGAAAGAGCAAAGTGGGATGCTTGGAAGGCTGTTGAAGGTAAACAAATAGTCATTCAAGTGATGAACTTTTTAGACTCATTTCATGTTTGAATTGATAGTAATGTTGCTTGTTATTGAATGTAATTTGCAATTCTTATCTCATATTCGAGAGTTTTCTGTGATTAGGGAACTGAAATTTGACCTGTCATTGTCTTTGTTTTGGTTATGATGTCAGGGAAATCAACGGAAGAAGCCATGAATGACTACATCACCAAGGTCAAGCAACTCATGGAAGCAGCTGCTTCAACCTGATAAATCATATCAGTTCTCCTCTGCAGTAATTTTATCTTTAAGCGTCAAATAACATAGCATAAGACTTAGTACTTGCTTCTCTTGTTTCTATCATTATGAATGTCTCTACTTGTGACCTTTGTCTTGATGGTTTGGGTCATCTCTTGTATGTGCTTGATAATTGGTCTAAATGAAAAATGTTGGTACTAATTAAAACCATTGGTTATGTTTGGTTAGTCCATGATTTTATTATTTCACGACCCATCGGATTATTCTTTTTTCACGGTCCATCGGATTAGTCTTATTATTCAATAGAAAACTCTTGTTTTCATTTTCAATCTGTAGTAAGACAAAAGGTCTAATGGAGTAAATAAGACAAAAGCTGGGAAAAGGGGAAGTGGCCAGAATTGTGCCAATTGTATGTGGTTTATATTTTTAAAAGTCATTTTAAAGTGTTCAAATTAGTTTTTATTTAAAAGAAGATAAGAAATGGAGGATGTGAGTGGGTAATTGATGGATATAAATTGGTACAGATAATTGAAAACAATGATTTTCTAATTAAATAAAATGTCTTCCAATGTGCTAAAAAAAATGTCTTCCAATGTTTACTATTTTGATATCTTGAAAAAATCTATTGCCATCAATTATAAAAATTAAAACCAAGCACTTTAATAACGTCCATCAAAAAACATGTAAAAGGTTGTCAAACATGCATGAATTAGCAATTATTAGTTCTTTGTTTTTTCAATCAACAAGTAATCATTGGGTCGATAAGAATTGATCCATAGCATAAGTTTTCTAAATAAAGCATAGTAAAATAATATTGTTTTTGTTTATTCGTTTATGTTTAAATCGATAATATTATTTTTAGGCGATGTGATATTTAATTTCAGAGTTTTTTTGGGTCTTAACTATTAAAAATCCTATCTTTTTTACTAAAATTATATTAAGAAAATTGTTGTTCGATACAACGAGATAATAGTAGAGTCGGCAGAAAACATAAATATCCATGAAATCTAAAACCCAACTTAGGAAAGTTAGTAAAATTGAAAACCATATAATAGTTTTGAAAAACCTAAAAAGGACAAAGACTCAATATTAACTATCTCGACCCGAATGAGCTCAGTCTCCGCGAAGCAAACACAACAAATACAGATGAAGAAACCTCCTATAGCGATTTGGTGCATCTCACAAATGTAGAAACTGGATATCTGAACCAGCAAGAAACGAATTTCACTAACTTCTGGCAATGACATAGTCGAAGAATAACATCGATGATAGACGAAGTACGACTAGTTGACGCCACAACAGAACCCTCGGAAAAACTAGACTTCGATTTAATCTTCTAAATGCGGACAAGGAGCGGAACAACCTTAACTCGGATATGTCGAACTCACGATAGGACAACACCAGCTCGAACCGACAAGGATAAAACCCAAACTGAGGGAAATAACTAAACCAACTAGCCTAAACCAAACCAAACCAAACTAAGCATTACCCAGATTCTAAAACCGTACAAAGCGAAGGGGGGAAGGGGCCGATTAGAGACCTATCGTTGAAGGCAAGACGGAGATTCTGTGCTCCATGGTCGAGCTCATGAACCCTACGACGAAGTCTACGAGTCTCACACACACTATCTTCAAGGCGGAGCATGTCATCCGAGACTGAAACTCCAAAAGGAAGTCAAACTCTCCGAACACATCACTTCTGAAGAACCCATGACTTCAGATCTCAGATATGGCTACAACCCACCAACTTCAATTTTCAGATCTGAACCTTACACAAATACACCAACGAGATTAAAACACAAAGACAAAGGACAAAAGGGGGACAAAGCGACATCATCACTGGAGTTGTGAGAGCCTCCGACCGTCATTTCTCCCAAACTTTTCACGTTGACGGAAATTCTTCTCTTTTGAGAGAGATTTTTATCTGCTATTGATAAAAATACTATTATTTTTTCAAAATAAAATCAGACAAAATAAAATAAATTTATTCAGTATATATATATATATATATTTGTATTTATAAAATATATAACTTAATTAAATTAACAAAAAATTATATATAACTTAATTACATTGTCAATAATGGATCACAACTATTCAACCCAATATAAACAAATGTCTTATTTATGTCTTCGGATTCGAGGTAGCATTTTTCTTGATAGTTTTTTCTGTATGGTTTTAGTTGTGTTTTATGAGGACTCATTTTATTTTTAAGATTTTCTTGTTCGGGTTATAGTTTTTGGGTATGTTTCTGTTCCGTAGGCTTTTAATATAAGTTTTTTAAGTGAAAATAAAATAAATAGGCAACATTGAATAAGAAATGGAAGAACAAGAATATATTTTAAATAAACCGAAAAAGCGATCCGTCTGGTTTTCTTTTGTCCCCTAAAATTTTCAAAATTTGAAAAAAACCAAACGTTCCCGATTTTCATCATTTGTGTTCTCCACCGGAAGCTTTAAGCGCCGCAAAACGGCCGCCTTCGCCGCTTCAGCTGCATCGGTGAATGCAAAAATAGTCATCGTGTCACCCTTTATGATTGCAACGGGTAAGGCATTATCATCATCTTCTGCTCGTATAAACCCTAATTCCGAGAGGGTTCTGTACGGTCGCAGTGTTTGCATATCCTCAAAACCATCCGTTTTCAACGCCCATGTTAGATTTACCTCCAATTTGATTTCAATTTTAGGGATTTTTGCCCATTATGTTTGATTTTAGCTTTTGACTTTGATGACTACAAGAATCAAGTATTTAAGAATTTATTTTCTTCGTGCATTGCACTTTTGATTGGTGATTTGATTTCTCTGTAGCTATGACTTAGCTGATTATATCGGAGGATTCATATACGTACAGTTCCATTTTGTTTTTCCAGGTTCCAGCGTATTGATCGAAGCACAAGTCTCTGCCTTATTGCCTAGATGTCTCTCTTAAGTAGGTTCTTTTACAAGAGACCGCCAGATGGGTTGCTTGAGTTTGCCGACAGAGTTTATGGTAATAGTAATATCATTCCATTCTTAATCATTAATGAGCTACTAGCGATTGCAATGTAGTTTCTTTGGATTTCCACATCTAATAGGAAACCTGTGTAATTGGACAGTTTTTGATTCATGTTTTTGCACGGAGGTGTTGGCGGATGGCTTGTACCCAATCTTCCTGCATGAAGTCATCAATGATTTACACGAAGAATTCCCGGAATCATCTTTTTTAGCTTTCAATTTCCGAGAAGGAGAGAAAAAAAGCGTATTTGCTGAAACTCTTTGTGAATATGATGTTACTGTACTTGAGTACCCGAGGCAGTATGAAGGCTGCCCTTTACTCCCTTTATCATTGATCCAACATTTTCTTCGTGTGTGTGAGAGTTGGCTTGCTCGTGGGAACCGTCAGGATGTTATTCTTCTCCACTGCGAAAGAGGAGGCTGGCCACTTTTGGCTTTTATTCTAGCTAGTTTTCTGATTTTCAGGAAAGTTCACAGTGGTGAGCGCAGAACTCTTGAGATTGTGCATCGAGAAGCCCCCAAGGGTCTCTTGCAGCTGCTCTCACCGTTAAATCCGTTCCCATCTCAACTTCGTTATCTTCAATATGTTGCAAGAAGAAACATTAATCCTGAGTGGCCACCTCCCGAAAGAGCTCTTTCTTTGGACTGCGTAATTATTCGAGGTATCCCAAACTTTGACTCCCAACATGGCTGCAGACCAGTTATACGTATTTTTGGAAGAAATTTTAGTAGCACAGCTGGTCTCACCACGGAGATGGTGTATTCTATGTCCGATAAGAAAAAACCCCTTCGGCATTATCGACAGGTGGGTGTGTTCTTATCTTTATGGTTTCGTTGACACCTCTAAAGTTATCAGTCTTTGGAGTAAAGTAATTCTATACAATCTGGATGTAGGCAGAATGTGACGTCATCAAAATTGATATCCAGTGCTGGGTTCAAGGCGATGTTGTACTGGAGTGTGTGCATATGGATTTAGATCCAGAACGAGAGGTTATGATGTTTCGTGTGATGTTCAATACTGCATTTATCAGGTCCAACATACTAATGTTGAACTCTGACAACTTGGATATTCTTTGGGAGGCCAAGGATCATTACCCAAAAGGGTTTCGTGCAGAGGTATGCAGCTTTTTATAAATCTCGTGTAATTTTATATGAATGTAATTTTGTTTGATATGAGAAAAATATGGGTGCAGTAAGGAGAAACAAAACAAAAAACTCTGCCCAACTTTAGATGGGTGGATAAAGATAGTCCGCACTCATGCTTGTTTCTGACTTCATGCTTTATGCAAGCAGGTCTTGTTTGGAGAAGTTGAGAATGCCCCACCTCAGAAAGCGCCAAGCCCAATAGTAAATGGTGATGAGATTGGTGGATTGCCCATTGAAGCGTTTTCGAGAGTTCAAGAACTTTTTAGTGGTGTGGATTTGGCAGAGAATGGAGATGATGCTGCTCTGTGGTTGCTGAAACAACTTGCTGCCATAAATGATGCAAAAGAGTTTACAAGATTTCGGCACAAAGGAAGTTTTTATTTTAATTCTCCTGACTCCGAAGAGGAGACAAATACATCTAGTGCTGCTGATAGTTCAGATGAAGGCTTTGATGCCATTCAAAGACCTCATATTCGCAGACCTTTTGATAATGATGAAACAGAAGACATTCCTTCTGTCGCTCATGAATCTTCAGAAGAGCCTCATGAATTCTCTCGTAACCAACAGCAAGAAGTTTCAGCCAAAGACAATGTTGAGCCGACTCTTCCATCAGATCCACCGTCTTCTGTTTCTCATGTCACACATATGTCTCCACCGCCACCGCCACCTCCTCCTCCGTTTATGAGCACAACCTCATTTTCTCCCCCACCCCCACCGCTGCCGCCACCTCTCCCTAGTTCCAGTATTAGAGATCCTTCGACAAAATCACATCAGTCTATCAACAAAACCTCTCCACCACCTCCTCCTCCTCCGCCACCTTCTTCTAGAAGCATTCCTCCAGCCTCAGCTCAACCACCAGCACCGCCACCACTGCCACCTTCGTTCGGGAGCATAGGAAAGAAACTTCAGGCGCAACCTCCTCCACCTCCTCCTCCTCCTCCTCCTCCTCCAATCCAAGCAACTCCTGCTGCTAAATGTGCACCACCACCACCACCACCACCACCACCTCCTCCACCTACATCTTATTCTGATCCTATTCGTGCTGGCCCATCATCGGCACCACCACCACCACCACCACCACCACCACCTCCTCCTCCTAAGGCTAATATTTCAAATGCCCCCACGCCACCACCACCACCTCCGCCGCTTCCTCCTTCATGTAAAACTTCGGGTGCTCCCCCTCCACCTCCACCCCCACCACTATCCAAGACCCCTGCCCCACCTCCACCACCTCCACTATCCAAGACTCCTGCTCCACCTCCACTATCCAAGACTCCTGCTCCACCTCCACTATCCAAGACTCCTGCTCCACCTCCACCACCTCCACTATCTAAGACCCCTGCTCCACCTCCACCACCTCCACTATCCAAGACCCCTGCTCCACCTCCACCACCAGGGCTGGGTCGTGGTACAAGTAGTGGCCCATCACCAGTAGGAGCAAAAGGTTCAACTGCACCACCACCACCTCCTCCTGCAGGAAGGGGAAGAGTTTCCTCTGCACTTGGAAAAGGTCGAGGCGTGACTGTTCCTACTGTTGTACCTAAGAAAACCGTGCTAAAACCATTGCATTGGTCTAAAGTTATGCGGCCATTAAAAGGTAGTTTGTGGGCAGATACCCAGAAACAGGAAAATCAACCAAGGTGGGTTCCTCTTGTAGTTTTTCCGTCTTGTATATGTTTTAGCTTGACATTTATGGTCTCTGAAAACTCATCGACAAATTATAAAACAAAAGTGAACCATCTTTGCAGTTCTGTCTTGCAATTTTGCCTGTTTCCAGTTAGCTGCTTTTTTGTTGAACTAGTCCGATGAATATTCCTAATCTTCATGACAGGGCCCCCGAAATAGATATATCAGAGCTCGAGAGTCTTTTTTCTGCAGTTTCAGATACCACTGCTAAGAAAACCACAGGTCGTCGGGGTTCTAGTATCAGCAAACCGGAAAAAGTACAACTGGTGAGGCAGCTTAATTTCATCTCTTTAAACATCTGAAAATTATTATATGTAAATGACAGTTTTGTAAATCAAATAGTACCAAGTATGGATCTTTTAAGCAGGTATCACCTACTAGTGTACATTGACAGGATGATTAATTGATGACCTTAAGTCACCTTTGGTTGCTAGAAAAAGTTGACAATTGATAGACATTGCAAATACCATCTATCCCCTCAAATGGTTGCCTCTTAGTTTGCTTTCTCTCAATTCTAACCTTATTTCTGTATTTTGTATCAGGTTGACCTGCGAAGAGCAAATAACTGTGAAATAATGCTGACGAAAATAAAGATCCCTCTGCCAGATATGCTTGTAAGTGTTTGCTTTCAGTATCTTTTCTGCTCATCTCATGGCATTGTAACAATAATGTAAGGTGGTTGTTTAGAGAGAACAAACATACTTAATTTTTAGTGTTTACATATCTTAATATAACATTTTGTATAGTTGCATCTCTTTTACATGATTGTTTGTAGACTTCTACTGATTGAGGATTTCAAATATTTTTGTTATCTTAGAATGCAGTTTTAGCCTTGGATTCATCTACTCTGGACATCGACCAGGTTGAAAATCTCATCAAATTTTGTCCTACCAAGGAAGAAATGGAAATGTTGAGGGTAATCTCAAAGTTTTTTGTTTTATTTCTCTCTAGCACCAGATTCATAGGTTTTATTTGGCTTCAAAAGCCACTTTCTTCCCTTCTGAAAAGTTTTGATAATAATATCAAGAATCATGCTATCCCTGTTTTCAGAATTATACTGGTGACAAGGAAATGCTTGGAAAGTGTGAACAGGTTTGTCCACTTCTTAAAGCGGTTGGTGATACTTGTATATGATCTGTTCTCTGACTCTTGACATTGCAAATGTACCAGTTTTTTATGGAATTAATGAAAGTTCCACGTATAGAAGCAAAGTTACGAGTGTTTGGCTTTAAGATTACCTTTTCTTCTCAGGTAAAAATGTCAAACTTTCTGAATTTGGTGGCTCCTGTTCTTCTGATATGTTGTAATTGATGTTGTTTTCTGGTTCGTTTCAGACGGAAGACTTAAAAAGTTGCCTGAATACAATAAACGCTGCTACTAAAGAGGTATAGTAAAGGGGGATATCTTATAAGTCATGGCAGCATATCTCCATCTTGGTAACTAAGTTTCATTATCGTGTACCAGGTGAAGGAGTCTGCAAAGTTGCGTCAAATTATGCAAACAATTTTGACATTGGGTAATGCTCTAAACCAAGGAACTGCAAGAGGTATTATGTTTACCTATTAATTTCCAATTGCATGAGTTTTCGGAAAGCATATGTTGATGATGAGCCTTTGTTGCAGGGTCTGCTGTGGGGTTCAAATTGGACAGTCTTCTTAAATTATCAGATACTCGTGCTAGAAATAACAAAATGACTTTGATGCATTACTTATGCAAGGTAGAGACAGCCTCGCTTGTTGTTCTAATCACAATAGCGCATTTTTGTACTAGTAGTGCATCATGCTGTTTGTAGTTGCATTTGAAGATGCTATTTGAAGATGAACTTAGTACCCTTTTTTTTTTACTGTTTAGCTTGTGGGTGAAAAAATGCCAGAACTGCTGGATTTTGCTAATGACCTTGGTCACTTGGAAGCTGCCTCGAAGGTATGCTTTTTATTTATGGTTTCTGTTTTACAATTGCTAGATACTATATTATCCGTCCTATTTATTCTAGTCACCTCAAATGTTTCTGAAAATTACAGATTGAATTGAAAACGCTGGCTGAAGAAATGCAAGCAGCGAACAAAGGCCTTGAAAAGGTGGAGCAAGAACTCGTAGCTTCAGAAAATGATGGTGCAATTTCTTTGGGATTCCGAAAGGTGAGCTACACGTGAAAATGTTTTCTTAGTTTGCTCATTCTGGTATCAGAAATGTGCGTCTTGGTTGTTATAGTCAAATGATAAGAACCACAAAATCTTCGTATCTGTTTCAAATGAGATCACTTCATGTTTTCAGGTCTTGAAGAATTTCCTTGATACTGCTGAAGAGGAAGTTAAGTCGCTTGCTTCGTTGTATTCAGAAGTGGTGAGTTTTATATAAACACAACTCATCAGTTAGTTACACTCTTTTGGGTCATGCAATTCGAAGCCATGTTCCAGTCCTAATATCAGTTGTGATTCACAGGGAAGAAATGCAGATTCTTTGTCTCACTACTTCGGTGAGGATCCAGCTCGATGTCCTTTCGAGCAAGGTACATGCACAAATCTTTTCTTCTTTTGGGAATTAATGCAACTATTCATCTCTATTCTGACCATTGTTCCCATTTGCAGTGACCAAGATTCTGACTCTTTTCATGAAAACGTTCATCAAATCTCGAGAAGAGAATGAAAAACTAGCTGAAGCTGAGAAAAAGAAACTGGAGAAAGAAGCAATCAAGGAGAAGCCAGCAACAAAGAAAGATGCCACCGATAGTGACAACGAGATCCATAGACATAGAACATGAACAAAAATTTGGTCTTTAACCAATGGACCCGAGCTATTGAAGATCGTTAAAAGCTTTATTATATAGGAGTCAATGTTGCACATACCGAACAAAAGCAGTAGATAAAGTAGCCAACGTCTATGATGTTTAGACAGAAGTGAAATCTTTCTTTGATCACTTCATTGATGTACAATCAAAGGTTCGTGTTTCTGTTCAAGAAAAATGTTTGAAATTTTTATAGATCACACTGTGCAGATAAAACTTATCTTTGCCCCAAAGGATAATGTATTTTTACTTTTTACTTGTTTGCATAACATAATGAGGAGAAATAATCAGAAGCAATTTCTACATTTGTTGTTCTAAAACAAGATTCTAGCTTCTTCATCTTCATCTCCTCCTTGGAGTTTGGTTGTATTTCAGCTTTGCAAATATGAAGACTCAAGATAGAGCAGAGGAAACTTCATCTCGAGGGGATTCGATTGGAAGTATCTGTACAGATGGTTTGTCGAGAGGTTTTGTTCTCTTTGTTACAGTCACTTTCAATCCTTCTGTGGTGTGTATTGTAGCTCCTGTAGTCATTTTAACCTGTTCATCCACAAAACGAATGTCGGCCAAAGCACTAACTGTTAAGGACTTGCAATTCAAGTCTTATCTAGTTCAGTTTTTAAATCTTTGTGTTGTATCCAGACTAGAAAAGATGAGTAGAGTTCACTAATCACTATACCGGAGGAGCTCCTGGAGCAATCTGAAAGTTAAATCTTCGAATAAGCATGGCGATTGCTACCACATTCTACATATAAAGATTATTGTCACAACACTGACCATCTGAAGCAGGTATTCACAAGTAACAAGTATTAATGTCAATTGATTCTTTACCTCGAACGAAGCAAACATGTCGCCGATGCATTTCCGCGGTCCACCACCAAACGGTAAGTAACTGGAGAAGAAAATTTACCGATACAAACAAATCTAAGAAACTGGGAAGTGACAAGTAAAAGAAGGCTTTTACCTGAAGTTTTGGTTTGTCTCATTCGGGTTTGGTCCATCAAGAGGCCATCTCTCGGGGTTGAACTTATCTGCGTCATCCCAATGAAGAGGACTTCGATGTAGATTCCAAACTGAGATGAAGAAATCCTCTCCCCTGTTCGTTTTCCGAACACAAAATCTTTTATCAGAACTCAGAAGTTGCATTCATGAATGCATGCTAATTGACAAATGAAAACTATAGTGACGAAATTTTGGTGACCTTTTAATGGGATAAGGCCCAAGCATATCGTTCTCTAGAGAACGACGGATCAGCACTGGCGGTTGCGGATATAGTCTCAATGACTGTACAACATCAAAGTAAAAGGTAAACCCAACGAGCTTTTCCCGCCAGTAAACTCAATCGTCTTTTACCTCATTCATGACTCGGGTAGTGTATTTCAGCTTCTTCATATCTTCAATGGTTGGGAATCTATCTCCAATAACCGAATCAACCTACATAGAATCAATTTGTCCTTTTAACATGTGAATGTTCACGTAAAATCAATATTAAGAATGATTTATCCATACCTCTTCTTGGAGTTTGGCAACTACGCTGGGTTCCTGAAATACCAAAAAAAGTTATAAATTTTCTTTGGAAGCAAATAAACTGTTTGTTTAAGGTGATATATCCATTCTCTACCGTTGTTAAAAGGTAAAACGTCCACGTTAATACCGCAGCTGATGTTTCATGTCCAGCTATAAGCATCGTCATCAAGTCATCTCGGAGCTGCTTGCTAGAGACCTGAAACAAATTGAGAAGAAAGACACAAATAATAAAGATCCGCTGAAGCTGATAACTAGCAAACTATTGGATTTGAATAAAAAGACAGATTATTACATCATCTCCTGAAGCCAAAAGAAAGTGAAGGATGCTAGGATCTCTTTCGTTCATATATTCCTCATGAAACTGCAACTCCTCTTCTTCTACCATTCTCTGTAAAGACAACAAATTATAAGAAATGGAATGTATCCAAAGAGCATGAACAATTCTTGGACTTAAATCGAGTTTATACCTTGCATGTTGCAATTAAATCATCTAGCGTGTCATTGATCAATTTCAGGGAAGTAGCAACTTTCCTCTGACGCGGAGAAATATCTTTCCAAATTGGAATGTCCCAAACGGGAATAGGAGAAACACTTCTATCTTCAGCTTCTCTAAGAACAGTGTAAACTGCCTAACAAAGAGAACACAAAAAGCTTTCAGTTTTACTGATACAACACACAAAAGACAAAAAAATTGAAAGCAGAGGGGGTAGTTATGAAAGAACCTCAATCACACCGGTATCATTTGTTAGGGAGTCAAAGTCGTAATTGAAAACCGCCTTGCCAATAATATCAAGTGTCAAACGAGAGAACAACGATTCCATCTCTACTTCTTCCCCTTTTGACGCAGCAGAATCAAGCTTCTGGCAAAGCCTATCTGAAGCTTCCGCAAATAGACTGATCATAGCTGCTACATACTAAATAAACAGAGAAAAGTTAACAATGACTATATTTTCCAACAAAAAGGAATCATAATTTTAAGACTTTTTTTTATTATTCTTTTTAACAAATTGGTTACCTTCTGATGCAGTGCAGGAACAATCGCACGCCTTCTTCTACGCCAAATCTCCCCATCAGCTGGTATGAGTCCTTTTCCCATCACAAAATCTAGAATTTCAGCTAAAATCCCCTAAGATTTACAAGTAGATGTATAAGGAAAAGCAAAAAACGAGACCATTCATCAGTAAATTGTTGCTGCAGATAGTGGTTTTACCTTGGAGTAAGCTTTTGCATTGTCCTTCAATATATGCTTAGCAATAGAAGGATCCGACACGATCAAGAACGACTACCAACACAAAACTGATTGGATTCACAATCATCCTCAAACAATAAACTTTTGAATTGAAAATCAGGAAAAAAAATAGCGACAAACCTTTGGCCCAAAGGTCAACCTGAAAATTCCACCATAAGTAAGGAAAAGTTCATACAAAGGGATGAAGAAAGCTTCGTTGCGGACAGCCTGAATCGAGCCTTTAGCCTCCGGGATCTTGGGGTAGTCTTCGTTAGAGTCAGTCCAATCAAACATGAAATCCAAAACATTGCTGGGGATTCCAAGCTTAGACAGACTATTCTTCACTGTAGATGGAAAACTTGTACAAAGACAAAAGAAACAAGAACCAAAAGTACAATGTTAATCACATCAGAGAATCAAGCAAAACACTTACAGACAGGCCCGCTTACAGAAACACGAAATCTATTCTATCTGATTATTCCTGAGGTAAACTCAAATCTCTAATCCATACTTCTTGATTGTTTGTATATTTTACAGTTCTCGACTAAGATTACACAGAAATAATCATAATTTTTCAGATCAATAACGACATCCCTAGTTTTCACTTTAGACTTTTCGAGCTCAGAATCGAGTTTGATCTTACTGGGAACCTGATTATTTGGTATTTGGAAATTCACCTAGATTTTTGTACAGTGAACGCTCCAGAAGCAATCCGAGCAGATAACTCAGCACGACGTTTCTCCTCCTGAAGCTTTTCTATGCTTTTCGAGCCATTAGGCACTGACTTTTCCTCAGAAGGGTCATTTCCATTAGAAGTCGACGAGCAAACTACAAGCTTCGGTCTCCGAGAGTACGTTACTGCTTTAACTGAAATTGGGGCATAGGAAAGAGGAAACGACGCCATAGACTTATATTGCCGGAGAGCACCAATCAGGTCCACAGAGCTCACACTAGCTGAGAGACCATGAAAGAAATTCGAAATTACAGAGGGACGATTTTGCAGTGTTCAGTGAAGAAGGAAGATGCGAGAAATTAAATGTGACGTGTGCATTTTACTAACGTATACGCATTATCTCTATTATTCCAAACATCCAAGGATTATAAAAATTTCAACCTTAATTTCAACTAGGATTATAGCGGAATTTGATTATTTTGATTTTTAAAAAATTCGTATTAATATTTTCAAATATTTTCGAGATGTTGTTTTAGAATATCAAAACCTAAATTGAAATCGATTCGAATTAGATGAACTGAATCCGATCAAATACTCAAATAAGTCATAAATCTACGTACCCAAAAAGCTGAACTCGAATCCGAATCTAAAGCAAATTAAGACGAGATTTTAGTTTTTTAGAGTTTTTCTATTAACTATTTTTTAAAAAATTGGAATTTTTATATAAAAATATCCGACCCGAACTCGATATATATCGAACCAAACCATATCCGAAAAATAAAAATATCTGAATAAGTTTTAAATCAAAAGAACAAAAATACTGAATGAGAGGAACCAAAACCAAGCTGAATTCGACAAATAGGTCCTAAATCTATTTACCCGAAAAAACCAAACCCAAACCCGAAGCAGAAACGAATCAAGAATCAAATGGGTATCTGATATATTTTTATTAAAATTTTAGTTTTTGAGAGTTTTTCTAATAAATCTTTTTAGTTTTAAAACTTTAATAAACAAAAAAAGATGAAGTCGATCTATACCGAACCGAATACTATCTGAAAGAATTAATACTCGAATAAGTTTTAAATCAAAAGAACAAAAAAACCGATAAAGAGACTGAACCCGACAAAATACAAGAATGAATCCTAAATCTGTATATCCATAAAACTGAATCCAAATCCGATTCGTAATCTAACCAAATTTATATTTGGTATATTTTTATTAAATTTTAGCTTTGTTAAAATTTTCTTTTATCTTTTAAATTTTTATTAATTTTAACTTTTTTATATTAAAAATTATAACCAAACCCACATGATTGAACCGAATAAGTCAATATTGTAACCAAACCCAATTAAGATTACCCGATATAAATTTAGTTTTAAAATTTTAGATTTTTAAAGTTTTATTTTATTTTATTAATTTTAGTTTTAATATTAAAAATTGTAACAAAGTAACTTTAAACCTATTTTTAAAAATAATTATAATATTTAGTTTAATTTTTATCATAAAGTTTATAACAAAAAAGATTTGTAAACATTTTGTGCCAGTGATCTCCACGCGCCAAAGCTGCGCGTATGATAATATGTAATCAGTGTCGATGGGCTTTTAGATATATCAATCGAGCCGGTTTTGCCAAAAACAAAACCAGAGCCAACTTTATTTCAGACTCAATCGTCCTGACCTTTGTTTTTCTTCTTCCTCTGGTTTTTGAATTCCTTATTTCTCGTGCTGAATCTTCGTAAACTTTTCCGATGAGAACTCTGGAATTAGCTTTATCTCCCTCTCCGGCATCGCTGGTTCCTTCTTTCAACTACAACTCCGCCGCACGAAGCCTTGGAAATGACATCAGAACTAATTTCGATGTAGAACTTTTCCTAAGGAAACCAAAACACCATAAGTCAGAACCAGTCGTCGTTAAACAACCAGAGATTCAGACGCAAAAGCTAAAACCTCGTTGCTCGACTTCCGATATTCTCAGACTAATGGATTCTCTTTCTTTACCTGGAAACGAAGATTTATACTCTCTTCTTGCCAAAGAATCAGCTAGAGAAAACGATCGCTGTGAAGCTTACGAGTTACAAGTTCATCTTATGAAGTCCAACGTAAGACCCACAACGACTTTTATCAATCGTCTTCTCTTTATGCATGTGTCTTGTGGGCGTTTAGATATCACACGCCACATGTTCGATAAAATGCCTAATAGAGATTTTCATTCTTGGGCAATTGTTTTCCTCGGATGTATTGAAACGGGTGATTACGAAGACGCTGCTTTGTTATTCGTTGCGATGTTGAAACATCAGAATGGTGCTTTTAAGATTCCGTCTGGATCATGGGCTGCGTTTTAAAAGCTTGTGCTATGATCAGAGATTTTGCATTAGGGAAGCAGGTTCATGCCTTGTGTCAGAAGCTAGGGTTTACACACGGAGATAATTCATCTCTCTCAAGCTCTTTGATACGTTTCTACGGAGAGTTCAGGTGTTTGGAAGAAGCTAATCTTATGCTAAATCAGCTCTCCAATGCTAACACCAATGTTTGGGCAGCGAAGGTTACTAACGACTACAGAGAAGGTGAGTTTGAAGAAGTATTCCGGGACTTCATTGAAATGGGTAAGCACGGAATTAAGAAGAACGTTTCAGTGTTCTCTAATGTGTTAAAAGCATGTACATGTGTCAGTGACGGTGGGAGAAGCGGGAAACAAGTGCATGCGAATGCTATAAAGCTAGGGTTCGAGTCACATTGTTTGATCCGATGTCGAGTTATTGAGTTGTATATGAAGTATGGGAAGGTGAAAGATGCAGAGAAAGCGTTCAAGAGCAGGGAATATGAGACGAGTGTTGATTGCGGGAACGCTATGGTCTCTGGTTATATGCAGAATGGATTTCACATTGAGGCCATTAAGCTGCTTTATCAGATGAAAGGGACTGATATTAGAGCACAAGACATGCTTTTAAATGAAGCCCACTTTCAAATATAGCAGAACAATAGATAATGAAAAGGTGATGAACTTGATATGTAAATATCTATATATATATGAGAAACCAAGTGAAAAGATGAGCGATTGTTTTGTCTGGTTGACAAGTATTGATTTCGTAAGACTAAAAATCGGGGGAGAAAAAAAATTAGCTTACATTCATTCATATACCGAGAATGGTTCGGATCTGATCTGGTGGATGTCGGGCGAGAGTTTTTGGATCGGGATATCTGTTTTGCTGATCTGTTACAGCTTCGTATATAACTTCGTAGGCATCAGCTAAAGTTTTAGCGACCCTGATACAAGCATCAGACCTGAGTTTAGGGACTTGCATCTGCTCAAACTCGGGAAAAGAGCCTTCGCCACCCAAAACAAGGCCAAAGAACGCCTTGAGGCAGTCTGATAAAATTGTGGGTGATGTGTCCTGTCGTTCGGATAAAGGAAGTTCGGTTGTGGAAGATCGGAAGACTTGCATTTTGTCTGAAAGACCGCATTTTTGGAGGAGGGTGTGGACTTCTTTCTGGACGAGGAGGTTTATGTGGTTCTCGATCATCGATCCAATGTTCGTTACGTATTGGGACGCGACGTCATATCCTAGCAATGGCTGCTGGATCGCGCATAGACAGTTGATCAGGAATATTTTCGAAGGTGTTTCGTTGTTCTGCAAAAAAAAGACGTAAGAAGAAATCAAATATTACGGTCATGTTTTCAGGTGAAGCACATTGATCTTCTATGCCTAACGATACCTGCAGTGGGGACGGACTGCTAGAGAGTAGAGCATCAACTGAGGTTAACTGGCTTGAGTCCGTACTTGTTCTGCTTCTTCTGGGTAATTGCTTGCTCTTCTTCAATTTATGTGCTTCTGCTGCTTGCTCGCACATCTGCGTATTTGAGAAATTTGTTTTAGTGCACAATCATTACTTTTGATGAACAAGATAATTCCTAAGTTTACACCTACTTCAATATACCTTGATAATTGGGTCAAGCAGTGCAGAGAGGACGGGATCAAAAGCCGGTTTCTCTCCTGAAGCAGAGACCATCATGCTGTTGTAATTCTCGATTATCTCAAGAGTGAGAGAAACTCCTTCTCGGACAGCTGGAGGTGGAGAGAGATCAATGGCTACAGGTGGAGGGTATCGTAGAAGTTTCTCTCCTCGGGTTTTAAGGATGTCGAAGAAGGTTTTCTGTGCAGCATCCTTCACCATCCCAATTGTATTACACAGAGCAGTGTCTCGCCCAAGTAAATCAGAGATCTGCAAGGTGCAAATGAAACCACTAGATCGATATATGTCATATAATACATCTGAGTGACGAGTACAAAAAATTAAACTCACAGTGTAGCTGTAGAATTCCAATGTGTTGGTGAGTTTATAAGAAATAATAAGACTTGGTTGTGATTGCAGAACTTGTTCGACTCTCACTTTGAATGGCCGGCAAACTCCTTCAAAAATTCTATCTAGAACAAATGTAAAATCAGATTCTGCCGCCTTTAGGGCATTCTTCTCTGAGGTATTCTTTGCAGTTGATTTATGGTCAGCTGCCTCTATATCAAACAAAGCATGAATCAACTCTCTTTCTGATGCCAAAGCCTGCAGCCAAAACAACATTTCACGTTAGGAAAGAAGAAACAACCAGATTTTTAATCTAATGTTCATGATAATCCAGTACTTAATTCACACACGATCTGACAGATGTTTTCAATATGCTAAATCTATTGTTGGGTGTAGCAAACAAACTACCATTAAATGAGGGGAACATAGGAGAAGAAAATGTGGTCAAAAACCTGATGTAGCCACCCAAGCATGTCTCCCACATATCGTAAGGGGTCATGGGCGTGAACTTCAATGGGTCGAGGCATGCCTCCAGGTCCTCCACGTGTAAGAGCGCTAATAAACCTTCTAAACAATGCATTGTGCCTCAAATTCCCTACCTGTATGATTTGCATACTTCATAAGGAGCTAGGCAAAAATACTCAAGTATAGCTGTATCATAAGAGTTTCACAGAGACTTAAACTTTAGTGAAGCCAAGAGACTAACCTCCTCTGCGCAATATTTGAAGAGCATGGGTCTCTCTTTGAGACAACGAACAGCGGTCCTCAAAAGCTCACTCACCTCTGGGTTATCAGTATCACCCAGTTTCCTACACTCAGCCTGAACCCACCTAGACGAATCAAGGTTTCTTTGGTTATCTTTGATATCTCAAACTTTTATGAAACTCTAGGCAACAGCAAAAAAATGAAATCTTTATAGTGATTCCTCTTTTGACCCTGGTCCTGAGTTCTCTTGTTAGCCTGGGTGGATTTAGAAAATGCGACCCTTATTTCAAAACAAATCATCTTTCTCTATACCATGAAAAACAGCTTACATTCACCCAAAGTAAAGTTTGAAATCTTTTTGGACCTCAAATGAACCAAATTAATATGATGTTCTAATTATATTGTGACAAAATGTTTTTGTATGGATAACCTAAACTCTATTCCTTCCATGCTACATACGAAATGCATAACTCTTACCATAGTTTAGATTAGTTAGCAAACTAACAAGTGAGGTAAAGAAGCATTCTGGAGAAGTTCAGGAAACACCAAACTATCTAGGTTCCAAACTAGCAATCATAAATTCATGTTATTCCAAACACTAAATTCCTACCAACAAGAAAGAAATAGATATGTACCTGCAAAGGCGCTCATATGCTCCTTCTTGATAGACAGCCATCATATCCATTAGTTCCAAGCCGGCACGCTGCATATACATCGCATACACTCAATACTAACCACGAAGATCCATTTGCAAGAAAAGTAAACACAATTTACGAAACACAGTGATAAAGATGGGGAAAAAATACCTGATGATGCGTCCTGAGAAGTAATTTGCAATTCGAA
Organism: Lepidium didymum; assembly: GCA_963920545.1. Lineage (NCBI taxonomy): Eukaryota > Viridiplantae > Streptophyta > Magnoliopsida > Brassicales > Brassicaceae > Lepidium > Lepidium didymum. The sequence continues at coordinate 20,335,230 of OY986993.1, read as the reverse complement.
TGAATATCTTGAACGTGAGATAACGCTTGGAAGAAATCCTCGTTCAATTCATCTTCCCTAAGCGCTTTAATCTGCCAAACATACATCAATAAAGCAACAGTTATGAAATGATCTGATCACCATTACGGTAAAATTGCAAGAGCTCGCTCACCTCTTCGTTCGAGAGCTGGTAATCACGAAGAAAACAGTTAACAATCTCCTGCCTCTGAGTAGTGACCTCAAGCTCTTGCTTTAACCTTTCAGTGGTACTGATGATATCGCTGGTTGTAGCTGCGGAGCTACTGAGAGCCGCTGCAATCTTATCGCAACAATCAGCAAGAGCATTCACTTCCTTTTCCACACGATCCAATGCGATCTGAGTCGAATCAGCCGCGGTAAGGAATTCACTATTGATCTTAAGAGCGCGCTTCTCGATCGTCGATCTGAGATTCCGCCGCGCGTGAGCACTGTTCTCGTTATAGAAAGTGGATAAAGCGTTCAGCGACGCCACCAGATCCGGACTATCCGTACGACATTCTAATACCTTCTTCAACTTCCGAGAAAGTCCCGGAGCTAATCCCACCGTCGAAGCCATTGTTAGTCTGCTTCGGTCGTCTTTCTATTACAAACGAACTTCAGGCATTTGCCTTCTTCCTCTTCTTCTACGATCTCTGATGATCTTCCTCTCGGAAAACGGTCGGATCTAAAATGCTTCTATTGGGTCCAAAACTCAGTAAGTTAGCCCCAGATTATAATTAATTTTATGGGCCTCTCAAAATGGCCCATTAAATTGACATCATATAAAGAAATTATGATGATGGCCTATAGCAAGATTTCTCACTAAACTTTATTCGAAATTATATTAAGATTTTGCAGTAAAAAATAATACATAATTAAATTTATTGTTAATATAGAAATACTTGTATATGATCTGAATGTAAAACTTTTAAAGGAAAAATTATATTAAATTTTTTCCTCATATGGCAATTGATTTTGCAATTTTAAATGTCAAATCTCTATTTCAAAATTTTGTGGTAAATTACAACTCCAATGCAAACCTCACAATGATGCAGTTTTGTAACTTTGGAACCAAATCTTAGTTATATGAATATTTACATTAAAAACATATATTAGTGATTTCTAATATTAAAGTACAATTTAGTTTTTTTTTGCCGCAAAATATGAATTCATAATTTTGAGGAAAAATCTCAAATTTTTATTTGCAAAGTGAAAATCTTAATTTCGCGATATGTATGTAATTTTACAATTCTTTTTTTTGATTTTCAAGAATTTTAAGATATGATCTCTATACAACTATTGGAAACTATCATGCTATAACTTAGTTGGATTTTGATGGAATACATATTTTATATGCAATCATTTGCTACATAAGTGGAGAAAGATCGTTGTAACCCTAAAATGAACCTACTAATTTTACCATCTAATGATAATTTTGAGTACTTAAACATTAATCCTCCGTAGCTATAAATAACCATTACTTAGCTTTGTATTGTAATGGGCGGTGCAAAGTTGATTAAGGATTGTGTAAGTGTGCAAAGAATAATTAACGGAAAAAGGAAAAGGAGCAAAAAAAAACGTATTGGTGGCCGAGTTGTTCTAGTTACATCACAATATATATATATATATATATATAGGTCGAAAAAACCAATGTATAGTTTAAGCCGTATTACGTGAAATATACGATTGTCTAGAATAGAATTCCAGTTTTATAACTGTAAATGTGGTTATTTTAACCATTCGACTAAAATACTTTATTTCTATATATATTAATTTAATCTGGAAATTTTCTTGTTAAAGCCATATTAATTTGTCTGAGAGTTATAACAATTCTGATTAATTTTTTGCAATTAAGAACATTTACATACGAGAAAACATAATTTAATCAATAAAATAAAATTTGAGCTACTGATATGAAAATTTGAAGTCTACCAAATAAAAAGATTGATAATGAACCATTCAACCAATACCAAAGCACTAACACTCGATTGCATCACAAAATCGATGATTTAGACAAATAATGATTAGGGATGTAAATATTCCAAGTGGGTCTAAGGACCCGACCATGATGATTTATATTAGTCATGGGCATTCGGTTTTTTGGTTCGATTTAGGTTAGTTTTTTTGGTTTTTGTTTTTTTTTTATTTTCGGAAAAGTGGTAACTAATAGGTACCGACGAAAATTTAGTTCGGTTTCGGTTCTGGTTTTTTTGGTTCTTTCAGTTCTTAAAATTTGGTAATCAATAGGTACCTATTAAAATTTGGTTCGGTTACAGTTTGTATACTTTTATTTAATTATTTAAAAAAAATAAAAAAATTATTAAAAACCATAAATTGATTATAAAAAATTGAATGTTTTAGTTTTTTTTAGTAATTTTGATTCAAATTAATTAACAAATTTAGATTATAATTACAATTTTGGATATTACATTATTAAATTCTATATAAATAATTATTTTTAAATATATAATTATATTTTGGTTCTTTCGGGTAACTATTTGGTTCTCGGTTCTTTCGGGTAACTATTTGGTTCTCGGTTCTTTCAGTTCTCAAATTTTGGAACCGTTCGGTTGTTTAGCCGGTTCTAGTTTGGTTCGGTTCCTCTTATTTCGGTTTGGTTTGGTTCAGTTTTGTAGTTTCGGTTATTATGCCTAGGGCTAGTCTATATACTCCAAATGACACACGCCTATGGATGTGATTGGTAACAGCTTTCATTGCTCTGGAAAGCAAATTTTTTTTAGAGCACTGAAATTTAACCAATCGTGCTTTAGGTTTATTTTTTGTTTTCGTTGCTCTAGAAAGCCAATTTTTTATTTATAGAATGTTTTTGACTATGAAAGCCAAAAATCTAAAGATAAAATTTATGATATTTACAAAAATAAATTTCTACAACCATAACTACAGCAAAAAAATCTATAGCTAAAATCCTACAAAAAATTCAAAGTTACAACTTTTACAAATCGGTCCCTATAAAGAAAAATTACATTAACGATGAAATTTTTTGGTTTGTACATTTTTTTATCAGAATTCGACTTCAAATAATTTTATTATCTCGTATAATAAGAAATTTTTTTGTCAACAATAATTCAAATTCATTTCTAAATCCCAAACAATATCACATGAAGATATGCAATAATTTAGAGACGAACTTTGGTGAAATAGACAACAGACGTGATATTTAACCACTTGACCGAATATATTTTTCTTTATAATAGATTTTGAATTTTAAATCAGGTGTTGTCAATTGATAAATAAATAAAGTTATATACACTCGATTTGGATTGTATAATAAACCAATGTAGTTATAATTGATAAAAAAAAAAAAAAACAAATAGTTTCATATAGTACATATTATCTACCGTGTCAATGAATTAGTAACTTCATGAGTGTTTTTCAACGTCAATGATGAGCATGCATTAATTTACAGATGTCACAAAACAGTATATAATTGGCCAAAACATGTTTTCTTTGTTGTTCTGATTGTTTCATAGGTTTGGAAGCAAAGCTTTACTTGATGTATGTCCCATTAATAATCAAAATAGAAATATTCCATTGTAATATCAAATCATGCTGAGTTTTTTTTTTTCTGTTCTACAATCATGCTTAGTTAAAAATATCTGTTTTCCATAGTTCCATGATAAGTCTGATCTCGATTCTGCACACCCACTATATAAAAAACTTATATATATTAACATTGAAATAATAAAGTTTTATTTGTAAACCTAGTTGAAACCAAACACAAGTTGGATCGATTGATTTTGGTTATTTCATTTCTTTGTACGACATAAGAAAATTCAAATTTTTATAGACTTTGAAATTTAGTTTAAATATTGATATGAAATTTCCCAGTTATAATTAAAAAAAATTCTATTTAGCAGAAAAAAAGAACTGTAGTTGAAACCGAACATGATTTTGTTTTTGCTTATTTGTATTAAATAATAATATTATGTGTGTATGCATCGCACTTCGAGAAATGATAAGATATGTTAAGATGGTCAAACTCACAATGATATCCAAAAAATTGTATGAATACTTTCTTCCACTCACAAAAAGAGTTGTTTGAGTAACTAATAAACTAGTAATCATTGAACACGTATTTTTATATACTAGTGATTTTTTACCATATAGTTTGTATTACCCGCCGTTTTTTAATTCGTGGTATTATATTCGATTCTAATGTACACCATTACCTCATTTTTATTGTATATTTAATTCGACCGAAGGTGTTTTTTTAGTTAGGTTTGTCTCTAATCAAATGTATTAATTAAATATACTATTCTTTTTAAGAAAAAAATTTCCCTTTATTTTATATAATTTTTGTACAAAGTTTTGGATTCTAAGAAATACAAACGTATGTCAAAGTAATATTAGACAGCTACTTATTATTGTTATATATCTGAAAAGTAAATATTTAAGTAAAATAATTTTAAAAAGAATACATAAATGAAAAGAGATCTTGATGAGACAAGAGTGGAAATAATATATTTAACTAAAAAATCGAATAAAATCAGCAAAACATGAATGTAATCTTCTTTATTTGAGAGTACATTTAGGAAAATTCTTGTGTTAAAATATAATTAATTTAAAAGAAGATTCTGTGAATTTTTATTTTAAAAAAGAGAAGACACCTATAAAAACTAATAAATAAGAAAAGAAAATCCAATATTGATCATGCTTTTGTTTCAGTTTATGGGCAGTTCTTGATTAAAATCGTACTATAGTTTTTTGGTTAACTTATTTGGTCTTATATATGATTTATCAAATGAACTTTCAACTTGTCCCACTCATTAAGTAAAAAAAATCATTAAACTAAGAAAGTGTACGATTAGTTCGATCGTTCATTGTTAAGATTCCAGATTTTGGACCAACCCAACCAATCAAATTTGTATATTTGTCTATCAGTAATTAATTATGTTTTAACCTTTAAAAACCTAGATTTTGTTTTTTATAAGCATAAAATTCTCAGACCAAAAATTAATTGGGGCCGTAGAAATCTGGATTTATTACTATTAATAATAAGTTATAAATGGTAAAAATAATGAAAATTGCAGTAAAAACATTCGAATTTAAAAAATTAAAATCTGTAGCTGGTTGTATTGTTGGCTTAAAATATTTAAACCAAAAAAAAAGAGATTAGTTTATTCTCAAACCAAATTTAGATTATTTTCTAATTAAATCTTTTTTTCAAGTTTTCAGGTTTTTTATTGATATTCCGGGTTTATATAATTTAGTCTTGTTAGCAGTGATGAAAACAATTTTATTTTACTTTTGTAAGCCAATGGTTAAATTAATTTCCGAGCCATTATAAAGGATGCGTGAATGATATGTGTTCCCATATTTCAGTATATAATTATAATATGCACAGTTGTCAAAAGAAATAAAAATTCGTTTGCAAGCACAATCAAAACATAATAAGTTATTTTTATCTCTTGAAAGTAAACATATATATTCTTGAGGGTTAAATATAGGTAATAATTGTTGAAAAAATATATATATGTAGGTAATAATAATTTGGTGTGACATTATAGTAAATGAATAATCACGTGCGAGTGATTATCTACCAATACCAATGGGTTGTTTGGGGAAATGACAAACAAATCCACATTTATATGATTACAATACTCTTTAAAGGTGACATGTTTTTCATGTTTTGTCTGATAGATTATTTTCATATAATTATACATTTCTCACCAAAAAAAATATATTAATAAATAAAACAAAGCTGCTTTACATTTGTGTACTCTAAAAACGAATCTCATTTCTCTTATATATTAAAGCAATAAACACTTTAATTTTGACCGTGTTATAAATTTTAAAATAAAATTAACATATGCTTTATAACAAATCTTAAAAATAGGTTTAAAGTAGATTTTGTTATTTTTATATAAAAATTCAAACTAATAAAGATTTAATAGAAAGAATAAAAAAAACTAAAATTAATAAAAGTATATCGAGTATAAATTTGGTTCTTGATCCGATTCTGATTCGGGTTTGGATTCGATTTTCCGGATACATAAATTTAGTACATATTATGGTATTTTATCTGGTTCAGTTCATATAATTCGGTATTTTGGTTATCATGATTTAAGACTTATTTAAATATTTTTTATTTTTCACATATGCTTCGGTTCGATATAGATCGAGTTCGGGTTCAAGTATTTTTATATAAAAAATCAAAACTTTTAAAATAATAGAAAAATTTAAGAAGCTAAAATTTGGTTCTCGATTTGGTTTCGGTTCAGGTTTAGTTTTTCGGGCACATCAATTTAGAATCTATTTGGCTAATTTATCGGATTCGATTACTCTAATTCAGATTGATTATAGTTCAGGTTTCGGACCTCTAAAATAATATCTTAAAAACATTATACCAAAATATTAACACAGATCTAATAAATTAAAGGAATGCAGTTTTAAAAGCAATTAAATCTCACGTTATAACGCGAGTATAACCTTAGTTGGTTATTATGACGTAGTTGTTGATTTTATTTGGATATTAATACAGAATTTAATTGATTAGGTTTAAACAGAATATTAGGGTAATGGCCCGAAGAGACTTTTAGGTTCTATAGAGTTTTTAAAAAGTTTCCACGTCTAATTGTTAATCAAACTTTTGCAATATTAATAACTATTGGACATTAGTTGAGAAAAAAAATTATTGATTCTCCATAATACATTTTTATTTGTCAAACAATTAGATCAACAACGTGAGAATCGGCAAGTGGTCTTTAGTCTAGTGGCAGGCGGTAAGTCCACATAAGACATGCGCACTTGCACAACCAGGGATCGAGTCTCACCGCCTACATTATGTAGGAACTTGGCTAATGGGCCGGCCTGTTGTAGTCCAATGTTGACAAAAAAAAAAACGTGAGAATCGAACTCATTATCTAGTATCTAATTAGATGAATGACAAATCAACTGAACCACCTAGTTTTTGACATTTTTCCATAATATTCTAATAATATATATAAATATATAACATTGTAATTTTTTGATGCAATAAATAAAGAAACTAGACATGAATATCATCCAAAATGCAATTTAAAAATAAATTATGAACAACATTTGAATTTTATTTTAGTTATATTTATAAGATATATATATATATATATATATATATATATAAGTGCTAGTATATGATGTCAATAAAACCATATATTTACATTTTGTTTTTTTTGTTAACAGATTTTATAGATTACTCAAAAAGATTTTAAAAGCCAAACAGGAGGATCAATATTTACAATTTACATGTGCTTGTAAGAATGTTATTATTATATCAATATCTGTTAAATTTCAAATTGATTCACGTAACTAGGAGAAATATTATTTTATAATTTTTATTTATTTTTGAATAAATAATACAATACGGTTTCATTGTAATCGAACTTCAAGTCGCTCTTTCACCGTATAAAATTATAATTTCTCTACTAATAGACTGAAAGAAATTAAATGTATAGTATCATTTATTTTATTTGTTTGTATTTATTTGTATCAGTTTTAATTGATATAACCACTATTTACATCATTTTTATAAATGATTTCGAAAATAGTGACTGAAATAATTAGTGTTAATTTAAGTAATTAATGCAACTATTTTTATCATATTATACGTGATGTCTCGTATAGTTATAAAAAATATAATAATAATATCAAATCACATATAATATGTCATTTGTTAATAAGTAATTATATATATTATTATTTATTTAAATGATACAATATTACTGATGTTGTGTATAATTTTTTTTATAGTAATAAAATTTATTAAAATGTTCACAGAATTATCTTTAACTATTTGTTCTCTTATCTCCTCAGTATATATATATATATATATATATATATTATATGAAATTATTTCGATGATTGAAAGTCCGAAGCCTATAAATTATAAACAAAACAGGTAATATATGACTAGAACATAGGAGTATTAAATATGAATGCGTGCATAACTTCTGTTCATATTTGTAGCCATCGACACCTATAAATATGATTTAGCTTTACACCAAACTCTATATTGATTTTAGATGCATAGATACCTATATATAGATTAGAATGTTAATACTAAAGCTCACACGTTTGAAAACTATGATTAGCTACGATAATCATATCTACATTCTAAAAGTTAAAATTGTGTCGGTAAATCTATTAGCTATATATAGCATATAATATGTTGTTTACTTGTCACTTAGAATTAGAAATAGTTGTACATATTTTACATACACACAAAATCATTTCAATAGGCATGAAAGTTCAACTACGAAAACAGTTATAAAAATTCATCAAACAGCCACGCATATTAAAAAAATACATTTAACCACGATTTTCCACAGTAACGATCGTGATTGTAAAGTTTAGCCATTAGAAAAAATTTGTGATTGTACGATCGTTGTTGCAGAATTAGTTTGGCTCCTCAAGTGTTATATCTTTGTACTCTCATAACTTCTCCAACATGAGATCTCTTATTTGTGTTAATTCTGTAGAAAAGCGAGAGGAGGCCATTATTCCATTTCCAAGATTCACTTTGTCTCTACAACCAAACAGTCCCCTCGAGACATGTTCTGTCACACGCTATATCACGCAATTCTCTACACTATACCTACACTTCGAAAAATAAAGTTATTTATTTAACAAAAAAAAAAACTATCATGATATTGCCAAGTTTTTGTATTAAAAAATAGGCATTATGCTGAGTTTGAAATTTATGTGAAGAGATAGAAATGACAATGACAAAAACTAGTTGGCTTAGTATTCTTATTTTTATATTTTACAATTTTTGATGAAAGATCTCTTTAAAGTAATTTTAGCAACGTTACAATAACATACTATGAAAAGAAAAAAATTACTGAAAAAGTTATTTTGTTTAATTTCCTTTAATACACTAATTTTTATTTATTTGTTTGTTATACAGCGATATATTTTTTTAACTTAATAAATCAATAAATTTTATTAATTGGTTGTTTAGCTAATGATTTGTAAAGATTCAATTTTCATAAATCATTTATTTTGATTAAATCTTCTTCTTCTTTTTTATAACGTTACACTTCTAGGTAAAAAAAGACCAACGAAAAGTTTAATTAACGAGTAGGGAAATTGTTTTGAGACAATTTTAGTAATAACGAAATATTTGAAACAAAAATTTTAGTAATAATTAACGAGTAACAAAAAGACCAACAAATTCCTCAATACACTAATGTTGCTAAGTAATTGGTTGTTTTCTTGTAGTTGGTTTGAAGTAAAGAAATTGGACAAAAACAACGAAATAAGTGCAATATTATATATATATATATATATAATTATTAAAATTCCGGTCACCAAAATAATATATCATTATTAAAATTACGGTCACCAAAATAATTTCTTGTGAATGGCCTGATTTTATTTCAATTGAGTTAAACAAATTATAAGCATCTAAAGCTCCAAACACACCATATTTTTATGCGGTAGAGACCTACGAAACAACATTTTGCTTAATGGTTACGTTGTAAACCGTACAATATATACTTAAAAAAAATTTGTATTTTGATTAAGAGCCACATATTATCATTAACTTTAGTTGAACAGAAAAAAGGCATAATAAATATAAACAACAGTTGATTAATTTGTGTGCATAGCTTTATGTTTAAATTTAGTGAATAAAATATGTCAATATATATATAATATTCATTTATCTCTTCCCCTATATATATTTTTCAAATTTAAAGCGAAAAAATAAAGAAGTACAATCATATAAACTGATTTACTCGAGTCTGATTATATAGACAATAAATTAATATTAAAATAATTGGTTAGGGCATTAGGAGGTAAGAGATGGGGGGCCATAAAATCAAATGAGAAGAGACAAACATTACTTTGAAAGATCTTCTTTTATCACTTTTTTTTCCAATCTTGTCTTTCGTATGTATACGTATACAACTATTGACACATCATCTCATGATTAAAGCCAATTTTTTTTAATAAAAAAATTAGTACAAATTTGGAATCAAAACCATGGCTTTAATTGGTAGCAAAATGTTTGGAAACAAAAAGTTTGATTTATTATCATTCAGCACAGGTTAAAATGGTTGTTTGAAAACACTTTAAAACGATTGTGGCCTGATTGGAATTATTTTATATTTTTTTAAAGAAAATATTTTTAAAATCATATTTTAAAGTAAAAAATAAACTAAAATATGATTGATTTAGTTAAAATCTTTTACAAAAATCAAAATAAAAGCAATTTCAATCAAACTTTCCCAATTAGCAATTGCTTTCATTTGGTTGTTTTGAAAACAAAAATTTTTGTAAAATATTTCAATTAAACTAATCATATACTAGTTTGTTTTTTACTCTAAAATATATGATTAGTTTAATTTCATTATTTTACAAAGATTTTTTCTTTTCAAAGCAAAAAAAACGAAAACAATTCCAATCAGGGCCTATATCTTTTGATAAAGTCATTATCAAATAGATTTATTTATCATCGTTTGTATAATTCCTACACAATTTTTTTATTTATGAACTACGATGAGAAAAAGTGAACAACGTAACATTTTCTCATTTATTTTCATCATAGAAATCTTATCTTAAAAATATTAATTATAATATGTATTTATTTATTTTCATGTTAAAAATGTTTAAAAAATATATTATTATTTAAATAAAATTCTATTCACTAAGTTTTTTTCTTTGATTACATTATTCAACCGCAACAATATTATTAATCAATTTTAATTTTGAAATGATTTTTATTAAAACAATTTTTTATCAACCGATATCTCTATTTTCAAACGGTTTTCATTTTTTTGTCAACAGTTGAATCGACAAAACCCGATCTATAGCGTAAAGTTCATCCATAAAATTTATTTTTAATCTACTAGTGTAGGGGGAGGAATCGAACCCCGATGTCTAAGCCTTTTGCTGGATCATCCTAACCACCAGACTAAGAGTAACTCGGCAAACGATTTTCATTTCAATTATTTATTTTTTCAACTATTTTATTTAAACGGGATCAACAAACGAATCCTATATCGTACATATGAAGCGTGAAAGTTTACAAATCAACGAAGTAACATTTTATGAGATCATCAGTAACATAGGTAATTAGTTACATGTGCACAATAATTGGTCTATAGCATCTTTTACAAGTTAAGGTAACCTTTGATATAATGAGGAAAAGTACTCTTAAAATTCATCATGAAACAGTAATTAAAGATTGGAAAAAACATATATAGAAAAAAACGAAAAAGATGATGTGAAATGAGGAAGATAATATAAAAAAGTGAGTTAATAAAAAGATTAGAGGAGAAGATGATTGGTGAGAGTGTCATCAAAATATTGTGATCTCATTTTTTTTGAGTGCTTTCTTAGCAAACATATCGAAGATTGCATCCCACCGTTATTCCCACTTTCCACGCGTGTGTTTGTCTTTTCTATTTCCATTTCATTTCACATCCTTTCTTTATTCACAAACTATTGTTTGAAACTTAATTTATTCGTATTAAGATTTCACAATAATTTGTTCACAATAACCTCAATGAGAGCTACACTCAACCTATAAACGTTAACTATATATTAAACCGGAGTTAATGCAGTAGATTGAGTGGATGCTGATGCACTACGGATTGTGTTGAATGGATAAAACTTAGCATAAAATCAAAATTCTAGATACCAAGTAGATCGATTATCTAGATTCGAATTCTAGTAAAAAAAACTATAGAATTGTAGATTAAACTATTTGACTAAATATAAATTTTGAATAAAAATTACTTGATTGTTAAATGGTGAAAATAATAGGATTAGCATATTTACGAATTTTGATGTTAAAGTTGTATTAGAATTATATAATCAAAATCGTAAATCTTGTTATGCAAAGTTACATCAAATTTCGATTATAAAAAAATTATAGAAGTAGATATTTAGCCGTTTAAATATAGTTTCCAAATAAGAATCATTTGATTATTAAATGTTGAAGCAATTATAATATGATTAACTCATTTATGAATTTTAACACTAAGTTGTACTCGAATTAAATTTAGTTAGAAAGAATACTAGTATTAGTCTATTACTTAGAGAGCGGATTATGCAATTATGAATAGTTTGTTTAGTCGCTATCTAATCATTGATTGATTTTGTTTAATGTAACGTGTGTCTGTCTAATAATATAATTTAGAATTATATTATTACTAAAACACTTCATAGCCACATATTTATTATTGTATAATATTCATTCATTATACTCAATTTTTGCTGTTTTTTCAATAATTTGATAGAAAATATCTGATCTATAACACAAACTTTAAATTTTATTAAACATAATTATGCATCTATTCATAATCGAACTATAGAGATAAGCATTATATAACCACAATTGGTCAAACATACTTCCTCCATTTTTTGCGGTTTTGTATCAAATTTTAGTTGTTTAGTTATTTCATGTACGTAACAATAAATACACTTAAATGTTTTTAAATAAATTTATTTGCTGATCTCTCTTATATATATGGTTTAGTTATACAGGGTAAAAAGATAGAACAATATAATAATCATGTTCGAAGTTTTAATTATTAGCATGAACTGACGATCTATAAGGATTCTTTCACGTGTCATTTACTATCGACAAGTTACTGGTTCAACAATTCTTAATTGTATAAAAATGAGTCAACCCAATAATACATATAAATTATTAAGTTGGACTGTCGAGAGATAGAAGAGGATGAACATGATTGTGGGAATGTCACGTTACGTATGATCTCTTGGTTTTTGCCTTAAATCATATTATTATTCCCATCAAATTTTCAGAAGAATTTAGATTAGTAGTCATGATTAAACGAAGCGAACAATTTTACAAAGCATTCCAATGAGATTAGTGATAGTAAAATAAACATTTTTCCAAGAGTAAAAACAATCATGCAAAGCAATATATTATGTTAGAGAGCAATTGACTTCTTTTTTTTGTCAACACTAGACCACAACTAGTCGGTCCATTAGCCAAGTTCTTACATAATGTATAGATAGTAGAACTCAATTCTTAATTATACAAGTACGCATATCTTAGTAGACTTACCGCATACAACTAGACTAAAGACTACTTGCTATTAATTGATTTACTTTTTAATCGAGAAAAACAAGACATTAATATGACCAAAATTACACGCAATTAATGGCAATATAAACGAGTCAATAACACTTTGATACGTAGCTAACACTAAACCCAGTAATGTTGTACGACCTCACTAATCATTATTATCATTCTTTTTTTTGTTAAATGATTAAGATAACTTGTTGGAAAAACTGTTTGTTTTAGTATTACTAAAATGAACTTGAGCTTCTTTAATGTTAATCAATTTAAGATTATGGTACAAGAATGTACGATATTTTTGGTCGGCACTAAAATGTACAAACTTAGAAATGATTAAAACGAAAACCACAAAATTGCTTAATATTATATATAAATATCTATGACACAATTATTTATGGCTTAAGATATTTTTGTCAACAATAAATTGACAAAAAAACGATTCATATCTAAAAATTTATTCAGTAAATTTTTTTTTTAATCTTCTACTTTTGCGGTAGAAAAATATTGAACTATACATAAACGGAAAAAAAGTTCGGCATGACTAGAGATTTTTAATCATTATAAATTATTTATTAGCTGATCTCGTTATTCAATTTTTTTTTGATCAGCAATAATTGTATCGATAAGATTTTATCTATAGCCAAAATTCTCTAATTAGAGTTGAGTGAAATTCAAACTACCACTTGGTGTCAAACTACATCAGGGGCATACGTTTTCAATCTAATTAACTAATCAATATAATGTTTATATAAAATGAATTATATTTTTGAAATTACTTATTGGTTTGATTTTCTTCGATTAGAGTTTTGTCAATTTGATTGATAAATATTTAATGTGGAAAGAAAATCTTGTCAAAGATATTATGTCCTTACTTTGTTTTTATAATAAAGATTGGATTATAAATTCAAATCTGAAGCTTATAGTTTACCAATTAACTATGTATGGCATATAAAAAATGTAATCACGATCCTTAAAAAATGGATCAAACGCCTCTTCTAATCATATAACATCTATTGTTTTTAAACTATTAGACAACCTTCATATCGTTTGACAAGAAAAAACAAAAAAGACAACCTTCATAATGACGAAGCTTCGATGATTAATTATTACAAGATTAGATATATGAAGAAAGATTAAGAAAAGTATCTCACTAAAATATTAATAGTATATTAATGAAATACGTAATGGGTACTTCACCAATACTCATGGATCTTAATATAGTTTCTTTTATATATCTTGATCACTATGATTTAAAAGATAAATTGTCTAATGGTCTTAGACTGTTTATAGAAATACTAGAACTACAGATCAAACCTAGGTTAGGTGAAGAAACTACAAAAATACAATCACCAACCTAATTATGTTTTTTCTTTTTTTTTAATATATATACTTAGTATACTAAATACTTTTTTGTAGTGTACTAAAATACTTGCTTTTTTACGTTATAGAGTTGATCAATAAATAAGAAAAGTAACAATTGGAATCAAATTGTATGAGTGGCTGGGTCACATCCACGCATTGTTTCTTAAATATTAATATCTCTTATTTATCAAATAAAACGTAATAAGGACCTGACATGAGAACAAGCACCCACCACTCCAGTTTCAGAGTGCGTGACACGTGTCAATTTCTGAACTAATATCTAAAACTCACTAAATGACATTTTCTCTACACTATGACACATATATATCAGTTATTGTTTTATACTAATCAAATTATTGATCCTACTAGTTTCCCTTATTTTTATCTCTATATTTATTTATTTTCAATTTATATTATTTTTTATTAATAATTGGATCGCAAAAATTCGAATACATCTTTAAAATTATTTATTCATTACTAAACTGAGAAAAATACCACCAATTCATTCTAATATTAAATACAACATAAAATATACTGAATATATACATGCAAGTGGTCTTTAGTCTAGTGGCAGGCGGTAAGTCCACATAAGATATGCTCACTTGCATAATCTGGAATCGAGTCCCACCGCTTACATTATGTAGGAACTTGGCTAATGGACCAACCTGTTATGGTCCAATATTGACAAAAAAAAAATATATACTAAATATATACACACTTACATATGTCTGCGAAGTATATATTTAAAGTCTAAACCTAAATTAAGTCTCCAGACTCCATTAACCATGAAAATCCTTAACTACTAGATTAACTCACTTTACCTGTTTTTTCTCATATATCATATATATATATATATATATTATATAAACATTCATTTATTATATTTGATTAATAAGTAATATAAGCAAGTTGAACGAAAGAAGAGGTGCCCTTGGAGAGGATGCGCACCATTATAACCAAGAGAAATTATTAAATTAGTATTAAAAATTAATTAATGAGAATAAAAATTTAGAAAAAGAGAAAGAAAAAGGCAAGGAGTGTCTGGCTCCACTTGGAGTCCGTGCACTAATATGTTATGCGAAGATCTGAAACAGTACACATTATTATTTACTCGAAAAAAGAAACTTTATATACTGCGTATTCAATATTCTGTGAAGATAATTAGATGCTCTTTTCTTTATATTATCTGCAACTTTATGTTAACATATAAAGGGTTATGCGTTTAATTATAAACTCTAAATTGTTGTGTCGAAAATAAATCCACCGTCAATTTCAATTTCAAATTTTCTATATAACAACAAATTAACCTATATTTAGATCTAATGTCTAATTCCATTTAAATTATACATGCAAGATCTAATTGTATCCAAAATTAGATAATGACTATTGAATTTCATACATAGTATATAAAATCAATCTAATTGCACAAATTACTGGATAATTATGGTTTTGTTCTAAACCAACAATCAGTTACGATCTTAAATCATTAATTAACCGAATTTAAACCCGATCAAATCTCAAATAGACAACCAAATTTAAGCAGGTTAGGATAAACATTGTCTATTTGAGATTTAGTCGGGTTTAAAATTGGTTTATGCTCGGTTATGATTTTAAACTATTAATTAACCAAGCATAAACCAATTTTAGACCCGACTAAATCTCAAATAGACAACGTTTATCCTAACTCACTTAAATTCAGTTGTCTATTTGAGATTTGGTCGGGTTTAAATTCGGTTAATTAATGATTTAAAATCGTAACTGATTGTTGGTTTACAACAAAACCATAATTATCCAGCAATTTGTGTAATTAGATCGATTTTGTATACTATGTGTGAAATTCAATAGTCATTATCTAATTTTAGGTGCAATTAGGTGTTGCATGTATAATTTAAATGGAATTAGACATAAAATCTAAGTATATGTTAATTTATTGTTATATCGAAATTTTGGAGTTGAAATAGACCGTAGACAAAAAAAATTAAAAAATAAACTCTAAATTGTTGGTCTACTTAGAATCGTTAATTACCCGTGCGTGTGTACAAGTGATTCTATGATATAATGAAACAAAGTAAAAATAAAATAAAATAAAAAGATAAATAACTCTATAGTAGAGAGTCTTCTTCTATATGTGAATATATGCGAAAATACTATATACTAAAATAATGAATTATTTTACAGTAATAAAATATTATTTGTATTTTATATGTTGGTGTATCTCGTTCTGAGTGGAAATATGATTGACTTTTGCTTCTTCTTTTTTTAACTTGAGGGTTAAACAAATGAAGTTGAAAGTTAAAGAATAAGTCTCTTTCACTCAGATTTTCCTCAACGAAAAGGAAAACTAATTTATAGCTTATATTTTATTCAAACTTACATGTTGGGAGGGAAAAACAATTCTACCTAGGTTTTTCTTCTTTTGGTATACGACAGATTCTAGGGTTTACCACTTGGGAGTTGGGACAGTGAAAGGAGATTAGTGATGGACATGGATTAATGTATCCTAAATTCTTTTGAAAACCGTAATTTGTTTCATTTGGAGCATATCACGTAATGATCTATAAATCGGATATCCAGTCACTCCGATAAAAAATTTAAAATAATTTAATTAACAAATTATATTTTTTTCATAATATTAATATTTCATATGTAAAATATTTTTTCTTAAGTTATTTAATTCGCCACTAGTTTTATTTCTAAAGTATAAAACAAAAACAGAAAAAAGCTTTTAGACCTAACTATCAAGAAATGCTAATCTTCTTATTTCTTTGTCGCTGGTAGTGTCTTTGACCGCCGGCGTCAAACTTTTTTCTCAATGTCTTTCTACTCATTCTCTATCCGTCTTTGTCCTTCTCTCTGTTATCTTGTCGTTATTCTCTTTCCATTTGTTATTCACAGATATACTTTGTCAGAAAAGTTGGTCGAAGCCATTTCTTCCGGAAACAAGGAAACCTTCAACCTCTTCACCACTATCTTCCTTCGCCGGAGCTGATGTCGCTGCAACCACCATTCTTCTGTTACTTCTCAGTGTTTTCGTTGTGCTCTTGTTTAAGCTCATCTTCACAGCTGGAGGTTTCATATATCTTTTCGCCGGTGAAGAAATGGCTCGGGTTCGTTGAAGTTTTGCCCAGATTTGTCGCTCCACCATCTCCCATCTTCGGTTCTGATGGAGTCATCTCCTCCACCGATTCCTGCTTGTCCTTTGACGGCGGAGGATCTTTCCCAAATTCGCGGTAAAGCTCCGGTGACTCGCTTCTCTAGTTTGGCGGCGCTGATGTTCAAGCTAGGATTTCTGCCTGTAGCTTCCAAGCATGCCTAAGCCTTAATGAGCCTGTTTGTGGGTCGGATTGGTGGACTTATTTTTTAAAGTTTAGGTATTCTAAATTTATTTTCCTAGAGTTTATATGGATCTGGGCTTTTGAGCACAAAACATTTCCTATGGACCTTAGGGAATTTAGAATTAGAATATATTTTATTAGAAGGTCATATGTTAATCTAACGTCTCTTAGGAGACTGTTAGAAACATTTTCCTCCGAAATGGAGAATCTGTTACCACAAGTTTTCTCTGTTGTAGAGAAACTATTTCAAAACTCGACTCGAACCTGGTTTTTGAATAGCGTTTCAAAGTGTTCGACTGCCTTTTTCGGCGACAGAATTTTCAAGACCCTCTTCCGAGACAATAATACATCTCCAACCTTTATCTAAGAGCTTTTGTGCGTTTGAGTTACTCTGTCGGGATGCAATTTATCTTGGATTATTGCTTGTATCGAGTATAATATATTTATCGCTAATGTAATCGTGAACTTTTAGTTTAATGATATCAGTTTATTGACAACAAAAAAATTATTCATTTAGCCAAGATGGATAGTGATAATTCTCTCTTTACAAATCTTTATACACTAAAATTCTAAAGTAGGAATAGGACTAATGATCACTAGCTAGACCAGTTGACAAAAACAAATTATTCAATTCAAAAAAATCTGGTCTGAATTACGTTTGAAATTAAAGAATCCGAATTTTTTTATCAGAGAACTTTCAACGAAATGGAATTAATTAAGATGAGGAGGATCATATTCTGACTATCAATTTTACACCATAAGTAAATCTTCTTTTTCCAAATCATCTTAATTCTCAATCATATATTCCTAGATATTATTATTTAATATCTAGGAATTATTCTTATGGGATAATTCACTAAAAAAAAATAAAAAATTCTCAATGCTCGTAAACGCAACGCGACATCTCTTAAACAAAACAAAGTAAGTGTTAATGTCTTCAGTTGTAGTTTATTCTGTATAAAGGTTTGACCTTAATGTTAAAGTTTGTTATAAAAATGACTGCAACCTCAGCTGATAAGACAATACAGAATAAGCATAAAATATGCAAAATAAAAGTAATAGTTACAATCGAGAAATAAAATTGCAGAAAAAAGTAATTGGTTAAACACATAATTTAGTTGGAATAACTTGGAGAAGGAGAGGTATCAAAATGAATCTAACTTTCTAAACAATTCTTTGCAAAGATTATTACATTGGTACACAGATTTATAGTGGATAATTAAATAATAAAAATGTTTATCTCCAGAATTATTATTCTTTCAGTTTTTTTTTGGTTTTTGTAAAATCTTCAATACCAATTTTTCATTTCCCATATATAAACTTAAAATGGTTTTTTGATTCAACTATTGATAAAAAAAAAATCAAAATTATAGCGTTGGAATCTCTGGAAATTAATTATAAACAAAAGATTTATTATATTATCTCATTTTAAATAATGACAAGAATGAATAAATTGATGGACAATATAAATATTAGATTCAATTGGAAAGTATTGTATATATATCTCTCACTTTGTATATATATAAAATGGTCGAGAGAAAAAATAATGCACAAACATTGAGAATAATAGAATACATTTTTTTGATAAAACAAAAGAATAAACTAATAAAGACCAGATTATATAACCCACTTGCTTTCAATATCCACATTTAACCTCTACAAGTTTATTTAATCTCAAATTTATTTATTTTTATCAAAAAAAATTATTATGTTTTTTTTTTTCTAAGATTGCTTCGCCGTTGTTAGAGTACTTGAACTATGTATTAATTACTAGTAATATCTTTTTTTTATCAACAATTAGATCGACAATGATCCAATTCATAGCTTAAAATTTACTCATAAAATTCATTTTTAATCTATTAGTGTAGTAGGAAGAAATCGAATCTCGATCTATGAGTCTTTAACTGGATCATCCTAACCACCATACTAAGAATAACTCGACAATTGCTAGTAATATCTAAATAAAATATTATATACTGAGATTACCAGTTATATTAATATACCTAATCTATGATTAGTATACTATGAAGAAATAATAGGCATATCAAGATTGCGAGTTAGATTAGTATACTTAATAGATAAAATTATTCATTCTTTTTAGCACGATGAAAAATTATTGTAACATATATTATTTGAGTTTAGACATACATGATTGAAATAAAATAAAAGGATTCTTTTCAAACCTCGAAATCGTTTTGATTTCTTCTCAATTTCTAGATCAACCGATATAGATATTGACAAATGAAAAAAACTTGTAGATATACATGGTGTTATATATAATTATTTACACCATCTTATGTGTAGTATACACATACGAATATAGGAGTAAAATCAAACATAAGATTTCATGAGCATACCAATTATATATCTTTGGGTTATTTTTATTTTTGTTAAGATATATCTTTGCTTTGGTAATTAGAATGATACAGCTAATAATTTGGTATCATTTCATTAGATTCCTCTCACTACGTTATAGTAAATTAAAAACGAATTTTAAGGAACACAGTACATCTCTCCAAGACTCCAATCGTTTGCTCTTTTCCTATGTGAATTCAGTAAGCGGTCAGTCCCTGGGGTTACATACGCACGATAACGTCCCTCATGACCATCTACTTTCACTTCTCAGATATTACAGTTGTCGATCCATTTTTCTAGCCATCTTTACCTCATTATTTCTTATATTTATTCTACACAAAACTTATTTACAAAAACAGAGTATAATAATAGAATAAGAACACGAGTTAATTAAATTGAAAAACGTTCTTAATTACTATATAAGAGATTTGCTGGCTCTAGTCTCGTCTTCTTGGATCCAGGTTCGTCCCCTTTAGCTGTTTACCAAAGACGACCTCTAGATCTAGGAATTAAATGCACCAAGTAAACATAGAATTTTCTGTTAAAAAAAGTGAAAAAAACAGAAAAAAAAAAGAGAACAGAGAATTGATAGAGTAATGTGACGTTAGAGTGTCAACTTTTGTCTAAAATATGTATCCCACTGTGGTTAAATAACAACAAGAACAACGTGCGAAGATACTTTGTCTTTTATTTGGATGATGGAGAATTCACTAGAGGCTAAGCCTGACCATTCTATGTGTCATTATCCATATATTTTTAACCAGAATTTCTCTATCAAACGAACTTATCCTCTACTGGATTTTGTCATGGCCGTATAAGACAGATGTAATCTCAAATCCAACCTATTGCACAGATAAATCTCCGGTGGTTAAGACAAGAATAGTGGTATAAGATTCTCAGGCTATCACAAGGATATGACATGAAACACTATTGTAATGTGTAATTTTAAGTTTCTGCAGATTTGGATAATGAAAGGAAGTGCATCTATGACAAGATCACCAGTTCTATTTACTATTTATATGGTGTGCTGTTTTTCAGCAAAGCAAAATTGATAACTTCAAGAAACAAAGTGTTCCACATGCAGATAACAACAGCACATGAAAGAGCTTGATAATGTTAAGAGATATAGCAAAATGATATGAGATGCCATGTGAGAGATAAACCAAAATAAATTTGTAAGAATTATAAGATATTTTAGTCTTTTGAAGATTTAGAGGATCTTCCCACTTGGATTGGTTGTGATATAAGCAGTTTATGAGTTCTGAAATGGTGGAGAGCATAATTATTGGTCATGTATTATGCAAAAGCCGCAAAGTCTCTTCTTTTTCATTTCCACTTTTTTATTTTCTAATTTATTTTATGTACAATTGTAAATCATCTGTGTGAAAGAAAGAAGTTTAAGAAGTTACCAAGTCGAATAGTTGAAGCATGATGGAATCTGGTACTTATGCTTTGAACGCCTTTATTAGATCGTACTAACGACCGTGTCATTCTGATTATCTGCAATCACATCAAACGGTTAAGAGCTTGGAAGAACCTAACAACGGCAGATGAAAAATTCAATAGAAACAACTTTGTAAAGCGACAGTTGAAATATTAGAATCCACAGGAGTCAAGACTCAAGAGGGATGCTTTTTTTAATCTATAATAGAATTAGAGGTAAGATTCTGATAAATGGAACAAATGAAGAGATAGGTATAAATATTTGGTAAAGCAGTTAGCTTTAGAATAAATTAACCAAAGGGTGGTGAGAGCAAGAGAGAGAAGGTGGGAACCCACCATAGACGATTGATCGGCCAACATCGTAAAGAAAGCCTTTTCTATGTCTCTCTCTTCCTCTTTCTGTTCTTACAACACAGAGCAGTAATTCCATACTACTATATATTCATGTGCTCACATGGTTTCCCTTTGAGGGAGTTCAAGAAGAAAGTTACCAAAGACACTTGCTTCTAAGCTTTCTTATTGTTTCTTTACTCTGACACCATTAGGACCATTTAGTGATTTCCATAAGAGCATCACGACGACTACAACAGTTACAAATTCAAGGACGAGTACAGAACCTGGTTCAGGAGCCATCATGCCTCAGAACTGCATAGCACCTAGACCTGAAGAAGATGGTGGAGTTATGGTACAAGGTATGACAGACATGTCAGACACGCAGACCAAGTCTGAAATAGCCTTCCCCATGGTCACTTCACAACCTGGTCTCCAGGTTTCCATGTACCCCATAACTCTCAAGGTGTGTGTCTCCCTCCCTGTCTCTGTCTCTTTCTCCTGCAAAAGAAAAATCAGTCTTTTTTTCTTTTCTTTTCTGCTAAGCTGTGTTTTTACCTGAAAAAAATCTCATCTGAAATATTTCTTTCTCTTCTTCCTCTACCGGGGTAGTTGATAACTAGACGGGAAATCATTCTAACGATGTTTTCCATTGGTTACGTTGTGGTTATATAGTTTGAGGAGGTTGTGTACAAGGTTAAGATAGAGCAGACAAGCCAGTGTTTGGGATCGTGGAAAAGCAAAGAGAAGTCGATTCTGAATGGAATAACAGGAATGGTTAGTCCAGGAGAGATTCTAGCCATGTTAGGCCCATCAGGAAGTGGCAAAACCACTCTTCTCTCAGCTCTTGGGGGCCGCCTCTCCAGAACTTTCTCAGGTAAAGTCATGTACAACGGTCAGCCTTTCTCTGGCTGCATCAAGCGCAGAACAGGGTTTGTTGCTCAAGACGATGTCCTGTACCCTCACCTCACTGTTTGGGAGACCCTCTTCTTTACTGCACTTCTACGGCTACCAAGCAGCTTGACCAGAGACGAGAAGGCTGAACATGTGGACCGAGTCATTGCTGAACTTGGATTGACTCGATGTACAAATAGCATGATAGGGGGCCCCCTGTTCAGAGGAATATCAGGAGGGGAAAAAAAAAGGGTTAGCATTGGTCAGGAAATGCTGATCAATCCTAGCTTGCTCCTTCTTGATGAACCCACTTCAGGTCTTGATTCGACAACTGCTCAACGAATCTTGACCACAATCAAACGGCTGGCTTCTGGTGGACGAACAGTTGTCACTACTATTCATCAGCCATCAAGCCGCATATACCATATGTTTGACAAGGTGGTTTTGCTGTCTGAAGGAAGTCCCATCTACTATGGCCCTGCATCTTCTGCTGTTGAATATTTCAGTTCTATTGGATTCTCCACTTCCATGACAGTTAACCCAGCTGACCTTTTACTTGACCTTGCAAATGGTAACAACCTTTCTTTAAATCTTCTAGATGATGAAAAATGAAGAAAAAAAAAAGAAGTGTTTTAATATATTGAACTTGGAAATTCTTAGGAATCCCACCCGATTCTCAGAAAGAGACCACGGAACAAGAACAGAAGACAGTAAAAGAAACCCTGGTTTCAGCTTACGAGAAGAACATTTCTACTAAACTGAAAGCTGAACTCTGCAATGCGGATTCTCACAGCTATGAGTACACCAAAGTTGCTGGTAAGTTTTGCAGACTGAAGTAGCTTTGTTTTATTCTGCTTCTGCTCTTCTACATCACTTATAATCTGATGTTATTTCTCCTTTCAATGGAACAGCAAAAAATCTTAAGACGGAACAATGGTGCACAACCTGGTGGTACCAATTTACTGTATTGCTCCAAAGGGGGGTCAGAGAGAGGAGATTTGAATCTTTCAATAAGCTCAGGATATTCCAAGTCATCAGCGTGGCTTTTCTTGGTGGCCTTCTTTGGTGGCATACTCCAAAATCTCACATTCAAGATAGAGTAAGTCTCTTCTTCATGATGAAAGATATAGATAATGGTCATCTTGAATGATCACTACTTTCCTCCCATCACAGTCAAGCCAACAGGCATTCTTTTGAATATGCACATCAGATTTCTAACCATCATTATAATTTTATTCTGTATGCAGACTGCCTTGCTCTTCTTCTTCTCAGTCTTTTGGGGCTTCTACCCGCTATACAACGCGGTTTTCACATTTCCCCAAGAAAAAAGAATGCTAATCAAGGAGCGGTCTTCAGGAATGTACCGTCTTTCCTCCTATTTCATGGCTAGAAACGTTGGGGACCTACCTTTGGAACTTGCCCTTCCAACTGCTTTTGTGTTCATAATTTACTGGATGGGTGGACTTAAACCTGACCCCACGACTTTTATCCTCTCGCTACTGGTTGTTCTCTATTCTGTCCTTGTTGCTCAAGGTCTTGGCTTAGCCTTCGGTGCTCTTCTTATGAACATCAAGCAAGCCACAACACTAGCATCTGTTACTACACTCGTGTTTCTTATAGCCGGAGGGTATTATGTGCAACAAATCCCTCCATTCATTGTTTGGCTCAAGTACCTAAGCTACAGCTACTACTGCTACAAGCTGCTTTTAGGTATTCAATACACAGATGACGACTACTATGAGTGTTCAAAGGGAGTCTGGTGCAGAGTTGGAGACTTCCCAGCAATCAAATCAATGGGATTGAACAATCTGTGGATAGACGTGTTTGTTATGGG
Organism: Lepidium didymum; assembly: GCA_963920545.1. Classification (NCBI taxonomy): domain Eukaryota; kingdom Viridiplantae; phylum Streptophyta; class Magnoliopsida; order Brassicales; family Brassicaceae; genus Lepidium; species Lepidium didymum. The sequence continues at coordinate 20,310,626 of OY986993.1, read as the reverse complement.
AGTGATGTTGGTTGGTTATCGACTTATAGCCTATATGGCATTGCATCGGGTGAAGTTGAGGTAAACATGCAGCCAAAGGAAAACTACGTAACCCCAAGAAGCTCCAAAGAAAATTTTCCTCACTGCAACCAAGCAATAATATTAGTATTAGAAAAGATAAATGTCCGTCGAATTTTGGTCATGTTATTTACGTATCCGAGATATATCCGACGACTTTTTTTTTTTAATTTTAGGCTAGATGATAATACTCCTAAGTTTGAGAATAAAACAGTGAGATAATGTATAAGATAAGAAGGGAAGCCAAGTATATACGAATTCCCATTTGCAAACAGTGAAACGAAAGTGACTAAACTTTCGGTCCACTCTTCCGTGGAGATAATTGTTGTATCTTTGTGGGGTTCCTTAAAACAAAAGGTCTACTCTATGTCTACACCTTACTAGTCACCTGCTAGTGCATCAACTAGTGTAATCAAATGAGATGTATGTATCAGATAAGAATGAACAACTTGTTGATAACAAGACTAACAAAGACAGGACATACGCAAACATACCTGAATGTGGCTCTCATTGTCATCTCAAGTTCTTTCATGGTTGCTTGATTTTTCTTTTTCACTAATGCAAAAGAAAATAAAGGAAATGATGATTTACCACCCATTAAATTACCAAAAAAAAGATAACACTTTTTAACTGCAAAATTATGTAGCTAAAGGAATGAGCTTTCGCTTTCATAAAAATATGACGAATAATTAAAACTTCAAAGGGCTGTTGTACTTCACATCGTTAGCTATACAATAATTAAACCAAAAGAAGAAGTGGGGAGGCTAAAGTGTGTGCAGTACAACATAGAGGAGTAAGAGAAATTAAAGAAAAATCTAGGAAAGATAAACAAATCATTGGGATGAGAAGGCCCACAAGATATGCTTACACATTAAAACGCGATTCACTTTAGTCAAGTGGAAGCTGATGCAAGAAAAAAGACATCACAAGAGAAATCCATGTCACTCTCTACTTTCTCAAGCGTCATTGTCATCACCTAGAAGAACCATCTTAAACCCAAGTAAAAACTCGATACGTCATTCACTAACTCCTGCAGCTTTCTCAGACCTAAATACATCATCCATCCCCCTTTAATGATATACATACCAAAGCAAGAGATCATATGATCTAATCATGTTCTTTCCCTTTATGCATATAATATATATATATATATACATAGAGAAAGAGAGAAAGTAGACAAGTTGCTGTTTTTAGAGTACTAAATTAAGAGAACTAACCATAAGCCAATCTAACATAACTGAGATAACATAAACTAACAGAGTGGATGAGGTAATGCCGACATAGATATAACCAAGTTCGTGATACGTCTTGTCATTATCCATTTTCGAGTGAACAAGGAGTAACTCACCATAGGAACCTAGTGGTAACATATGCTCATTGGATGGAGAAGATATCCAAATGGTAAGCTATAATCTACAGTTTCGCTTACGATTAACATAATAAACTCTGTCAACCAAGAAAATGTTCAAACTGGAAGACAACATTCAGGATGATTGGTCAAAGCAAGGCTCGAATTTATCTAACTAATTTTCATATACCATTCACAGATTCTGCATACATATCAATACACAAATATAAAAGGAAGAAGTCAAGCTAGTTTCAGAGGTTGAGCAAGAGATAAGTATAGTCAATACTTAAAAAATTAAGAGCAGAAATCAAAGAACCATCAACAAGTCCAAGGTCAAAACTTTCAAATCAGACAAATAGAACTCAAAATCTCTAGTTAAAAACTAATATCAATCAGCAAACAATCGATTTCTGTTCAACTCTAACATACAGTGTTTCTGAATTCATTAATACACCATGCAATTAACTAACACCCACTGATATTAAGGTTTTAACTCACCGCATCTTTCCATTACGCAAATGTCAAGTTCAGAATATTAGCAACGTAAGTTCCAAATAAGTGTCTCACCTACGTAAGGTGACGGAGACACTCGTGCGGCGGAGAATCCGCCATGTGGGGTCACCGGAGACGGAGAAAAGCGACCGGGATATAACCACTAAAACGACTGCGTTTCATCACTTAAGACTAAACATAATTCAATTGCACATTAATCCCTTACATTTATTTTCTTTCTCATAAACATCCTCCATATTCCAAATCTTATGAAAGCCCAACGAGGCCCATATATACATATTTAAGACGGCCCAAAATAAGTGGGCTTTTGTCTTCACATTTCGACTTTTCGTGGTTCATTTCGTAATGTATATCAAAAACTTAACTTTGGTATTCTTAACAAACCAATAAGAAAACCTCTTTTGATCAATCGACCAAATGTGAGATGTATCGTGTGAGCAACGAAGTCGTAGCTTATATATTTAATTTGACGTATACGATTTCATCGTTATTGTATATAAATAAATGGTCGAAATTATGAGACATGAACTGAGCTAACACGTGTCATGACCAGCAGATAAATAAGAATGCGTTGTTAAAACGAGCCTGCAACAACGCGTCCATTTCGGCTTTAAATCCAATAGCCAAGAGTCCTTCTAGGTACACACACCAATACGTATATCTAAACATAACATTCTATTTACTTATTTTTACCAGATTTTGTATTCAAGTTCTTCATTTTAAATTCAAGTAATTGAAAATCTATGAATTTATTTTGATTTATGAAAATTAAGTAATTAAAAAAATGGGTAAAGACAAGCATCATGAACAAGACAAAGGATTTTATCCACATCATAATCATCATGGCCATGGTTATCCACCGGGAGCTTATCCTCCGCCACCACCAGGAGCTTATCCTCCACCGCATGGATACCCTCCACAAGGTTATCCGCCGCCACCTCAGGGCTATCCACCGGCCGCTTATCCACCTCCTCCCGGCGCTTATCCTCCCGCCGGTTACCCTGGACCCTCCGGTCCTCGTCCAGGTTTTTATTTAATCAAAATGTTGTCTTATGTCTCTTACTTAACCTCTTTGGCATTAACAAATTAGTCTGGTCGGTTTATATTTTAGGGTCGAGTCGTTTATTGTATAAGCTCTCAAAATATGTTACAAAGAAAAAAATGTATAATAAACCAAATCTTGGTTCATTCATAACCAAATAGGTTCATTGACCTAATATTTCGTTATGCGGAGCTGAAACTCCAAAAAATCAATTTGGTTACTAACGAAATTAATATAAATTAATTAATATTAAAATAATGTTGTCTTCGGATAGGTATGCTTGAGTTTTTGTTGTTAAATTTTTCAAACTTGAACAACAATATCGCAGTTTATAGTTTGAGGAAGAATAGGGTTTGGTTACATTTACATATATCAAACCCAAAAATAAATCAATAGTAAAACTAATGTTTTAGTTAATAATCTCTGTTAAATTATTAAATTCTATTGTTACTAATGTTTTAGAAAATTAGAACAAATGTGGCTTTGGTTCAGTTTCTTTTTTTGGTCAGCATGGTTTAGTTGTAGCCCAATTCGGTTTGGTCGGTTCACATGCCAATTTAACTTCTAATATAGAATGATCATGTCATATGAATAGGGCTTGCAGGAGGAGTAGGAGGATTGATAGCAGGAGCAGCAACAGCCGCGGCGGCGGCAATCGGAGGTCACCATCATGGTCACGGTGGTTATGGGCACCACTACGGCCACGGAAAATACAAAAAAGGAGGGTTTTTCGGAGGAAAGTATAAGCGAGGGAAGCATGGCATGTTCGGAGGCAAGTACAAACGTGGCAAACACGGTATGTTTGGAGGCAAAAAAGGCAAGCATGGCATGTTCGGTCGTAGGAAATGGAAATAATCCATCGTTACTCTCTTTCTATAATAACATTTCTAATGTTGTGTATGTCTAAATTAACATTTTATATGTTTATAATGTATGTGTTGTTTGTGGTTATATGTATTTCTAGCTATATATCTATGAAAGCGGTTGTCTTCAATTAATTCGGTTGTATATTTTGTATAATGAATTAATGTATTTTATTTCTGGAATAAATTAAAAAATTTAACACTATATGGATAATTCAAGTACACTTATATATGGAGTTCTTTGTTTTTTGAGTTTACTATAGATTTGGATATTTTATCAGATAAATTTTGTGAATTTGCAAGACTTTATCCAACAAGAGAGAGCTTGGTAAAATGGGACTTATCTGAAATTACAATTAAAAAGACAAATTCTTATTCTAGCCGTATATAGATTATAAATTTAACATTATCCTTGACAATTAAACTTATCTTAGTAAGATAATTAAGGGATAATTACCTACCAAAGGATAAAATCTATATAACTGAACGCATGACTAGGCAAATTTATTTTGTAGAAAAGAATTGATATGACTGAAAATTGCAGTAATTAAATTATAATACTCTAACAAAATCGCAAATGATCTCTGCGTCAAGATTTTCTTCTATGCCTATAAATAGCTCTGTTTTCTTATCTCTTCTTTACACTCAGAAAAAAAAAATCTAAGTAACAAAAATGGTTTCACTAAAGTTCATTTTGTGTTGTCTCTTAGTAAGTATTTGTGCTTATGGTAGCATTGTATCTCATGATGGTAGAGCAATCACCATTGATGGCCATCGTCGAGTTCTTCTCTCTGGTTCTATTCATTACCCTAGAAGTACCCCTGAGGTGATTAATCATTATATAATCTCATATCTAACATTGATCTATTAATTATGTTTCACTAAAAAATAAATTAACATTCGTTTCTTTTTATCATTTTTACGTTTTTTAGATGTGGCCGGATCTTATTAAGAAAGGCAAAGAAGGAGGTCTTGATGCGATCGAGACTTATGTATTTTGGAATGCTCATGAACCAACTCGTCGTCAATATGATTTCTCTGGAAATTTAGATCTTATTCGGTTTTTGAAAACCATTCAAGATCAAGGAGAGTTCTTCGTATTGGACCATATGTTTGTGCAGAGTGGAACTATGGGTAAAGAACCGAACTGTTTTTGTCTTACTAGCAGAAAATGACTTTATGTCCAAATTCATATTAAAAATCAAAACGATTTTGTTTATTTTAATTTAATTTTTTACACTAATTTTGATAAATTATGATTATTTTAAACAGAGGGTTCCTAGTGTAGCTACACAATATACCCGGAATAGAATTCAGAACTACATTGTTTTTATGGTAATATTCTAAACTTGTCAAAATACATGTTCGTTTTCAGTTTTGTTTATGTAATTATACTGTTTTAATTTAAAAAAATTTGGATGGTTTATAAATATACAGAATGAGATGCAAAACTTCACAACTAACATTGTAGAAATGGTTAAGAAAGAGAAGTTATTTGCATCACAAGGAGGTCCAATTATCCTTTCTCAGGTAAATTAATCTTTAATACTATAGATATTGTATTATATAATTCTATTTGGAAATATAATATACAAAATTATAAAATATTTGCAGATTGAAAATGAACATAGAAATGTGATTGGATCATATGGAGCAGCAGGTAAGGCATATATACAATGGTGTGCAAAAATGGCTCAATCTCTTGATGTTGGTGTTCCATGGATCATGTGTCAACAAGATGATGCTCCTCAGCCTATGGTACATTCAATTAGCTTATGAAATTTCTTTTATTTAACTAACTTATTTATAAAACTAATGATTTGTGAATTTTTTTATTTTGCAGTTGAACACATGCAATGGTTATTATTGTGATAACTTTGAACCAAACAACCAAAACACTCCTAAAATGTGAACTGAGAATTGGACTGGCTGGTTAGTCTTATTATTTTATAGAACCAAAACTTTATTTATTTCGGAAATTTTAAATTATATATATAATAATAATTATATTTGTGTAGGTATAAGAACTGGGGAGGCAAAGATCCTCACAGAACAACAGAAGATGTTGCTTTTGCAGTTGTAAGATTCTTCCAAAGAGGAGGAACTTTCCAAAATTACTACGTGGTAATTTTATATTAAATAATAAATATTTTAATTAGTTTCTTTGATTAAGTAAGGACACTAAATAAATTATTATTAACTATAATGATTAATTGTATTTTGTGTAGTACCATGGAGGCATCAACTTTGATAGAACCTCAGGTTGTCCATACATCACAACTACATATGATTACGATGCTCCTCTTGATGAATATGGTAAGTATATTATCTATATTATACACAACGAAATTACTATAAGATATACTGTAATTGTTTATATATAGATTACTAATATCATGAAAATTAATTAGGTAATTTGAATCAACCAAAGTATGGACACTTGAAACAACTTCATGATGTTCTTCACGCTATGGAGAAAACTCTCACACATGGAAACATTACTACCACTGATTTTGGAAACCTACTCACTGTAATACTCTCATTTTTTCTCTTTTTATTCAAACAATATATTCAATATATGTTGTTCTTAGACTAATTCATGAACATGTATGTATACTATATTCAATAATTTATAAAACAGAAAATGGATCAAGCTGCTTCATTGGAAACGTAAATGAAACTTCAGATGCAACTTCAGACAAAGATCCGGTTTGGCGACAAAACATGTCTCTTCGTATCAATAGTACTGCTCATGTTCTTCACGCTTTCATCAATGGAGAACATATCGGTAAGTAAAATCATATATACTGTCTATGCTTTTCAATAACACTCAATACATGAAATAAAATGTTTGTTTCTATTTAGGTAATTACCGTGTGGAGGATGGAAAGTTTCACTATGTTTTTGAGAAAGACGCAAAATTTAAACCTGGTTCTAAATTCATTTATCTCCTTAGCATAACTGTTGCCCTTCCAGTGAGTTCAAAATCTTGTCGATTTTAAGTTAAACTATTGTTTTGATGTTAAGTCTTTGACTAGATTATGTCTTTTTTGTTTTTTTTCCTAGAATTATGGTGCTTTCATTGAAACTGTACCGGCAGGAATCACAGGACCTGTGTTTATCATTGGAAGAAATGGTGATGAAACTGTTGTAAAAGACTTGTCTAGTCATAAATGGAGCTATAAAACCGGTTTAAACGGGTTTGATAACCAACTCGTTAGTTCGGAATCACATTCTACATGGTCAGGTGAAATTGTACCATTCAACCGAACCATGACTTGGTATAAGGTAAGTATGTAGGTGTAACATTGATAGCTACTCAACACTTGTAGAATTATCTTCAAATTGTTTACCATTGCAATGTTTCTTTCAGACAACTTTCAAGGCTCCTTTGGGAAATGAACCAGTTGTTGTGGATCTTTTGGGACTTGGAAAAGGTATGGCTTGGATCAATGGAAACAATATTGGACGTTATTGGCCATCTTTTGTTGCAGATATAGATGGTTGCTCTGGTGAATGTAATTACAGAGGAACTTACTATGCTGAAAAGTGTCAGACAAATTGTGGAGAACCTACTCAAAGATGGTACCTTATGTTACAAAATCAAATCTTTTTGAATAATGTTTGATTCGAAAGTGATAATTTTTTATTTTTTTTTTAGGTACCATGTTCCACGTTCTTTCTTGAATCAGAATGGAGACAACACATTGGTTTTGTTTGAAGAGATTGGAGGAAACCCATCACTTGTCAATTTTCAGACAGTTGGAGTGGGAAGTGTCTGTGCAAATGTCTATGAGAAGAATGTTCTTGGGCTTTCCTGCAATGGAAAACCTATTTCAGCCATCAAATTTGCTTCCTTTGGTAATCCAGGAGGTGATTGTGGATCCTTTGAGATAGGAACTTGTGAAGCAAGCAACAATGCTGCAGCGCCAATCCTCACTCAGGAATGTGTTGGAAAAGAAAAGTGTTCCATTGATGTCTCCGAGGACAAGTTTGGAACAGCTGATTGTGGTGGTGCGGCTAAGAGGCTCGCCGTTGAAGCCATTTGCTAGTGACCTTCTAGAAATTCTAGGGTTTTTCTAGTTTTAGGCAGTTTTTTATTTTCAGATTAGGCTTAGATCTATAGGTATTTTTCCCAAGGATTATTTAGGTGCTTTTGATTCTAGGAATTATTCTCCATTAGTAGTTAAATTGCCTCTGTTACTAAATAAAGTGTTCCCTTAAATAAAAGAAACTTTTGTATTAATTATATGCTTTCTTTTACGACCATTGTAAATTCGTTTAGAATGTTAGAATGAATAGAGCTGTCAATTAGGGCTAGTCCGCACCTATTTAACCCGGATCAAAACGGATTTATATATTTGTGGATTTAGTGGGCCAGCCCATTTAGTATGCGAACATAAATTTAAGAATTCTTACCCAAACCACTAAATATATGTGGATATTGCAGGCCAGACTGTATTTATTTAATACATAAACTACAGTTCATATATCATAGATAATTATATAAACAAGCAAACATAAATATGCAATCATATAAATAAATAAAATTAAAGTTTATTAACAATTGAATAGAGTCAATAAGCTGAATTTAAATAAATAAAATTTGACTAGAAAAACTAATTAAAAAAAAAATGTAAAAGTTGTAGCTTAACTCTTGGGAAGTAAGAATCGCTTGAAAAAACACATATTAATCACTTAATTTGAACGTTTAATTTTGTGTTTCTCGGACATGTAGAACATCTTCACTATCATAAAATTACATAAAAACATAAAAAGAAGAAAATTGAAGATGAATGTTCTGATAAAAAGAAACTATGACTGAAAGTTTGAGTGAAACTATGGAAGAGAAGTGGGAAAAGTTAAACTATTTGAAATTAAGTTTTATTTATGTTAACCCACGGTTTAGCCCGCGAGTCTGTAAAGTCTAGTCCGTCAAAATTCACAGACCACAACGGGTCCAACCCACCAAACCGTGAACGTTAAATCTAAAACCCTAACCGCTCTATTGCAAAGCGGATAAAGTTAAAGTCCACGAATTAAAGCCCTAATTGACAGCTCTAAGAATGAACTATGAATATAATTCTCACTTATATATTACCAGAAACATTTAAGTAGAAAGAAAGAAAAAAGATATCTGATTTTGGTAGGCTTGGAAGTAATTTTAATTGCGGAACAACATGAAGAAAACAATTAATATATTATTCAGTTTCATCATCAGAGATTCAGAGTTCACAAAAAAGTGCATCACAGTTTCCGTGCAGATCAAGTAACCAAGCACAAACAAGAAGAGAGACGAGAACGCTGATGATCATAGTACCTAACAAAGACATACCTCTAAGAAATAAAAGATGATACAAACGTTCTATAAATTCACAACAGGACAAACTCATAACCATCAACTGGTTGACTCGAACAAATAAACGTGAAACCAAAATGAAAAGATCTCGAAGCTGTACCTTACCTCTCTGTGTTTTGGAAACTAAAAGTTCATATTGAGAAGAAACTTGGGTACAACAAAAAGCTGTTTGTGATTCGGAAACATACTAATCGCCAAGACCACACAACACATTGCCAAAAATGGGATGATGCTGCTGATGATGATGGCATGAGTCAATGAATGGATGGTTTGGTTGGAGGGATCATTCATCTAGCCGAGGAGATCTTTGAACAGTGTAGGGTTCTGACTTGTTGGGTTTACACCCATTTGTCTAACAAGTGCGTCTTTCTCGAGTGCTTCCTTTGAGTTTGGTCCTTTTGAGGTTTGGGATTTATATGTGCGTGAGTTTCCTTTGGAGCTATCAGACAGTTCGGATATGAGAGAGTCAACACTTGTGGTTGTGGTCACAGGTGCTGCTGCATCTGAGTATAGTCCCATCACATCGGTTGAACCACCGTCTTGGCTTGAAGAATCCATAAGCCCTTCCAACTCTTTAAAAGGATCCATCGTTGTAACAGTTGTAGCAGTAGGCTCACCTAAGTCAAGCAAGTCAGGAGGCGGTTGTACAGGGGTCGGATTTTCCTTGGGGACACTTGCGGATTTGTTAGTTGTTCCTTTTGCAGGCTTGTGACAACCAGAAGATGACTTTCTATCAGGTCTTGATGATGATCCACCAAACAAGGATGCAGCGAGTCTCTGTTTCTCAGGGTCAATTTCGGGTTTCTTTGGTTCATAACTGCTTCGGGGCTTTGAGCTAGATGAAACCACTCCTTCATCTGAGTGTGTAGTGGTACTACCATTTGCTGCTTGTTGAGTAGAAGAAGAAGCTGATGAGGATGGTTGATAGCTCGGTCTTCCCCATTTTTGCTTAACTCCATCAAGTCGCAACTTGATCTCTGATGACTCTCGTTCAGACGCAAAAGATGTTGAAATTGGCTGGTGTGATTCGTTGTAATAAGAAGGTTCGGGTACTGGAACAAGCTCAGTCGAAGCTTGTGGTGGCCCTGATGGCTTTGGAAGTTCATAGGCTTCAAATCGAAGAGCATGCGATGGAACTTCCTGATGATCTTGTGAATGGTAATCGGTTGTTTCAAACATTCCCGACCGCTCTCTCTCAGAAATATAAGGTTGTGCTCCACTCTCAATAGCTTGTTGGATATAGCCATTGAGAAATGAAAGTTCCTTGTCAACCTAATTTAGTAACGGATCAGAAGATTCAAGAAACACACAATAGAAGAGAGCGTGGGAAGAGAGTATGTTACCTCGATGTCTTCGCAACTAGCATCTAAAGGGATTATACTCTCGACAGCACGGGCATCTAGAGCAAGGAGAGCCTGAAGCTCATATGCACGTTGCTGAAGATCTGTCGAATGTGAAGCCAGTAGCTCTTCGATCAAAGATTGGCACTACATTATAAAACCATTCAGTCCACAACAAAGCAGGCCATAGATTAGGGTTTTGAACTTCTGAACTGTCTAACGACACATACCTCTGGCAAGACATCCACCTTTCTCCCAGATGCAACTTCAAATGCATAGATCTTCATCAGTGCAGAAACAGCATAACCCTTTAAACAAAAGAGGAAACCATAACTATTTCCCGAAGTAGTTATACAGGTAGCAACTAGACTGAATTGTGGTAAGCAGTAACACAACCACTATCATGTATAAGTACTAGCAAATAATCCTGATCAGAAATCTACCGGATAAAGAAGATGAAAAATCTTAGGAAGACGAATTAGTATACGATGGGTTAGTCATATTTGCATGGAATTCAGTCTCCACCATGTTGTCCTAATGGAACGACGAGTGGAGAGCAAATACATATATCAAATCAAATGTTACAAGAAGGTACAGCATACACAGAATTGGAAGGCCAGAACACCTAAGCAGGCAAAGGTTTTCTATGTGCTTCATTTTCAAAGCTGAGGAGCTACCTTAACAGTTTCATCACTTGAGTACGAGTCTGCCACATCGCACAGCTTTCCACTAATATAGGAGGCAGAATATTTTCCGTCAGCTGTACCATATTCTCCCAAGACCCAAGAAATAACCTGGAGTTTAAATCCAAATGCAAGAAGCATAAATTCGAAGTGTACAAAAAGTGTAAGGTGGGGAGATCAGGAAACAAAATCTACCTGAAGAAACAGAGATGGAAGCTTTGGCTCGCTAATGAGCTGCAAGTATGATTCCACCTGCATCGAGAAAAACATACGCATAACCACAAATTCAATAACACAAAACAAAGAACACAGTATCCAAACCAACGAAACAAAACCAAAATATGAGAAAGGAGACTGCAGTTACTCAATCCTAATTTTAAAATTTCAGATATCAACTCATTTCTCGGTTTACAAAAATCAGCTCATATATCACCAAAAAAAGAACTACCAATCTCTTTGCACATAAATGCAGAACGAACCGAAAATGTAATGAAAAACATACAGCTGATAATCTAAGCTTGCTGTCTGCATCATCGTCGTCCTCTCCAAATCCTTCAGCAATCAAACGCATCAGATTATGTGCCACCTTAATATTTACCAAATCTCCTGCATGCTCGAAGACTTTATTCATGGTCTGCAGTATGGCCACAGTTAAATTCTGTCAACCAAAAACAAGAGTATCTAAGTACATCAGTGTACAAGGGAGGTCAGCTTGCTACCTGGATGAACCATTGATTGCTAGGAGCAAATTGTTCGGCCAACTCAACACAACGAGATGCTATCTCAGTTTTGTAATGATTGTCATTGATGCTAATCATGTAATCAATCATTCGATCGACAATAACTTCTACGTTAGAGGACTTGGTCATTTTGTACAACAATTCAAATGTCTTCCTCTTTAGTGTATCATCTGGATCCTGTCGGAGATTAGCAACAAAAAAAATCAGGTTGATGTTGGAGATTAGCACATGAAAACAAAAAACTAAAAAAGCTCCCCATGTGCCTGCTCACCTCCAAACAATCTATAACAGCAAGTTGGTGTTGCTCAGCAATGTCTGGGCTTATTTTTATCAATCGACCAAGACCATCAATGCCCATGTACTTCAGATTGTGACTATCACTCTGCAAATAGATTTCCCGGGATTAAGTTACAATCATAAAATTAACAAGAGTATCTGCATGCATATCAGGAAGAAAAACCTTCAAAAACTTGGAGATAGCGTCAGCAGCAGCTTCTAACAGCTTGGGACTTGGAAGTATACAAGAAATACAGCGAATACACTCATAAAGGATCGCATTTCCTATATTGGAAGAGGATTCACACTTTCTGAACAAATCTCCAAGCACCATAGACATGATTTCACTCGCATTCTTATCACCACTACCCAGCAACGCCATTATCTTCAGCAATTTGATCTAAAAACAAATTTTTTGACCAAAGACTTAACACCGGTTGCAAAAGTTAAGAGCAATATAGGGAAGATTAAAGCTAAGACACGAAACCTGGATGAAGGGTGCAGGCATTTGATGGTAATCGTAACTCTTTGGCAATCTTCTCTCAGTGACCTGTTTGAGAATGCTGACGAAGCTGCTAACCAAATCCTTGTAAGAGGTAACATCTTCACTTATGAGATCAAATAGTGGGCAAAGGGTTGCACCCATAACTCCAGGATCGTTGTCACATAGCCTCTTTCTGAAATTGGAGACCAAATGTGAAACCGAAGAAGGTGACTTCTGATGGAATCTATGCAAAGCCATAATCGCTTTCTTCCTCACAGCTTCCTTTTGGTGATTAAGCAACTCCACTACCTGTGGCAGAACCGCCGGAATCGTCTCCTCGTTAATTAACCTACAGATTGCATTAAGTGCCGCACAAACAACGAGATAGTTATCGGATCTGAGATCTTTCTGGATTGTGTTGACAATAAGGATAATGAGGTCATGATCCTCGTTGAGAAAGAGCGTGACAGCTAAGTAACCCGTACGCTTGAGGAGAAGATTATCGTCGTGCGTCATCTTTACGGCGTGAATGTAACCAAAAGAAGCGTCATGACCGAGCATTTCTATGTAAACGAGCCGAATAATGTACTCTTTCATCTTCCTCTTGGGAATATCTGGCTCCAACAATCTTCGCTTCAGTATATCGATCTCGCTTAGAACGATCCGATCTTCCTCGGCCTTGGATCGTGCTTCACCAATTGATTTGACCAAATCGAGAAACTCTTTCGACTGACCAAACCCTCCTTGCGATCCCATCGCAAGCTCTCTTCCAATTGTCTTTAGCTGCTCCATCTTCTCACTCAAATCCTAAGAATAAAACACACCGGCGATTTCAACCAGTGCTTTCTCAGACGATCGGTTGATTAAAGACGAAACGGGACCGAATTAGGGCTCTTCCGATTAGAAATTGAAAAATCGGACCATGCGAAAATGGAAATTCCTCCTTCCCTATACTTGCTCCCCTGAGCGGTGGCGATGATTCTGATCCAATTGAGCTCTCAGATCTGAGAGAGAGAAATTAGAGATGAGAAAAACGTGAAGAAAAGAAGAGATTTTAGTAACCAGAAAGAGTTAGTCTGTGTTCGCTTTAGCTCCAATAGCCATACCAGGCGGTCCCATCAAGCAAAACCAACACACGTGTAACAGTAAAATTAGAGGTGTTTAACCGGGTTCCGGTTCCGGTTCCGGTTCCGGTTCCATATGTTGAAATTTCGGTTCAGTTTGGAATCATTGTAAATTGCGTTTCCCTCCAACGACTATATATATTATATAGAGACTTATTCACAGAAATGATATTTGCGCTCTCACTCTCGAGAACTAACAGAATCTTTCTGTAAAAGTTAGTAAACGAAACCACCGATAACAGAATCTCATCAGACTAAGCAGACATGGCAAGCGAAGACTCGAGCAACACTCCACCAGGCTTGGCCGTCGGAGCTGTGGTGAGATTCGCATCGAAGCTGAGCGGAGAGTTCTACAGAGGAATTGTCTACTTTCACGACACAGACGATGGTAGTTTCGGGATCGACAAAGGTAAGTTAATGTTTCGCTAATTTATTGATTTCTTTCTGGAATGGACGTTTAATGTTGTGGATTTTGTGATTTCTGATGCGATTACAGAAAATGCAGTTGTTAATTTAGGGAGCTTTTAGGTTTCGAGATGTGATTGATGATTGTGTATAGGTCGAGAAGTTAATTTCGTAGTTTACTAGTTAGAAATCTTGAGGAATCGACGCTGAAATAGTGAGATTTATGTTTGTTTTGATGCGAGTCTATCAAATTGATGATTTCGATCGTATTGTTGACTGCGATCGTTTTCCTGGGAGATTTCTTCAGGAATAGAAACTGGAATAGTGACATTTATGGATTTGAATCGTTTGTCTGAGAAATTTATTGTTGTCTACCGAAGAACCTGTTGATTTGGTCGTATTGTTGGCAAACTTTTGACTCTTATTTGGCGTAAATACTGATTCGTGATTGTTTTGTTGGTGATTCTGTCTTACAACGAACTTTCTTTCTTAGTAAGCACTGTGTGTTCTTATATATTATGTGATTTTGAGTGTTCTTTTGGAGAAATTCTGACTGTTTATGAGAAGAAATACTAATTTGTGATTGTGTTTCGTGATTATAGCTTTTTGTCTTCCACAAGCTTTCTTTCTGGATTCAGCACTCTTATGTTATAATGCTTTATGAATTTGCCATTTTGATTGCACAGTATCACGCGGGGTGGATATAAAGAGTTTTGATTCTGCAGAAGGATTTTTCCAGTTTTTGGTAAAAGACATTAAGGTTGCCATTTTTCACCTAACCTAGCTCGATTTGATGGTCTATCATCGTGTTTACGTCCACTCAAACTGTTTGTTTTTAATTATCAGGAGTTCAGGGTGCTCGTGCCAGCTACAACACCACCTACTACCACCAACACTACTAAGGTAAAATCAGAACCTCCAATTGTGAAGATCGCATTATTAAGTATTTAAATGATTTTTTTCTTATTTTTCTCAGACTGGTCAGAATTGAGTAACTTCGGAGATGCATCATCTGTCTCTTCACCTTCCCAGTGACTCTGTTTCGTTGCACATACATACATATCACTTTCTATACGTATATGATCCATAGCACTTACCAATATCTTTCTCTCTTTGACTTTCCCTTCATTTCTTTGCTCTGTTTTGTCCATCACTAGACTCTCAAATATTGGTGTTTTTAGTTTGCTTATGACCCAAGAAACCATTTGTGGATGTGGATGTGGATGTGGATCTTTTTTTCTATATCGTTGGTCAAGCGACGTCGTTTCGTTAAAAAGGAAGTGTGGTGTGGCTTCGTTTTTGACCTTTAATCAGTTATGAGAATTACTTGATTAATCAAATCTTCATCAACTTAGAAACACTGTCACCATCAATCTATCTTTATCTCACTATCCTCGCCTAACACGTTTCCGCAGACCTCAAATATCAAAACGCTCTTTTTTCTAATCGCCAATTCTCAACGCTACAGTCTAGTTTGATTGTTTCAAAACGACCATTATTCCCAATAATATTTTTGATAAAATAATTTTCGCAAATTGCAAACACAATACGAATCAAAATGTAAAAATGGTAGCGTAATGTTTTCCATTATTAATTGCGTTCGTGTTTGAATTTAAAATAAATATTTATAAATACATATTTACAATTGTATATAAGCATATTGTAATATTTAGCGGTACTTAACGCAAAAATATAAAATATAATCTATCTTATACTACTAAACAAGAGACAACACGTAATATCTAACATACAATAATCGAAACTGTGAAATATGATTTCATTTTCATAGTTTGTATTAATCGATCTTATAAAAAGGGATTAATTTTTAACATGTTGTAACATCGCATTCCAGAGAGATTATGAAGAAAGGTTTAGAAATTCTAGGCTACCAAAAAAAAAACAGTTAAATCTATGACGAAGATTTGTATTTTCATTTGATTGAATTCTTACTCAAAAAAAAAGTTAAAAGAAAATTACTGCACATTGTGGATGTGACGTTTCTCTTGAGTCTCGATTAGTTTGACTTTGGACGCAAACGCTCCGAGAATGGCGGCCAATGTCGTAACGCACAGAACGCCAGACGTAGCAAACACACCGTCTTTCACAAGGTAACACTCACGATTTAGCCAACCTTTGCCATATCTCTGCTCTCTGTTCATGCTTGCACCAACGCTTATCAACGTAACCACAACCGCAAAATTAATCCTACAGTTTAAAACCAAATTATGATCACGGCTACGAGCTCACAAACAACCAAATTTGATTCAATAACCATCGATCTTTCTTACCAAGAAAACAACAGAAGAAATAAACAGAACAGTGTCGTTCCGATTTTGTCTGTTTTGAAGAAACCTCTCCAGACCACAACATTTCCGACGATCTGAGCAACGGAAACACAGACCAGAGCAGCGGTTCCTAACCCGTAAGCATGTTTTTCGGGTAAATGACACGGTTGTCCGTCCCATTTCAGATCCTTTCCCTTAAAGAGGATAGAAACATTAGCAAAACCTAAACCTAAAATCATGTTCTTAGAACATGAAATATGAAAAACTTGAGCAACAAGTTATTTTTTGAAAAACCTTTTACCTTGGCCGTCTGAAATTCAGATAAAAGGCAGAGAAGGAACGCAGCGAAACCAAAGAGAAAGATGAACAAGAAAAAGAGAAAACAATTGGGTTGACCATTTCTGTTATCTTGTTCTTGAGCTTCCATTGATTTGTTCTTACATCCCCAGAGAGGGAAGAAGATATTACTTGACACTTACTCCACTATTACAGAATAGCTATTTTTGTTTGCAAACGGATATGTGTATGTGATTGTAAAGTAGTGGATTTGTTCTTTGTTGCTATGGTTGGGTTGTTGGGTTCTTTGCTTTGCTTTTGTGTTAACAAAGTACTTGTGTTTTTTTTTCTCCTTTTTTGAATCTTGAAAAGATGAAGAGAAGAACCTTTTGTGGGTCGCTTTGGATACCGTTTTCCATTTTACTATACTTGAGATTATTAACAACTTATTCAACACCATATCAATTATTATTATTTTTAAAATTGTGTATATATACATATATGCCATAAAACTTTCTAAAACCAAAAAAAATTATGATCTCGTATCCTTAAATGAACGAATGCATTAATGCAGTCTGCAACTAATGCAATACGGAACGATTTATTAATTCTTGAGATTTTGGTATATTTGCAATATTGTTTTGTTATTTCTTTGATATATATATCCTTTTCTTTTTGTTAAAAATTTCTTTGACATATCTCTAATGCATAATTTAACAGCAGTACTAGTTAAATACATTATTTGAATGAGGGTAGAATATAACAATAGAAATATAAATATATAGAAACATAAAATTAAATATTTGTAGTTGATTAACGAAGACGATGATGATATGAAACCAATTTATTTGAAACAACATTACTATTTCTTAAATCGTTACATTGAATCGTCAAGTAGATCAAAATCATCAATGATATGATTTAATTATTAATCATTTTTGGGAGTACATTTTCGGGCGGTGGTGAGCTTGACGGGTTTGGTCTTGAGGACAGGGTTACGCTCGAAGAAGTTGGTGGGTCGGAGTTCAAAACCACCGGATAAAGTAGGCATCGTCGGATAATCTTCCTGGCTTGGGACATGGTGGAATCCGACGGTGTACCACATCACTATATCTTTGTTCTCTATTTCCCTATTCCTGTCATATATATTCATATAATTTACATTAATTTATGAATACATAACAATACAGAAACCTTTATATAGAAACTGTAATACTCATAAAACTTTATAAAACATGTATCTTTTTCTTTTTAATACAACTGTTTAAATTTCTGGACATTTGATGAGACAACTTTATTTTTTCTTTTGATCAAAATATTTTTTTTATCCAAAATGATATTACTTTTGAAAGTCAATTCGGCAGATGAAAAAAATAATTTACTAGGTCAGGTCACTTTAATTATTTTTAATGCAATAATAGCTCACGTTATTACTATTTGAGATCATATATACCCAATGTTGTAAACATGAAACTTTAAAAATCTTTTTCCTATAGGTTCATGTTTTGAACTTTGGAGTATATTTGTTCTACGAAAAATTTAATATATTATCAAAAATAAAATTTGATAATACTAAGAACTCTTTAAATTAATAATGTCGGGACTAAAGTAAAATTATAAATTTTTATTAATTTATAGAGGTTATTAATTTATCGATATACTAATTGAACCAAAAACTCAATTTGGAACTATAAAATTATATTATTTTATAGAGATTTTAACGAATTGAGTATTAATTTGGAGAGGTTATACTGTACGATTTAATATTTAAATTATGCAACAGAGAAAATAATCAAATTTTGACAGAAATGTAAAGTACCTTGCAGACCAAACAGCCAAAGTATCATCGCCTTGGCTTCTATCAGCGTACAAACCACCTGCCCAAATCTCCGACCTGTTATATGGCGTGATCCACACGTTATAGTTGGTGAATGCAGCTCGAATCTGTGGGTAATCATCTTGGGCCAAAAGTGGGCCATTAGCGGATCCATGAAGTAAACGGTATCCAAACTCATTGCCATGTTTTGTTTTCCGGTTAGGGTTAACCACAACCAGCTCCTCCGCCTTTAGACCTAGTTTAACTCTAGCCTCTGCTTCGGTTTTGGCCGTCTTTGGCTTCGTTGTCCAGTAACTTTTTCTCGGCGTGTTAACAGATTTTGGAGTCCTTTTGGTTACAAGTTCGTTACGAACAAACGAATTATTTGAACCATCAATGTCAAGATCAAGACGGAATGTTACAAAATGGTCATGGTTAACACCGACTGTATTGTCGGCCACAATTGTTCCGTGTATGTCTTCATCTTTCTTGATTTCCGATGTCTGAATATATTCTACTGGTTTAACTTCTAAAACACCGGTTAAGCCAACCTGCAAATATTTATTTGGTTAACGTTTTATCAGAACCTAAACCATATTGAACGATTTATTTATCTTTGTATTAAGCGCTATTTTCTTCACATATATATAGGAAAAAAGAAAATTTAATTTAAATTCATATAATTATAAAATTTATAGGTTATTTTTCCTTTTTTTAGCCAAAGTGAAGAAAATCAAACCAACAAAAATATTATCTTACCTAACCAAACCGAAAATTTGATTTGAATTAATTGAGATAGTTTGATAATGGAAGAAAACAAAAACATAAGTGAATTATTAGATTGGCCTGGTCAATATCCAACGAAGCAAAGTCGAGATTTCGGATCTTGTAGCCAGTTCAAACAAGATTTGATTCGATGTCTGTGTTCTTTTCATATTTTAGTCTGAATTATTTTTTGTCATGGTTCAATCATGATTATTCACGTGATTTATCCCTATAGAGAATAATCATATATATACCTAGCCAAAGTTCGTGATTCAGGTGGTGTTTGTATTAAATTATTAATAAAAGAATGTATATTGAAAAGACGAATGTACCCCCATTTTGATGGAACCACTAGGCTTGAACTCGTAATCAACTATGTAGTCATAGTTCCCTACAGTCGTCACAATCCGGGCTACAAGACTTACGTCCGGTCTAACCTCTGTAATCTGCATCATAATATATACAAAAATATAAATATGTATTTTAATCATCTAATATACATAATTTTTGATAACCAATGTGTGTTAATTCTTACTTCTAGGTTCGGTATTTCAGCTTCAGTATGTCGCCACATAATATCTCCAGCATATTTTTCAAAAATGCAAATAGCATTTGGGATTTTAGCAGGAGTTCCATCTTGACCTGCAAATACACCATCCATAAACACTGCACCTGCGGGACAATCAGTGTATGGTTCTAGCGACACTGAGCATTGACCGCACCCAAAATCGCCACAATCTAGATAAGTAATGTAGTACCAATCTTCACTTGGGTCCATGTAAGGTATGAACATTTCCGACAAGTGACCTCTGTACATGACTTGTCGGTATTTTTTCACGTCCATGTCGAAAATAGATGCGAGGGAGATCACAATGCCAGCTCGGACATCGAAGGATAAATGAAATTCCCAATTTGCCCATCTATTGATCATGATCATATGTATGAAAATTAGTTAGTGGTATATATATGTTTACGTTTCAACATCGGATTTAATAGGTATCAATTTGTATCAATATTTCTTTCACAATGTAAAGCTTAGTTTGTTTTGTGTGCACGCAAAATTTCAAAGATAAGAAAATATGATCCAACAAGTCTATTTTCACATATATATACCCATCATAGATTGAAATAACGTCTCCACTATTATAATATAACCCTGAAAGTATATATTATTACTATTTCTCGATTTCGTGAGTGTCATCCTTTTTTATTTTAACTATATATATATTATATTTATGAAAACAATTGATAATGGTCGAATTCTTCTATATTGTAGTCACGAAAATGTAAGAACCACACATAAAAGGGAAATAATGGAGTTTTTATTATAAATAGAAAAGATCGTGACAAAACTTCTTTAGTTTACGGGTCCTCTACACACAGAACTTTCAAGTATTAACTATTTACGTCTTTAAATTTGTTATCATGAAAATTTTGAAAGCTGGCCCAATAGTTTTGATTTTTGAATGATATGATTGTCGTAAAGCATATACCCATAATGAGATAGACAAGTAGTAGTAGGTGGTATTTTATTTAAAAATTACTAGAGCCAGACAACATATATTCCCAAAGATTTGATTTTGTCTGAAAGATGTATTAAATGAATTTAATAAAATTCTCAACTTGTGTAACTTTATATAAAAAAATTCTCGACCTCTGTAACTTAATTTTCAAGTTCAGATCTGGTTTCTTTTTTAATTAATCTTAAAGTTGAAAATATTGTATATATGTATATGATCTATATACACTATATAATGAATACAAAAATACTTCAATAATAAGTTTTAACGCTAAAACTACACTAAATAGTGTAATTTTAACACAAAAAATAGTGTTAGTGATTGGAGTTACCTTAAAGCATATAAAGTCAAAAAAGGAAGAAACACAAAAGTCCATAAATATTACGATTTGCCTCAATAATTTTAAAAATCTTCAACCCAAAAAAAAGTATCCTAAAAAATAATTAATTTTCATGTATAGCATAAATTGTCGTGTGAAGAATCTGATCTATAAATATTAATCATATTTATCTTTGAGTTAATTAATCACTTACCTAACAATATGTCCATCGACCTTGAACCCTGGACCATCCGGCTGCAATAGGACGGCGTTTCGAAGCGTAGGCCCAAACGGAGGGTTAAGCTTCGAGATACGGTACTCCGTTCCGTTAGCCTTCGGCATTGTAGTCATTTCTCTATCCTTAAACTCCGTTACTTTCATCTCGTCAAGATTAACGATAATCGTCATTCCTTCAATTGGTCTAAGATACATATTAACGGTACCATCAAGATAAAACGGCATCAATCTAATAACTCTCTCCGTCTCGGCTTTAGTTTCACCGTACCATCCAATCGTTGACGTCGTGAACACAATCTCCGAAACGTTCAAGCCGCGTCGCGAGACAGAGTTGCGAAACGGCTTGAACTTGAGAACAAGCTCAGTGGTTGCTTCTTGCTCGTCGTTTGAGAGCATAGGGTAACCATTGCCTATGTAGATTTTGTTCGAAACAATGGCTCGAGAGGAAAAGTCAACGACTATCTCTCGCGTCTTGCCGTTGTCTCGAGCGATGACGAATGCTTGACGTGGCGGTGGTTTGATGGTGTGGTTCGGTGATGAGTACCAGGACAAGACTTGAGACTTGTCAGGTTCGTTGAGACCGACGTATTGGAATGTGAACTTGTGGTCTGGACCAACAGGGTAGGACTTGTTGATTATGGTTCGGACGAGTTTGAGTTCGGTCTCGGTTAAGGGATCAAATGGGTGAGGAGGGATAGTGATTCTTGAGGATGAGATTGCGATAATGAAAGAGAAGAAGGTGAAGATGGTGAAGAAAAGGGAAGCCATTTTGTGATGTGTTATTGTTTGATTTGATGGAAGGTTTATGGCTAAACTTTATAGGGAAAATATTTCCTTGATTAGATTAAATTAATATAGTTTTATTGCGCGGAAGAGATAAACTATTATATTTTAGAAAAAAAAAAACGTTTAAATTGCTTCGATGGAATGGCGATTAAATAATTATTTAGTTATATGAAGACAACGGCATTGGATGAGTCCTTTGTAGGTATTTTGGAGTTTGGAACATGAATAATTAGTTTTGGAGATGGTATGGACAAAAGAATATCAATGAGAGTCAAGTTCAGAAGTTAAAGAGACTTGAAGTGATTGATTCTGCTGTGGAGGTCTTGGAGACTAGGTCTTATTGTCCTTCTAGTTCGATTCTTGGTAGAAAAAAAATGATGTTTTACGCTATTATTCTGGTTATCAAAAGCTGATTTCAAACAGGTTACGGTTGAGAATTTAAACTTTCCGATTACAGAAAAACTATGTCGAATTTGAATTGGTAAAATCAAATAACCAAATATCATTTTTGTTAACAAGGAGAATCAGACATTCTGTCTTATTTCCTCTAAATGAGGGACCAGTCATTGGTAATACCACTTTCAAAGTGTCAAACATTCCTCCAAAATTCTTGTTTATATTTGAGAGAATTAGAATCATGCTAAAGAAGGGAAATTAGAGTTAATCCTCAACCAATTAAAACAACTCAATTTGGTCCAAATAATCAATATTAATTTACTATATAAGCTTTTTAATGTTTATTAAACCATGCTTTCTTTATGTTTTCATTCTCTCAAATGTATTTTCAAAAGTTGTATTCAATCTAAACTTTCTTTCTTGTAAATTTATTTATTTTATTTCATCTTTATTTTTATTGAAATATTTAAAGTATTATCATGCGTTTTTGTGTGTTCATTAAACTAGCGAGTACTCACTTTTAAAATTTCTTAGACTCGATTCAATAAAATGTTTGCATTTGAGATGAAATTAATGCTGAACTGGCCTTGAATCAAATTAGTCGAGAATTCAAGTGATTTATTTGAATGAATATTTTAAGTGTTTTACATGTCTAGTCGTGAAAATTGATGATTAGTAAACTAGCCATATAAAAATTAAAAATACACTAAATAAGGTATTATAAAGTTTTAATAATGCAAGCATTATCAATGCATGTGACAGAGTCATATTATTAAGTTGGTTCAAGAGCTTGCTGGGTCCAACAGGTCTGAGTCACTTGAGTATTGCCACATACATTTTTTGGTGTGTGTGATAATTGCTTGACAGTCAAGCACATTGCCATGAACATGGATTATTTAAATATTTTTTTGTACTCGTTTGCCTTTTTTTCCTCGAATACTGAAGTTGGTGTAAGGTTGATTTTATCTATCTGTGGCACGTGCGAAATATAAAATTAGCTGAAATGTAAATGAAATGTGAAAAAAACAAAATTCAAGTCCGGTAACATTCCTTCATACTCATTCTTCAATATAATATCTAGTAAGATTTAAAGACACAGGCCTATATGGATTTTGCAGTAGTTGGAACCAATAATAGAGTTGCGGCTTATCTATTAGAGGTGAAGGTATCAATAAATTACAGGTTTTCTACTCAAAGTTATACTCTACCCGTTCTAAATTGATAGATGTCTGAGATTTTCACACATATTAAAAAAAAAATGCAAAATAACATTCTAATCATATTTATTATTATAAATGTAAAAGAAAAAAAAACTAATAAGAGTGTACAAAATAAATAAATAATGAAAAAATAGAAAATATTTAATCAAAATATATATTGGAAATAAAGAATATCTATCATTATGAACACTTTTCTTTTCGAGAACATTTATTTTTTGAAACGAGAGAGTATTAGATTAGAGTGTGGTCAATGTTACAAAATCATATTGAATTTTGTTTCATTTAGGCATACAAATTTTATTTTAGATAAGTGGAGTGGAGGTGTCTCACAAGAGCTCTACATGTGGTATAATTAGACATGTATCAAAACTAAATTACATCTACACACATATCAACATCTAGCTATATTAAAGTTAAACAGTCTTATGAGAGTATGATAGGTGTCAAAATTATAATTTTAAGAGATTCAAACACATATATATACATATATATGTTAACTAATTATTCTACATGTTTCGATTTTTTTTTATAAACTTTAGTTGAGTTTAGATATCGCGGTGTTATAATTGATTGATTTTGGAAGTGTGTGGTTCACTTGAATTCAGTCAGATATGAAAAGTGAAAATTAAGTTGGTCTCTTGACTGGTTACATAATCCATTTGTCCTTATTTTTTCTTGAAGAACAGAAGCTTCTTGTGGTCTGAGCAAGGTACTTTTGCCTGCCATGGCATTGCTCAATTACATAATTCTAATCTTGCAATGATCAATGGAGAGCGTGTTCTTCAATAAATCAGAACTGATTGGTTGATCAACAAAGATGATGATTATTAATTTATTTGAAACCACCTTTTTATTTCTTAAATCGTTACATTGATCATTGAGTAGATTAAAATCATCAATGATATGATTAAGCTAGTTATTGATCATTCTTAGGAGTACATTTTCGAGCGGTGGTGAGCTTGACGGGTTTGGTCTTGAGGACAGGGTTACGCTCGAAGAAGTTGGTGGGTCGGAGTTCAAAACCACCGGATAAAGTAGGCATCGTCGGATAATCTTCCTGGCTTGGGACATGGTGGAATCCGACGGTGTACCACATCACTATATCTTTGTTCTCTATTTCCCTATTCCTCAAATACAAAAGAATACACAAACCTTTACATAAAAAAAAAACTGTAATACTCATAAAACTTGTATCTTGTTCTTTTTAATTCAGCTGTTTAAATTTTTGCAAATTTGGTGGATAGCTATATGTTTTAAGTGAACTTCAGAGTAATATACGTTGATCCAAAAAGGTTAATTATATAACTTTAAGAAACTGAAGATGATAATACGATTTAATATTGAAATTATTTAAGGGAAATATAAAGTACCTTTCAGACCAAGCAGCCAAAGTATCATCGCCTTGGCTTCTATCAGCGTACAAACCACCTGCCCAAATCTCCGACCTGTTATATGGCGTGATCCACACGTTATAGTTAGTAAATGCAGCTCGAATCTGTGGATAATCATCTTGGACCAAAAGTGGGCCATTAGCGGATCCATGAAGTAAACGGTATCCAAACTCATTGCCATGCTTTGTTTTTCGGTTTGGGTTAACCACAACCACATCCTCCGCCTTCAAACCTAGTTTAACCCTAGCCTCTGCCTCGGTTTTGGCCGTCTTTGGCTTCGTTGTCCAATAACTTTTTCTCGGCGTGTTAACAGATTTTGGAGTCCTTTTGGTTACAAGCTCGTTACGGACAAAAGAATTATTTGAACCATCAATGTCAAGATCAAGACGGAATGTTACAAAATGGTCGTGATTTACACCGACGGTATTGTCGGCGACAATAGTTCCATGTATGTCCTCGTCTCTCTTGATTTCTGATGTGTGAATATATTCTACCGGTTTAACTTCTAAAACACCGGTTAAGCCAACCTGCACATATTCAATTCGTATCATTAGAAGAACTAGTGTTAAACATTTAATGAGAACCTAAATCATATTGAACCATTTGTTCATGTTTAAACTAATCAAATCAAACCAGCCATAATTGTCAAATCAAACCAAATCAAGCCGAACCAAAAATTTGATTTGGATTAGTTCAGATACTTTCATACCGAATAGATCCGCAAAAGGAAACGATTCGATTTGCCATTAACATGTACGAGGCAAAGTCGAAAATCCGGATCTTATGGCAAGTTTGCAATAATTGAAGAAAAAAGGACGAATTTACCCCAATTTTGATGGAACCACTAGGCTTAAACTCGTAATCAACTATGTAGTCATAGTTTCCCACAGTTGTTACGATCCGGGCTACAAGACTTACGTCCGGTCTTACTTCCGTAATCTGCATCATAATATATACAAAAATATTAATCATATTATATAAATAATTTTTGATAACCAATAAAACAAAATAAATAAATATATATGCATGAATTATTACTTCTAAGTTTGGAATTTCAGCTTCAGTATGTCGCCACATAATATCTCCAGCATATTTTTCAAAAATACACATAACATTTGGAATTTTAGCAACAGTTCCATCTTCACCTGCAAAAATACCGTCCATAAACACTGCACCTGCAGGACAATCAGTGTACGGTTCGAGAGACACAGAGCATTGACCGCACCCAAAATCGCCACAATCATAATAAGTTGCAGAATACCAATCTTCACTTGGATCCATGTAAGGTATGAACATCTCCGACAAGTGACCTTTGTATAAAACTTGTCTGTATTTGTTCATTTCCATGTCGAAAATAGATGCGAGGGAGATGACGAGGCCAGCTCTAACGTCGAACGACATGTGAAATTCCCAATTTGCCCATCTACACATTATTATTCATTACCATATGTATGAAATTAATTAGTTGGTGGTATATATATATATATGTCTACTTTCAACATCATCACATTTATTAGGTTTCAATTTGCTTGCATATTTCTTTCGCAGTGTATCTATGTAAGGCCTTATTTGTTTAGCGTGAACAAAAGATTTCAAGATAAGATTTTACAAAAAAAGGTTTCTTTTTTTTTGCTTAAAAGATTTTTATAAACGAGTCTATTTCACATACCCATAATAGACTTAAATTGTGTCTCCAGTTTTTAAATAAAGCCGTGAAATTAAAGAAAGCAATTGAGTAAGGGGTAAAAAAAATAAAATTAAAAAAGAATATGATGCAAAATTATGAAATCTTAAGTGTTTTGAATAATAGTTATTGTTATAAAATGGATAATTATCCATCTACATATTATATTACTTTTTACTTCTACCGACTCAAACTTACCGACTATATACATGTGTTGCCTTCATTTTATTGTTCACTTGTACAAGAGTTAATAATAAGAGTGAGTTCTTGTTATTCTCATGATTCTCTCCCTCATGCCACATATATATTATAATATTATATAATGAATATAGTTATTTTATAACAGTTATGTATTTCATGAAAATGTTAAGACCACACTTAAAACGGATGAGATTGGGACAAAACATCTTTTTGTGTACGGCTCCTCTACACACACAACTTTCAAGTATACATATATATTACAATGAAAATAGTGAAAGCTGGTCTAACTTAATTTCTAACGCTTTTTCCTTTTTCTTTTATAAAAGATAGGAAAAAACATAAATTGATTGAATGATAGCTAGACATGATATATAGACTAGTAAACGTAGCATTATTGTTTTTGATATGGACGTAGCATTATTGTTTTCGGCTGATCTATATAAGACATATGGAGAGAAAGAGAGATAAAAAAAAGTGATCCACAGTCTTTTTTTTTTATCTTAAGTTTAAAAAAATGATCACTTACCTAACGATATGTCCATCGACCTTGAACCCTGGACCATCAGGCTGCAACAAGACGGCGTTTCGAAGCGTTGGTCCAAACGGAGGGTTAAGTTTCGAGATACGGTACTCCTTTCCGTTAGCCTTCGGTATAGTAATCATTGACCTATCCTTAAACTCCGTTACTTCCATGTCGTCAACATTAACGATAATCGTCATTCCTTCAATAGGTCTAAGATACATATTAATGGAACCGTCAAGATAAAACGGTAATATTCTAATAACCCTCTCCGTCTCGGCCTTAGTTTCACCGTACCATCCAAGCGTTGACGTTGTGAATACAGTCTCCGAAACATTCAAGCCGCGTCTTAAGATCGAATCACGAAACGGCTTGAAGTTGAGAACAAGCTGTTCGGCTGCTTTTTGCTCGCCGTTTGAGAACATAGGGTAACCATTGCCTACGTAGATCTTGTCCAAAACGATGGCTCGAGAGGGGAAGTCAACGACTATCTCTCGAGTCTTGCCATGGTCTCGAGCGATGACGAATGCTTGACGTGGCGGTGGGTTGATGGTGTGGTTCGGTGATGAGTACCATGACAAGACTAGAGACTTGTCAGGTTCGTTGAGACTGACGTATTGGAATGTAAACTTGTGGTCTGGACCAACGGGGTAAGACTTGTTGATTATGGTTCGGACGAGTTTGAGTTCGGTCTCGGTTAAGGGATCAAATGGGTGAGGAGGTAGAATGAAGCTTGAGGATGAGATTTCGATAATGAAGGAGAAGAAAATGAAGATGGTGAAGTAAAGAGAAGCCATTTTGTGATGTGTTAGTGTTTGATATGATGTCAGGTTTATCTTGAAACTTTATAGGCAATATTTTTTTATGGGATTATGTCAATATCATTTTACTAGATCAACTCTTGCACGTGACAAAATTATATTACTAATAAGTATATATATATATATATATATATTTATAATAAGTTTGAGATTTTTTCATTACACTCATAACCATTAAAAATTATTCTGATATTTAAAATAAATTAGTTAAAATTAGAAAAAGTAATATATAAATAAATTATAAATTAATTTACATTGTGAATTATTAATGATATATATATATATATGTTTATCTTGCAAAACTGCGAAACAATTATGGTTTAGAGGGCAAATTTATTTTTAGCTTTATCTTTAAATGTTTTCTCCACAAAACACAAGTAATCATAAACACTCTATAAAATAAAATATAAATCTTGTACCATTAAATATTTTATAAATAATAAAACATTTAAAATATATATATATATATATATAATAAAAACTTATTCAGTATTTCTAAGGCTAATGTTTATTCGTTTAGTTAGTTTTCTAATTCACTTTAGTAACTTTAGTTTTGCTAACACGAATCAACTGTCTAATGATATCTATAAAACAAATAAATAAATAACAAAATTATTAACAATTATAATGATAAATTAAAATATAAATTTTTTTAAAAAAAACTATTTACATATAAAATATATATCTTCAAGACATCTATCAAGTAATTCACAGTAATTTACAAATTTTAATCCCAAAATCGAATATGGGAAAGGATTAGTTGACTTAACCGAGGTTGTGTATACAGAGGAGACTTTTACCTTATGAGTAGAAGTACGGTAAGATCCGCTTGTAGGACAAACATATAGGTTTGTAATGCTCTTAGTACTTCCCTGCTCAAAAAGATTCACGAATTTAAAAAAGTAGTTGTCTCTTCACATTACAGTGAATTTTATCACTTTACAAAAAATATGAATTAATTAGAATGTATTCCTAATCATTATAAAAATATGTAAATAGATAAATCATTAGTTACATAACTTATAATCACAAAGAATTATATCATAATTTGACCAAATTCTTAAGTGTATACTTTCCAGAACTTGCAAATTTTAAGTTTTGTTTGCAGTATTTCAACGAATAAGTTTCAGAGAAAAACATGATTAAGGGCAAAAAAATCGAAAAAAATTGAAGACTGAAAATTGTTGAAAATCGTTGGTGTTATGATAATAGTCCTGGGATAAATATCAAATACAAGTTGTTTAATATAATTTTTCAATTATGATTATGAGTAAAACTTTAAAATATATATTAATTAGAAATATATTTTGTATAATATACTTTAAATATTAGGAATTAGTTAAGACAAAATGTTATACTTATTTAAAATCTCTTAGTTGATGATTAAATGTTATGTTTAAAATTAATACTCACGATATTAAAAAAAATTATACAAAACATGTTGTTATATTAGTTGGTGAGTTATTATATTTAATATTAATATTATAAAAGAGTTAATAATTTAAATGGATTATATTAGTTTCTAACCTTCAGTAAACAATCTCAGTTAGATTAATTGTCTTTCGTTTATATTATATTTAGAATTAAATCAAAATAATAATAATATTATGTAGATAATATAATCAATTATATAATATTATCAAGATATAATTGTTTTTATTATTATAAGAGATACAAATATTATGTAATCATTATTTTTATTAACAAATTTGTCACAATACTTCGTAAGCTAAAATGGACTAATATAATATGATATTTTAAATTAACGCTACAATTTTATTATATAAGAGATTTCTATGTAAATTTGTCCATAATTCATCTCATAATATATTTTACCAAAAAAAATTATTTTTAGCTTTTTCTTTATGTAGTAGATTTTTATTATATTTAATACTTGTATTTTTATATATTTAAGTTAAAAAAAATCTGTATATATTTAAATTAAAAAAATTGATAATATTATGTAGATAAAAAAATAATAATAATAAAACATAATATTTATCTTTTTATATATTTAAATTAAAACAAACTTGATAATATTATGTAGATAAAAATAATAATAATAATCAGTTAAAAAATATTATCAAGAGATAAATATTATGTTTTATTATTATAAAATATATGAATCTGTCAACGTTACACTTTTATTATATATAGAGATTACACGGAAGAAATAAACTATTATATTTAGAAAAAAACTTTTGGCGGAAAGAAGAAAGAAGAAAAAAAACGTTTAAATTGTTGGATTTAATCTAGATTAAATATTTAGTCATAGGCAGATAATGGCATTATGCATACGATAAGTCATTTGTAAGTATTGGAGTTTGGAACATGAGTAGAGTAATTAGAGTTTTGAAGATGATATGGACAAAGAAGTTCAGAAGTTAATCATCTAAAAAAATATTAGAGAATGATAGGTAATTTAAAATAAAACTGATAAAATTTGAAATTAAAATTTTTATAAATAAAATATTATAAAGATATTAATAAACTTATGCTTCATTTTTTTCTTCTACCAATGGAAGAAAAAAAATAAAGCATAAGTTTCTCAAAAGAAAAAAATGAAAACTATTAATATTTATAATGGTGAGAGCCCAAATAATTTTGTACCAAATTGAAATGCTCTAATGGTCAAGTGCAGCTGTCTAAAGATTCCACTATGGTCGCATCGACTTTCACATCGTATGATGTCTTAATGAAGATAGTAGAAACGTTCAAAAATTACAGCAACTTGTGGTAAAAACATCAAGAACCAAATCCGTATCGGGGTGATTTGGTCAGACCAACATTAATTTATTATCTAAGCTTTTTTTTAATGTGCTTTAAACCATGATTTTTTCTAATAAGAGGGAAATACCATACTTAGGTCTTGACTAATTTCCCATATCCATAGACTGTTTAAAATATTTATAGGTGCCAAAAATGTTTTGCAACTGAAAAAACTCGAAAATCAATTAGAGGAATCTCTAGCCAACTATCCAACTCATCTTGGTTATATGATTTTTTTCTGTTTACGTTTCGTGAAATCTTTAAATAGACTTTTGTATGAGATTTTCTTAAAATTGTAAGATGGCTTTAACTTATATTTTTATGATTTTAAATTTAATTTAAGGTTACTGTTTATTATTAGAAAAAGATATCAAAGGAAAACACTATTGATTTTTTTTTTTTGCTTTCCTTATTTCTTCTCTCCTTTCCTTTCCTGCTTACTTCATCAACGACTCCATCTCCTCTTCCATCTTTCTAGCTTTATTCTCCATTCTTCTTCACTCTTATGTCTTGCTACAATCTCTAAAATTTGAAACCAGTTGGTGATAATGAAAAACTATTTGCATAATGAGAGAATTAAACGAAAGAAATATCAATACCATGGACAAGACAGCGATTTGTGAGCCAAATATCTTTGGAGCACCAGGTGTATCTTTGTGTCCAATGCCCTGGCTAGGACCTTGACCAGTGGGTCGGAATGCCGTTTGTTCAATGTTTTTGTACCTATTGATCTTGAACCATTCAACGTCATCCTTTTTTGGGCTGATGGTGCTGACCAGTTAATAGAACTTGGTTTTCGAGCAGCTGTTGTTGTCTCAAAATGAAGATGTAAGACAAGAATAACGACCATAAAAACAGACAATAACACAATAGAACTACCACGGTTCACCATTATCGTTAATAACTTACAGAAAACACTACCTTAAGTAGAATATAAATCTCAAACCTTATGAGAAATAACTTGTAAAATATTATAGAGGAACTGATTGAGTTTCTTCTCATTAACACAAAGGAGAAGGATGCAATATTTATAGGAACTCATAATACACAAGCGAGAAGGATACAATATAAGAAGAATCCATGGATGGACCCCACAAATCCTATGTTTTTTTTGTTCCGGAGATTTGAACTGATGCCCAACTAATCTCAGGGTCGGGGAGCCACTATCTATGACAAGACTGACTCCGGATTTTCTAATGATTTTTAAGACATGAATCTATCCGTTTGGCCAACGGTAATAATTTAGTTATGGCGAGAATCAAATTCAAGACTGATATTCTTACACGTTTCAAATCAATCCCTACAACTAGGCTACCACTTGTTTATATCACAAGTACTATGTTTTTGTATTGTTTCCTTCAAAACTGTAATTCCATTCAAAGTAGTTGCTGTTCGAACATGAATCTGTGACTTTTGGCTGTCGTATCATAGTACATTTGATGAAATGTTGAAAAAGAGAGAGTGCATGCTTCCACTACTACTTGCCAAAAATAGCATCGATCTTGATTTGATAACACTAAAGATTTCTACTTTTAGGAAGTCTTATGTTATAAATGAGATGTCTATATGGAATCTTTAATCTAAAAATGCTTTGTCCACTTAAACCTGCCAAATGTTTTTGTTAGATTCTCTTTATATGTTAGCTCTCCCTAAATAATGGTCAAAATTTTAAAGGCGTATTCACATATATATATTATAAAACTAAAAATAAGGATACCACAATTGGGCATTAAATAATGAATAATGAAAACCAACAATGTCACAATCAATTACATTCTTTTTCGTTTAAGGAAACGCTAACCATAAACAGCCTATTTGAAGGATCATTAGATAATAAAGAGATGAGAACAAATTCCACCATTCAAACATAAGTGAACTGTTATTAGAGTACTATTATACTAAGCAAATTAATTAGTTTTCAATTTGTAGTGGAAATCAAAGTTAATAAGAAAATAGTTATTAGCAAATAAAAAAAGGTACCAGAAAATAATTTATTACTTAACTTCATGATTAGTTATGTAGATTAAATGCTATATATTAATTAATAAAAATGCCTTCGTTAGAAAGCAAATAAAATTATTAACCGAGATAATCCATGACTAATTTTCTTTGTTATTTAATGTTATTTTCGTGACTATGGTTTAGTAATATATTTTTTCCTGACTAGATCGTAGCTATATATATATTTTTACTAGTTATACATCTTTACAATAGCGAGAAGTACCTTTTATCCTTATTAAGTTTAAATCATAATTTTATATAAAGCTTTTATTAAGAATTCATCACTGCAAGTAAAAAATTAATTAATAATTACTAGAAGAATATTATTGATTATATATATATATATATATTTATCTTTTTTTTGGTAAAGAATATATATATTTATCTTTTCATGCAAATAATAAAAGTACAGTCCTATGAGTCTATTAAAAACAAATTATTTATGGTTTTTCATAGTTAAATAAGATGTCTTATATAGTACATCGATAAACACATTTTCTATTAGCATTATGTAATGTTAAACTATTCTAATGTTATTTTTAAATTTATTTTTAATTGTATTCATTTCGAAAGTAAAGATAAATAGTATCGATCATAAGGTACAAATTATATATTTTTCTAAAGTTTAGTTTTTTTATATAATTCTATATTATTATTTTTTGAAATGTGAAATTTAGTGATCAACAAATTTTTTTTATAAGATAGAGAAATTAGGCAAATAAGTGACATGCTTCAAGTTCGATTAATAAAAAATCTGAATCAATGTAATTCAACCATCGCCTTAAGAGTTAAACTAATCTGTGAAATTCTATATTACTTTGCCTAACAAAAAAATTGATAACAATAATAAAACCATCAAGGGATAATGTCATGAGGATTAACCATGACGGTGAAGATTATATGCATACCAAATAATTGTAAACATTACTCTAGTGTATATTTTTCAAAGAATAATGATTTTTTTTCGAAATTTTGGGAAAAAATTATAAGTAACCAGCCAATGTAAATATTTATATATATACAATTCACAATTTCCGTCCTAAATTTATATGATTAAATCGAAAATATGTGATCAGATCTTATAAAGTAAGTGGCAATATCATGTATACAGATTTTTGAATATAAATATTTAACTACATCGCTTACAAAAAAGTTTAGAAAAGTGACATATTGACATAAAAAATGACAATGTTTTAATTAATTCTATCATTGATCCAAGTATAAGTGACGATAATTTCCTTTTTGTCTTCCACTAATTATTTCTCCCCTCAATGTTCTAGAGCAATGTTATAATTAATAATCAAGCGTGAATTAATATTCATAATGCGATGCTATTATTTTTTCAAAATTTATTGTAAACGTAGTTGACGAAAAAAAAGAAAACAGTTGGGCCTGGGCCAGGTCAAAAGATGAATAAGTCCAATAACGAGATTCACTGTATATCAGTTTAGCCGAAACTTTTTTTTATGTTCATTAGGTTTTAGGTTATATGTTCGTGTCTTCTTCCCAATTGTGAGTAAACCTTGTTATTTCACAGCAGCAGAAAGAAGGATGGCTAAGAAGCGAGATCGAATTGTCAACAGTCAGGCTTTTATCCCCGATGATGCTTCCGTTGCTTCTTCCAGGAAGCGATCAAAAGCTCCCAAACCCCATCAGGATGAGGAGAATGTGAGTAAAAGCTTCGTGCATTCATTGGTTTCCTCATTCGTCAGTGTCAAGCTTTCTAAAATGTTCAAGTTTTATGGGCTTTTCTTCAGTTGATAGGGGCTGGTATGAGCAAGAAGATTATGAAGGTAGCTCTTGCTCAGCAGAAAGAAATCGCAGATGAAGAGAACGCTGAGAATAACCCTAGTAGCGCCGTTTTTGCTGTTGCGGCCGTCGCGACTGCGGGAGAGGAGCAGAGAGTGTTGGAGGAGGAAGAAGATGATATTGATGAATTTGATGGAAACTTTGAAACTCAGAGCCAATTCGACAATTATGAAGTGAGTATCTTAATTTCTCAATAGGCTTTTTTTATTCCGCTTTAATGGTTGTGAATCTTAGAGGTTTGCATTAGTGACTAGTTTATGAAAGCTTTAGATTGACTTGCTACAGGCGATGCATCTTACTTTTACGTTACACTTACAAGCATCGTTGATTCTTCATTGCTTATGTTCTGATACTATGATGTAACTCATATCAGAAGGATATCAATGAGGATGATGAGAAGTTGTTCGAGTCATTCTTTTCTAAGAATGCTCCTCCTCAGCGTACTCTCGCTGACATCATTATCAAGAAAATCAAAGATAATGACGCTGAACTAGCTGAAGGTTAACACAGATTTTATTCTTGTGTGTTTATGCTTCTGCAGCTTGTTTTTGATTATTAGTATTTCTTTGTTGATCCTAAAGCTCATACCTTTTTGTTGCAGAAGAACGTCCCGATCCTAAAATGGACCCTGCAATAATTAAGTTATATAAAGGGTAATGTTTTGTTCTTTCCATTCTTTCTACTTAGCATTGCAAAATTAGTAGAGTTTCAACAGAACTTTTGAAGCGGTTCTCGCGTTTCTGAGACAATCTTATGCAGTGTTGGCAAGATTATGAGTGAATATACAATTGGGAAAATGCCTAAAGCATTTAAGATAATTACTTCAATGGAACGCTGGGAGGATGTATTGTACTTGACACAGCCAGAGAAATGGTCACCTAACGCAGTGTATCAAGCCACAAGAATCTTTGCTTCCAACTTGAAAGATAGACAAGTTAAACGGTTCTATAACTTTGTTTTGCTTCCGCGAGTGAGAGAAGATATTAGAAAGCACAAGAGGCTGCATTTTTCCTTGTACCAGGCTTTAAAAAAGTCACTGTACAAGCCTACTGCATTCAATCAAGGAATACTATTTCCGCTTTGTGAGGTACATATATTTGTCCTCCGAGAATTTGCACCAATTTATCTACAGTAACCTTTTCCGAGCAATCTATCATCAGTATGTGATTGTTTTCTTACTAAGTCTTTGGGTTTTGATTCATCAGTCGGGGACATGCAGTCTCAGAGAAGCCGTAATTATAGGGAGCATTCTTGAAAAATGTTCTATCCCTGTGCTTCATTCATGGTACGCGTACAAAGCTTGTATATTAGAACATCTACAATTTTATTCGGTGCTTACTATAAATATCTTTGCATAACTGCAGTGTTGCCTTGCACAAGCTGGCTGAGATGGAGTATTGTGGTACAACAAGGTAGACATTTACTATTCTTTAAGTTTCCATGACAGAGTCGGAAAATATATATATTCTTCTCACATACCATTGTGATGGAAGTAAGAATATGCTAATAACTTTTTATTATGCAGTTACTTTATAAAAGTTCTTTTGGAGAAGAAATATTGTATGCCGTATCGAGTGCTTGATTCATTGGTTGCTCACTTCATGAGATTTGTCGATGAAATAAGAGTTATGCCTGTGATCTGGCATCAGTCTCTTCTTGCCTTTGTGCAACGGTAACTTTCTTCTTACAAAGATGGTTGACAAATCAAACTACCTTATTTTTAGTTTGTAAGCTCATGTTTTATGAGCTGATGTGTAGGTACAAGTATGAACTACTAAAGGAAGACAAAGAGCATCTTCTAACTCTCCTCCAGACACAAAAGCACCATCTTGTAAGGCTTCTACTTTTCAAAAAAATTGAAACGCATTGTTTTGTAAATCACCACTTATTTAGCTTTTCAATTTGAACTGTAGGTTACTCCTGAGATTCTGAGAGAACTGAAGGGTAGCAGAAACCGTGGAGAGAAAGAAGATCCAATGTTGGATAATTATATCCTTTTTTTCTTCCAATTTGTCTTTGAAATTGCTTTTAATAGTGTAATCATCAAATATGACTTATGTTATCTCCTTAACAGAGACTCACTTTCTTCAGTTATGACAGTCAACAACCCCATTAAAGAAGATAGGTTTGACATCCCTGAAGTACCAATGGAAGAGGACTAATGATTCATAGTAGCAGAACTGAGGTTGAAGTTTTGGGGTTTCCAGTTTTGTCATGGTTGTAGTTTGTTTCTATTTAATTAAGGATTGAATTTTTGTTACATGAAAATGTTGTACCTCTAAACATAGTTTATCTTTCATATAAACCAAAGTTCATGTTGTCTATATATTTATTTTATGTACGTTGAGTAGTCATATAAACTTGTGTGAGAAAGATGCTCAACGATCTAATGAAGTAGGGCAATTGGATTTTTAATATTTAAGAGGTTTTAGCCTAATAATTTGTTTTTTATTTATTTAAAAAACTCAATGAAGTAAAGGCTGAAACATTTCGTGATGTTGATTAGACAACATTAATTGACGTCGATGTCATTATCTAACACGAATTTCAACAGGTTTTTAATAAATTTATTTTGCTTCTTCACAAGCGTCGTTAACGTCCGCTGAATTCCAATACGTCTTGTTTCAATAGGTTTTGAAATTTTGTGAATCAGCCACCTTTTTTATTTTATTTTGGCAAATCAAAACTCTTTCATTACATCATGACCGTCAAAATTCACATAATCAGCTCAATGAAGATCCAAAGGCTGAAATAATTTTACCTATCTTTAATTTTCCAAAAACAATTTATTGCCTTTATGACAAAAATATTCAACCACAATAAGTGTTCACATTTCCTCTCCTCACGCATAACCCAAACCCCATTTCCTCTGCTACTTCTTCTTCCTCGATTGATCATTGTTTCTCGATTTATCTCCGTCATTCACCATAGTTACTGTTTTACAAGTAATAACAGCTGTACGGACGAATGTGGTTGCTTCCGAAGCTCAGATTCTACTTTATATAGTGTCGTCTTCTTCTCTAGATTTTCCCTGGAAGCTCGCTTCAGAACTTGAGGTTTTTGCTCGAATTCCTTTGTATTGTCAACCTAGTTCCAGTTCTGTTCTAGGGATAAGCTGGTTCCATGTTAGGTTATAGTTGACTAGGGATTTATACATCTTTTGCGTTGAAATTTGATCTCAGTTCATGCAACTAGTCAATTTTTTATGCAATGTTGTTCTTCGGCTTAGGTTTCCACTCGATCTGATCTTGTGGCTCACATTCTTTGATTGTTATAAAGATTTTTTTTTTTTTTGCTTTCTTTTTTTGTCTTTTTTGTTTTTGGTTATCTCATTTTGGGAATAGTTTAAGCATTTGAAAATTAATTTCAGATTTGACCTTTTTAAGTAGCTAAAGCACCTCTTAATTGTAAAACTTTGACATCATTACTCCTTTTAATCCGTTCCTTAAAAGTAGTATTAGTCTCCCCATAAAAGCTGATAGTAAAAACAATATCTCAGTTACTTTTTTTTCTTTGCCATATGTTTATTGTACAAAGAAAAATTCTTCCATCTTGTCCCTTTGTGTCTGATTAATTATATTCTAAAACGGAGTGCATAGTTTGTCTTCTTCCATTGTTCGTTGGTGCATAGTGGTTGCCCTGCAGGTTCTTGGTAGTTGGTAGTGTAAAACCAAACTAGAAGACTGTGTACTGTTCTTTAAAAAAAAATCAGTCTTATTGCTCTTCTTATTTAAACGATAATGACAATCTGTGGACTTTCCTTTCCTTACGAGTTAAAACATTTTTTATTGACTTGGCTGTAAAAATCTTTTTTAAGTGTATTTATGCAGGGACCAGATGGTTTGGTTGGTCTATTTAATATCACCTGATCAATAAGGAAAGCTTGTTTTTTGGCAATAAAGGAGCAAATAAAGTTGGTGTTTGTTATCTCTGGTCTATCAAAGAAATACAAAAGCATAAGGAATTCCAAAAGAGAAGAAGAGGGAAGGGTGATGCTGATGAGAAGAAGGTTTGCTTGCTGTAGCAGAGAGAGGGAGATTAGCATCGATTTCGATGAACAAGACAGTAAGTACTAAATATTTCAACTCTCTTCTTGCATTCTTACACTAATGATGTTTGTTTAAAGTCTTAATCTTAGTTCATATAGTTTACAAATTTGGAATTATAACTTAAATAACTGACCTCTTTTAACTTTTAAGTATCTTTTTCATTTACGGGCATGACATAGAATAATTAGACTATAACTGTTGGGTACATATAGTTAGCAATAACATAAAGTGGTCACTTCATGTCTTTTGACGGGTTTAGGTTTGGTATGGGACCAATAAACCCTTAAAGATCTACACCAACCCAGTCATTCATGTAATAAATAGGGCGTGAAGTCTGTAGCTTTCCACGAGTCATCAATGCCTCCATTCAATTTGATGAAAGCGCATTTTATATGATTCAATGTTCTATCTTTAAACAAAACCCTGTTTCTTTGGACGTGGGGTTAAGGAGGGTCCTCTAGTGTTTTCAGTTGTTTAAGATCATTGATTATAATTATTCAGGAACGGCCAAAAGTAGGTGTTTAATTGGTTTCAAAAACTCGTCCGCCTAGTCGATTAATACCTAGGTGTTTGTAAAAATCGTGTTTTGGGTTAGTCTCCGCCTAATCCAAATAATTTTCGCCTAGTCCAATTAATTTATTTCCGTCTTATACGATTAATATTATATTTTAAAAGAATTTATTAAATTTTTAACTAAATTTTCTAGTTAAAATAAAATTTTTTTAATCATACACATTAATTTTTTAAAAATTGATTTTTTGATATTAATTATAACTAATAATCTATCATGACATTTAATATTTTTCATCAATATATTTTATAAAATTATAATATTAAATTGTTGATTAATAAAACTAAAATATAGAATAAATTAGAGAGTAGCTTAATTGTTGCTACTTCACCGCACCCATTCGCACGCATAGCGCTTACCAAAATTCAAAAGATGGGTTTTCACTTTTCACATGGCCATGAAGACTAAATATATATAAACAAATTTGAGCAGTTAAATGTGGATTCATTATTTTTAATCCAGATACTTTTGAAAATTGTCAAGGGTCGATATCATTTTTAAATCAAATCACTGGTGCTTGATTAAACAATTATGTTAGTAGGCTTTAAGCATTTGAAAAATGTTATGTCGTGACAAGTGATAAAAGTCTTCATGGTGGGTCCTTCTTGAAATTTTCACCACATGGGGATACTAACTCTCTTTGTTTTTGAGATTTTTTAATACATTTCCTTTAAGAATACATTTTGGAAAAAGTTAGAAGTCTTGGGTTAACAAAAAGTCTTGACTTTTGCTATTAAAGACTCAAGGAACACTACGACTTTAATTCCTTATTTTTATCATTTTGTTCTTGTTGTAGAATACTAGTCTGCTGCATAAATAACGTGTGCTTGTGGTACCAATTTCTTGATTCTTATTTGATGAGCAAGGCAAGAAGTAGATGTGCAAGGTGGGGATTTCTTTATGATCAAAATCAGAATGGTCTCTTAATCCTATTTAGTTTATTTAATACTTTCTTTTTGATGACCCTCGATTTTCCCCCCACTCTTTAGTCAATCTTTCTCTGTTTCAATACAGTCTACAGTATAAAAGATGAAAGTATATGTGCCGAACTGTGTACATTAGAATTTCTCCTTTAACATCATTAGAATTTCTTTTTGTTCTCTGCTTAAAGGTTGATAAGATAAATTACAGAAGAAACTACATACCATTTGTCTGTGTTTTACAAACATAAAGGTAGGGGTGAACTCACAGTAGTGCTCTTGACACGTGAATTTCTTAAATTCAAATTTACTGTTGCAGGATTCTGGATCTATGTTTAGCTATGATCTGTGGTATTTTCTAGGCATGTGATTACCAAATCCAGAGTTTTTGATCCCCAGTCAGCTATTTAGAAAGTCTTTGCTAGCTGAATATTTAGCGAGGTTTACATGAAATCTGATTACATGCTTAGTGAAAAATGTGTTTAGACTTAAGGTTTTGCCAATAATTATCCAACTTATACTGACAAAATGTTTTTTAGTAAGGCTTCACAATTTGCAGGTCATATGTTGATTCTCTTTGGGAATAATAGTACTTACCGTAGTAATTATGTCTAGTCTAATATTGTGAGTTACAATTGACTGGGCAGGACTTTCGAATAAGAGAGAAGTATGAGCTAACCACTTAAGCTTTATAACAGGACTACCCAAGATGACATTGTCTACCCCTTCTTTGCAGGAATGATTACATATGACGGCTTGGAAGCTTGTATAATCAACAATCACTCATATGAAGAAGAAAGTGGAACAAGTCGAGGTGATGGATGCCTGACAGATTCGTTGGACGATGATGCATTTTCAAGCTGTTCATCAAGCAAAGATGCCTCCAGCTCCTTTTCCTCAAAATGGTTACCAATGAAGAATGATGAACTCAGTTGTGCTAGTTTGAACTTATCTGGAAGGTCTCAGCATTTTGTTGCCAAGGAAAAGAAACCAGGCTATGGCTACTGCCAGTTGGATGTGGAAGCCATGAAGGAGAAATTTTCTAAGCTATTGCTTGGTGAAGATGTCACTGGGGGATGCAAGGGTGTCCAAGTAGCTTTGGCTCTGTCTAATGCTGTAACAAATCTTGCTAGTATGTTCTACTATTTCATTGCACTTGTGCTTTATGCTATTTTATGTGAAATGTTGGATAGTTGGATGTGTGCTAAATTTCTTGAATATGCAGCGTCAATTTTTGGCGAGCTATGGAAGTTGGAACCCTTGTGCGAGGAGAAAAAACAAAAATGGAGAAGGGAAATGGATTGGCTACTTTCTCCAACTAATTACATGATTGAGTTAGTCCCCTCAAAGCAAAATGATGCCAATGGAAGATCACTTGAGGTACGCTCTAAGGTTTGACCCAGAGTAAAAATACATTGATTTACTTGAAGAGGAAGAAACTGAACTGAAATTCTTGTTTTATCAGATAATGGCTCCTAAAGCCCGTGCAGACATTCATATGAATCTCCCAGCTCTTCAAAAATTGGACTCCATGCTAATTGTAGGCGATTATCCCTTTCTTTAGTCTAGCCATTTATTTATTTATTATTCTGTTTCTCAACCTGGTTAACTTCTCATTGCAATCTCCACAGGAGACATTGGATTCCATGGTGAACACAGAATTTTGGTATTCTGAGATCGGTAGGAGAGCTGAGGGGAAGAACAAAAGTACAAACGAGAGCAAGAGATGGTGGCTCCCATCGCCACAAGTTCCAAAACCTGGTCTCTCTAACTCAGGAAGAAAGAAACTGCTTGAAAAGGGCAGAGTTGTTTATCAAGTTTTCAAAGCTACGAAGGCCATAAATGAAAACGTTCTTCTTGAAATGCCTGTACCCGCCGGTATCAAGGATGCATTACCCAAAGTAAGCTTGCACACTTTATATCCTTGTTTATTATACTTACACAATATAGTAGTAGGTAAAAACTATCTCTAAAATCTTGTGTTGTAGTCTGGAAAGAACAGCCTAGGTGATGGATTGTACAGGATGTTAGCTATGGAATCCGCTACAGTGGATGAAATCTTCATATCTCTCAAGCTGGGGACTGAACATGCAGCCCTTGAGACAGTTAACAAGCTAGAATCTGCGATATATGTATGGAAAGAAAGGATTACAGAACAAACCAGAAACGGCAAGTCCCCTGTTACTACATCGTGGTCATTTGCTAAAGATCCATTGTCTGATATTGGTCGTAACGAGTCACTCTTGAATCGAGCGGAGGCCCTTAGAAGTCAGATCAAATCCAAATACCCTAATCTCCCTCACTCGTTTCTTAATGCCACAAAGATCCAGTATGGCAAGGTAAGCATTAACAGAACTAACTACATCTTCATATCTTTTTCCTACTCCCGTGTCCCGAAACAGTTCATACTTTACAATGCAATTCCATATCAAGTCCTTCTCTGTTTTTCAGGACATTGGTCATGCTATTCTCGAGGCATACTCCCGAACACTAGCGAATCTGGCATTCCGGATTCTCTCAAGAATGGGAGAAATCTTCAAAGAAGATACTTTAAGTAACCCCAACTCTCCTGCACCACCGAGTTGCTTCCCTAGCTCTCGCAATCTATATGAGATACCTGAGAGGCCTTTGCTTTCTTCCCATGTAAGGCATTCTCTAACAGATGACATGAACAAAGCTGATGGGACAGAGACTCGTTTAGATTTGTTGTTTTCAGATGCTAAGGCCAGTTCGGTTAATACAACTCCAAGTAAAAGAAGTGGATTATGGTGTCTGAATAAAGCGCCGTCTTATGCTTCACCTTAAATTAGAAGGTCTACTTAAGTTTGATGCGTGCCACCTGAAGCTTCTCCTTTATTTAGACGGTTCTAATCATGAAGCCTGCATATTGTAAATGTATTAACATGCAGTTGTATTGATAGTTGTTGATACATGAAATTTTGCTCATGAATTGACGACGGAAATGTAATCCGATTATAAAACGATTCGAACCAATCTCATATAATGTGAACTCATAAAACGAACTTGTGTAAGAGACATGGGCATACTAACCGAGAACTGAAAAACCGAACTGAAGCGGCCTGACATAAGAGGAATGGGTTAAGACTGAGCGGTTTAGAAAACCGAAAGAATCGAACCAGAACTAAACCAAAAACTAAATAGTTACTCAAAAAATCAAAATACAATTATATATTTTAAAAATAATTATTCATATAGAATTTAATAATCTAAATATTCAAAATTGTAACTAAAAATCTAAATTAGTTAATTAAATTGAATCAAAATTACTAAAAAACTAAAATATTTAATTTTTTATTGTAAATATTTAATTTTTTTTAATCAATT
Organism: Lepidium didymum; assembly: GCA_963920545.1. Classification (NCBI taxonomy): domain Eukaryota; kingdom Viridiplantae; phylum Streptophyta; class Magnoliopsida; order Brassicales; family Brassicaceae; genus Lepidium; species Lepidium didymum. The sequence goes on along the minus strand of OY986993.1, from coordinate 20,266,691 downwards.
TATGATTTTTCTTTTAATTTATTTTATTTTATTTAAAATTAGGTAGACATATTCGAATCGAACTTGAAATAGAACCAAACCAAACTGATATAATAATTGAACGCTAAATCTTTAAAATCCAAACAACGGAACTGAAACAAAACACTCAAATAATTTTAAAATAAAAAAACCTAAAAAATCAAAAACCAAAACAATCAAACTGAATCGAACCAAAAGGGAAAGCACAGAGTATTACATAAAGCCCATATTATTTTCTGGTAATGTTCTCTCAGCCCATGTCAAATGGGCCCATTGAGGACTTTGCCTGAGCCAAACGTCGTCGTTTTGAAAACCTACGGCGAAGATAACCCGCCGTTAAACAGAAAACCACCCACCGTTTTCTTTGATGGTTAAAACCACCCCCGGTTGATCGGAGAAACGAACGGACAGTCTCTTGTTAGCGAAAATGTTTCAGCCACGATTCGTCCGTCCGACGCCATCATCGCCTTCCTGTAATGCCGGAGAACCGAATTCTTCCAATCTATACGTCGCGAATTGTGGACCGGCGGTTGGACTATCACATGAAGAGATCGCGACTGTGTTCGCTGCTTTCGGGAAAGTAAATGGGGTTTACGCGGCGGACGAAAGCGGAGTCCGTGTTATCGTCTCCTTCGAGGATCCTTATTCGGCGAAAGCAGCTCTAGAAGCTTTGAGTGGTCGGCCATGTCCGGACCTCAAAGGACGGTCTTTGCATATTCGATATTCAGTTCTTCAATTAGCTTCCGAGGTACTTCCCAGTAACATTAACAAATATACTTTAATTACGTACAACTCTGCAGAAGATGTTTTCATAGCAAAGACTCAAATTTTGATTTAAGTAGAAGAACTCCAAATTGTATGATATGTTATATAGGTTTATCAATTTGGTTAGTCTCAATAGGTCTCAGAGCTCCATGGAATTTCTTGTTTATGTATAATCTGTGGTTTTGAAGTTTTGATCTATAGGTGTTGTAATTTAACTTTTAATTCAATTTGGTTAGAGTTACCAAAAGACAGAAATTTTGTGCTTGTTTGGGATTCGCTTGCAATGAGCATTTTTTTCAACTTCATTTGTACCGTCTTACTCCTGAAATACGTATGGCTTTATTTTTCTTGATTAGATGCAGGTGAATGATTCAGTTCCAGTGTCTTTGGTTGATTCAGAGCTGAATATCCCAGGACTCTACCTATTAACTGACTTTGTCAGTGCCGAAGAAGAGCAGGTACATTGTATTTTTGCAATGTGATAAAGGTGTAATGAAACTTGGATTAAGTCTCTACCTCTTATGTTACTTATTGTTCCTGTCTTCTTACAGAGATTGCTTGCAGATATTGATACTCAGCCTTGGATTGGTCTTGCCAAACGGCGGGTTCAACACTATGGATATGAGTTTTGCTACACGACAAGAAATGTTGATACCAAGAACCGTCTTGGAGAGCTTCCATTGTTTGTTTCTCCTATTCTGGAGAGAATCTCATTGTTCAAGAACCTTGGCAGCGACTCAGCAAGCTTGAATTTGGACCAATTAACGGTACATTATCACGCTCTGTATACTAACTAGATTGAAATTCTGCTGAGCCAAAAAAAACAAAAAATTCAACTACATTGAAAGCTGAGGAAGTCTAGTGATTAATACCTTTAGGTAAATGAGTACCCATCTGGTGTTGGATTATCACCTCACATTGACACGCATTCAGCATTTGAAGATTGCATTTTTAGCCTTTCTTTAGCTGGCCCTTGCATTATGGAATTCAGAAAATACTCTGCTTCCACATGGAAACTAGCCTCAACCACTGATGCAGAGAAGTCAGGCAACTCTTCTTGCATTAAGAAGGCCTTATATCTTCCTCCTCGGTCAATGCTCTTATTATCCGGTGAAGCACGCTATGCATGGAATCACTACATTCCACATCACAAGGTTCTATTCTTATTACTGAAAACTGCTCTTTTTCTTCATTTTGATTTCTCATTCTCTCTCACTAGAATAACATGTCCTGCACACTCTTCCATTTGCTAACAGTTGAGCTTTTTTCTACTGTGGCCTAGTAGATTGATAAGGTTAAGGATAAAGTGATCAAAAGAAGTCCCAGAAGGGTATCGTTCACAATACGAAAGGTAATATATTGAAAACTAATACAATAGTTTCTGGGTGATCTTGTGACCAATTCTCGCGGCAAAATATTGAGAAGAAAGAATGAAACTTTTTGCAGGTGAGAAATCATCCTTGCAGGTGTAAGTACCCACAATACTGTGACTCTCAGCAACAAAGTTAACCGAGGAAGATGACAAAAATCAAATGAAATTTTTCTTACCGAAAGGCAGAATGTTTAGGGAGAGACAAATGCATACTGAGAGGAAAAGAGGAAAAGCATTTTAAGTTTTAGTATTTAAGTCAACTTTTTCACAAGTTTGAGGAATTATTTTCCTATGAGTTCTGATGATTGCAGAAATTGGAAAAGAGAAATCGTTGAAAGATCTTCATATGTTAAATAACAACACTTACAGGAAAAAGGAATTTTAACGTAGTTGATCTCGCTTATTGTTTTATTATTGATAATTTTTATCTTCAAGAAAAAAAGGAATTGCGTTGAACTTCCTGTTTTGAGTGGAAACGACTATATATAATCGAGTCCTTGGGAACTCAAAGTCGTAGAAACAAACCTTGTGCAACACGAAATCCTTTGATCGCAGAGAAGATGTATCAAGTTGCAAGAGCATCACAATATTTAGCGATCACCGGTGGAGGGATCGAAGACATAAAGCTTTCGAAGAAATCTTGGGTGTTTCCATGGCAATCTTGCACCGTTTTCGAAGTTTCTCCGGTGAACTACACTTTCGAAGTCCAAGCCATGAGTGCAGAGAAGCTTCCTTTCGTTCTCCCAGCCGTATTCACCATCGGACCTCGTGTCGATGACGATGAATCGCTTAATCTTTACGCTAGGCTTCTTTCTCCTCACGACAAAAATTCTAATCATGTTGAGGAGCTTGTTGAAGGGGTTATCGAAGGAGAGACTCGTGTTCTTGCTGCTTCTATGACCATGGAACAAATCTTCAAAGGTAAAAGTTTCTTACGAATCTTTTTGTTTCTTGTTCTAGTTGGTGATATTGATTGTTTTAAGAAGTTCTCTCTGTTCACTAAACACCAATTTGTTAATGGAGTTTTCTTGTTTGATTTAGTGGATATGAAGGAACAAAGGAGTTCATGGAGGTGTTTGACAAGGTTCAACAAGAACTAAACCAGTTTGGTCTCATAATTTATAATGCCAATGTAAAGCAGCTCGTTGATGTGCCTGGGCATGAGTACTTCTCTTACTTGGGTCAGAAAACCCAAATGGAAACAGCAAATCAGGCGAGGATCGATGTGTCTGAGGCCAAGATGAAGGGAGAGATCGGTGCCAAGGAAAGGAATGGGCTTACGCTCCAGAGCGCAGCTAAAATTGATGCAGAGTCGAAAATCATATCGATGCAGAGACAGGGAGAAGGGACAAAGGAAGAGATCAAAGTGAAGACTGAGGTTAAAGTGTTTGAGAATCAGAAGGAGGCTGATGTGGCTAAGGCCAATGCTGAGCTAGCTATGAAGAAAGCTGCTTGGAACAAGGATTCTCAGGTGGCTGAGGTTGAAGCAACCAAAGCAGTAGCTTTTAGAGAAGCTGAGCTTCAAACTCAGGTCGAGAAGATGAACGCTTTGACTCGCACTGAGAAACTCAAGGCCGAGTTCCTTAGCAAAGCTAGTGTTGAGTATGAAACTAAGGTTCAAGAAGCGAACTGGGAATTGTACAACAAGCAGAAACAAGCAGAGGCGGCTCTATACGAGAAGCAAAATCAAGCTGAGGCACAGAAAGCTGAAGCAGACGCAACGTTCTACGCAAAGCAGAGAGAAGCAGAGGGACTTGTTGCTTTAGCTAGTGCTCAAGGGACTTATCTCAGGACACTCCTAGACGCTCTTCACAATGATTATTCTTGCCTTAGGGAGTTCTTAATGATTAACAATGGCGCTTATCAAGAGATTGCCAAGACTAATGCCGGTGCAGTTAGAGACTTGCAGCCCAAGATTAGTGTGTGGAACAACGGTGGTGAACAGGAGATTGGTGGTGGTGGAAGTGGCAATGCTATGAAGGATATAGCTGGACATGTTGCCTCCAGTTCTCGATACGGTCTGTGACCAAATTGGGATGCAGCCACCGGCTTGGATCGGTACTCTACGTGGTGCAGAGGCTAAGCAAGTGGGACCGCCACAACAGCTTAGAGGTTGAGGTTCGGATTGTGACGTGGTTTGGTTGTTTACTTTGAATTCTTTAATCCCATTAGAATTTTTTTTGTTTTTGTTTTCTGATAATAAAAACAAAATGAGTAGTTTCTTGGAAAATGATTTGATGTTTTATTTTGTTAGAATTTTGAAAAAGTTTTTTTTTTTTTTTTTTTTTTTGAATTTCTATGTAATACCACCATTTGTATAAGTCGAATTTGCGTGCAAACCAATCAATGTAGACATATATAAACTTGGTCATGGTTATTGTTCCATGTAATATATCAAACTATGAATAAACTACGTAAATCTTTGTAGTTTTAGAATTATTGGTCCAATATGTATATCTAGTTTAAAATTTTGATTTAGAAATTTGTTTCATCTAAAAACATTGATCCAAAATTTTATCAAAAATTATTCTCCTAATTTCATCTAATTAAATTGACAAAACTGGCAATGACAATTTAATATTTGTATTATAAAAAAAAAGTGAAGAAGCCATGGGAGAGACTAATGAAGAAGCCATCTTAATATTGATCACTCTTGATTAATTTACTTATCAAACTGGCTCTTTTTTATGCATTTATATAGACTATGAGAGACGTGAGAATATGACAGTGGTAGAGAATAAGCCAAACACTAAGAGATTTTATCGACGACTTAATTAGTCAGTCTCTTAAGGGTCTTTACGTGTTTTCGGAGAAAGGTCTAAGCCGTACGTAATATGTATGTTATTTGAACAGTATAAATTCAAGTCTCTTATCTTTACTATTCAACAACAAAATATATGACATGCATAACACATGAAATATCAAAACAAACTACAATGTTACAATATGTAATTAGATTAAGAAAGTTCTGACTAACGTTTGATCTAATCATGAACTTTTCTAACTTCAGTGCTAACATATGTTTGGTATGAATGATATGGATTCATTTTAAAATTATAAACTTCACCAATAATTTTTTTTTGTTTATCTAATATATACTTATATATATATAGGAAGCTATCATTGTCCACTACGGAAAGCATGAGACAAGACCCATGCCAAGGAACCCATCATTGTCCACTAATAATATCAAATTTCTTTTTAATTTTTTAAAATGCACTTGTAAATTTTTATATAAAGAAGTGTGGTGCATCTCTTCAAAACACACCTTAGAATTCTCTCTCTACATTTTCCATCTCTAAGAACCTCTCACCCCTTCCATCTCGAGTCAAGAGAATTTCTTTTTATTTGTAAGTATTCATATGATTGTTTTATAAAATTAAATAAAATACAAATTTATCTTAAAACTTGAAATCTTTATTTTTCAAATTCTTTCAAATTTTGGAATACTTTCTATCAATCCTTTGTCACTCTGAGACTAAGTCCTCAATAGTTATTGACTATTGAGTTGCGACAAGCCTGATAGTATGTATTCGTAATGAATACATGAAAGAATGTATGTTTTAAATCGATCCCCTAATGGTATCAGAGCCAGTATGGCTATAACTATTGTTTTCCATTATTAAATATATAAACACAAAGATATGCATATTTGACAGTTTCGATAGTTTTTTGTGTACATTTAAAGTCGAGATTTTCTCTTGGAGTCTAATTTTGGAGCTATCATTCTCAATACAGTGGAGAATGAATAGAGTTCATTTACAAAGTAAAACAAACATATCTATTGGTATTAGAGCTTTTACAATTGCTTTATTCGACAACCTTACAATGATTTGGATATGAGATAGATATATATTTATTTGCATGCGATATGTATGTAAAAGATGACAAACACCAATGTAAGAAATCGTGATATATATCAAGACGTATTTAAAAAAATAGTGATGTCAGTGACAAGGTTCTTGTGTTCCTTTTAAACTATGTGTGACGGAGGAGGAGGCGAACATTGTGGGTAGATCGTTGGGTCATTGATCATTGAGCAGTTCATCATTTCGGAAGCCCGCTTCAAAGCAGGAGTAACAGACGACCTACGGGGGATCGAGCTCGGAACAGGCTTAGGGGAAAAAATCCCACGATGAGGAACAGACCTGACCCCGTATTTTTTTGTGGGACCAAAACTCTCACTAGACTCTTTTTTCTTAGAATTTTCACGAAAATTGTTTTTTAACCGATCGTGACCCCAACTATTAGAAGCAGGCGTATCGACACCTGAATCCGGAACGCGCTTTCGGAACATCCTCTCTCCTGCACCAGAATCAATCAAAGGCGTTACACATTCATATTACTTATTAGAAGTCTCAAGGTTTACTAGTTTTATTGATAGTCTTTTGAATCCCGTAATTGAACCAAACTTTAATACAAAATCGAATCGTGCTGCAACTGATATTGTTTTATTTTGTCTACATTTATAATAAAAAGTGAATCTTTAGTCTGGACTTAACCGAAACAAAAATGCATGTATACTATACCGAAATTAAATTTATTTCTGAAAAATTTGAAGATAATTTGATTTGATATTAAATAAAAACATTCAAATTTGTATGAAATAAAGTTCTGAGAAATACAAACCTAACTACTAAAGTAATAACTTAAAAATATTTAAAGATAAGAATTACTCACTTGTATATGTTGCACCAAAGACTTGATCCATATTGAGAAACACAAGAAGAAGAAGGACAAAGAGAAGCATGGAAGAGACTTTAGAAGAAGACATCTTAATTTACTTCTCAAAGTGACACTTGGTTATGTATTTATATAGACTTTGAGAAACGTGAATCAAGGGTAAAGATCACGGACTCATTGTGTGATGATTGTGGTAGATAACAGCCCAATGGCTACGAAATTGAATTGGAGAGATAAGAGACAAAGTTGAAGCTATCAATGACTTAGTCATCTTTTAAGTTTTGGGTGTCTTCGGCGAAAGGTCTTAGCCGTATGTTTTTCGTTAGTAATTAATGCATTATTCATATTCTGTTTATAGTAGTGATTTTGGATTAAATTTTTTGTTAAGCTAATTCAACATCTATATTATCAATTTGGGAGCATTTATAACAAAAGAAGGGCATTAAGTTAGTTATATTTTAAAAAAATATTATTAACTTAAGAAAATTATTAATGAAAAAATGTCATATCAAAAATCTAATACTTAGATCAAAATGATTTCATCAAGTGATCTAATAGACTATATGAGATTCGTACACATGATTAGTGTGACTTGAATTTTGGTGCATCGATATAGAATAGATGAAATATACTAAAACTTAGAGACGACTTAGTTCGTGTGGGACCTCGGATACCGATATCCCATTGACACGGTCTAATTGATTGTGAATTATTATTATATATATATATATATATATATTATATATACATATATATATATATATACATATATATATATATATATATATATTTTTTTTTAGAGTTTTCATGAATAACAAAAATTAAATTTTTATAATATGAAATAAGAAGAAGAACAACAAAGAAATCTAACCGAAAAGGAAAAAATATGAATGTAAATACAAAAATTATGGGGAATTCGATACGAACTTAGAAATAAGACCAAACAACCCAAAAACAAACTAAAAACTCTTGATGGAATCCATTGATTTTTTAAAAACAACTAACCTGATTACTTTTAAAACTACATTACGTGGTTCGTAGAACATACGGAAACTAGTAGAATATAAATTTTGATTTAACTATAAATGAAATTGTATAATATATATTCTAAAATTAGTAGAACTTGTAAAATGATATATCATTCTTTCCAATTTACCCTGCCTTTTTTGGTCTTAGTGTTAAAAATGAATATCCTTTTAATAAAAAGGATTGGAGCATGAATGAATTAGAGAGAAATTGAGGATGTGTTCTCTTGCTTGATATGATACTCGTTTAGATGGTTCTCTTATATATTTTAAGTGTAAGATGGATGATTATTATTTATAAAAGTAAAATAAACATAACTATTAATTAATTCTTTATTCGACAACCTTCCAGGGATCTGGATATATGATGGATAAACACCAACATATAGATAACGGACAGAAATAGAAAACCAAACTACAATGTGAGTAAACATACGTGATACATATGTATATAGACGTATTTGAAGGTATAGTGACGTCTGTGACCATGTTCTTCGTGTGTTCCTCTAAATAAACATAACTAATAAAGTGTCCAGTACATGTGAATCAATAGTAATGTTCAATTTACAAATTTTCGGTCCTCAAAGTTCGAACTCATATTTGAAATATTAGGTGAGAGATTAAAAAACCATTAGGCTAGTTGACAAAAAAAAAACCTAACCAATAAAGTAAGATGGTAATAACTTATAAATATTTAAAGAAAAGAATTCCTCGCTAAGTTTGCGAAATTCCATCTGTGCGCTAAGGACTTGATCCATATGCGAAAACACAAGAAAAAAAAAGAGGAAGAGAATCATGGAAGAGACTTTAAAAGATTCCATCTTTATTTACTTACCAAAATGACTCATATTTATGCATTTATATAGACAATGAGAGACGTGTGGAAATATGAGACATCAGGATTCATTGTCCTCTAGAGGTGAAGATTGTGGAAAAGAATCAGCCAAAAACTTAGAAAAGACATCGAAGAGATAGTAGAGAAGGTCCTGGAGCAACGAAAGGTCTTACCCGTATGTTTTTTTGTTATCAATGCATTATTAATATTCTGTTTACATTGAAGTAACAATTTTGTTAAACTATTCAAACATCTATATTATTAATTTGGAAGCATTTTTCACAAAAGAACAATAAGTTGGTTATATTTATTAAAAAAAATTCATTGGCTTAAAACATAATTATTAATGACAAAAATGTCATTTCAAAAGATCTAATAGATGACCGAAATTCATCAAGAGATCTTAACAACATGTGTCATAAAAATTTATTCAAACATGATTGGATATCCTAATGCCAAAAAAACAATTTAAGCAAAAGGTCAATTTGGTATTCCCTTAGTATATTTGATAAAAAATAATCTGTTTATGTATCTAGATTGTTTCGAGTGTTGCAGTTATTGAATGTCTCACAATTAATTTGAGCGAGTCTTTATAAGCTAGCTCACCCGGAAAATTTTTCGATTTTGGTATTTACAAAGAAAAATAATCATCTTTTTCAAAGAAGTCTAGTCTTTGTCTTAAGTCACCATCTTTTGGTTTGAAACCCGTCATTGAGAATGTTGTGTGGAAAACTCCTTAGGTGGTATTTGCTAGGCTTAAATCTTTACCATTGGATCACCATCTTCTCATCCACTTTGTACTTTAGAACTGAATGTGTATTTTATTCTCTTGTGATCTATTGTGGTTCTCGAAACTTTGTAATCTTTCATTATCAATATCAAATCCGGTGACAGATTAAAAAAATAGCTCTTCACTATTTATTAAGTACAAAATAACAGTGAGATTGTACAATCTAGGACTCACAAACTTAGATCCAAAAGGGAATCCAGTCATGAATGTTGTCAATCCAAAGATTTTAAAAAATCATTATAATACCATACAAACAATGGTCTAGAGATTAGGGTTATGAGCGATTCTAGGGTTTCACCGAGCGTGCAAGACACAGCGATAATGGAAGTGGTGATCGGAGGTGCTCCGCCTGGAGATCCGCCGAACATGGCTCAGTCATGGTCTGAACAGCTTCAGAGAAGTGTTTATCACAGTTGATCATGAGGTCCTCTCAGTTATGCATGGTCTCTGGAAACGTTTTATGGTGATTAAGGTGCTAGGTCGAACTGTGTCATTACCAGTATTGCATATGAGATTGATGGAGTTGTGGAAACCTAAAGGGGTGATGTATGTGTTGGACTTGCCTCGTCAATTCTTTATGGTCCGATTTGAATCTGAAGAGCAGTATCTCTCGGCCCTCACAGGTGGTCCATGTCATGTTTTTGGGAGCTACCTTATAGTGCAAGATTGGTCACTAGATTTTAACTCTAGGTGTGATGATATCTCAACAACTCTGGTCTGGGTTCGTCTCCTTGATTTACCAGTGAGTTATTATCACAAGAAGATCTTGTTGGGATTGGCAAAAGGTGTGGGAAAACCATTAATAGTTGACTTAACTACTTTATCCTTTGATCATGCAAAATACGTAAGAGTTTGTGCTGAAGTGAATCTGCGTAAGCCGTTGAAAGGTTCGGTAGTTGTTAATGATGAGCGTTTCTTTGTGGAGCATGAAGGAATATCTCCAATTTGTATCTCGTGTGGGATGTATGGCCATAGAACTCAGAAATGTCCAAAGAAGAGAATGGAGAAACCAATGGAGAAAGGAGTGGGTTCTCTGGTTACATAAGCTGTTACAGTGACTCCCTCATCACAATTGTGTCTAATAGTCCAATGGTGGAATCTACACGCTCTGAGAAGAATAAGGAGAAACAAGTACAGGAGGATGGCTTTACCTTGGTAAGGCAGGGAAATCGTAAAGCTAAGGTGAGATTAAGTGATGCTATTGCTACTATTGGTGGTGCTAAGGGAGTGAATGGACGAGTGTTGCGTGATATTTTTGGGAGTCAGACGAATGCGATTGTTAACACAACAAACAGTTTTAGTAAACACTCAGTGAATCCACATTCTAGTGATGTTGGTACCATCTAATGAGTCTTTGAAAGTTCAACTTGTGAATGAGGAGAAGAGTATGATGAAGTTTAGTGTTAACTCTAATGTTGTAACGCATGTTTCTGGAGTTACATGTGATAATAAAAGTGGTATGGTTCGTGGAGGTGCAAGTGGTAAGTGGAATGGACGGCTCGTGGTTTGGTTTTTGGTGCACTGAATAAAGAGGTTATTTTTTCTAGTGCTTGTAAGAGAATGTGGTTGAAAGCGGATAGTTTGGGTAGAAACGGTAATGGTTCGGGTGTTGGGAATTTACCTTCGCATGCTTCAACTTCAGCATCTTCTTCGGAATTAATGTTAGTTGATTCAAGCGAGTCTCAAACTCAAACGAGAGTGCAGTTACCGGACTCTGATCCCCAGAATGAGTTTAGTAGAAATGTACATGATGAAGTTATGCGGTCATCTTTACAAGATCCGCAGCAAGAATAGGTGAATACTACAATGGATCGAGTGCCTCATCACTCGGAGGATGCGTTGGGTATGTCGGAAGCCTAATGGTTCGCCCCGAAGTTTCTCCTTATATTAACATCTTTTATGATGAATGTCTTTCTATGAAACTGTCGAGGGGCTAATAAACCTACTTTCCGGAGGACTATTCGATATTATAGGACAAAGTTTGAGTCATATATGCTTGCTTTGTTTGAAACACATGTTGCTAGTGATAATGCAGCTCGTATTTGTCAAAACTTGGGTTTCGATGGTGTTACTCGGGTTGATGCTAGTGGCCAAAGTGGTGGGATATGGTTGCTGTGGAAATCTACGGTTGGAGTCGTGAATGTAGTGGAAACCACAGACCAATATATCCATGCTAAATTCGTGTCAGGAGTTGATGTTCAACATGTGGTAGTCGTTTATGCAGCGCCTTCCCCTAGTAGGTGCAACGGGTTGTGGGGGAGGCTGCAGGTATTGGTGGAACGTATAAATGAACCTTTAATCATTAGAGGGGATTTTAATACTATCCTTTGCCTAGATGAGATGTCTGGTAGTAATGGGAGCTTATCACAAGACTCTCGAATTCGGGAATTGGATTAGTGCCTCTATGCTCATTGATATGGGCTTTAAGGGGAATAAATTTACTTGGAGGAGAGGCTCTCAAGCGAGCACTTTTGTGTCGAAGAGATTATGTTGTGCTCAAACGAGGCTAAAGTGGCAAGAAGCTATTGTTTCGCATTTTCCCATGCTTGCTTCAAATCATGCGCCACTTTATCTTCAGTTTAGTCCGATGGTGAACTATAACCCAAGCCACATGCCATTTTGATTCGAAACTGCTTGGTTACAACATCCAAGTTTTAAGGAGTTATTGGTGAACTCTTGGAATGGAGAAATTTCAACTCCAGCTGCTCTCGAGAAACTTCGGGTGCAACTTCGGAAATGGAACTAAGATGTCTTCAGGGATGTGAACAAAAAGAAAAAATTCTTACTCGAGAAGATTCATAATATCCAAAACCAGCTCGAGGTAGCTCATACAGATGTATTATTATCGCTTGAGAAGGAAACAAACAAGGAGTTGGAAGCTGTATTGGAATAAGAGAAAATGATTTGGTTCCAGCAATCGAGAGAGAAATGGATTGCTTGGGGGGGACAAGAACACAAAAAAATTTCATACTTCAACTATTATTCGGAGAAGAAGAAACAGAATTGAATCGTTGAAGAATGATGAAGGTGTTTTGGTTGATGATCCCGTGAGGTTAGAGGAGATGGCAGTGAGTTACTATAAGACTTTACTCATTGACAGACGTACCGTTTGTGGTTCCTCCTCTTCCACAAACGGGTTTTGAGAGACTGTCCCATGATGAGCTAACGAGGTTGAACCGTCTTTTTTCTGCTAATCGAGATGGCATATAACGAGCCTTTAAATTAGAGCAAACGGTTAATTTCAGCATGAACAAAACAATAATTTTACAGTCATTTATAGTTATGAAAAATTATGATAAAAACGTAATTTTATAAAATTAAGTAAGGGGTCAAAATAAAACACTCGAATTTTTCATACTATTTTATTTGAAAACCCTTGAGATTCCATCTTATTCTTAGCTAAGAGCCTAAGAGGTTGAGTCACTGCTCACTAAATGTTCAATACTCTGCATCATCTTCCTCGTCCGATATTTCCTTCTTTCACCAGGTGGATTTCTTCGTTTCTCTATCAATTTAGGTTTCCTTACTGAATTTTCAAGTTTCGAGTTCACTAATGCAATCAAATCGAGTTCCTCTGTTTGATGATAGTGCCATAGTGGGCAATGTCGTTCAGAGCAAAAATTTCTTTTGGATCGGTCGAAATTTCTTATCTTTCTACTGAAACCAACCCTCTCAAAACATAAATTTATCTGGGTTGTAGTTGGATTTTCATGGCTAATAGGAAATGATGAGTATAGCAGCCTGTTAATCTTTACCTAAATATTGATGGTCATAGTTTTTCTCTTACTGATCCTTTGAGTCGACAGTTCTCGACATTGCAGGAAAGTTCTTTCAAAAAGAATGAGTACGAATCCTGCAATAGAGCCAAAAGTTCGCAAATTTGAATCTGTTGAAGGAGCTGATATTGATTCGAGAAGTAACTCTGATGGTGCGTATGCTAATTCTTCTTTACTAAAAAAATCTTGTTTCTGAATGTATGACTTTATTAGAATTGCTAAGTATATAGTGTGAGGTGTTAATAGAAAATTGGGTATTTTTCAGGTATCAGATTTCGTCTCGCTTCATATAACATATTAGCTCAGGTAAATAATAATGATAAGCTTCTTCATCTCTCATATGATATGGTGTAACTTAATATTTGAAGAATTTTGTAATAATGTTGGAATGTCTTCTCTGGTCTTGATTTAGAGAATAAAGACAGTTCTTTTAGCTCTTTGCTTTGTTAAAAGTTTCTGATCTCTTTGAGCTTAATCTATCTTTTAGGTTTATGTGAAGAGCTCCCTTCTTCCACACTCTCCACCTGCCTGTCTCAAGTAATTATTCTTACACTAGTTAAGAGTTCTTTCTGAGTTGTAATCAATGGCCTAAAGTATAAAAAAACTCAGTCAAAAATTATTTCTGATATTAGAAGCCAAAGTACTACAGCAACAATGGATTTAAGGAATGTGCAAAAACTTTGCTATATGCAGGCATTATAGTGTTTGGTATTGATCACATTAAGTAATATGTACTTGGAATTTAGCCACAGATTAACTTTGTTAAAGCTTAGAGAACAGTGCTTCTTAGAAGGTTAAAATATTTGCAGTAAATGTGACTTGGTCTTCCTTTTCTTGTGCTGCAGATGGAAAGCTCGTTCACATGCAATTCTTGGGGTTCTCAAAAATCTCGAGGCTGATTTCTTATGTCTGCAGGTTTTTTATTGTGCAATTTTTCTTTTATCTTTGGTTATAAATTGAGAAACCATTTTCTAATGAGTCCGAACTCCTCCTTTCTTGCTTAATCCAATAGACAATCTAAGCGTGTATAAATTTAGTGTTTTTTAATGGCACCTTTTTGTGTGTCTCAACACGGTGTCTCCACTTCTTAGTGATTTATGTTACAACGTTGGCAGGAAGTAGATGAGTATGATAGTTTTTACAGAAAAAACATGGAGTCTCTGGGCTATTCTGGGATTTATATTCAAAGAACCGGACAGAGGAAGTGTGATGGTTGTGCAATCTTCTACAAGCCAAACTGGTATGATTAAACATTAGGTGTGAACAAAGAAAGTTTAAGTTGATGTAGAAACGTTAATCTGATTGAAACAACACTTCTCTTTTAATTTAGTGCAGAGTTGGTCGCCAAAGATCGTATCGAATATAATGATCTAGTTGACTTGATAAAGGCAGATAGTGTTTCCTGCAGCGAACAGAAGACTGAGACATCCAATGAAGCAAAAGGTGATGAGAAAGCGAAAGGTAAATTTGTCTTTTTGGTGGAAAATAAAAAAGAAGCAATGCATTTGTGGTGTTTTGATATATCTCAAGATAATTATCAACATTTATCTATTGTTCTCTTAACGTGTTTCCACAAATCTGCACCAAACAAAAGATTCTCGAAAAGGAAGTCGTGACCTTAATGATCCCCTAGTGAGACTAAAACGCGATTGTGTTGGAATAATGGCTGCTTTTAGAATCAACAAGCCGTTTCATCACATTGTTATCGTGGCAAACACACATCTTTACTGGTACAAAAACTTGTCACCCATTAAAGATTCTTTTTCAACATGTTTCAACTTGATCTCATGATTACTACTTTCTAGGGACCCGGAATTGGCTGATGTCAAGCTTGCTCAAGCCAAGTATCTACTATCACGACTAGCTCAGTTCAGAACAGTAATATCAGATGAATTCGAGTGCACACCTTCGTTGCTACTAGCTGGTGACTTCAATTCAATTCCTGGGGATAAGGTTTGATTCAATTTCTTACCTTGAGTGTACCTATCTGTGAAATCAGAACATTGGGTTTGCTGTGGTAAAAAACAAACAAATAGTCTATGTCTTTTTCCAGGTTTATAGTTACTTAGTATCGGGTAATGCAAAACCAGCAGAGACCATAGAAGAAGAAGCTCCAGTTCCTCTGTGTAGTGTCTATGAAGTCACAAGAGGAGAGCCTAAGTTTACAAATTGCACTCCTGGCTTCACAAACACGCTTGACTACATCTTCTTCTCCCCTTTAGACTTCATCAAACCTGTGAGTATCCTCCAACTACCTGAACCAGTATCTCCAGATGTTGATGGTTTCTTACCAAATAATCATCACCCGAGTGATCATTTACCGATAGGAGCTGAGTTCGAGATTCGTCAAGAATAGAAAGTCTTATTCATTAAAAAGTTTCGTTGCATAACTCAATTGTTTCACCATGAGAATTATAATTCTTGAACCAGTGAAATATACACAACACAGAGTGTTACAGATCATTTTCCTCCAAATAAACTTAAGTTTTTCGTCTTATTTATAGTTTTTAATGGCTATACTAAGAATATATGATTTTTCTATGGAAGAAATTTATCATGTTCAGGATTTGATAATTCAAAGCTAATATATGCAAACAAATTTAAATCTAGGTAAAATAGACATGGCTTCAAAATCAACCCGGTTTGGCATCGCGTGCAGATTACACGCCTGGTCCGCGAGTGGAGTGGCAACACATGTGTATCAGTTCACGGAAGCCCGATATATTCGTACCAGGGCCATACGCATAAAGGACAATTATTTCGGCCCATGATTACTTTTTTGATAATTTATTGCTTTGTTTTCATTATATTTTAATTAATTAGAAGAAATGTGATAAATAAATCCAATTTAACTACTTCAAATACACATTTTTTTTTTCAAACTGCGACCTGAATATACTCTGAAAATTAGGGCTTGATTATGTTCTGAAATGACATGTTAATATGATGTTATCGTCCGAGTTTGTTGAATAAAGTATCAACAATATTAGTCAAACATTGAACAATTTGTATCTATCAACCACTAAAGTAATACAGTCGCACCAATTTAGAGATGATAATTGTGAGTACGAACGAATATTCTCTTACCGTCCCAATTTCACCGATAATATGAGCCATTGTAATTGAATAAAGTCTGCTTCTTGAAACTTTGTATCAAAAATGACAGTGATGTAATATAATGTTCCAAAACATGTGATTTTCCAAATGAATTATGATCATTCCTTTTGAATATATATCACAAATAATCGAATAAAATATAATAACTTTCTTTCTGTGTTCTTATAAATATGTATCATTCAGCTTAAGCTTTCCTTCAGAGCTTTTACTTTCTTGTTGAACTGAAAATGAAAACCTTTGATGTTAGTTTCACCGGAGAGTTCATAGTCAAAGCTTCCAGCGACCAACCGGAGAAAGTTAATAGCCTCTCTCTGTCAAATCTCGACCTTCTTTCTGGCCGTTTTCCGGTGACCTACTTTTACTTTTATTCCAAGCAACCGCATTTATCTTTCGAATCCATCATCAAATCCCTTAAAACCTCTCTTTCTGAAACTCTCAACTACTTCTACCCTTTTGCGGGCCAGATTACTGCAAACGAAACCTCTCAAGAAGAACCTATAATTATCTGCAACAACAATGGAGCTTTGCTTGTCGAAGCCCAAGCTAATGTCGATCTTAAGAATTTGGACTTTTACAATCTCGACGCGTTTCTCCAAGCAAAACTAGTTCAAGTGAACATGAATTTCCCTTTACAGATCCAAGCAACAGAGTTCGAATGTGGAGGCCTTACGCTAGCTTTCACATTCGATCATGCCATAGGAGACGCGAGCTCTTTTGGGAAATTCCTCACTTCGTGGTCAGAGATATCAAGAAGTCAGCCGGTTTCTTGTGTCCCAGATCACCGGAGAAATCTCCTCCGAGCACGCTCCCCTCCGCGTTACAACGCTCACTTAGACAAAACATTCATAAAATGCAGCGCGGAAGAGATTAAGAATATACCAATGCCAAAAGCGCTACTCAAACGCCTCTATCACATCGATGCTTCGAGCATAGACACCTTGCATGCTCTAGCTACTGTAGATGGAGAGAAAAGGACAAAGATCGAAGCTTTCTCTGCTTATGTGTGGAAGAAAATGGTGGATTCTATAGAGAGTTGCCATAAAACCTGCAAGATGGGCTGGCTCGTTGACGGGAGAGGAAGACTCGAGACCATCACCTCGAGTTACATAGGAAACGTCTTGTCTGTAGCTGTAGGTGAAGCCACCGTCGAAAATTTAAAACAAAAACATGTATCAGAGATCGCAAACATAGTGCACAAATCGATAACCGAAGTGACAAACAATACCCATTTCACAGATTTGATAGATTGGATTGAGAGTCACCGACCTGGACTAATGTTGGCTCGGGTGGTTCTCGGACAAGAAGGACCAGGTTTGGTCTTATCTTCAGGAAGACGGTTCCCTGTGGCTGAGTTGGATTTTGGATTTGGTGCTCCTTTCCTAGGAACAGTATGTTCAACGGTTGAGAAAATAGGTGTTGGTTACCTTAACCAGCGACCTAGCGCCTGCAATGATGGCTCCTGGTCAGTCTCTGCTATCGTGTGGCCCGAACTCGCTGCAGCTTTGGAGTCTGACTCGGTTTTCCAGCCAATGTCTGCTCAACTTCTTCAACTCAAAACCTGAAAATATGCTCACATAACAACGATATGATTGATTTCTAGCAAGGCCAAAGAAAGAAGCTTTTCATCATTTTATTTGTATCTGTGAATTAAAGTTACAAAGTGGCAAAACCATGGAGGAGAATTTCTTTTTCACATGTTCTGCACTATACATGTTACTTCTGCACACTAAACAAAAACAAATTAGGGAGCTTTCTCTAGACTTCACATATTTAAACCTATGGTCAAGTCTTTAAGGCTTCTTCAGATATTTCTTGGCTTCGGCAGAGAAGCTTCTGGCAAACTGTTTGTCGGAGAATGTTAAAGGAAGATCTTCATCATCATAACTAGACTCTCTTCTGTCTATCCAGCTATGAGGTCTACTTGATTCTTTTGGACTATTATCACTCTCCGTGGATTCTGTGGGTGAGTTTGGTTCGTCTGGTAACTCGCGGTACAAGTGTTTAATTATGAATAGAGCAGTATCATTATCCCTCCAATAGTTTCTGTACCACGCATAAGAGTCTTGAGTTCTTGGCTCTAAAAGTAAAATTTACTGTGTTATCTGTGAAAAGTTTCACTTACGTATGAGCTCCTATGGCTTGTAGATACGGATGCTCAAAGGTTTTGTCCTGCATCACCCAAATATTCAGCAATTATTATCTGTAAACTACGGCGCTTTAGCCAAATCCGATACGTTTATTATTTATTTACTCATATTTTGGTTTCCACGACCACAGCATCCGCTGGAAAAGTTGAATGCAAATGGAATGATAAAGGTTATCAAGTAGGTTGAAATACATCAGAGTTTCACCTGGATCATGTGATCTATCCGACCGTCTTGAGTTCCAGTTAATCTCTCCATCATTAAAGAACCATAGGACCTTCCATCCTTTTCGTCATCACTTTCTTCCGTCTCTGTTGCATCACACATGCAAGTAACATTAGAAGTATATCAAAGGGAAGTGAAAAACCTTGCAAAGACTTCTGTACCTTCAAATTGACCCGTGCTTTTGGATTGACAAACCATGAGCACTTTTGTCTGCATACACATTGAATCACAAAAGATAACAACTTGAGATCAACGTTACAACATAGAAAACTAATTAGAAGTTTGAAAACACACCCTCACTGAATCAAAATGATTCATTAATCTCTGTGACCGCGCTGCAAAATCTTCTCTGAATTCCTATAGAACATTACATAAAGCAAACGACTCATTATTAGAAGGGGAAACAAAAAGGAACGTCAAACAACAAGATTAAAATTACCTGTAATCCAATATGCAACCGCTTGCCACCTCTGTGGTAGGGAACAATAACGGGTCGTTTGGGAAGGTACTCTTTGCAGACAAGTGGCTCCACTCTACAAGAAATACAAAGTTAAGTTGGTGTTACATACTTGCAAAAGAACATAATAAAGACAACGACATCATAAACTAGCTACACCGTGTATTATCTCCATGAAGACTAACCTATATGCAACAGGATCATAAGGATGAAAAATGTTGAACATTCGACGACAAGCTGGCATCTCTTCAATAGCATTTTCCTCTTCCCAGTAATCTTTTCCCTTTCCTACACATATTAAACAGCTTTAGACCATATAAAGAGACTTTGCAAAGAAAAGGTAAACAAGGAATTCAATAGCAACGTAAACATTACAATAATAAAAGAAAAAAGAGGAACTGAACCAATAATCTTTGATTGTTTATCCATGGATCTCTTGTTTTCCCAATCCAGGTGTAATGTAAGAAAGACAAAAAATTGAAACTCTACTGAACAAGTATTACCTATCCCAATACGTATATTTCGAAGGGCGAGAAAGACTCCAAGAGGAGACCCAACTGCAAAAAAAGTGTCAACCTGAGAAGAATATGCAGTTAAAAGTTAGGACATTTATTCAGCTTCCAAATGAAATATTGACACATAAATTCTACAATCCCACACCTTGAACTCAAGCTTTTGGTACTTGATAAAAGGAGTAAAGCTTGTAGGTGCACTGGCCTCTTCAGATGTCTTGGCTTTTTCTGCTGATAACACCATTTCAGATCATGACTAAGATGTACATCATAAGAAGTTTTCAAATCGATATATGGGAAGATAAAAATCAAGGGTCAGAAACAGTACCATCCGTCAATATTCTGACATTCTCGGATTGCAGTTGCGCTACTTTTGACCTTAATGTATTAACCTGGGATAACAATACCCACCAATGAAAACATAACTTTTCAAGAACCTAAACTGTATTATCTAATCAAAGAAAGAAAAGTTGAAAGTGCCATATTTACCTCTTCTCGTAACAACATGATGGTCTCCTCATTTTTCGAATCGTCACATTTTTTCTCCCATGATTGTTCTTGAGAACAAGATGAAGAATCTGGCGTTCTAGAATCCGCTCCATCTGGTGCTTCCTGTGAGGATATATCACCACTGATATCATGATGGTCATCTTCCAGGCTGACTCTTCTTTCCAAACCAACAGTGTCCACGACAGAATCAGAGATTACTGACGGAGGTTCCTGAATGCTTTCATGATGCTCCAATACTGTTGATTCTTTTGCCATCATGTTATTATCTTGACAAGTGATTTCCTCGGAATTATTCAATTGGTTAGATTTCTCTGGCTCAATATTTGATGATGGATGTGAACTACAAGCTTTATTACCGCTAGCTGCAATTACAGGAGATTCTTCATCTGGAAAAAATTTCTTGTATATTGAATCCATTGGAAATGGGGATGACAAATTGTGCTGATGACATAAGATGTCATAGGAGAGAACACTCCCCAGAGAGTGTCCATAAATGGAAACCTGTAAAACGTCCATGAACAGAACAGGAATTCAATTAAATGTGAGCTTACACTAGTGAAAAGTTGATGAATATAAAACTAAACCAGATGGGAACCTTTCCATCATAGTCTGGGTTTCGTTTTATAAATTTCAGATACAGTCTGTTAAGCTGCTTTGAAACCTGAAAAACGAAAAAAGGAGCAGAAATCACTTTGCATTTTAATACTAAACGAGATGACCAATTATAGCAATACAAAAAATGGCACAACAACGCTAGTAAGGTTTTACACTGTCAAAAATTCTAGAACGAATTCACGAATGGGATTCAATTTTGACAGAGATAGCATTATATTTGGGAAATGGCAATACCGAATCAATTATAGCTTGACAATAAATGGGGCTCATGTAGTACAACACATCATGAACAGTTGCGCTCAGCATCTCTCGCAAACGGCGTACACCATCTAACGTACATTTATCAACAGCAGCTTCACCACTTAGCTTTAGACCTTTTCTCCACTGCAGAAACAATAGAGAAACAAAGAATATATCAAGTAAGATCATACTATAGAAATATAAAATAGCAAGGTATAAGACTATATATATGTATAGCCACCTGGCATGGGATGAAAAGGACTCGTTGAGTGCTACGCTGATGAGAGGATAGATGACGTTCTGCTAAACCTGCCGTGATTTGACGGAAGTTTCCAACATCGTCAACAAGATTAGACTTCTCTACTTTTTGGCCGATACCATGAACCATGAATACAAGATGCCGAACAGGGACCTGACACAGTAACACAAAAAAAAAGTGTTCAAGAGATCTTGAAAACATTTAATAATCCTATAAATAATTTGATAATGGAGATCAGATACTGTATATGCAAATGCAATTTATTGAAATACTAAATGGCAGTACATCATACTATAACATACTTGAGAACAATAGTCATCCATCTCTTCCTCCTTTTGTTGGCGTAGTTCTTCCTGAACAGATACACAAGACATGTGTTTCAGTGACAAGGACTCTAACCAGCTAGCGAGAAATATATGCATGTCATAACTTAACTTAAATGTCAAAAAAATTAGCAAAAAAAGTATATATAACAGAAAATTTAAAAACCTGCGTAGGTTTAGGAGAGTAGGAGCCGGCATAACCACGTCTCAACTTGATTCCATTCCCTGTATATCCAACAATGCCAGAGAACCCAGAGGGATCAACATTAAGCCATGCTTCCCAGGTATCATCCTCCCCGGTAAACAGAGCATGGAGTCCCTACATTAACAACGTAGGATAATATTATTTATGCAACTATTTAGCTAGCAAGAAAATCACAGCTTCTTGCCCATGAAATCAGAAGCATACCAGACTGGAACCCTGCAAATCGATACGAGCTGCAAAAAGCCCAGAGGGTTGAAAACTTCTTCTGCGCCAAACCTGGGTGAAATAAATCCAAAGTAATTGGTGCTATGAACCTTAAAACCAAAAACAAAACTAGGAGAAACGCATCAACTGTTTATAGTTTGAGATAAATGGGGATCATAAACTTGTATCGTATTCCACATAATGATATCTAACCTTGTTGCGATATGCAACCTCCAACTGTTCAGAAACAGTTTCTGGAATTGGAAGCCAGTCTAGGCCACCTTTACGAGCAAACCAATGGCCTCGAAGCACACGCCGGTTATCCCCATTCCAGTACACGGGATAACAATGCCTCCTCATCAAGTCCACCTGCAGCATTCTGGTTCCTTTGTTAGAAACATGGATTAGAGAAAAGGACTCTGATGGATCAATATGTTCAATTTACATAATAATTCAAAAATAAGTTTTTTAAAACTCTGCAAAGAATAGTAGTACCTCATATAGCCCACCCTTAACAGGTACACCAACTCTCTCCTCTTCAGCTTCATATAGATTGGAGGACAAAGAAGCTTCGGATGGAGTTTCAGTTGACAGCTTGATCCATTTATTTTTAGAATTAACTTGTGGCTTTGGGCCTTCGCTGCATTCTGCATACTCTTTCCACCAGAGTGACAACAACTCATCCTCTCTCTATTGCACCAATTTCCAATTCCAAACAGCCAAGAGTAAAACTTGTCAAGATAAACATATACATTTTTAAACCACAAAAACTTAGAATAAGAAGAAGAAGAACCTGCAGGAAAGATGCCTCAATAGCAAGAGAATCCCTCATCCCAAAACGGAAATACTCACTCTTTCCTACTACGTCAGTGCGAGGTATTGAAGCAGCTAATTCTGCGCAAAAATACAAAAGATATAATAACTTTTACTCTGCCATCATAAATTTTTAATACAGAAACAGTATCCTTCTACATTCAACCCCGTAAACCAACAAATTCAGGATATTATAGTTCCTTTTTTTGTGTTTCTATCTATTTTCTATTCATAGAAGACTTATATAAACCTTGGAGACTGATTTCAAGCCAATAAGCTCACCGTTTTCAGCCAAAGGAACCTTACAAAAGTACCACCGAACATCACTCCCATCAGATGGACTTCTGGTTTGAGCAAGATACTTTTGTCTACCATAGCATTGCTCAATTACATCTTCTAATCTGGCGATGTTCGAAGGCGTGTTCTTCAACAAATCAGGAGAGGTTGCATTAATCGCCGGAGTTCCTAAACGTGCCTCTCTATCTTCCATATCTGACCAAAAATCATGAAAATCGTAAATAAGCATCAAATTTTGAACTACCAAACAGAAATCTGTATCAATCAGTAGTTAGAACAGCAAAGAAGTCTAAATCCCAATTAAATACGAGCTTGTTCGGTAATCAACTATTGTTAAAACTTTAATAAAACCCTACAGAGAAAATCTAGAATCAACTCGACCTTTTAGAAATCGCAACACGGAGGAGTAAAAGGACGAAGCTTTAGACGAAAATTAACAGAAACAAGACGAAAGATGAGAGATTTTTGATTTGATGAAAGCCAAATCACGAAAGAGAATTAGAAACAAGAAACTAAAAAAAAAGGTCGTTTGAGAAAATGAGAAGAGTGACACCTGGGAAATCGAATTGAAGGTTTTTTGGTTTTGTTGCACGAATATTCGCGAGATGGAAACTCGCTATAGCGGTTGCGTGTGTACTGTCATCTCTTAACAATTGCCACGTAGATGCCAAGTCAGCATTCTGAAAAAAAAAAACGAACCTATTTGTCTTGTTACAAGTTATAAAAAGTGCATATTCAGAAGATTGATAAAATTTTCAAAAGCCCACCAAAAGTGTAATAATAATATAAAAATTAAAAATTATAACTAAAAAACATGAGAAAATAAAGTATGCTTCCTTTTTTGAGTAATTAGCAAGCTGATCGGTTTGGTTACCTGAATCAGATTGTCAAACCAATCTTATAATTATGCTAAATCACTACCAGTCTACAATTAATGGGAATGTTTTGTCAATAAGAAGAAGTTAGTTGTTCTAACATGTGATATGGACATCTTTCCGACTCCTTTGTCTCAGCTGCAAGATTTCTTATTCTCAGTTTTTTTATTTTCATTTACGTTTATTCTAGTTCCTAATTATTACGTTTCTGCACGTCAAAGGAAATTAAATATTGTTGCTAATATCACATTCGATATTTTGTTTAATAAAACATTGGGAAAATTGGCAAAAGCATTCCCAACTTTTAAATTTCCGTCATCGAGAACATCAACTATCGGGTTTGCCAAAACGAACAAATTGGTTTTCGTTAACCTCTTTTGCATCCCAAAGTGTTGGTTGACTCGGCCAAATAAAGCACGTCGTTAAGTTGTATAACAGAACAATCAAACAGAATTAAACACTCTATATTTTCTCGTTAAGTCAAAACGTTGTCGTGTTATAATTAAATCAAAACAGCCCCAAATTGATTTCTATCAGAAACCCTAGAAGACAACAAAGCCCCAAATTGATTCTCACTCTAAATCCAATCCTCAATCCAAATCTTCAAGGATTTCCCAAAGAAAAATCCCCCAAATGCAAAGACAAAGCCATCAAAATCGAAGCAGGCTCAGCTTAATCCCACGGTCCAGATTCATCCCTGCTTTCTCTTCACCACTCTCCCTCTTTGTCGTCCTCGCTACTGTTCCTTTGCCGATCAATTTTTCCGGTCTACTCTCTTCATTCTCCGGTAGAAACAACAAACCGGTTTTAGTTATGGGGTTGTAATGTAATTATTTGAGACCCAAAACATAGAAGCCACAAAGATTTTTCAACCACCAAACGAATGAATGGTCACGTGCCAACCACTACGCTCTTCTTCTTCTTCGGACACACATCATCCACCGACACGCAGCAACAAACATGTGTTGTGACTCTATGTTCAATTTCAACATATGCAATATGATTATAGGCCTTGTGGCTCAGAAACATGATATAATCTTTTGTTAAAGAAACATGATATATTCTTCACTCTCTTGTACTACTTTCAATATCTTGGCTCCGATTTATAAACGAGTTAATCAACAGGTTTCCATTTTTTTTGTCTCATCTCTTCTAATTCCACTCTCTAATTGTTGATTCTGTCTCTGAATTTCGCACTTTGAGGACACTGATTGATTATTTTGGGTATTACAGAATAAGAGCATTTGAGAGAGCAATTTCGTATCATTTCGCTTGAGGATTTGGATTTTGATTTAGAATCAATTTGGGGCTTTGTTGTCTTCTAAGTTTCTGATAGAAATCAATTTGGGCTGTTTTGATTTAATTATAATATGACAGCGTTTTGACTTAACGAGAAAATAAACGATGCTTAACTCTGTTTGATTGTTCTGTTATATAATTTAATGACGTGCCTTATTTGGTCGAGTCAACCAATATTTTGGGACGCAAAAGGAAGTCAACAAAAACCAATTTGTTCGTTTTGGCGAACCCGATAGTTGATGCCCTCGATGACAGAAATTTAAAAGTTGGGAATGCTTTTTTTTTTTTTTTTTTTTTGTCAAATGAAAGTTGGGAATGATTTTGCCAATTTTCCCATAAAACATTAATAAGCACTTGAAACCAAAAAAAAATTAGAAAACACACACACACAAAAAAAAATTAAAAGCGGTGGATGAACGACGAAACGCTTTTTTGCAGCATCGGTCAACATCATCATCATAATCTCACCATCCCCATTATCATCTTCTTCTTTGTATATGAGACCTCATATTAGAGATGCATCAGACAAACTCCGACCTAATAGAGCCTCCTTCAACGACGACGACGGTGAAGCGAAGTTTCACCGTAAACATCCTCCGCCTCTCAGGACCATGTTTGGTCGATGGTGGAAATGGGTTGTTCTTGTGGCGGCAATTTGGATCCAAGCATGGACAGGAACCAACTTCGATTTCTCGGCTTACTCATCACATCTTAAATCGGTACTGGGAATTTCTCAGGTGAAGTTGAATTACCTCGCGGTGGCTTCTGATTTGGGAAAAGCGTTCGGATGGTCGTCAGGAATCGCTTTATGCTTTTTCCCTCTCTCCGTTGTTCTTTTTGCGGCGGCGGTTATGGGCTTTGTTGGTTATGGCGCTCAGTGGCTTGTCATCAGTAACATCATCACTTTGCCTTATTTTCTGGCACGTATTTGAATTTTTGCTATTTAAATTCAGAAGAATCACACGAAGTTCTTTCTGCCCGATATTAATTGGAAGACAAAGGAACATTTTGTTTATTGATGAGAAGAAACAAGAATGATCATTATAGAGTAAATCGTTTTCATTAAGATGCATCTTCTTTGTTGTGTTCTTGAATGCGAAATTGATATATATCAGTTTGTCAAAATCATGAAAGCATTGAAATTTGCTTTTTTGAATTGATATATCAGCTTCTTTAACCTGACAGGTCTTTCTCTGCTGCTTATTGGCTGGATTGAGTATCTGTTGGTTCAACACAGCATGTTTCATCCTCTGCATTCGTCATTTTCCGAATAATCGTGCCCTTGCCTTATCTCTAACGGTAAGCTTCAATGGAATCAGTGCAGCACTATACTCCCTTGCTTTCAATGCAATTAACCCGTCGTCCTCAAATCTATATCTTCTGTTGAACTCTCTGGTTCCCCTCATTGTCTCGGTCGCTGCTCTTTACCCGGTTCTTACTAAACCATCTATTGACCCTACACCAGACAGTGAATCCCGACGACATGACTCCTATGTTTTTGCCATTTTGAATGTGTCATGACCAGTTTTCACCTTCTCCTATCCACTTCGAGTACTTCATCAGCTCGTTTGGATTTATACTTGGAGCTATGGTTCTTCTGATATTTCCCTTGTGTGCTCCTCTTCTCGTATATGCTCGTGATTACTTTCTGCATGTCCTTAACCATCGTTCTCACCATGTCAACTCTGGTTATGTTATGCTTAACATAGATGAGTTCAAGAACCAAAACACGTCTGTTTCAAGCAAAACCGAGTATGAACATATGGGGACTGCTAAGGAAGGGAACATGGTGAGGATCGGTGATGAACACTCCTTTCGATTGCTCATAAGTAGATTGGAGTTTTGGTTATACTACGTTGCGTATTTCTGTGGTGGAACAATTGGCCTTGTTTATAGCAACAACTTAGGACAGATTGCTCAATCGTTGGGAAAAAACTCTTCAACTCTCGTCACAATCTATGCCTCATTTTCTTTCTTTGGTCATTACTATCTGCCGCACCAGACTTTATAAACAAGTAAGTTTCCTTTTTCAGATTAGAGATTGTCCAACTTGACATAGGGGATAAATTCTTACTTAGATATGTTGAATCTTGCAGGAGATATCGTTTGACAAGAACAGGATGGTTTGCAATCGCTCTCTTGCCAACTCCTGCTGCTTTCTTTTTACTGGCAGCATCCTCCATACAGCCAACAGTATTACCGACTGTAACAGCCTTAATCGGCCTAAGCTCCGGTTTCATATTTGCAGCTGCAGTCTCCATAACATCTGATCTCTTTGGACCTAATAGCGTAGGTGTTAACCACAACATTCTCATCACAAACATACCCATCGGCTCCCTCTTATATGGTTTCATCGCTGCCTCCATTTATGAAGCCAACGCAAGCCCCGAGATAGTTTCAGTCGTGTCTGACTCAGTCGTTTGCATCGGAAGAGATTGCTACTTTAAGACATTTGTCTTTTGGGGTTGCTTGTCTACTCTTGGCGTCGTTTCAAGTCTGTTGCTCTACATAAGAACCAAACCAGTTTATCACCGGCTCAAACAAGACCAGGCTTCCGTAACATCATTGTCCAAAGAACTTGATCTATTGTAACTTGTAAATCACATTTGTAAAACACAGAGAAGAAACCAAACATTCTCTCTTTTTATAGGTCAAAGAAAGATATATAGTGCAACCATTTTTTTAGACGCAAGCTCTTGCAGTCTTGCTTACATATTTATGAAAATGAAATCTTCTACTGTAAAAAAATCTTTTAATAAATTAATCACGCATTTCGTGGGTCCTACAAAGTGTCATGAAAATTGACGCGCACAGTTTCGGAGCAAAGTAACTGACAAAATCATGAATTAGCCGTTGTAGCGACTTTCATCATTTTTTTTCTTTCCTCTTATTTGCTCCCCAAAAAGCAAAAAAAAAAAACTAAGAAACCTCATTTCATCGTTAATGGCGGATTTCGGGTATTTCTCGGATACAGATGATTCAGCGGTGGAAGAGCTGCTTTCCCAAGCAAATGAACTTTCGGCTTTGGAGCAAATAGCTGCTATCAACTGTTCTGGCTTCACCGATTCTACTCTTCCCGATGATCTCGAAACTCGTTTCCGTCGTCTCAAATCTCTTCCTGCTCCTCGACCAGACCTGGTTTCTTCATCGTCTTCGACGGTTAGTAAGAAGCATCTAACACCCACCAAGAGCGTGGGGACTCATCCTAAGGAGGATAGGGATTCCTCAGGAAAGCAGCGAAATCGAGGTAAGAAACCTGGTTCTGTGAGTTTATCTGATGAGGATTCAAGTATTTTCTCTCGAGGAAAACGCGATCTGGAAGTAAAATCGGGTATTGAGAAATCAGACGGAAGTGGAGATTTCTCGGATTCTGGAAACATCAACGAGAGTAAATTTTTCTCGCCAGTTAAACAAACAAAGAAACTTCCAAAACAGAAACACAGAATCACTTCATCATCTTCATCGTCTTCGATTGATTTAGCTACACCACCGTCTTCGGAATCAGAAGCAGAAAAGGGATCGAAGTCGAAGTCAAAATCAAAGTCATCGAGCTCATGGTTTAATAAGATATCTCCATCGAAAGTCATGGGATTCATTTGGCGTTCACCGAAAAAATCATCAACCAACAAGAACATCAAAGGCAGCAAATCATTTAATACTACTGCTTACACTTCAGGTCGACAAAGAGACATCGATTTCGACGAGTTTTTATCTGATTTAAATGCGTTTTCAGTGGGAGATCAAAGAAAAATGCTTAAGAAAGCACTCAAACAACAACAGAAAATGCGGAAAGAAGCAGCTGAGATCATCAAAATGACCAAACAGGCATCAGCAAAACTAGATTTCGATGATTAAGAATTTGGAATGTGGTTCAATTATTTTGGTTTTTTGGTTTTTTGGTTTGGAGAATGTTCAGAGGATATAAATGTAACCAGAAGTATAAAAAAAATTATAATTTAATTTAATTAGTTTAATATATAACTTCTAGTGAATTTTGGTTTATTCAATATTAATGAATTCGGATTAGTTTAATTACACTTGTTTTTATAAAAAATAATGATACATATCATTAGAAAGATATATGTATATGTTTAACACTTTTAGTTAATGCTAGCTATGGTTGAACCATTGAATTTGCGTTGTATATCCAGTTCTAGTTACGTTACTTTGTAAAATCAGGAAAAATTCTAGTTTTAATCAAAGCAATTGTCGATTCGATGAACAATTAATTATCTTTTTTGATGAAACTCAGAAGTCACAAGATTTTTGCCACAACTCTTATTTATTTCTTAATCAAATATTAATCACACATCTCCACTAAACGTCTCAGTAACTAAGCAAGCACTCTTAATAATAAGAATTAAAGCTAATCCATCAATCACCTTCACACCACGTCGTTAAACTCCTCGCCGTTTCAATCTTTTCGAGATCCCTGTCCTGCAGTTTATAAGCTCCAGCAAATGAATGAATATTCATTCACTCCAAACACAAACTTTCCAATCTAAAAATGGCAACCCAAACTTTTGTGTATACTTTCCTTTTGGCGATCTTCTTCTTCGGTTCAACTTCTTCAGCTCACCTGAAAAACCTAACCGTCGAGCTAATCCATCGTGACTCTCCTCATTCTCCACTCTACAACCCTCACCACACCGTCTATGACCGTCTCAACGCCGCTTTCCTCCGTTCAATCTCCCGTGCCCGCCGTTTCGCATCTAACCCCGATCTCCAATCCGGTTTAATCACAAATGGCGGTGAATACTTCATGAGTATCTCAATCGGAACTCCACCGTCTAAAGTTCTTGCGATCGCTGACACTGGAAGTGACTTAACTTGGATCCAATGCAAACCATGTCAACAATGTTACAAGCAAAACAGTCCACTCTTCGACAAGAAGAAGTCTTCCACCTACAAAACCGAAACTTGCGATTCCAAAACTTGCCAGGCATTGTCCGAACACGAAGAAGGATGCGACGAAACTCAGAACATCTGCAAATACCGTTACTCTTATGGAGATGAATCATTTACCAAAGGAGACGTTGCAACTGAAACAATCTCCATTGATTCTTCCTCTGGCTCTCCTGTTATTTTTCCCCATACAGTTTTCGGTTGCGGTTACCACAATGGTGGTACATTTGAAGAAACCGGATCCGGAATCATCGGACTTGGAGGTGGTCCGTTATCGATAATTTCCCAGCTTGGTGATTCAATAGGGAAGAAATTCTCGTATTGCTTGTCACACACGTCATCTGCAATAAACGGCACAAGCGTCATTAACCTAGGAACCAACTCAATACCTTCCAAGTCAAGCAAAGACTCCACTACGCTCACTACACCATTAGTGGTAAAAGTCCCCGATACTTACTATTTCCTGACTCTCGAAGCAATCTCCGTTGGTAAAACCAAGCTCCCATACACCGGAATAGGATACAATTTAAACGGGAAATCAAAGAAGACGACCGGGAACATTATAATCGATTCCGGAACCACCCTTACGCTTCTCGAATCTGGATTTTACGATAGTTTTGGTGCGGCGGTGGAAGAATCAGTGACTGGAGCAAAGCGTGTAGGTGATCCACAGGGAATTTTAACACATTGTTTCAAATCCGGAGACAAAGAGATCGGTTTACCGGAGATAACGATGCATTTCACGAACGCAGACGTGAAGCTGAGTCCAATAAACGCGTTTGTGAAAGTGAGTGAAGATATGGTGTGTTTGAGTATGATTCCCACAACTGAAGTTGCTATTTACGGCAATATGGTTCAGATGGATTTTCTTGTTGGATATGATTTAGAGACTAAAACGGTATCGTTTCAACACATGGATTGTTCTGGCAATTTGTGATCAAAACGATGTCGCTATAAGCTAGTTGTCTTTTTTTTTTTCTTTTTTTTTCAACATTACTGTAATTGGATTTGGATTAACAAGGCATGATCCATAACCTAAATGTTCAAATTAGAACGGTGGAATTAAAATTCCTCACCTAGTGCCTAACTAGATCAGGGCAAGCCAACTGGGCCACCTGCTTCTTGGCACCTAGTTGTCTTTTAGATGATCTGGTTCGTACTTATAATTATTGCAATTAAAATAAATATTTCAGTCTAAATAATATCTAAATTAGTTTCTTAATTATTTTCTTTCATAAACCCATAACAAATAGTCACAGCAGTTAATAGTTAAGTCCACAGAAGTGAAGCCAGACCGACAAAAGTGACTACTTATTATAAGTTTAATTTGTCAATTTTGTTAAGGTACACCTAATTTTTTTATTATCTAAAGTTATATGATAACCTCACGTTGAAAAGGAAATTTAGTATATAAACAAAGAAATAGAGATAAAATAATTTTTCTTCTTGCGGTCCAATAAATATATGGCAATAAATATAGAAAGCTTCAATAAAATAAATTATACAACTCATAAAAATATATTAAAAATTGAAGTTAATGAGTGCAACATTGAAGACCACTCAAAAAAAATAAAAATGTTGAAACCGAAAGAGTAGCTTCAACCTTCTCCACCATAATTCATTCTATTGTCGTTACTTTTTGGTTTAATAGACTGTTACCTGTGAAAAGACTTAAGAATCCATGGCAAAATCTCTACTTTCTCTCTCTGTTTCCTCTAACTGAGAAATTTCAGCTACCACTTATCGCGAAAGCAATCGCTTTTTTAATAAATATATTTGATTTCTCTCGATCTATCGGTTGGTACTACTGAAGAAACTGACTGGAGCTACTGTGAACGGGAAAAAGAAGAAGACGAAGAGTGCGAGTTTTGTTGGGTTGATTTGTTTCCATGGAAGCTATAAGAAAGCAAGCGGCGAAGCTCAGAGAGCAAGTCGCGAGACAACAACAAGTGGGTTTCTTCCTTTTCTATTTATCCTTTTGAGGTTTCTGTGTTCTTGCGTATTTAATCGAGACGCGTTTTCTTAGATTTATGTCTGGTTACTGAGAAAACTTTGGGAATGAATTCAATATAGGTGGAATCATTGAGGTGTTGATGTTTAATTTATAGTCCTGAGACAGATAGGATTGTTGACGTATAGTTCAAATAAAGTATGTGACTTTGCTTGGTTTGGTGATCGATTTTGCCTTTTGTAGTGATTTTTGCTATAGATTACGTTGTAATTTCAGACAAGATTGCGGTAGTTGTGTGGATTTGTATGAAATTTCTGTTACTGTGCAGGCGGTTTTGAAGCATTTAGGACATGTCAATGCGGATGCTGTTGTTGTTGATGAAGAGGAGTTTCATTGTCATCAGAAACTTCAGGATTTGTATAGCTCTACTAAAGCTGCAAAGGTTAGATATCTTGGTTTTTTAGGCTTCCGCAGATAATCATTAGTTTTATTTTTATGGAATGTTTTCTGTTCCAGCGTTTGCAAAGGAATATTGTTCGTGGACTTGAAGGTTTCATTGCCACGGGCACGAAAGTTGTTGAGATAGGTAAGTTCTTAAACCTTACGTCATCTTATTTGCACGATATAAATATATACTTCTTGGGATCAGATTTGGAGTGTTGTATCCATAGGGTTGAAGTTCGCTGAAGATTTTAAGAAGTATGGAGATGAGAATCCTGATGCCAAGACTCCTCTCGAGAGAGTTGCACATCACTTTGGGACCTCTTACAAGTCTGTGGAAGAAGAGAGAGAAACACTCCTCGGAGTTCTTAGTGAGCAGGTAAATATTTTAGAACATATTCATTTCATTCTCTAATTTTCACTGCGCAGGGTCGGTCAAGAACATTAGTAGTATAATTGTAGGTCCATCGATAATAAAGTTTCATTATTTGATTTGTTTAGGTTTGTGAGCCAATTCGTACAATGATATATAGTGCGCCGTTGGAGGATGCCCGGCATTTAGTAAATCACTATGACAGGCTGAGACAAGAAGTCGAAGCTCAGGTAAAGTCTTGTTGAACTTACCCTTTGGTCTGTTTTGAATTTGTAATTTCTTGAGGCATTTACCATTTCGCCTTTTTGAACAGGCAACTGATGTTTTGAGGAGAAGGTCAAAGTTGAAGGAAAATGATATTTCCGAAGAAGCCTACATGAAGCTTAAGAATTCCGAAACAAGATTGGCTGAGCTCAAATCAAGTATGAAAACTCTTGGCAAAGAAGCTACTAAGGCCATGTTGGAAGTTGATGATCAGCAGCAGAAAGTAACTTATCAGCGCCTCCGTGCTCTGGTGATCTTTACTTGAATCTTATCTCAGCTTATGATTATTATTACGTGTCCCTGGATTGTTTGAAAATGAAATTACCAACAGGTTGAAGCTGAGAGATCATATCATCGTAATGCTCTTGATATTCTCGATAAGCTACATTCTGAGGTCAGTAACTCGCTCTATAATAATTTTCAGATGATAACTACATACAATTAGTCACTTGATTTGGCTGTCTACTTGTGTTCAGATGATTGCTGAGGAAGAAGCTATGGGATCATCACCAAAGTCACCACCTTTACATTTAGAGGATAGTGCTTCTCTTCCCCAAGAAGAAACGAGTTCAACTCCCCGGGAAGAGATCAAATCAAATCGCCGAGAAGAAATCAAGTCTAATCCCCGAGAAGTAACCAAATCCAGTCCCCAAGAAGTAACCAAACCCAATCCCAAGGACGAAATAAAGTCGAGTCCTCAAGAAGAAACCAACTCCAGTCCTCAGAAAGAAATCAGGTCTAGCCCTAAGGAAGAGATCAGAAAGTCCAATGGATCTGATGATCATCACAATCAACAACTTCTGAGTCAAAATGAATCCTACTTTCTTGCAAAGGTTCAGCCTCTCGAAAGACTTAAGTTCGGTTAGAGTCTGGTTATACAAATCCTAAAGAACAAGAGTTATGTTTTCTTGTTTGTACAGGTTGTGCACCCGTTTGATGCTCAAGCTCCAGGGGAATTAAGTCTCGCAGTCGATGATTATGTTATCGTGCGGCAGGTACAATGCGCACCACCCTTTTTCAACAGTGCAGAACAGAGGAAAGATTGATGTAACAATTTGTTTTGTTTGATGACACTAATTCAGGTGGCTGGGACAGGCTGGTCAGAAGGAGAATACAAGGGCAAAGCCGGATGGTTTCCCTCGGCTTACGTTGAGAAACAAGAGAAAGCTCCAGCGAGCAAAATTGTGGAACCAAATCCCAAGTAGCAATGATCGCTTCTTTAACATATACATAAAGTATGTGCAATATAATTGCGGTTTTCTTCCTTCGTCTTACCTATCACCATAACTCATACGTAAGTATAACTCTGTAAGATACGTTTCAACGAGTAAATATGATCTGCGTAAGAGATGTAATTGTGTTTTCGTCCTTCTTTTTACATATCTCCACGAATTTTTAAGAATCTTGTTTTACCTTTTGTTTCATAAGTCCTTTACTTCCTCTGTATACTCTTGTGTACTCTGATAATGATCTTTCTTGTTTATGAAGTTTCTCATTTACGTAAAATTCGCTTAGTTTCATATACATATGAGCTAACGAATCAGTTTCTAACTGAACGTACGTTAAAGTTCAGAACCTGATTCGAGTTTGATTCTTAAGACTCTGAAGTTTTAGTAGAAAAGGATAATATACAGAGAAGCAGAAAGATCAGTTTTTGTTCTACAAAGTTCTCCACTTCACTGCGGTTAGAGAAAACAAAAAGTTTTTTTTTCTTTTTTACATCACAAGATTATAAGTTTCTCTCATTTGTGTGTGTCAAGGGAGTATTCTGACATGAACATGGCTTCTGTACAATTTACATCACTTATTATGTACAATAAGATGCTCAAATCTTTTGCCGAGACTAAAAATTTCACGAAAGTTTTGGCTTTGTTCGGTGAGTTACGAGGACAAGGCTTATATCCGGATAATTTCACCTTACCGGTTGTACTGAAATCAATCGGGCGTTTGAGGAAGGTTCTAGAAGGTGAGAAAGTCCATGGTTATGCTGTGAAATCTGGGCTTGAATTCGATTCATATGTATCTAATTCACTCATGGGAATGTATGCTGCATTGGGCAAGCTGGATATAACTCGTAAACTGTTCGACAAAATGCCTGAACGAGATGTTGTTTCTTGGAATGGGTTGATTTCTAGTTATAATGGGCATGGGAGGCTTGAGGATGCCATTGCTGTATATAAGCGGATGAGTAAGGAAACCAGTTTGAAGCCCGATGAAGGTACAATTGTGAGCACTCTTTCAGCTTGTTCGGCTTTGAAGAATTTGGAAATTGGTGAAGGGATTCACAGGTATGTTGTCACAGAATTTGAAATGAGTACTAAGATTGGAAATGCATTGGTGGATATGTTCTGTAAATGTGGGTGTCTCGACAAGGCTAGAGTGATTTTCGATTCGATGAGAAACAAGAATGTTAATTGTTGGACTAGCATGGTTTCTGGATATGTAAGTAGTGGTAAGATTAATGATGCTAGAGAGTTGTTTGAGAGAAGTCCCGTAAAAGATGTTGTTCTGTGGACGGCTATGATGAATGGGTACGTTCAGTTTAATCGTTTTGATGAGGCATTAGAACTGTTTAGATGCATGCAAACCGCGGGAATCAGGCCTGATAATTTCGTGCTAGTCTCTCTCTTGACAGGTTGTGCACAAACGGGAGCTATAGAGCAAGGGAAGTGGATCCATGGGTACATATGTGAAAACAGAGTTACAGTAGATAAAGTAGTTGGGACTGCTCTTGTAGACATGTATGCAAAATGTGGGTGCATTGAGACAGCTCTAGAGGTTTTCTATGAAATCAAGGAGAGAGACACTGCTTCATGGACATCACTTATTTATGGCCTTGCCACGAATGGGATGTCAAGGAGAGCGCTGGACTTGTATTACGAAATGGAACACATTGGTGTTAGACTGGATAATATAACCTTTGTTGCAGTCTTAACAGCTTGTAATCATGGTGGATTTGTAGCAGAAGGGCGTAGTATTTTCTATTCGATGACTGAAAGACATAAGATCCTGCCTAAATCAGAGCACTGCAGCTGTCTGATCGACCTACTATGCAGAGCTGGATTGTTAGATGAAGCAGAGGAATTCATAGATAGAATACAAACTGAAAGCGATGAAACTCTAGTTCCCGTGTACTGTTCTTTGCTTAGTGCTGCTCGGAACTATGGGAATGTCAAAATTGCAGAACGGGTTGGGAAAAAGCTCGAGAAAGTGGAAGTAAGTGATTCCAGTTCTCATACTCTACTTGCAAGTGTATACGCATCTGCGAATAGATGGGAAGATGCAACGAATGTGAGAAAGAAAATGAAAGATTTGGGAATCAGAAAGTTTCCTGGTTGCAGCTCTGTCGAGGTTGATGGTGTTAATGAATTTACTGTTGGAGATGATCCATCATCTCACCCAAAAATGAATGAGATCAACTCAATGCTGCATCAAGCTACAAATTGGAAGTTGGGTCTGGAACATGAAATAGAAACATGAAACTTTCTTGCACATCGTCTAACCACTGCCCTAAGATTATTAACATTTGCTTCCCTGATTTGATGGTCTTAAGTACTCATGTATATAAGCTAATGAATCGGTTTTTAACTGATATCAGTTGAATAAGTTGAATCTGAGACAGAATAAAAAAATGAAAAACATGGATTATTTCAAATGAACAATTCAGGGCACAGTAGTTTCTCTACACATGTCACAACTATAACATTCAATTTTATGTTCAAATAACAGTTTTTACCAAAAATCAGTACAAAAAAAAAAAAAAAAAAAAAACACCGAAGGGACTGAAAATGAATGGCTCGAATCTTGTAAAACTGGAGTGGAAAAGTCAATGGCAATACAATACAAGGACTCTGTTCCATTACTGGAAAGTGATGGCTCTTCAATGGCATTTGCAGATTTTCTTGGGGAGCAAAACTGTAACTGAATAGAGAAACAATTCATTTGAAGATTTTCCCGTGGAAACAAGATTCGATTTACTTTTGTCTCAGGTTTCAGGCTGGTTGGTTCATGCCATCATCAATCAGAGCTCGAATCGTAAAAATCGCTGGGACAAGGAGTCATGACCTCTGATTCAAGTAACTGGACAACTCGATGCATCGTGGGACGTTCTTCAGGACTCGAAGACACACACTGTGTTGCTATTGATAGGAGAGCATCAAGGCTCTGTGTTTGCATTCCTTCACAGTTTGGATTAACAATCTCCCTTGGCCGGTTTTCGGTTATTAAGAACTTTAGCTGAAAAGATCATTAAACCAAAAGCTTCTCTTAGTTATTTTCATCGAACCAAAATATCCAATATCGAAAAAGAATTTCATGTGCTTACCCAACCAACAATGTTAAGGCCTTTCTCGATAAAGGAAGCATCAGTTGGTCGTTTCCCACTCAAGACTTCAAGAACCAAAACCCCAAAACTGTAGACATCGGTTTTCTCAGTTGCTCTACCGCTTTGCATATATTCTGTTAAGTGGAAGTCAAACGGGAAACTTTAAGCATTGTAAAGACCAATATCTTTAAGTAAGTGAAGACTCTTAGGAGGCATTTACCTGGAGCTAAGTACCCAAATGTGCCTGCAACAATGGTTGTAATATGAGATTCTTCGTCTTCCAACAACTTGGCTAGACCAAAATCTGATACCCGCGCCTCGAGATTACCATCAAGCAAAATGTTGCTTGACTTTATATCACGATGTATAATCCTAGGGGAACAATCATGATGCAAATATGATAACCCTTTCGCTGCTCCTATGATGATATTTACACGTGAATCCCAGTCCAATTGCTCGCCTCTCTCTACTAATTCAAATACCAAACTTTCTCAGTGAATCATACATAATATGGAAAACAGCCGTACAGAAAAGATTGGTCATACCATGAAGTGCTTCATCAAGGCTACCACCGGGCAAGTAATCATATAACAGTAGCTTTGATGTTGGCGAATTGCAATATCCACGCAGATTGACGAGGTATCGGTGCTTGATGCTGCCAAGAATCTCAAGCTCCCTCTCAAAAAATCGATCAAACCCTTCGTTTAACTTAAGAATTCTCTTTAATGCAAACACATTGCCATCATCCATGGCCAGCTTATACACCGTTCCAAATCCTCCACATCCAATGATGTGCTCTTCATTCAACATTTCCAACTTCTTTATGATATCTTTGGAAGAGTAAGGCAAATCTCCGTGGAACATCACAATAGACGCACCTGAATTGACAAAATCAAAATGAAGCTTTAGAAGATGGAGAGAAATTTGTAAATTTCCAATATATAATGAGATAATATCTACAAAAAAATCAAAACGACTCACCTCCACCAACATCCTTAGCAAGGCTTTTAGTCTCGACTTTACCGAGCTTTTTATATAAAAAGCATCCCCAGAAACACATGAGTGCCACTAGGAGCAGCGCACCCACCGTTGCTGATGCACTAATAAGCAGCTTCCCAGAGTTTTTCTTTGGATTTTGACCTATAATTTAGGAGACACCGAATATATAGAATTTTATAGATTGAGCCCCAACAAAACCTATATATTGACCAGAAATTTGCTAGGATAAATAGCTACCTTTTGATTGGGAATTTGAAGAAGGGTTTCCATTATCATCTGGGCACACGACATCAATTTGCTTTCCACACAACCCAAGATTTCCAATAAAGCTGTATGGTTAATGGATCAGTTTAAGAATCTTATGAATTTTAGCTACACTGATACAGGCTAGTTAAATGGTTACTATGGTTCAAAAAAACATCTCAAAATATCACCAAAGATTCGAAATATAAGCTGTAGAAATCTCTTTTTAAAATCATCTTTTAAGCGCTGCAAGAATGTTTGATCATCTTACGAAATCTTAGAAAATCCAGAGAACACTCCTTCAGAAGGTATTTGCCCGACCAGGAAGTTGTTCGAGACATTGCTGCATAACAAGAATAAAATAGAAAGATTCACGGAACTGTAATATAATAATTTACAGTGGAAGTTAGAGATTAAGTTGCTCACAAGTTAGTAAGCTTTTTTAACAGCCCGAGCGAAGCAGGGATAGCTCCCCTGAGACTGTTGCTTGACATATCCCTTGAGAATAAAATACAGAAGTGCAAAATTAGTTTTAGTCAGGAAAAGATAACCGGTATTGGAAACGAATACTGATCTTTACTAATTGAGTAGAAACGCAATTAGTTCTGAAAAGAAAAGCGGGGCGTGAGAAGATAGTTTGCAGCAAACTATAGGAAATCATGATCCTACCTGGGGAAAGAAATAAATGGAACAAAAAACAAAAGATACTGCAATATATTTGCAAAGATATAGAAGTAAACATAGAAACATACAGATTTTGAAGGCCAGGCAAGTTTCCCATTTCAGCTGGGATCGGTCCAGTGAAGTAGTTATTCTGCAAGTAACTGCAAAAACCAGTTGGACCATTTTAATAACCATGGAAAACTGGAATCAGTCTCGAAAATAAACCTGTGTACTCAGCATAAAAATCCAGGAAGAGCGCTTACATTTCTTCCAATGCCGTGCAATTTCCCAATGCTGTAGGTATTGTTCCATATAGATTATTGTTGTGAAGCATTCTGCAACAATACGCAAGTGATCAGCGTAAAAGCATACTCTTAAGCAATTAAAATGATTTAAGGTTAGAAAGCACATACAAAAGCCTCAACTGGTCCAGTTTTCCAAGCTCAGGAGGTAAAGGTCCCATCATTTTATGATAAGTAAGATTTCTGAGAACAAGAAATTATTAGGGAGCACAAATAATGAAGAGAAAACGTTTAAACCCCAACAAGATTTAAAACTTACAAGGTTATAACTCTTTTCGTTTTTGCATCACATGTAACTCCCTGCCATTTACAAGGATCTGGATCTTCTGGTCTCCATTGATGGATGAAATTATCTGATCTAGTAACTGCATTTCTGAAGCTCAGAAGTGCCTCGCCTGACAAAATATATACAAACAAAAAGGGACTAAAGCTCTAATACAAGGTCGAGAATGCTATGAGTGGTAAATGTGACTCATATCGCTATACCGTCAGGACTAATCGCTTGATTTTTATTTGATAGTGTACAAAGCAATGAGATCAAAAGAAGCCACGAGCAGCAGCTTTTCATCTCACAGATGCCCATCATGGCACTGTCCAAGCATAATATAACTACTACCAATCATTTGAAAGAACAGCCTCGTCCTTGTAACATACAGTCAGCAATTTGATGATCCCATGTCTATGTCCAAGTAAGAAACTAGACTCCTGAAAAACAAAGGCCATACTACTTAATCAGATTGTATTGCTTAAGATCCCTGAGGAGTTTAAGAACATTTAATCATAACACA
The DNA here is from genome assembly GCA_963920545.1 of Lepidium didymum. Classification (NCBI taxonomy): domain Eukaryota; kingdom Viridiplantae; phylum Streptophyta; class Magnoliopsida; order Brassicales; family Brassicaceae; genus Lepidium; species Lepidium didymum. Next base: position 20,226,079 of record OY986993.1, on the reverse strand, counting down.
AGATACTCAATTGTACTTAATGCATACATTAGCCCAAAGTAAACAACAAGTTCTCAATTACATATCAAGCTCGGTCTCCACATAACTGTACATGCTCTCATCTACATTTTAAGTACCTAGAACAGTAAAATTGTCTCACCAGACTCAAACTCACTTCCCAATTTCTAAACTTTTGCCAAAAGCCTATTTTCATCATCAACCAAAGAGCTCAAACAGCTCAAGCTTAGCATAGACAACGAAATTCCCAGATACCATTTCAGTCCTAGCACAAATAAGAACTGGAAGATTCTAACAGTATAAAATTCCAAAACTCGAAATCGGAAAAACCGATTCAACAAAAGACCCAATACCCCACTCTTCACCCCAACATCAAACAGATTACAAAGATTAAAACTTTCCAAGCAGAAGAATACTAAAATGAAACGAACCTCGAGAAATGGATCCGAGAGGAGGAAGAATTGAACAGAGGAAGAAGACGACTAATTGAGCTGTAAAGCAGAACTATAACTAAGGAGAGACTTAAAAAAATAACAATATAACAAAAAAATAAAAAAGGGAATCGACCTTTTTTTTTTGGTGTGTGTGTGTGATTTATGGTAAGATTTGAAGAGGGAGAAAGTAGAGTGAGAGAGACTGTGTGTGAAGAAGTGTTTAATTTGTAAGATGCTTTCTTCTCCAAAGCATCTCCTTCCGCTTACGACCAATGGGAAGAACCGAAGTGGGTCTCGCACGTGCCGATTATGACCGTACGCTCGTGCCAACCGACGATAGAAAAAAAACCCAATTATTATGCCAGCTAAACCTTAGCTTGCCTATCTAAACTCAACTTGAATTCCAATATTGGGCCCTTTCTAAAGCCCACTATGCTAAATTGACAAACCATAATATCAGCCTACCGGTTTTATCTAACCGGAATAAACCGGTCAAGATTAGAAGACATTGTTGTGCGGTGTGTTTCGACTTTGCGTTTAATCGATGGCTGCGGCGGCGACTCTTTCACTGAAGCCGCCGGCGAGCTTCTTCTGCGGCGGAAACCGAAGCGACGGAGGAAATAGAATTACCGTCGCGCGAATTCGTTGTTCATTGGTTTGAGCAGCCTTCGTGTCTGCTCTCCGGCCTCCGCTCGTTTATTGCCTCCGCCGATTGTCGCTTCAGAGAATGAAATCAAGACAGAAACTGTAGCTGGTGCATAACATTGAATTTTTGCAGTTAAGTTCAGTTGATTTGAATTTTTGTTTTTGATGGATGTTTTTGCAGGTGAAGAGAAGAATCTAAATGAAGTTGAAGAGGAAAAATTGGAAGCAGATTTTGAAGCTTACAAGAAGAAAGTTTATTCTCTGACTGTGCCGCTAAAAATCGTTGCCCTGCGTGGTTCAGTGCCACCTTCATGGATCAAGGTTTTAGTTTCAATTCTCTATGTTTTACTTCTTCATTGAGAAATTCAGGTATATTGAATCGTAGCTTAGTTGAAATGTAATTTGTTGGGTTCTGTGGATTAAAATTTAGGAGTTTATGAGCTCACAAGGAAAGAGAGTGAGGTTAAAAACTCGATTCCGAGCAAATCTTGAAGAAATTTTCTTCGACCTCTCAAAGCCTACGAAAAAGGGGTCTGCTTCAACTATATCAGCTGATATGAGCAACATTGGTGATTCCTGGCTTAGTTACGGAATTAAGGAAAAGCTGATTGAGCCAGTTAAAGGGATTGAAAATCAAGACTGGTATAAAGGCTTGAGTGATAAATGGAAGGTGAGAATTATAATCTGTGGTTTAACAATATGAGTATTAGTCTTTGTGGAATACATTTATCAATTAGATTAAGTTGTTTCACTATAATCCTACAGATATTTGGTTTGGTAGATCTTGATGATAATATGGTGGTACATGCACTTGGTTGAAAGATTTTATTGCCATAAGGTTACATGTGTTTCAAGTTTCCTACTCTGCAAACTTTCATGACTTAGAAAGTCTCAGATTTATCTCCGCAGGAACCATGCAGGAGAAAAAGCTCCTGACGGTGAAACATGGGCTGTACCAGACCGCTGGGGCACCATGGTAATAGCATGCAAAAAGAGCAAATTTCAGAATTATAAATTGGCTCCGATAGAGGTCAGCATACTTGATCAGTGCCTTTTTCTCTTCACCTAAGTTGAAATGATGTCCTAATGTTTGTAGCTAATAGCTATGTCTCTATTTAAAAGATGTGAATATCTCTGAACATTTTTCTGGATTTAGGACTGGGCTGATTTGTGGCGACCTGAGCTTGCAGGGCGGACCTCAATGGTTTATTCTCCTAGGGAGGTTGTTGGTGCTGTTCTCAAATACATGGGAGCATCATGCAATACAACAGATCTGGATTCACAAGTTGCTGGCGGAAGAATCGCTGTGGAGAAAAATCTTGCATCTCTCATGAAACAGGTTTTTGCCTTTTTACTATCTCTCCATACCCTGAAGAGAACACATTATTTTAGGACATGTTTCACATAACCTTTATACTTGCTAATAAGAAAAGATGATGATAGCTGATCTTGTCTCCCCTTTTGCTTATAGATTAGACTATTTGACAGTAACAACTATTTAAAAGCTTTCATGTTGGAGATGTCTGGGTCACTGTCGGGTGGAGCAGCGATGTGATCCCTGTTGCAAAACGTATGTCTAATGTTACAGTGATTGTTCCCGAGTCTGGTGCTACCTTATGGGCTGATCTATGGGTAAGTAACTGTCTAAGTTTCAATCCTTCCTCTGATATTTTAAATGCTTCTTGTCCCAAGTATTATATATACATATATAACATATCGGAACACTAATACGTGAAGCATCATTGTTTTTCCATAGGCAATTCCGGCTGTCTCTAATTCAGGTAAAGAAGCAGAACAAATATGAGGACGAATCTGAGGCCCATCTCCATTAATCCATCAGTGGATAGAATTCTGCTTGCAACCTACGAGATCATTACCCTTCACACGGGAAGTGATTCCTGGTGCATCTCCTTCAGCTCTTGACGGTCCTCTGGTTGGGAAACCTCAAGAAACAAAGAAAGACAGAACTAGAGGCTACGCTGTTGTGTGAGTTCTTGGAACCTCGTCTCAGGTGTTCCTCTTCCTGAGATCTTGACTAAGTGTGAGTTCATGGAACCTCTACCAGAGGCTACGCTATTGGAATACCAGCTTCTGATTGATACTGTAAGGAAGCAAAGTCAAAGATCTAGCCTTGTGGAGAAAGTACAGGACATTGTTTCGATTTAGGTTCAAGGTTTTAGGACAAAGCTTAACACCGAGATGAAGAAAAACATTTGAGACTGACAATAAGTGGAAAATAGAATCATTTGTATGATCACATAGAACAACTTCAAATGGGAAACGAGGTGCATGTTTAATTATAACAAAGTATCAAGTCATGAAGTGCCGAGGCTAATCGCATTTACTCACTTTATTAGTCATGCATTCAACACTATACATACCACAGTTGAAGATGGATTAAGCTAACAAAAGAGAAATGAAAAGATGGAATAAGAAGCTTAAACATTTGTTTAATTAATTTCCACAAATAACCTAACATTATTCAATTTTTTGACCATTAACTTGATTATGTGATTTAAGAGGTAAATCATTATATTATCAGACTTGGTGAAAATAAAAAGAGCGAAATCTGAGGAAAGAACTTTAGAACCCTAACTTGACACATGTTCTCATTATTTACGGGAATTTAGGAGTCAAATGCAACATGAAAGTTCATGGGTTTCAAGTTCTTTCTTCTCAGGTAACATAAGTACAAACCGATATGGTTTGGTTTCTAATATATATGTACAAGCTAAATATTTGTTCGTGGTTTTATTTTTCAAGCCTACAAATGACTTTTATCTGATATGGTTTTACATTTCTGCGTTGTTATACGTTATGCTTCACTTACAGGTAAAATCTGTGAACAGTCTATTTGAAAAACACCCAGACATTGCTTCAGAACTCCGTCTGAAAATCTCACATCTGAGAACAGCATACTTGAATAGCCTATTAAGCTTGACTGAGATTCTGTGCCAATCCCTTGAAGAATTCACTGCTGATGACCTGGCAAACGCATATTGTACACTAACATGTTTGACAAAAGCCGGGTTTAAGTTAGATTGGTTGGAGAAGAGACTGAAAGAAGCTGGTAAGACTCGGCGGCAAAAAATTGAAAAGGACTTAAAGCAAAACTGTGAAGACAGGATTGCTCTGCTGGAGTTCTGTGATGATGTTGTTTGATGACTTTAGGTTTTGTAAGAAGGAAGTTGAGAGAGGTTTGGAACTATTGGGTTTAAGGTTGGAACTTTCTTAATCTTGGAGGAGTTCATGAGACTTGTTGTCATCGATGTTTACCTATGTTTCTTTTATTGCACTTTGTTGGTCTTAATGGAAAAGGAATAGAAAAGTGTGTTATCCGTAAGTCTGAACTTTGAATCTGTGGACAAACTACAGGACATTGGACATTGGCCTTGTGGAGAAACTACAAGACATTGTTTCAATTTGGGTTCTTGAGACTGACAATAAGTGGAAGTAGAATCATTTGTATTATTACATAGAGCAACTTCACATATGGATAACGAGGTGCATGTTTAATCATAACAAAATATCAAGTTACGAATGTATACGCATTTACATACCCAGAGATCGAGTCATGTTGTCTACGTTATGTAGAAATTTAATTATTGAGCCAGCCAGTTATGGTCCAGTGCTTGACAAAAAAATTATATATATATTAAGTCATGAAGAACCTCTACTTACATGGGAACGAAATCTAAGTAAAAAGATAACACCTCCGGAAATCTAATTCATAAAGAGGCTTTTTTTTAGAGTTGTTTGTATGTTTTCTTTTTCTTTTTTTGTCAAAGTAACGTAGTTGGAATAATTAGAATCTAACCATTACATTTTTCGATTTTATTTTTAAGGAAAATTTGATGCATCGCCAGTTTAAAACATAAATGAAACGATGCATTTTACAAAAAAAATAAAAAAAAAAATTGTCAACAAGTAACCACTGGATCGACAAAAACCGATCCATATCCATTAAAATATTAAAGTTAGACCGACTCACAATTTAAATCTTCAAAGTTTTCACTCTCATAAAAAAACCTTTAATCTAAATTGCTTTCTAATTTTAATTTTCAAAGTGATTCTCCTCGTCATAATTCAGTTTTCCTGAATTTGTGCTAAAATTTATTATTGCCTACTAGTGTAAACTGTATTTTCTCTTTTTTTTTAAAGATAAAATATCAATATTTACGAGATTTGTTTGGGCAATTGTACTGTTGTTTTACATTATAAACGAAATGGTGAGTTTCAAAATCTGTTAAAGCATTTAGTTTCTTCATAAATTGATATTTAAATTGGGCAGATTTTCTTTTTCATATTTACTCAATTAAAATAAGTGTAACAACCAATTGGTGGGTACTTAAGCGAGATCCCTCAAAAAACATGTGATGCTTCTCGTAAGAAAATCTGTTTTGTGGTTAAGTAGTCTGAGGATTAGATTTATGGAACAGCTTCTAAAATCTTCCTAAGTTTATGGAAATCTTCCGGATACAATTAGAATGCTGGTCAATCTTTAAGAACTTCCACTAACTTTTTTTTTTACCTCTAAATTTGTGGTTGTCAGGTGTTAGTATAAACATACTTTTGTCCTATAGCTCTTTCGGTAAAATATAAGTACTTGATGTTATCTTTAGCAATTGTTTCCACTTTTAAAAGCCACTTTTCCAAGCCTTAATGTAATATTTATCTCTTGTTTTCTGGTTTAAATGTTGTCGTTTGATTTTCTTATTGGTTATACTTTTAGATTCTAGGAGTTGACCTCTCTTCTTCATGGTCTTGTAGTTGGACAGATGGAGTCTTCATCAAAATCAATGAAAAAACAATATGAAAAGAAGGTCACATGGATTTCTCCTCTGTGCCATCTGAGACTGGGATAATTTATTCTGATCAATTCGTAGTTGGTGGCTCCAAATGGTAAGAAAACTTGTTCTCTAATGTTTTATTTTTCTTTTTGTTAAATAAAAATTAAAGATTCAAAAGCCTCACAGTTGTTTTGTATTCCTAAAGACTTAGATCTCAAAGTATATTTAATACCTAAAATATACTATAAGTGAAAAATACAGAGTTACAAGATTGAATCTAAGCGGCTTTTGTTCTCTAATGTTTTGACATGATTGTGCTCATGTTAGGTTTTAGTTATATTTTCCTCTGCATTATTTGTTTTGGTTCCTGCTTGCAGGCATCTTCTGGCCTATCCCAAGGGCTGTGGTGAGAGTATTAATAAATGTTTGTCTCTGTATCTCGGTGTTCCTGATTCTGAATCTTTGCTTTCTTGGATGGAAAAGACGCTCGGAGTTTCGCCTAACTGTTATAAATCAAATGTCCGAGGAACTCTCGGAAACAAAAGGTGATTCTCCTTGCATTTTTTTTTTGGGATAAAGGAAAATTCATAACTTATGGTTCTACTTAACATGGACTCATGAGAGTTATATTGCTGCGAGATTTTGTTTTGTCAATTCTTGTTTTGAGTAAAGTTTTATGTTTCATGACTTCACAGGAAAACCGCAACACTGGTTTGAATTTGATCACAAAAAATCTTACCTCAGGCTACGAAGACATGCTTCCCCTTAACAAATTTCTTGACCAAAATACTGGGTTTATGGTGAACGGAAGAGTCAAGATTGTTGCTGATGTAGATGTTCTTAAAGTTGTTAAGAAATCAGATGTCTTAGAGGAAACTTTATTAGTAAATGAAAGCATGGATGTTCATGAGTTTCAAGTTCTTCCTTCTCAGGTAACAAAACTACAAATCGCTATAGTTCGTTTTCTATTATATATGGTTTGTGCGTCTGTTTATAAGTATCCAAAGTTTATCATCTGATATGGTATTGCAACGTTGTTATACGTCCATCATTCACTTGCAGGTAAAATCTGTGAATAGACTGTTTACAAAGCACCCAGAAATTGCTTTAGAATTCCGTCCGAAGAACTTACGTCTGAGAACAGCATACTTGAATAGCCTACTAAGCTTGAATGAGATTCTGAGCCAGTCCCCTGAGGAACTCTCCATTGATGACCTGGCCGACGTCAATCGTACACTATCTTATGTGACAAAAGCAGGGTTTAAGGTGGATTGGTTAGAGAAGAAACTGAAAGAGGCTGGTCAGACTCGGCTGCAAAAGATTGAAAAAGAGTTGAAGGACTTGAAGCAAAACTGCGCAGACATTGATGCCCTGCTGAAGTTCGTACGTTGATGTTGTTTTATAAGATGAAGTTGAGAGAGTCTTGGATCTAAGTTTGGTCTTTTAATCTTGGGGATGATCAAGAGATTTGTTGTCATCGAGGTTTCCTTGTGTTTTCTTTTACTGAACTTTGTTTCATGATGTTAAACAAATAAAAATTTGTGTTTACCCTTATTTTTGATAGTACTAATGATGCATAAGAAGATGATTAGCGACAATGATGCTAATGCAGAAGATGTTTTTTTTGTCAACGCTAATGCAGAAGATGTTAGTAGTTCGTTTTTTATATTATATAGAAAAAAAAAATCAGTCAATTTCTGACAAAAGAACAATATATATTTCGAACAATAAAATTAAAATATGAGTCTCTCTGATATTTTCGGATATGATCATATGAGTATTCAAATTTGATGATCATTTTAAATCAAACTAGGAATCATTCCAAAAATATTCTCTTTATATTTCCTTATTTATAGGATTTTAAAATTTTAAATTAGATTTTGAGCCGAAGCATTTGACATTCCTCTATTTTCGTAACTAACACGATTTCCATGATTTAAACCTATTACATGCGCAAGTGCCTTTAGTACCTTTAGTGACATGCACATTTGCACAATCAGGGATCGAGTCGAAACTTGGTTAATGGACCGGTCAATTGTGGCCAGTGTTAACAAAAAAAAAAAACCTATTACATGCTTTCAAAGCGAAGTAGTTTGATTGCAAGGAGTCTTCATTAAAGATCAATGGAAAAACAATATGAAAAAAGATCACATGGACGATTAAGAATTTCTCGTTTCAGCATTCTGAGCAAATTTATTCTGATGAATTCGTAGTTGGTGACTCTAGATGGTTAAGTAAACTTGTTCTCTAATGTTTTTGTTTTTGTTCATTTTAGGTTTACAGTGATAATGTCCTCTGCATTTTTGGTTTTGGTTTTCGCTAGCAGGCGTTTTTCGGCCTTTCCCAAGGGACATAGTGTGGTATTAATACGTGTTTGTCTCTGTTTCTGAGTGTTGCTGATTTTGAATCTTTGCCTTCCGAATGGAAAAGACACACAAAATTTAGCCTAATTGTTGTAAATCAGATTTCAGAGAATCTCTCTGTACGCAAAGGTGATTCTTTCTACATTTGCCTTAGATCTTTTTTTTCCGAATAAGGGAATTTTCATATCTTATAGGTCTGCTTAACATAGACTCATGAGAGTTATGTTTTGACTAAAGGTTTATGTTTCCTGACTTTACAGTACATCAACACTGGTTTAATAAGCTGTCTCACAAAGTCGGCTTCTCAAAAATGCTTCCCCTTACCAAACTTCTTGACCAAAATAGTGGGTTTATGGTGAAGGGAGAAGTCAAAATTGTTGCTGAGGTTTATGTTCTTGAAGTTATTGAAAAATCAGATGTGGTAGATGAAACTTTATTAGTAAATGGAAGCATTGGTGTTCATGGGTTTCGAGTTCTTCCTTCTCAGGTAAGATAAGTACAAATCGCAATAGTTCGGTTCCTAGTATATATTACACATACATGCTAGATATTTGTTTGTGGTCCTATTTTTCAGGCCTCCAAAAGACTATTATCTGATATGGTTTTGCATTTCTCTGTTGTTATACGTCCATCTTTCACTTGCAGGTAAAATCTGTGAACAGTCTGTTTGAAAAGCACCCAGACATCGCTTCAGAATTCGATGTGAAAAACTCACATCTGAGAACTGCTTACTTGAATACCCTATTAAGCTAGCTTGACTGAGATTCTGAGCCAATCCCCTGAGGAACTCGGCTTTGATGACCTGGCAAGCGTATGTTGTACAGTAACTTGTTTGAAAAAAGCTGGGTTTAAGTTGGATTGGTTGGAGAAAATAGTAGTAGAGGCTGCAAGAATGATGCTTGGATGTGCATGTGCAACCAATCCACCTGCGAGAATGATGCTTATGTAGAAGAAAATACTAGTTTTTCTTTGATAAATAAATCAGTTGAATCCTCCACTTATTGAAGCAGATGATTTTCTGTTGGAATCATTCCAGAGATTATAAAATTATTCTCTATCTTCCTTTACTGATAAGATTTTTCTAAATTTTTGTTAGATTTGATCCAACATAAAAAAAGAAATATACCTGATGTATATATTGTAATTATGATCAATATATGTGCCTGCATGAATAAATTAGTCGTACGTTTCACATTCCTATACTTTTTAGTAACCAACACAATTCCTGTAATACAAACCTAAATGCTTTTAACGGCAAGTATTAATGGGTGTGTACGTTAGTGTTTAAACTATTAAAACTTCGAACTCATAACGTAATCTTCATCTCTTTTCTAATAGTTTTCTGCTTTAAAATGTTGTCGTTTGATTTTCTTGTTGGTTGTACTCTCAGATTCCAGGATTTGACCCCTTTTCACGTTCTTGTAATTTGACTCAGAAATGTTTCCCCTTATCAAACTTCTTGACCAAAATAGTGGATTTATAGTGAACGAAGATGTTAAGATTGTGGCTGAGGTTGGTGTTCTTGAAGTTGTTGAGAAATCAGGTGTGTTAGAGGAAACTTTGTTAGTAAACGAAAGCATATTTGTTAATGGGTTTTACGTTCTTCCATCTTAGGTAAGATAAGTACTTTTAAATATATATATATCTACAGGCTACATATGTGGTTTGTGAGTCTGTTTTCAGGTCTTTAAAAGACTATTATCTGATATTGCTTTGCATTTTACGCTGTTATACGTCCATCTTTCACTTGCAGGTAGAATCTGTGAAAAGTCTGTTTGAAAAGCTCCCTGACATTGCTTCAAAATTCCGTCCGAAGAACACGCATATGAGAACAGCATACTTGAATAGCCTACTAAGCTTGACTGAGATTCTGTGCCAGTCCCCTCAGGAACTCTCCATTGATGACCTGGCCGACGTCAATCGTAGAATATCTTATTTGACAAAAGCTGGGTTTAAGCTGGCTTGGTTGGAGAAGAAACTGAAAGAGCCTGGTCAGAATCGGTTGCAAGAAATTGAAATGGAGTTGAAGGACTTGAAGCAAAGCTCCGCAGACATGAATGCTCTGCTGGAGTTCTTAGGATAATGATTCTTTTGTTACATGAAATTGAGAAACTTTTGGATCTATTTGATTTCTTAATCTTGGGGAAATTCAAGAGAGTTGTTGTCATCCTTCCTATCTTTCTTTTATTGCATTTTGTTTCTTGACGGAAAAGGAACAAAAAAATTGTCATCCTTAAGCTGAATTTTAGTTTTTTATTTTCCTCAAAAAACAGAATATATTTTCGTTTCTTTTTTTCCGTAACAGAATATATTTTCTTAGAAACGGTAATATAGTCAAATCTAAAACTAAAATTTAAAATTTAAAAATCTGGAAACAAAATCCAAACAGTGATTTAAAAAATAATATCCATTCTTAGCTATATCTATTAAGAATGTTGGTTGAGAGTGCCTCTAGGGGTCTAGGGTTCTAGGATTTAACCTCTCTTCATATTTTTGTACTTTGATTGCAACTTGCAGGGAGTGTTCATCAATATCAATGGAAAAACAATATGAAAAGAAGATCACATGGACGATTAAGAATTTCTCCTCTTTGCCATCTGAGAGAATTTATTCTTATGAATTCGTAGTTGGTGACTCCAGATGGTAAGTAAACTTGTTCTCTAATGTTTTTGTTCATCTTAGGCTTACAGTGATATTGTCCTCTGCGTTATTGGTTTTGGTTTTTGCTTGCAGGCGACTTTTCGTCGATCCCAAGGGGAATGGTGTTGGTATTAATAAATATTTGTCTGTGTTTCTGAATGTTGCTGATTCCGACTCTTTGCCTTCTGGATGGAGAAGACACGCAAAATGTCGCCTAACTGTTGTAAATCAAATTTGGAAGAATCTCTCCCAGCAGAATGGTGATTCTTTCCAACATTCGCCTTAGATTATTTTTTAAAGGCGTATAACTAAAAGTTCATATCTAAAGGTTCAACATAACATGGACTCATGAGAGTTATGTTGCTGCGAGAGTTCCTTTTTTGACTTTAGTTTTATATTTCATTACTTTACAGTTTTCCAACACTGGTTTGGTAAGGAGAGTACCAACTTAGGCTACTCAGAAATGCTTCCCCTTACCAAACTTCTTGACCAAAATAGTGGCTTTATGGTTAACGGAGAAGTCAAGATTGTTGTTGAGGTTTGTGTTCTTGAAGTAATTGGAAAATCAGATGTGCTAGAGGAAACTTTATTAGTGAATGAAAGCATGGATGCTCATGGGTTTCAAGTTCTTCCTTCTCAGGTAACAAAACTACAAATTGCTATACTCCATTTTCTTGTGATATATATATGGTTTGTGAGTCTACTTTTAGGTCTACAAACACTATATCTGATATGGTTTTGCATTTTTACGTTGTTATACTTTCATCTTTCACTTACAGGTAGAATCTGTGAACAGTCTGTTTAAAAATCACCCGGACTTTGCTTCAGAATTCCGTCCGGAGAACTCACATCTGAGAACGGCATACTTGAATAGCCTACTAACCTTGACTGAGATTCTGTGCCATTCCCCTAAGGAACTCACAGTTGATGACTTGGCAAACGCATATTGCACACTATCTTGTTTGACAAAAGCGGGGTTTAAGTTGGATTGGTTGGAGGAAAAACTGAAAGAGATTGGTGAGACTCGACAGCAACAAATTAAAAAGGAGTCAAAGGAGTTCAAGCAAATCTGCGCAAACATGGATGCTCTGCTGGAGTTCTTACAATGATGTTGTTTTGTTGTAGGAAGTTGAGAGAGTTTTGGATCTACTTGATCTCCTAATCTTGGGGAAGTTCAAGAGATTTATTGTCATGGAGGTTTCTTTATGTTTCTTTTATAATCTTTTGTTTCTGGATTGAAAAACAATCAAATTTGTGTTGTCCTTGTCTCTGAACTTTGACTGTTGGCCGCACAAAGATCGTCAAATTAACTTTAATTCATGCTAATGATATATATGAAGATTATTGGAGATAATGATGCTAATGCATAAGATATTAGTAGTTCTACTTTTTCTTATATAATATTAAAAAATGGGTTATTTTCTGACAAGAATAATATAAATTCGCCTAACCGTTACGATGTTTAGATTAGAAGATATTAGTTTCATCAAGCTTCTTCTTCGTCTTTGCTCTTCTGTACCACTACAACATCCTTCTGTGTCTTTGCTCTCTTGCTTGATCTTTTTTGACATGTTTCTTCCTTGGTTGGATTTTCAACAAGCTGTTCAGAAAAAAAAACGAAGAAGTGTAACCTTGAACATCTTTTATCTCGTTGTCTAAGTTTTGAAGCTCTTCCTGAATCGCTTCACTTTCCACTAATTTCACCGGCAGAATCAACGGCGTATTTACGCTTTCGTCGTCGGCATCGCTCCCACTCCCAGTATTCGACAACGGCTCATTAACAAATAGTGAAGCATAACATACTGGGCCTACAACGGGCTATAATAATCTAAATGGGCCTTTTAATGAAATGTTACGACTTATCAAAAAAGGGCCGTTTAAAATTGCTGGGCGTAGGCTTAATTTAGCAATTATCATAACAAGTAATTTAAGGCTCATTTTTTTATTTGTCATCACAAGTAGTTTAAGGCTTTTTTGGCCTTCGAAGTAGTTTAAGGCTTTAAGCATATGAATAAAATAAAATAGAAAACTTTTTGTCGTTGCTTTAGTACGCGGCATGTGTTTCAACTTTCAATTACCCTAATATTAATCTTAATTCTTAAACTTTTTTCTACTCTTTTTATTTACAATCTACATATACTGGTCTATTTTAAGCTGTAAAATAGTACTGTAGTATACAAAAAGTACTGCTAATTTTTGTAAGAAATTTCTGAGTATATGAATGGTAAAATAATAGTAATACTAAAATGAATAAAATGTGATTTATTTAGGTTGGTACAAGTAATGTGGTACATAAATACATAGTACAAGTTGGAAGCTTTATAATATAAATGTCTCGAAAGCTGTATAACGACGAGTACGCGTGAATGTAATAAGATAAGGAGTGAAGACAAAGTGAACTGGAACAAGGATCATGGTTTCACTCGAAGTGTCAACTTTTCCAAAGCGTGAAGTGATGTACTTTTATCTTAAAGACACTTCAACTTACTAATTAAAGGTTATGATTTACACTAAAGAAATAAAAACAATGGAAATCATTTAGTTACATGATTTAATTATCACGTGTCTTCCAGCATCTAGAGATGAGACACTAGTTATTTAGTCAACAATTTTTAAAAGAGGGTTTTTGAATTAAAAAACATGTCGGGACCGAAGAAAAGGTGTGAAGCCATTTTTTTGAGATCCGAATCCGAATAAATACAATCTGAACGGTGCCTTTTTTTTTGAGATTCGGTTTTTGGGTTATTCGGATCGGTATTCGGATTTCGAGAAAACCGAATGGTCCAATTCAATTTCGGATCGGTACTTGGTTTCATTTAACCAATTCAATTTCATTAACCAGTGTAATTTCATTTAACCAATTGGATCAATTCGGACCAATTTTTTATGAGTAAACCGAACCGAATAATCCGAAATTTGAACCAAATTGATCCGAACAACTTATTCAGTTTATTCGGTGAATTTTACAATTTTTGAATAACTCAAAATACCGAATAAACTGAACCGAATAATCTGATTAAACCGAATGTCCAATTCTAATAAGATTCCCCCACCGCTCTAGCTAAGCTCACTAAACGACAAAACTACCTTTTAGCGTATTACGTCATCGCTTATGTCATCATCCCTTCAATCAAATCGATCCTTATCTTCGAACTCCGCCAGATTCACGCTTTCAGTTATGAATCGAATCGGGATTCTAAACAATCATATTATACTACTTTAGAGGTTGCTATTTGTATATAATATATAGTATTAATCTTCTACAATAGGTATTTTAAAAATTTATTGTTTAATTTAATAATATTCTTTCAATTATAAAAATATGACAACAACAACAAAATTGAAGTTTAGAAAAAAATGAAGTCTAAATTTTCCACATTTGATTAATATGATATTTATTCTTCATTAAGATATTCAAAACAATTATATTGGACTGTGTGCAATTTATATTTATACAAGTTTCCAAAATATATTCATATTGTGATTTCTTTTATAAAATGATTTTTGCACATCCAAATATTTTGCTTTAAACACAGATCTAAACTAGTTGAATCTTGAAACCAATGGCGAAACTTTGCCCATAGATTCTCAAAATACTGATAGTGGGCTGTAATGACTAATGAGTGAAAATAATATGTGCATATGCCATGTGTTATATTATATATTTGTACTTCATTCTTTTCCTAATAATTAGGTTTGATTTTACTCCTAACAAAAACTCTATATATATATATATATAATATTTTTTTATAACTTATGAGTTTTCAGATCTTATAAGAGGGATCTGAATTATTCTTCTGGAAAAAAAATAATTCATGAATAGATATTTTCTTCATATATTCAAATTGGCCAAAAGTATAAGTTCATATCCGTGAAAGGTGAATAGGAAAATGTGTTTTAGTTTCGCATAATAGAAAAATAAGTCCTAAGCATGTTCTCTACTACTTGACCACAAACTCTTTGTCAAAACAGTTTTAATGTTTTGTAATTTTTTTAACATATTTGAACAAAGAACAGTTTTGGCATAACAAAAAGCTTGTAGTCAAGTGATAAGGGGTGGACCTAGAATTTTATAGAGTTTGTAAATTCGATTTCCCTAAAATTAAAACACATTTTCGTAATCATTCCTACACGGATATGAACCCATATTTTCGGACCATTTAAATACTCAGAAAAAAGATTTATTTGTGGACTATATTTTCCTTAAACAAATAATTCAGACCTCTTTCATAAAATTTAGAAACTCCTGAATTATAAAATAAAATAAAAAAACAGTTTCGGCAGTGAGAGACATGAGAAGATATTCTTCGTTTTCACGATCGGAAGTGTCCGTCATATGACAATACATGGCGTGCATGCATAAATTCAAACTTCTTGACAAAAAAAAGAGTTAAACTATATATAATCAATACGTGACATTTTCCCCTATTATATATATATGACGCCTTATATCAACTTACTAATACAAATACAAAGACTTTGAATGGTTACTAGAAGATTTGCAGATTAAATATATTTGAGGTTATCTGCATTTAAATCTTCCAGTCACATATTTTTATTGTAGGAGAGAAAAAATAATAAAAAACTAAAAATCTGCATACAAATCAAAAAGAAAGAAGAAAAAATGAATGCACATATCTAATATTTTTCTCCCGATCTGCATATTAAATATATTAATTATTATATATATATAACAACTGATTTACATATTAACACTTATATATAAGGGTAATTAATATAACAATGAATAAATAGTAAGAATCACATACTATTTTGACGCTTTCGCACTTATACATATATATAATGTTTTTTCTTTTATTTTTACTTAATTTAGTTATATAATATCCAACTCTATTAATATATATCATTATTTCTACTCTAAAACTTAGAGAGAAAATGTATTTTTTCTAAAATTAAAGTTTGTGTAATTAATTAATTATTTCATATAGTTCCTAAAACAAATTATTGTATGTCACCGTTTGATAATAGTTCACTTCCTAAACTAATATAAAATAAACACGAAATTTTTGGCTGGAACGAAAGTAATCTAACGTGTAACTTTCATAGAATCAAAATTGCTTTTTGATTTTATTATAACATTTATGATCAATTGATTCTAGTTTATTTCTTTCCTTATTTATCAAAATTACAAAATTGTATTTATAATAAAATAATAATATAAAATATGTTATGCATGATTTGCATATGTTCTGTATGATCTGTTTTTTTTTTATATTCACCATTTGAAATCAAAATGCACCAGTAAGTAATTATTGTTACTGGTTTTGTTTTTTTCACATGGAAGGTGATTCCATAAACTCGATTAATTATATGAATATAAAGATTTATCATGTATTTACATATTGTATTGAACATCTATATTTTGAAGAAAAAAATTAACATCATATAGTTAAATATTTTGCTCCATTTAGATCAATTTTGAATATCAATCATACCTAAATTATCATTTATTTACTCAACGCACTACTCATAATTTAGTACTCCCTTTATCTTATATTAAATAATGTTTTTTAAAAAAATTTATATCAAATTATTTGATGTTTAAACATCTTTCAATACATAATTAAATGTATTTTTATATATTTTGACTATTTATATTTTGCAGATTAATTTCTAATTGGTTGAATAATTACTAAATAGATTAAAATTACTATTTTAAATTAAAAAATCTAAAATTAAAAGATTTTTTAATATGTGCGTAGAAACCTTAAACATTAAACAGTAGTGATCCTGAGTTAAAGCACATAAAGCATGAGCTTTATGCGTCAAAATATATACACGTGTTTAGGGGCATCATATTTAAGGTTTTGCTATATGGTAGTGGTAGCATACTGGTGCTTTGACTTGAGGGAATTTGTTTAAATCTCTCAAAATCTTGTTTTATTTTATAAATATTTTTTTGTTTTAGATGTAAAAAGAATTTGGATTGATCATACATCAAATAATACGAGACAGAAAGAAAGAGTGAAAACAGTTATATACTTTATTTTGATTGAATGTTTGAACCCAATTCACTGTTGGGTCTAAATTATTATAAGCTTTGGGCTTATAAATATTTGAGAATGTGAATAAGAAATAACTTATGAAATGGATTGGATTTTGGGCTAAGTATCAAAATAGATCCATTTAAGTGTATTTAAGTAAGTGGGATTTATTAAATGTCCCACATTGATTAGCCGAACGTTTTCGCTCTAGTTTAAATAACTAAAGGTGATACAAGTGTTCAAATTGGCTAAGACTTATGGTGCATGTGTAAGAGGATGAATCGGACCACACGCGCGCACCACCACCGCCGCCAGGCCAGGCGCAGGCGCAGGCGCAGGCGCAGGTGCGGGTGCGGGTGCGGGCCGTGGGCTTGGGGCTTTGGGGCTTTGGGGCTTTGGGGAATGTCTCGTGGTCGAGTGGCCCGTTCATTTTGGCCCATCTCTTATCTTCGGTCAAAGACAAGAAACCGAAGATCGAGTTTAATTGCACGCGGTTAATGACGAAATCTCGTATTTATGTCACGCAATCAAAACGCAGAATCTTACTGCACGCGGTTTGCATTCACTCCGAGCTCGCCTATATAAGGGACTCGTCTCATTTGAGAAATACACACAATTCACAAACATTCTCTCTAAGATCCTTCACTCTCTCACTAAGCGTTTCTCCAATCTTTCGGAAAACGGTACGTTCTAGAGTATAACGTAGTTATATACGTTCGTAGATTCCACAACGAGTGTAGCGTTGTGGTCTCACTTCGGTTGTATCCTGGGACTCCAAAAGCTTTGTGTATCCGTCTCACTAACGGGAGCTTTATTGAGTTAAGGACAGAGATCAAATCTCGCCTCCGATTCTAAACGGTTTTATACGACTATTTTCTATATCGTTTTATTGTTAAATCGTTATATTGTTAAAACGTTTTATTGTTAAATCGTTATATTCTTAAAACGTTTTATTGCTAAATCGTCTTATTACTTATATCGCTTTATTGGTTATTTCGCTCTTAAGTATTTTATTTAAACGATTTACTGTCGCATTTCTTAATTCCGATTTTCGGGTCCTACAAGCTTAACTCAATAAATCCGCTTCTAGCATATAGCTATAATCGGATTGAGATTTGCGAATTTATAAAACGATTTTCATCGATTTAATTTCTTGTCTAGAAACGTTGTTTCTTTCGAAACGCGGTTTCAAACGGTTGAGTAAAACGCTTTCATAAGTGTCTTTACAAACCAATATCTAAAACGGTTTCGGCAAACGCTTCTTAGCGATTTTGAGAAACGTTTGTGTTAAGAAACGGGTTCGGGTGCAATAAATTTGCAATATTTCCGAAACGTTTTAGAAGACAGTTATAAATTATTGCACTAATTAATAGTGTCTATAATTAAAACGTCAATATTAATAGCTGATTCGTAAAATAAAATTTTATTTAACGATTCAAGCTTCTCACTCATTTTATTCCATGGATTGTCAACAGATGTCGACTGAGACTGGACATGTTGCAATCACCAAGGAAAATGAAGCTGTCCAAACAACCGTTGTTCAAACAAACGATGTGAGTGCTGGACTATTGCCGGAAAAATTTGATGGGAATGGGTTCAAGACTTGGCAACAAAAGATGTTGTTCTATTTGACCACCCTCAAGTTTGACAAGTTTCTCAAAGAGGACAAGCCGGTTGCTGCTCTTGGAGCCGAAGATGTCCACACCATTGTGAGCATTGATGCATGGACGCATTCAGACTTCTTGTGCCGGGGTTGGATCTTAAGCCGCCTCGTTGACTCGTTGTATGCTGTGTACAACAATGAGAAGCAATTCCCGACAGCCAAAGAGTTGTGGAATGCTTTGGAGAAGAAGTACAAGTCTGATGATGCGGGAACTCAGAAATTTGCGGTGGCAAAATTTCTAGATTTCAAGATGGTGGACTCAAAACCTATCATGGCACAAGTGGATCAACTTCAATTGCTATGCAATGAGATAGCATCCGAAGGCATGAAGATATGTGAACCGTTTACGGTTAATTGCTTTATTGAGAAGCTTCCTCCAAGTTGGGTGGAATACAAAAACTATCTCAAGCACAAGCGAAAGGCGATGTCTCTTCAAGACTTGATCACTAGGCTTCAAATTGAAGCTAGGAATCGCCATACAACCGGCCTCACCAATCGTGAGGAGCAAGATTCTTACCAAGCCTATCTTGCTCAAATGGCTAAGGTCAAAGGCAAGGCTAAGGTCGGGGAAAAGAGTCTGAAACCTTCGGGATCCACAAACTTCAAGAAGCACAATGGGGCTGAGAAGAAGTTCAACGGAACTTGTAACTATTGTGGTAAGAAAGGCCACAAAGCTCAAGCTTGCCATAAGAAGGCTAAAGATAAAAAATCTACTCATCAAGCTTTCTTGACCTCGGAAGATCTATGTGCGGTAATCACCGAAGATATTCCGGAAGTCAATGCGGTTGAGACCAATCCAAGGGAGTGGTACTATGACACCGGTGCAACTACTCACATTTGTTGTGATAGAGAGTTGTTTAGCACTTATCAAAAGAGTCATGGAGACGAAAGGGTGAAGATGGCCAACACCAAAGCATCCAAGATTTTAGGACGTGGAAAAGTCGTGCTGAAGATGACTTCGGGACATGAGATCACTCTCACCAATGTGAAACATGTTCCCGACGTAAGCAAGAATCTGATTTCCGGCACTCTCATGAGCAAGGCCGGATTTGGTGTTAACTTTGTATCCGATCAACTTGTGATTCGGAAGAATGGGGTGTACTTGGGAAAGGGTTATGTTAAGGGTGGACTTGTCAAAATGAATGTAATGACGGTCTTACCAAAGAAAAATGTAACCAATGTTGATTCCGTTAATGAAAATGCTCAAGTTGCTTATTTGGTCGAGTCTTTTAATATTTGGCATGAACGATTAGGACATGTGAATTATAAATCTTTGGAAAGATTGATGAATTTGAGTCTAATACCTAAATGCAAATCGATTAAAGAGAAATGTCAAGTTTGTGTACAAGCAAAACTTACAAAACGACCATCCCCTAAACATGAAAGAACAACAGAACCTCTTGGTCTGATACACACAGATTTATGTGATTTAAAGTATCTACCAACTCGAGGAGGAAAGAAGTATTTTGTGACATTTATAGATGATTGCACAAAATATTGTCGTGTTTATTTATTACAAAGCAAAAACGAAGCTTTGGATAAATTTAAAGAATATAAGCTTGAAGCTGAAAATCAACTTCAGAAAACTATTAAAATAGTTCGAAGTGATCGCGGTGGAGAATATGAAGGACCGTTTGATGCATTTTGTAGAGAAAATGGAATAATACATCAAACAACCGCTCCTTATTCGCCTTCATCTAACGGAGTTGCTAAAAGGAAAAATCGCACTCTTAAAGAAATGATGAATGCTATGTTGCAGGAATCTGGGATAGCTCAGAACATGTGGGGGGAAGCTTTGCTTACCTCAAATTATATCCTCAACAAAATTCCGCACAAAGTGACGGGGAAAACTCCATATGAATTATGGAAAGGCACTGTTCCTTCGTACAAATACATGAAAGTGTGGGGGTGCTTAGCAAAGGTAGTTGTACCACCGCCGAAACAAGTCACGGTTGGACCGAAAACCATTGATTGTGTTTTTATCGGTTATGCACACAATAGTAGTGCTTATCGATTTTTGGTTATTAAATCAGACATTCCAGATATTCACATAAATACTGTGATGGAATCTCGGAATGCAGAATTCTTTGAGAATATTTTTCCGTCAAAAGATAGAGAATATCTAAAACGGACACGTGATCAAAGAGATGTAAGGTCCTCTCAAAATGAGGCAAGCTCTTCCGGTACTTCATTTAATGAGCCGGAAGAAGCTGAAGATGAACCTAGACGGAGCAAAAGAGCTCGAAAGGAAAAAACCTTCGGTGATGATTTCCTAATGGTTTTTCTTCTAGAAAATGAACCAAGAACTTACATAGAGGCTATGTCTACGCCAGACGCACCTTCGTGGAAGGAAGCCGTAAACAGTGAATTTGACTCCATTATGCAACATCATACATAGGAAATGACCGATTTACCGGAAGGGTTTAAAGCCCTCGGGTGTAAATGGATTTTCAAAACAAAATTGAAAACTGATGGTACGATAGACAAGTACAAGGCTAGACTTGTGGTGCAAGGATTCCGCCAAAAAGAAGGTCTGGATTTCTTTGACACCTATTCTCCAGTAACGAGAATAACTTCGATCAGAATGCTAATAAGCATTGCTGCTCTACGAGATCTGGAAATCCATCAGATGGATGTAAAAACTGCTTTTCTAAATGGAGATTTAGAGGAAGAAATTTACATGAAACAACCTGAAGGGTTTGTTGTACCGGGACAAGAACACAAAGTCTGTAGACTTGTGAAGTCATTGTACGGACTTAAACAAGCTCCAAAACAATGGCATGAAAAGTTTGATAATGTAATGATGTCAAACGGTTTTCACATAAATGAATGTGATAAATGCATATATGTTAAAATTACTACAAATGGGTATATTATTCTATGTTTATACGTAGATGACATGCTCATTATTGGGAGTAATAAAGATATCATCAATCAAACGAAAACCATGTTATCGGGGCAGTTTGATATGAAAGATATGGGATTAGCAGATGTGATTCTAGGAGTTAAAATCACTAGACACTCTGACGGAATCATTCTATCCCAAGAACATTATGCTGACAAGATACTTGATAGATTCAAACTCTACTCAAGTGGAACTGCAAAAACACCTGTTGACGCTCAACTTCATTTGACCAAAAATCAAGGTGAAGCTGTATCACAGGTGGAATATGCACGAGTTATCGGAAGTCTGATGTACTTAACAAATTGTACTCGGCCCGATCTAGCGCACGCTGTTAATGTATTAAGTCGCTACACATGTAATCCAGGACACACACACTGGAAAGCTATAACTAGAGTATTGAATTACTTGCGGTTTACGAAAAGCTATGGGTTGCACTATGGTAAAGAACCAGCAGTTTTGGAAGGATATACTGATGCAAACTGGATATCTGACTCCAAGAACTCAAAATCCACAAGTGGATATGTCTTTACAATCGGTGGTGCTGCTGTGTCATGGAAATCTTCCAAACAAACTCTGTTGGCCAGATCAACCATGGAATCTGAGTTCATTGCTTTAGACAAAGCCGCAGAGGAGGCTGAGTGGCTTCGAAATTTTTTGGAAGATATCCCTATGTGGGAGAAACCGGTGCCGGCAATACGTTTGCATTGTGATAGTCAATCCGCTATCTCACGGGCACTGAATACGCAATATAATGGCAAATCTCGTCATATACGGCGACGACATAAGACCATTAGACATTTGATCTCAAGTGGTATAATCACGTTGGATTATATCAAATCAGTTGATAATTTGGCAGATCCTTTTACAAAAGGTCTGACTCGAGATCAAGTATTAAAATCATCAAGAGGAATGGGTTTACAGCCTATGAATTAAAAGATGACGTTTGATGGACACCCAACCTCAATGACTGGAGATCCCAAGAAAGAGGTTCAAAGGGACAACTATATTAAACTGAGTCTGCTGAAACGCACTGTGAGATGAATGTCTCAACCCGATTCTTACGATGAGAGAAAGTGCTAGTTTTAAGGATAAGTGTTGAGCTTTTAATGATTTCATACTTTCATTCTTATGAAGTACAAAGTAATGCTTTCAACTACACGGTAAAGCTTATGGGAAATCACCTATGTGAGTGTGAAATGGGGCCGTTTCTAGGAGAATGAACAATAAAGGCTATATTCTCCAAGTTCACTCATGAATCTAGGCATGTTCACGGCCAAAATGAACACAACAAGAGAACGTAGTTCTACGAGAAACCTAATTGGGTTATTCCTGTTGTCTAAGTTTACATAAAACTCCGGGTGGTTCAAGACATCATGTTCACCTCCTGGCCGAGTAAACTCGACAGATATTAACAATGATTGGTTCAAAGCTGAAAAATGCAACCACATCAGACACAGTTAGTTTTCGCATATACTCTAGAAACTTCTTTTTAGCTTTTTCTATCCAAAGAGTCTTCAAGTCATCCCTGTTTAGAGTCATTTCTATTCATGTGGGGGATTGTTGGGTCTAAATTATTATAAGCTTTGGGCTTATAAATATTTGAGAATGTGAATAAGAAATAACTTATGAAATGGATTGGATTTTGGGCTAAGTATCAAAATAGATCCATTTAAGTGTATTTAAGTAAGTGGGATTTATTAAATGTCCCACATTGATTAGCCGAACGTTTTCGCTCTAGTTTAAATAACTAAAGGTGATACAAGTGTTCAAATTGGCTAAGACTTATGGTGCATGTGTAAGAGGATGAATCGGACCACACGCGCGCACCACCACCGCCGCCAGGCCAGGCGCAGGCGCAGGTGCGGGCCGTGGGCTTGGGGCTTGGGCTTTGGGCTTTGGGCTTTGGGCTTTGGGCTTTGGGCTTTGGGGCTTTGGGGCTTTGGGGCTTTGGGGAATGTCTCGTGGTCGAGTGGCCCGTTCATTTTGGCCCATCTCTTATCTTCGGTCAAAGACAAGATTCGGTCTTAATGACGAAATCAAAACCGAAGACAGAATCTTACCATTAAATGTATCCTGGGACTCCAAAAGCTTTGTGTATCCGTCTCACTAACGGGAGCTTTATTGAGTTAAGGACAGAGATCAAATCTCGCCTCCGATTCTAAACGGTTTTATACGACTATTTTCTATATCGTTTTATTGTTAAATCGTTATATTGTTAAAACGTTTTATTGTTAAATCGTTATATTCTTAAAACGTTTTATTGCTAAATCGTCTTATTACTTATATCGCTTTATTGGTTATTTCGCTCTTAAGTATTTTATTTAAACGATTTACTGTCGCATTTCTTAATTCCGATTTTCGGGTCCTACATTCACTACTAGACCACATATACGTAAACTTTAGCAAATCGCAAAACATAAATAATTGACTGCTAACGAATTCTAAAATCATATGAATTCCAACATCAAAACTTTCTTTTTATCAAAACAAAAAACTCGTGATTACTTTTTTATTTTATTTGAAAGTAATAAATAAAGAAAGAACTCGATTGAAATCATAAGAGAATTTACTTTTAGACACGGTTTTAATTAATTAGACCTTTAAATTTGGAGTCAACACGTACATTGTACAACTTGTACGTAGACTTTTTATTTTCTTTTTTGTTTTATTATATATAGACTTTGAGATGTAATTAGCATAAGTCAACAGATACAATAAAGTCATATATGTAAATCCAAACATTTCAATTTATACTTTCAATAGCATATATCTGATAGTCTATTAATCAAGTTTCTACATAATGTAGTCAATAAAATTTGATTTCTGAATGTATGAGTGCATCTTACTTTAGTAGATTTATCATCTATCAATAGATTAAAGAATATTTGCTGATACAATACAGTTTACTCAAATCTAATATATAACTCTTCATCTTTTATAGTGCAAAGTATTAATTAACAAAATCCTGAAACATTTCAATGACTCCATTAGTTTCTAATACATGTCAAATATTGCGTGACATTTATAAATTGAACGTAATTTAAATATTTATCGTTATCTTTTTAACATATTTTAGCTTACAATTAAATGTGACTTTGCTTCAAAACATGTATTCTCTTGTTTCTCTCATATTATTGGTTTGCAAGTAAAATTTGTCACTTTTTCAAGTATTTGACAAAGAAATAACTAATTCTACTTGTTACTGTGATTTTTTTTGTAAACTTAAATCATTGAGTATAACGTTCATCCACCATTATCAGCACTTCTGAACATTTTGCAATTGAAACCTCTGTAATTTCCTGGGTGTTGTTTATATGATATCGTCCACAACAGTGCATCGAGTTCCGTATGAAGCAAATAAAGACTATGCCTTATCCAGCATGCTCATATGTTGATTCCTTTTAATCCATCCTTAAAACAAAACCAATCTAGTCTGAAATATTTTATGAAATCTTCCATAAACTATAAATTATATCGTCATTAACAAAACCGGCTTCCAGTATTGTTCAGCGAAAGCCCTCAAAAAGTTATAACTATGCCAATTTGTTCTGATGTTTACAATTGCCTAATGCTCCTTTGGGTTCATTGAATACCATTGTTTCGACTTTATTGTATATAATATTTATATTATATACTATAAATAAATATATATATATATATATATATATATATGTGATTTGATTATTTAAAACGTCATATACGAAGTTAATAACAAGAGTGATTATTTTTGTACATATATGCGTAGTATTATTTATTCCTTTCTGATTACAAGAATTGTCTTAGCTAGAAAGGGAAGAAATAAAAATATCTACCTAAAAACAAAACAAAACAAAACAAAATTTCTTTTGTTTTATTAATTTATCAAAAGCAGAGAAATTAGTTAAGAACAGTAAGCAGAGAGCGACAGAGAAGCATTTTAAGTAAAAACCACAAGAGTTGATGATAATAAATGAGAAGAGACGACGACACTCTTTTATCTTCGTCACTGGCACTAGTCTTTTATTATTAAATCAACATTTTTTTTGTTTACTCAACTACTAGTATTAAATTATTATATTATTTTAATCAATACGTCTTGTTCCCAACGTCTCATAGAAGGAGCATTTTTTCTTCACTAATTATTATTAAAAAAAATCCAAAGTAAGATATCTTTATAGAAAATAAAATAAAATAAAATAAACTTAATCCAGCGGAAATACATATATCTCTGAAAAGTAAGATCAAAAGAGAGAAACAATAACACAAACTCCAAAATAACTAGATTATAATACTTGAAGGAAAAAGTTCGAGAAATCATCAACATGAGTCCATGACCGAAGATTGGAATCAAAAGTGACTAACCAACGTCCAAGCTAAAGACAGAGTTTCTTATGGCGAATACGAGTACCTCACAAATGAAGAAAGAGCTGCTAAACTGGAAGGGCAAACTGCACGAAGCTACAGAAAAAAACCTATCTGGAAGCTAGACCGAAGACAAATTAAATAGTCAAACGAACTATTATAAGAATACAATCTACTCCCAGAAATGATGAAGTCGAACAACGTGTCGACTGATTTTATACTCTTATATCACTCATAAGACTAGATCTCAATTAAGTTTTTAAAGTATGGATAAGGAACAATCCAATCTACCATCTATACAGAGTAATTGAATCCGGACAAGTACAATTATCAATTAAATCCGAAGAAAATAAACTAACCAGTTAATTTAAGAGAGCCATAATTGAAACCTAAACCAATACCCTAACTAGAGATAGTTAAGGGCTAAACCAAATACTGAACAAGAGAGACAAGAGAGTTTTCGTCAAAGTCGACAAGGAGCAGCTTTCTACATTTAATGCTTTCAAACTTTACCAGAAACTTGTGTTTTGATAATTATAATAATTTATATATACACCTCAAAATACATGCATGTATCGCTGTATTCCAATTTCCACATAGATATCTTCCTTCAACAAATACAGAAATAATTTTACGTATTTGTTTCTACAGTCTCTTATTTCACTTATGAAGGTGGTGATATATGGTAAAATATTAATATTAATATAGAGAATAAATAAATAAAAGATAGATATCAAAAACATTGCATGATTTTAAATGATTATGATATAAATATTAAACGAAAACTCTTTAACAAAAAAAATAAATAAATATTTCACTTTCTAAAATTTTTTCTCTATTTAATATAAAATCTATTCTATCTATTTCAAAATATAAAACTTTTTAGTTTAAAACACGCAGATCTAGAAACATAAATATTTATCAATAAAATTATTTAATATTTAAATTTAATATAATTTCACTAATTATATAAAAGACTGCAAAATTTTAATAATCACCAAAACATCAAATGCATTTAATTTTGTAAAGAAAAATATAAAACACCTTATAATATGAAACATTTTTTTCCTTAAATACCTTATAAAATAAAACGGATAGAATATATATTTTAGATTGGGATCTAAATGTAGCTCCCACTTCACCAATTATCATGAAAATCTGCTAAGGATTTTCTTTGTACGTAAATTATCAAACTAATTGTTCCAGGATAAAAATTTAGAATCTGATTGAAATTGTTTTTGTTTTGTTGCTTATAAAAAAATAATTTTTTTTGTAAAATATTGAAATTAAACTAATCATATATTAGAGTAAAAAACAAATTAAAATATAATTGGTTTAATTTCAATCTGTTACAAAGATTATTGTTTTTTAAAGCAATAAAACAAAAATAATTCTAATAAAGCTTTTAGGTAAATTAATGATAAATCAATATATTTTTTCTTCATTTCTCACATAAAATATTTGTTTTGACATATTTCACGTATATTAAAGAATTATTAAAACATACAAGTCTACCTCTATGTATTAATAGAACATTAACTAGTTAATCTTTAACTTCAAAGGGTTTTACTATTGATAATCAACACAATAGAAAATGTATTTGAAAAGTTTTAAATCTTATCTATGGAAAACAACAATAATCTAAAACTTAATTAGTTTATGAAATGGTGAGAATGTAACAGAGGGAATGATAAACAGTCAAATAAGTTGATAGGTCAGCGAATCTAGGTAGTTTGACATTGTAATGTCATGGGAGGACCACCAAATCTAGTTTTACGTAAGAAATACTGTATTACAATGTCCGAGATTCTAGGTAATATGAAGAAATCGTGGCCATATGATTTATGATAATGATTATTGATAAAACAAGTGATAATCATACAATTTATACTTGCCAATGTTCTGAAATCTTTCTTTTATAAGTGAAACAAAAGAAATCATTAAAAACATTGTTATTATTACATTCTTAATTTATGCCGAGTTTGGTATAAGCTGAACAAGAAAACAATTTACATTGCTTTCAAGTCTTACCAAGAGCTAACCTATAAAACCGGAAGAATGTGTATGTTGTTATAAGTCTTGAATGCACCGAAATTTGAAAACTTTGTTGTTTTTATTATTGGAGCAAAATTGACAAAAGTTCTCTCGCCGGAATATTCACGCATACCACGTGTCTATTCACGTGAGCTCCAAAGTCCATGGCCGCGACACTTTTCTTTTAGTTGCATTAACCAGTTATATTCACTATTATCTTTTTGGTAAGAAAACTATTGTATCCAATTATCTTTTTTCTTGGTCGAAAGATGAATCTATCAATATAAAAGTTTATCAGTCGTTTCAAGCTTCCGGACTGCATTTCCACAACCTATCTAACTTATAGCAGAAAAAGGAAAAAAATATACACCAACGTTGAATCTTTTTCTAATTTACCATCCCGGTAATTCTATTCACAATTGCTAAAAGTTCTAAAATCTATGTCTCAATATTTTGTAAAAAAATTTGATTGAAAAAGAAGTTAGTTGTACAAAGACAAGGAAGTCAAGGATTGTTTAGATCATTAGGTTTAAGAAATTTTTTTAAAGTTAATCATACTTCTATATTTGTTTGATATAGATTTTATTGGGCTTATTAACATATAAGATACTATTGAGCTTATTAGTATATACGATTCAAAACAGGGACTTAATTATATATAAAATTTAATGTTATTGGGGTCAATTGTTTAATTGCGTTATTAATTTTACAGGGGTCAAACTTTTAGTTATAATGGCTCAATTTCATTTTTTCAATAAGTCTTATGTGTTTTTTCTTACAGAAAATTAATGGGGTCAATTGATCCCCATGCTAATACACTACTTTTTGCCACTGCCACTGTATCCAACATTCTCAGTGTATTTGAGTTTTTTTGGCATGATGTCTTTTATTTTATGTTTATGTTTTGTATGACTATTCTTGTATCGTTATTACTTTTTGTTATGATGTTGTATTCTAAACTTTTAATTTAATGAAAGCAGTTCTTTGACCACAAAAAATTTCACAAGCATTTTCTCACTATCATATTTCAAATCTTTATTTTGAAAGTTTTGGGCTACTCTGAAGACTTGGTGTCTAACTGGTGACTGTGTAATTGTGGAATATTTCAATTCCACTTTTACCACTTGAAGTTAGAGAAAATGTGGAATGGTGAAGAATTTTTTTACTTTTCTTTCTCAAAGCTTTTTAGTTTTTTATCATTCTTTTGTTCAATAATACATTTAATCAAATAAAAATGGGTTAGATTTCACTCTCTTTTTTCAACGATGCATTTTAATTGTTTTGTCTTTATTTTTTCTTTCATGTAGTTTCCAAATATAAGTATTATCCATATACTTAATTTTTTTTTCATTTGTGTAGCATGAATGAATATGTGAATATGTATATATATGATCAATTAGGCCGAGTTGCTATCAGTCTGGTAGTTAAGATGATCCAACTAATAACTTGCACCAGGGTTCAATTCTTACATGCTGCATTATGGTAGCTTAAAAAAAGAATTATAAAGGTAAATTTTATGCTATAGATCGGACCTTGTCGGATCTAATTATTGACAAAAAAAATACATGATCAATCAGAAATATATGATGATTTAATATTTAGACAATGCAGACAAAATGTATACGTGATGATTATTAAATAAAGTATACATTGCATAGAACAAATATGAAGATTTAATTTTCATACAATATTTTTTTTTCTTTTTTGAAATATAAAGAAGTTATTTAAAAAAATAATAATAATTTTTCTTACAAAATTCGACCATATTTTATAGTTATCATTTAAATTTAAGTTATACAGCAAGATTCTGCATAAAAAAAAAATTCTGCCAAATTTCGTATTTAACACAATTCCATAGCTATTATTTACACTTAGCCAATTGTGAATCACATATCCATACATAAATTTATAGATGAAACAAATTAGTACCTTAGTTTGGAATGCATTTCCTTTCTGGAATTTAAATTAATCTATGTTAGTAAAAATTTCTTTAGATAAAAAATAACTGAACCGACATAAACATACCAATATATTATATTTTAGTATCACAGATCAATTGAACAATATATTATTATTCAGAAGATATAAAACAATTATTAAAATCCAAAGAATATTCATTATTGAGAAGATGAGGAAACTAAGGTTGAATCTGGATCACACAACAAAAGGAGCATACGACATCAAACGGGGGTCTCTGACTTTTTCTTTTATATGCCAAAAAGACAAAAGAATATATAAGAAGTTTCTCTTAAAGAAGTTTTTGGACCTTATTATATATAAGTTGTCAATAAATAAAATAAATTAAAGTTATCTTTACAATAATTAATTAGCACATAGAAAATGAAATACACTGTTATTTTGTTCAAAATAATAAAATTTAGACTGCACTATCTTTATAGGACTTAATTGAAATGATGCAATGGTGTGATTCTTTTTAGCCTATTGTCAAACGATCCACTAACAACTAGTTGATTCATCTATTGTATTAAAATATGATTTTTTTTTGTTTTTCTTATAAAATTTAGTGTCGTTGAACTATTAGCACTTAATAATTTATATTCTATAGAATTGATTTGTATTTCCGATGGATGAATGATAAAATTGCAAATAGTAAATTGAAAGATTTTTTTAACACAAAACCTTATATTAAAATAATGACTTAATTTTTTATATAAATATGACTCAATTTAAATATAGGTTAATTAGTTATTATTATTATTATTATTAATATTCCAAATTGCTCGGATTTGGGTAGCGTATAACCGTTATCCCAAACTCGACTACACTCGGAGGCTATGGAAAGCTAAATAAATATCTTTGAAATGTTTTGTAAAGTATAATTTTGTTTTTATGGGAGATCGAATTCGAAGAACGTATAATATCTATCTTTTTTTTTTTAATATCACTAGACCACGATGGTGCTGGCAGTAGTTATTATATTAGATAATATGTATCTTATAAAGTAAAATCATGTCACTCAATTAGTTTTAATTTGTATTTTTAAATACTGTTAAAATTAAATATATTTTTTTGGTCAGATGTTAAAAGTAATGTATTGTACATCATTTTGCTAACATTGTAAAACGGGAACCTAAAAATTCATTAATAACTTGTGTCTAACATTAATCCCATCATTAAAAAATTTAATTATGATAATATTGTGTTAAAACTTTGTTTATATTTAATTAATATAGTACGATATTATGGCCATGTTTGGTAACAACTCTATCTTTAAGTTTTTTGTTGTAGAATTTAGGTTGCAGTTGTTTTGGTTGTAGATTTTTTGGTGGTAGGATTTTATTTTTGTAAAACTCATAAATTTTGATTTTCTACCGCAAAAAAATATTTCATAAAAAAAAATTGATTTCTAGAACAATAAGAACCAAAAATAAATGAAGAATATAAATTGCTCAATTTTAGTATTTTTGAAATTTTTTTGATTTATAGAGCAATAAAATAATTATCAATCAGAGCCTATAATAGTATTATATAAAATCCCTTCAGCTTTACGTAGTTATTGAGATGTTAACACTTTCAAACTTTGGTCTTTTCGGTTTTGATATATGGCTCCTCCACATGTATAGCTTTTCCCTCTCTTAATGCCTTCCTTTATCTCATTAATATATGAATAATAATTTTAAAAACTAATTAAAACAAAAAAAACTAGAGCGAGAAGAAACTGAAACGGCATTAATGGCTACCGCCGCCGCAGAATCACCGCCGGTGAAGCGAAGAAAAATCGACACCGGAAGAGAAGACGCTACCTTAATCGAAGGACTACCTAATCACATATCAGAGATTTGCCTTTCACTCGTCCACCGTCCGTCGTTAATCGCCGCCGTTTGTACACGGTGGCGCCGTCTCCTTTACTGCCCGGGGTTTCCTCCGTTTTCGTCTCTTTACGCGCTTTTCGTTGATTCAAGCTCGGATACAGCTCGGGTCAACCCCTCTGTTCGGTTCATGTGTTTCGACCCGGTTTGTTCTAAATGGGATCCGCTTCCTCCTCCTCCACCCGACCCACCTCTTCACCGGATTCTTTACCGTCATCCATCGTTTATCTCCTTTAATTTACCGATTCAGTGTGTCTCCGCCGCCGGAAAACTTGTTCTGATCGCCGGAAGTAATCAAGAACTCTCTCCAGCAATCTCTCACCCTCTAATTTTCGATCCAATTTTATCAACTTGGACCTCCGGTCCTGAAATCAAATTCCCGAGACGGTGGTGCGCCACCGGAGCTTGCGACGGAGAAATCTACATCGCGAGCGGAATAAGCTCGCAGTTCTCATCAACCGTCGCGAAATCAATCGATAAATTAGATCTCAGAGATCAAAATCACAACAACCGGAAACACAATTGGGAGACATTAAGAGATATGAGAGATTTACGATTTAGCCGAGAAGCCATAGACGCTGTTGGATATAGAAAAAAGCTTTTAATGGTGAATGTAAAAGGAGACGCGATTAAAGAAGGAGCAATTTACGACGTCGTTAAGGATGATTGGGAAACGATGTCGGAGGAGATGTTAGTCGGGTGGAGAGGTCCAGTGGCGGCGATGGAGGAAGAGAAGATTTATTCGGTGGATGAGACGAGAGGAACAGTGAGAATTTATGTCGAGGAAATGAAAGAGTGGAGAGAAGTTGCTGTAGTTGAAGGTGGAGAAGAGATGCTTAAAGGAGCTCTTCAAGTTACGGCAGTTTCGGGGAAGCTTTGTGTAGTTACGGTTGACAGAAGAATTCTTGTAGTGGATGTTGTAGCGGAGCCGGCGAAGATTTGGAATGTGGAAATTCCTGATGGCCTTGAACCGGTTTCGGTTCATGTATTACCAAGAATGAGTAAACCGGATTTTTGCTGACGTTTCATTTTTGTAATATTATTTTTTTCCTCTTGATAAAAAAAAATTCCCTTTTTTTCCGGTGGAAAAGTGTCATCTTGTCATTATTATTATTTTTATTACCTGCAAAAATCAAAGCTGCACATAAATCAAAATTTCATTTCCAACAAATTTTGCGCATTTAGATTTTTGTATTTTACTTTTAAGTGTCGTTTGGTTCTGAAAACATAAAATCTCTCATATTTTCTGAACCAACAATGTAATCAATCAACTTTGCTATGACTAGCAGAAATTCCACATCAGTAAACAAAAGATCAATCCAATTTTTGACATTTTTCTTTTGTATAAGTGAGTTATTATCAATAAATTAGAGTTACAATGTGAAATAATAACACATACAAAAATCACACTTACAGTTTCTCTGTTCACAAGTCTTGTGATACCCAGAGCCGTGCTTCCTCTTCAGAGGCTTTTGGCTAGAACATTAAAATATTAAAAAAAGTTAAAGGCATAATTTAAATAGGCTAAGTCAATAAATAATATAATAAAGTTTAATGGGCTTTAAACCTTTAACAATCAACTAAAAAATTAGAAATAATTAGTTTTGTAAAAAGTTTTATATTTGTTTAAACAGCTCCGTGACGTTCCACATTCGTGAGGCTTTGACGAGTGACGAGACGACGTCTTATGATCATTTGTTTTCTTTCACCAAATCGTACTTGTTTGTTCGATCGAGGTAAAATCATTACATATATTCATCAAATTATTTTACAGAATTGTAAGTAATGTGTAATATTAGTTTTCTACTGCAGAGAAAAAATGTCATCAAACAAAAAAAATCAACCTTCCGGAGCAGAAAATAGAAAGAAAAGAAAAATAAAAGAAGAACAAGCAAAGTTTCAAGAGAATGCTTTATTCAGGTACTTCAAAAAACCTGAAACTTTTGATGAATGTTTGGAAAATAGTGATAAACAACCAGACACCATTGGAGAAGATGGAATGAATGAAACTATAAAAGATGGAGTGGATGAGAATATGAATAGGTTTCAAAGTGAAGAAGTAGATTATGAGCCAGAAAATTTGAATGTAGAGAATGAAGAAGAGTTAAATAAAAAAGTTGATGCTAAGAAGAATGAACATGAAAAGAGTAATGATTTGAAGGAGTGTACTGGATTTTTGGATATATATGATCCAGGAAATTGGGAAAACATTAAAAGAGGATGGAATGAATGGAGAGATTTTATGGTTGTACAAGGTCCAATAAAAAAGCTGCCATTTGATTATAATTTTCCCAAGGGTAGTGATAAAAGACATTTTTCACACTCGTATTATACAAGACAAGTGAGTGATGGAACAAAACAAGACCGACGTTGGCTAGTTTACTCAAAGGTACTGAACAAGATCTTTTGCTTTTGTTGTAAATTGTTTAATCAAAGTGGCAGCAGTCAACTTGCATCTACGGGGTTTGGTGATTGGAAGAATGTTTTGATAAGGCTTAAAGAACACGAATCTAGTCGTGAACACATTTTGTGTATGAAAAAGTGGGGAGAATTAGATCTTAGGCTGCGAAAGAACCAGACAGTTGACAAATTTGCTCATGATGAAATCAACAAAGAAAAGAATCATTGGAGGCATGTGTTACTTAGGATCATTTCAGTGGTAAAAACTCTTGCTAAACAAAATTTAGTGTTTCGTGGCAGCAATGAGAAACTTGGAGAAGAAAGTTGTGGGAATTTCTTAAGTTTCATAGAGATGATAGCTGATTTTGATCCTGTGATGCAAGAACATCTTAGAAGATTTAAGGAAGGTCAATCTCGTTTTCATTATCTTAGCAACAAAATTCAAAATGAGTTAATAGGTTTGTTAGCCAATGAGATTAAAGGTGTGATTGTCAAGAAAATTCAAGGTGCAAAGTACTTCTCTGTGATTCTTGATTGCACTCCAGATATCAGTCATCATGAACAAATGACTGTTATAATTCGGTGTGTGGATGTTTCAACAACTTCAGTGAAGCTCGAAGAATTTTTTTTAACATTCTTGAAAGTTGATGATACTTCAGGTGAAGGACTATTTCGTGAGCTTCAAGAAGTGTTGGCTGCTTTTGATTTGAAAATTGACGATGTAAGAGGGCAATGTTATGATAATGGTTCTAATATGAAGGGAAAACATAAAGGAGTACAAAAGAGATTTCTTGAGATTAATCCCAGGGCATTTTATACACCATGTAGTTGTCACAACTTGAATCTTGCACTTTGTGATATGGCAATTATTTCTCCAAAGGCAATTTCGTTTTTTGGGATTATTCAGCGTACTTATTGCTTCTTCTCATCTTCAAATAAGCGCTGGAAAATATTTGAAGATTATGTGGATGGCCTAACACTTAAGCCTTTATCGCATACTCGTTGGGAAAGTCATGTAGAAAGTATGAAAGCAATACGGTTTCAGGCTCCTAAAATTATGGATGCATTAGTGTACATTGCTGAAAATAGTGAGGATCCTAAAGAGCAAAATGATGCTGAATGTCTTGCAACAAGTGAAACACATGGAATAGGGAGTTTTGAGTTTTTGGTTTCCATGGTTATTTGGTATGATCTCTTGTCTGTTGTTAACATTGTGAGTAAGAGTTTGCAGTCTGAAGATATGAACATTGATGTGGCTATTTCTCAACTTAAAGGGTTGGTTTCTTATTTTCAAAAATATAGAGATTCTGGCTTTGAAAAAGCAAAAGCTGAAGCTGAAAAAATTGCAAAATCTATGAAGATTGAGGCTGTGTTTCTCAAACAAGCAAAGAGGATCATTAAAAGGAAAAAATATTATGGTGAAGATTCAGAGAACATGGAGGGAAGTATGACATTTTCACCTGAGGAGAATTTTAGGATTGACTATTTCAACCAAATCATGGATCAAGCTCTTTACTCACTGAAGACAAGATTTGAACAATTTCAGCGGTATGAACATATATTTGGGTTTTTGTTTGATTTGAGAAAGTTGCAATCTGCAAGTGATGAGAGTTTGATGGCTTCTTGTGTCAATCTTGAGGAATCTTTGACCGCTGGAACACTTTTAGATATCATTGGTAATGATCTCTTCTTTGACTTAAAATTTTAAGAGAAGTCTTACCAAGTGAAGTTAAAAGACCAATTGAAGTTTTGGACTTTTTGAGAAGAGTTGAAGATTGCTATCCAAACTCATGGATCGCTTATCGGATATTGTTGACGATTCCAGTTTCCGTTGCATCTGCTGAAAGAAGTTTTTCGAAACTGAAGTTGATCAAATTCTATCTTCGTTCGAGTATGTCACAAGAACGAATGAGTGACTTAACTATCTTATCCATCAAAAGATAATTAGTTAGAAACATTGATTTTGAAAATTTGGTTAACGAGTTTGTGGAGAAAAAAAAAAGAAAAATTATATTTGAGAACTAATATTTTCCTTTTTTATTACTTTTATTATATGATGACAGTAATTTTGGTTATTGAAAATATATTTTTATTAAATTGGGACATTTTATTTTAATTCACCTATGTTAGTTATTAA
Organism: Lepidium didymum; assembly: GCA_963920545.1. Taxonomy (NCBI): domain Eukaryota; kingdom Viridiplantae; phylum Streptophyta; class Magnoliopsida; order Brassicales; family Brassicaceae; genus Lepidium; species Lepidium didymum. The sequence continues at coordinate 20,189,895 of OY986993.1, read as the reverse complement.
CCTTGACACGGCTCTGGTGATACCGTGCATTGATTTAAAGCTGCCTCTTGTTATTAATTATTTTTTGCTTGAACAATGTATGGATTGAATAAGCTAATGAAACAAATTATAAAGAAGAGAATATCAAAAAGATTTTGGGTTGGGTTTATAATTATTTGAACTATTGGGCCATGGAGAGACCCAATTGTTTTACATAAATAAACAAAAACCCAATTAAAAAAAGCCGCTGTTTTCTTGGTTAGTCATTTTAATTGGACCATCTTGTGATATGTATCCATCAAAATCACATAATCCAAACTGGACAAATTGTCTAGGACAGTCAGATTTTCTTCTAAAAAATTACTAGAAATACACAAATAAGGAAGAAATGGAAAAAAAAAACAGTTTAATTCGTGTTAAAAGTTGGCATAATAAGGAATAGCTTAGCCTAAACGCTTATCACAAAATTTATTCAAAAAAAAAAAATGTTAAGAAAAAAGTATAAATTCCAAATGCTTCAAATAATATCCCAAACTTTATTAAATTCCTCTTGGACCTTCGCGTATAAATATATTTCCAGCAGCTAAATTAGAACAAGCAATTATAAAATTGAGACGTAAATAATTCAGCAGCCAGGAAGGGGAAAAGATGCAGATATTCGTCAAAACCTTGACCGGAAAAACCATAACCCTAGAGCTTGAGAGCAGCGACACCATCGATAATGTCAAAGCCAAAATTCAGGTATCTCTTTCTCTTCTCCTACCTCCAGTTTGACTTGGTCGTGTTTGCTTTGTATTCTGTGGTTTTTGAGTGTTCTAGGGTTTTGGGCTGTGAAATCGTTATTTATTCTACTTTTTGTTGAATAATTCATTAACGAGTGACACAGATTGGTTGGATTGATGAGTTTAGATTTTTCCTTATCGAATTGTGTTTCTGGTTATGTATGATATAGATATGTTGGATTGTTAGCGATCGGAGATAAAATTAGATTTCTTTATGAATTAAAGTGTTTTGGGGGATTAATGGTAAGAATAGATTTTCTTACTCCTTCATGTGTTTGCTTAATTTCGTGGTTATTCGATGTTTTATGGACACTTGAAGGGTGTTTTTCTAATCTCCAGTAGAGATTCCCTGTAGTTAGGAGGATCTATGTGTTCGTATGGAGTGAAGCATATAGATGTGAATTTCTTAAGAATGGCTACATGGATCAACATTCTGGGTTTTTAACTGACTAAAGACCATCAATCAATCAGATACACGTCATCTTGATGTTGCAATCTCTGATCATTCGTGCTATCTTTGTTTGATCTTCTCCTAATTGATTATTTTTCAATGGATGGGATTGTTGAACACAGGACAAAGAGGGAATTCCACCTGATCAACAGAGGCTGATATTTGCTGGTAAGCAATTAGAAGATGGGCGAACACTAGCTGATTACAACATCCAGAAAGAGTCGACTCTTCACTTGGTCTTGAGACTTAGGGGTGGGACCATGATAAAAGTGAAGACTCTCACAGGAAAAGAAATTGAGATTGATATCGAACCAACCGACACTATTGATCGGATCAAGGAACGGGTTGAGGAGAAAGAAGGTATTCCTCCTGTTCAACAAAGGTAAACTACTCTCTTTTCCAATTACTTCCGAATAATTGAGTTTCAAAGTTTTGTCTATGTTTCTATGGGATAATTCTGAGTTACCACATTGTGTTTAGGTATTAACAACTTTCTGTCTTTCATTCCTATCTTTTATCTGTAGCTCCTAGCCTCCTATGTTGTTCTTTTCTCAATTGTGATATTTGTCTCATCTCGTTTGGAGTTGTTCAGTGGTTAAGTGAAAACTGATTCTATAAGACCACTGTATGCAGTGTGTTGACTTGATTTTCATGTTCTAGTGACTTGAAAATATCTGTCTGGTGCTCTTGTGAAAATTACTCGAGCTCCTTTCTTATGTGTTGTTTAATGTCATGGATTTTTGCAGGCTGATCTATGCCGGAAAACAGTTAGCTGATGACAAAACGGCAAAAGACTACAACATAGAGGGAGGCTCTGTTCTTCATCTGGTTCTGGCTCTTAGAGGTGGTTTTGGTCTTCTTTGAAATATTCTTCCTCTTAAAGAAACCTTTTTTTTTTTGGGATATGATGCTTTGAATACCATGCTATTCCAGTTGATTTGGATCATTTTACCAATAATCTGTTCAACATCGAAAATCATATGTTTAAAAAAATTGAAATTCTAATCGTATTTATTAAAAAACTATATAAGAAAACTTGTTAAAGGACCCACAAGGATTAAGTGACCGTTGAGAATCGAACGTTAAGCTTTAATAAAGCTTTACAAGACATAAACGTTGCGGACAGAATCGGATACTTCTAGAGCCTCCCACGCACGAGATCACAAATATAAATATATCTATATTAATGATTCGAAGCAAACCCAAGAGTTGAAGAAACAAAACAAAATTAGAATCAATCAGAAAGATCGAAGATAGTGTGAGAAACTAGAACTCAAGATCAATGGGTTTGGTTGTGGTCATATCTCTGCCTTTAATTTTCTTCTGTCTTCTTCTTGGATTTGGTTGCTACTTCCTCGGAAAATCCCGTGGCCGTCGTGAGATCCATACAAATCCTCAGGTCTATGGAACTCCTGCTCCACCTCCTGGTGCAATTTCCGCCGCCTCTTCTCCGCCGTTTTCTCCTCAAAACAAGCCCGACAATTCTCACCAAGTGTGATTTTCCTTCTTTGTTTTGCTGTCTTTGTCTCTATTTGAATATGCTTTGGTTTGGTTTATTGTGAATTGTTGTAATCTTTTGGTTATCTCTAGTGTTCTTGAGACCCTTCTTCATTTGTGATCTTATGCCTTTGATGTAAATAAGAAACAGTTATTTTTAAAAGAAACCTCACTGTCTCTATCAATGTGTATATTATAGATGTGTGTGTGTCTTAACAAAACAAAACAATGCTTTTCGAAAAGATCGATTAACCAAGTTAAGAAGGTTGTTCACACAGTTCAAGAGAGATCTTATGAAAAGAAATCGTTGTAACAAATCAGTAAAACACTAAGTCGTTTGCAAAAAGTCATATTCTACTTTTGGAGAAATGATGCAAGAATTTGTTATTCTGCTACAGATCACATAATGGAATGGCATTCTTTTATCACTTTTTTGAAGCGTCAATGCTCCTTCTACACAAGTTAAATTAGTGGTTTTAGAGCTCAAAACTAGTTTAGTAAAACTCCTCCCAAACGCCACCATCCTAGGACTATCTATTTAGTTGTATTCTGCAATCTGAATTAAAATATAAATGTAATAATGTAATATGGGTTATTCTCAAGTATATTAGGACTTTAACTTGTAATATTGCATAACTGTGGAAAAAATTGAATTGGAATTATGGGACAAGATTAACGAAAAAGACCTTGATATTATATACATGTCCACTTGAAACTTTTTTGATTTTTGAAAATTTAAAAATTATTAATATGGATTACAATTTTATAACAAATATTTCTTTTGTCAATAAAACTCAATCTACAGCCTAAAACTTCTTGATGTTAGAATCAGTAACTAGATTATTCTAACTAGTGAAAAGAACGCATTTTACGAGAAATATTTATGATTAACAAAATCATTTTCCATTCTCCTTTTTTCCGCAAATTTCAAATTTTCCATTGTTATTAATCAGAACTATAAATTTACATGTCTTTCATTTTGTTTACTTATGTATATTTGAGATTGTATTAGTATTTCTTTTTTCGTTTTGTCACGAGATTACATTAGTATATATCGATTTTTTCTATTGGTCAAGCATCAGTATGTATCTATCTATCTATATAATAAAAGGGAAAAAAAAAAAGATAAGTCGTGTGTAGTCCACATATCTTGAAGACTTGGACACCAGTTGAAGAAATTACAAAAATCCGCGGCAAAATCTCTTATCCATGACGTGTGATACAATCACCAATCAAAACACGCCACATCAGCACCACAAAACCTTTCTCTTATCTTTGTCTTCCCCCACTAATCAAATCTCTATCTCTAAAGAGGAAATCTAAAGCTCTTCTCTCCCGATAAGTCCATTCCCTTCTCCACACTCACCTCCAAAAAATCCAGAACTCGAAGAAACCCTAGAATCCGATCTGAAGAGTGAAAAGAGAGATGTCGCTCACAATCCCGGCGAATCTTGTTCTCAACCCGAGATCCAACAAATCTCTAACTCAATCCGTACCTAAATCATCCGCGAGATTCGTCTGCTCCGATGAGAAGTCAGCGTCGGCGTCGCCACAGTCCATGAAGGCTTTCTCGGCTGCGGTCGCACTTTCTTCAATTCTCCTCTCAGCTCCGATGCCAGCTGTCGCTGATATCTCAGGTTTGACTCCTTGCAAGGAATCGAAACAATTCGCTAAGAGGGAGAAGCAACAAGTCAAGAAGCTTGAATCATCTCTTAAGCTTTACGCTCCTGAAAGTGCTCCTGCTCTTGCTCTTAAAGCTCAGATCGAGAAGACCAAGCGCAGGTTCGTCTCTTCTTTACTTACTCTCACAAATTCCAAAATTTACGCCATTTCTGCTTCTCACTTTGATATTCTGGTTTTATGTCGTCAAAACAGAGACTTTTCTCTGTGTTTAGGGTTAATCACTTTCCTAAATCCATTTCTGATGATCTGATTGCTTACAGAGTTTCAATTTTGCTCCAAATGTTAGTTAATTGGACTCATCAACCTGATCAGACGGTCAATTGATTTGAAAATTGATGAGCTTCTTCTTTAACCTACGAACATATTGTGGTTTGATTTGAAAACTTGATGTGTTCCTGTGGATGAATATTGAAGATTTCTGATATAATTGTGGGATGTTTTGGTGGAGCAATACCTGAATTCAAAATCTATATATGAATGTTTTGGTGTATAGGTTCGACAACTACGGGAAGTACGGACTACTATGTGGATCAGATGGATTACCACATTTGATAGTGAACGGAGACCAGAGGCATTGGGGAGAGTTCATAACACCGGGCATTCTCTTCCTCTACATAGCTGGATGGATCGGGTGGGTTGGAAGAAGCTACTTAATAGCTATTAGTGGTGAGAAGAAACCAGCCATGAAAGAGATCATCATCGATGTTCCTTTGGCTAGTCGCATCGTCTTCCGTGGTTTCATTTGGCCTGTTGCTGCTTACAGAGAGTTCATTAATGGTGATCTAATTGCCAAGGATGTTTAAATAACTTTCTTCTGCTTTCCCAACTCTCTTTATCTCTCTGTCTCTTTGTTTTCCATTGTACCTATTGTGAAACAATGCATTGTTAAAACTCTAAAATTTGGATTTGCTCATTGAGAAAAATTTCAATTTAACCTTGTACTTTCTTAAAATGGTTGATTAAATATTGGAATTTGGATATGTTTGATTAAACTTTCAATTTTTTGGTTAACTTTTGTAAAAACTCTAAACTTTGCGTTGATTTGGCATATTGATCATGTTGTTAATACCAAATCGAAACTTTTTCCAAATTCGAAAACCAAATCAATTTTGGAAGTTCGGTTCAGTTCTTCTCTTCCTTCTGAAGAACCCCTATGCTTGATTTTCTCTTTTCTTTTAAGAATAAGCTCAAATTCGTCGGTTTGAAATATCGAAGATAACATTTCAAACCGACAAATTTGAGCTTATTCTTGAAAGAAAAGAGAAAATCAAGTTTAGGGATTATTAAGAAACAAGGAAAGATCTGAACCGAACTTCCAAAATCGATTTGGCTTTCAACATGTTCAATTTACCGAGTCAACGCAAAGTTGGAGATTTTTACAAAACTCAACAAAAAATTGAAGATCTAATCAACACATCTAAAATTTATTTAATAAACCATTTTTGAAAACATTCAACGTGAAATTGAGATTTTTCCCTTTGCTCATTTAGAAAAAGGAACCAGGGATTCGCTGAATTCATTGCTTGTTAAAAAAAAGATAAATGGGCCACAAAACAAAAGGTAAATGGGCCATAAGCCTGTGTGATATACGATCAGGCCCATACACATATACAAACAAGAAGGTGACGCGCGTGGAGTGCATACACTTCCATGTTTCTGTGGGTCAACAAACACATCATGTTACATGCTCACTCACATATGATATTTCACAAAATTTACATTAGTTCAATAATTCTCGTGGATTATGGTCCAAAAGTCCTACACATACACCAAATCTCAAATACCCTCGAAATACAACAAATACTGCTCATATTATATAGATAGATAGATAGATACAGGGGCTTATAATATATAAATATATTTAGTATTTTTATGTATCTATATCATGTTAATAATTTTCACTCTGTAGTAAAAACAGAGGATTTTCATTTCCTACCCCTACTTTAGATATATATAATAATCCAGAAATTTTACCCAAAAAAAAAGAAAGGGAAAAGTAAATGCAGAGAACATGGACTAACAAGACCACATTGACTCTCCCAAACTGGCTTCATCAACGATATCCATATGGCTAAACATGCCTTTATTGTCCTGTGGACTCACTTGCTTCGATGACGGTGAGCCACTGCTACTCGGACTATCCGGACACAATCCATGACCCGGGAAATTAGTCGAGTGACGTACACGGAGATGTACCACTTCTGCTTGAGCCAGAGCTAGTTGGGCTTGTAATACATCGATTTGTTGCTGAAGTGACGATATTGCCCCTACGCAACCGTAAACCGGATCTCTTACTCTTGCATTAGCCTCGTAAACCATGCTACTCACTGCATCTCCTCGCTGCTGGATCGGTAACTCCTGTTGAGTTATAAATTAACTTATTAGCCATTAATTATAACAAATTAAATGTCGATCATATCATTAACATTAGATAGCAAAAGTTAAAGTGGTTAATATCCTACATCAGTTAACAAAAGTGGTTGAATTTTACATCATCTAACAAAATGTAAACGTCATTAAAATCTTCTTTAAAATCCTTGAATTAGTTTACTATATAAATATAAATGTGTCCGAGTTGGACCATGTGGTAGTTGTCAATAAAAAGTTATGAAAATTGATAATAATGTTTCAACTAACACAGAAATATGAAAATTACCCTAACTAACACCAAAAATATGATTAAAAATGAAGAAAACCTGAAGCATCTTGTTGACGTTACTAGCACCGAACACTCTATGAACATTAGCAAATTTCTGAGGCTCATCCGCCGGAAAATACGGCGAAAAAACACAATCCTGAGCACATCGCCGCCGTAAGAGCTTACACGCAGCACACGGTGACGCCGCTCCTTGCTTCCGGCTACTTTCTTTCATCCTCAACCGTTGAATTGAAACTCAATCAGTTATTAAGAAGCTGTGGAGGATCAAGGTGATGGTTGTGGTTTGTGGGGATTTATAGAGAGAGTAAAAATGAATTAAATTAATTAAAATTAAAAATAAAATAAAAAGATTTTAAGACAGAAGAAGAAAAAAAGTCAGCACATCTGAGAGTGGGACCCGTAGATTTGGAAACCACTTTAGATTTACTGGGCCTAGCTAGTAGCAATATTTACATCACGTGACACGACCATTTAATTTTCGCGCCAAATGCTATTTCTTATTTTTTAATTTATCTGTCTTTTACACGTATCTAATCTCATAGGCCTCCTAGCGGTCGTGGCTCTTTTTAGTCAGCGACAGCGACGATAACTTTAATAACACCGGTCTCGAGTCTCTTCGTCTTATTTTTACTGCTAGAGTTTTATTTTTGTTTTTTAGGAGAATAATCTCTCTATGATCTAGCCGCTATGCTTCTTTTTCAAAATAGCAATGGTGGTTCCGATAACACCAACATCGACTTCTTTCGTCTTATCTCTACCATTAAAGCTTTATTTTATTTCAGATCTGATGTACTTATACTGTTTGTGTCAAAATATACTCATTTCTTTCTATGCTTTATCATCAGAAATTATTTTTTATGATTTTTTATTGGCAGTTGCTTCATCTTTCGATAGTAATTCTTCAAGTGTTGTCTCAGTGCATGTAGATAAATTTCAAGACAACGGAGTTAAATTTTGAGGTGTTAAAGTTTTTAGAGAAACAAATTGGTAGCCTGTGAATAGTTTTTTAATGTTGATTTTAATTTTGGTGGAACAAATTTGATTATTGTTGGTTACAGGTAGTTTAGAAAAGAGATCAACCACATTTTCCTCGCCATTTCATCGGAGGCTGTTGTATGATAATGTCCCCAACAGATCAACAAGTGGCAGAATCATTCACAAATACATGGCCACTTGGAATTTCTATCTTTTCAACATATGGTTAATATTTCTTGGACCTTTGTTTGGTCCATTATGATATTATATTATTATCTTTTGTTTGTAGGCGGAAAAAAAATCTCATTGGTCTATCAGTTTACATTTGATTTTGTTCTTAATTTTAATTCATTCAGAGAGTATCTTAGAATTTGGCAAAAAAAAAAAAAATTGTAGAATTTACATACCGGTCCTTATTAATATAGCCAAAACAGCACACTCTTCATAAGTTGTCTATTTGTAGCTAATGTCTTGGAATTATACCAAAGTGGCGAAGCATTAATTTGGAATCACAAACCCAAAAAGAATATTTTTAAATGATATATAAGGGATATAAATGGAGTTCTGTACGAAACAACTCTTATCTTATGTTGTAAAATAGACCTAAAACTCTATAGAGCTATTTTTTTATAGAGTTAAAAGGAGGTTTTCTCTTCCGAATGTTACATTTTATACAATCTTTCTACATCCTGTATATATATATATATATATATTAATATATGTCAATATGTGTATATAATATATGAATAGGAAATTTTTTTATCAAAAAAATATATAAGAGAACAGGATAAGAAATTTATGGCCTCGTGCTTATGCATGTAATCATTGCTTCTATTTCTTTTGTATAATGAGATTCTCACAACTTTCTAGGTGGTCCCTCAATTTGATAGGAGGAATTTTAGAAAATCAGAATCAAACATTTTATTTTTTTTAATAAAAATTAAAAGGAAAAAACCTAACCTTCCATTGCCTAAAATTCTTAAAGAAGACTAAAATTAGAAACTCTTGGAAACAAGTCTTAAGAATTAAAGGAAAATATAAAATTTGGAAGTATATATCAAGAATTTTTTTTTATGTTTGATAAGAAACTAAATAAAAATAATAGAAACAATACATGCATATATGTATATACATTGATCCACACATGAATATTCTTGAAAAATGTAGGTAATACTTAATTATACTAATATCTTAAAAATGGTAAATATAGACTTTTGTTGATATTTTAATTAAAACAGTATATAAAGAAAAGATAATTGAAAACTACTAGACCAGACGGTTTGATATTTTGATCATAAACATTTAAAACATGTTATGATATTGCAACAAGTTTTGTGTGTTTATAGACATCTAAATTATCAAGTAGATATGATATATCTTGAAAATGTGTGAATTATTTTTATAGTCCATCTACAGGAGTATAATTTTAAATGTACACATATTATCAAAAGAAAAAAAAACATCGTTTTAATTCATGTAAACGTTATTTTTCCATTTGTTAATATATATATGTTAAAAAATTTATAACATTTACAGATTGTCAAGGTCATCATACGTTTTTTTATTATTATCAAATGATTTGCAAAATCTAATTTAACTGCTGTTATACAAGGCCGCGAATTATGAAGAAAAAAACAACCTTAAAATAAACACAAAAATATAATGGAGGCAACAATATGTCTCGTCACCACTAGTCAAAAAAAACAAAGTTGAAAGAAACAATACAGTGCACGCTATTTTCATATAAAAAGACAAAATAATTCAAAACAAAATAGAAAAGAAGACGCCCACCGTTTTCAATATTAAAGATCACATTTATATAATTGCCTTGACGAACGTAGAATTATGGAGAATTTCAAAATCCCTGAGATGTGTATATTGTATTTTAGACGTATGAATGAAAAAACTGATTATTAAATAACTTATATATATATTCTCCGTTTATCATTTCTTTTTGGTATCTTGATAAACTAATATAAAATTCATTTTTACGAAATTTGCTTTAATTATAACACGTTTAAAGTATATTATAGTCACTGTGAACTTTAAATTGACGATACAGAGAAGCAGTGCCGCGCTCTGATATAATGAAGCCTAAAAAGAATTTAAAATACTGTAATTTTTTCGTGAAAAAAATAAATAAATGTATTTAAATATAAATAAATGGTTAGTAAATATGGTTTTATAATTTTTTATTATATATTAAACTAAAAATATTAAATGTGTAGAAATTTTTGTACATATATGAATTTTAATACATAAAAATTTAATCACAATTATCAAACTTATGAACTTATAACAAATTTACCAAAAAAAATGTCGCTTCTTTAAAATTTTAAAATTTGGTGACCTCAAACAATTGCTTTTTTTTTTTACTACATGAGGCACTACTCTGGAGAGAAGACTCCAAAAAATTTCATGTCAACAAAAAATAAAAGAAAAATCCAAAATAATTTTGGAAGAATTTAGAAAGATAATATTTTTAAATTAAGAAGGAAAAAGAACTCCACACATTCGACAGTTCGGAGTAGTGATAAGATTTGTATTTATAAAAATGGTGGAGTGTCTTTCCGACAAACTACAACAGTGCGACTCTTTCAATAACCACTTATAGCTTTTGCCGTTTCCAATCATTCTTATTGGTTATCACTAAAATTAAAGTTCACTAATGAATTCAATTAGTCTTTATATTAATTTTAAAGGTTTTCCTACATACTTTATGATCTCAGACGTAAAAACAGTGACCAGACCTAAAAGCTTATTTTATTTTATTTCGTATTTCATTGTTAAATGTTACTATTGATTTTAGAATTAAATGTTTTGGACCGAATGTGTCGGTTTCAAAAAATCTCTTTCTCTCCAATCCCAAATCTTTGATTTGTCTGCAATTGACACAAAAAAATTGCATCGGCAGGTAGCTAGTCGTTTTCTTTGAAACTGTTATTAAATAATAATTTACGATTAATACCTTTCATATTCAATAATCTACAAATAGACAACATTTGATTTTAACATAGAAAGTTTAGACAAACAAGAATATGATATATCAAAGTTATTCCATATAAGAATATTAATGTAAATTTGATATAATTTACGTAAATCATACTTAGTTTCGTATAAAACTAACATGGCATGGTGTAAAGGTAAAACAAAAAGAATTTAGAATATCGGTAATAGCTAATAAGTTATCTGAATACAAACCTCTATAACTATATTATGTGCAATAATTAAGAATTTTATTTGGCTTTCCTGATCTCAGATATAGCCAAATTGAGAATAACAATAATATCCTATCTGAATTCGAACTAATTGACTTATATGAAAAATATAATATATATGTACGGGTTGGATAAGTAAAATTTAAGAAATCTATTGTACAAACTACTTATGGAATATAATTTGTACATATATCATGAGTGTTATTATTGCAATATGTCAACTCTTGCTGTAATTATAAAAAATTAGTGGTAGTTAATTTGTCAGATTAAGAATGTCCTCTACAACGCCGAGGACATGTGGTCTAGTGGTGTTGTCACTTTATAAATCCTCAAGACACCAAGGTTCGAACCCCTTACCTGCAGTATAAAAGAAGAGATTAAAGATCATTATGCCAGTTGACAAAATGGTTCTGTCTAATTGCCAAACGATTAAGTTAATAGTACCTAACAAAACCATTGTTTAAATTATAAAAGATTTGTAGTTTTAATCATATTAAGAAGGTAGTTATAACTTAACTTACTATACAAATAGTCAAAAAAGCAACTCTAATGATCAAAAGTATTCGGCATGATATTGATCATTAATTAGCATCCCTTTAATCAATCAAATTATATCGTAAATTTAATCAAATAATTATTATAACTAATTGATTTAGAAAATAGACTATATATTATTAATTATATTTTCACATATTTTTATGACTTTTTGTCATACAAAATCTCATCTAAAATTCAAACTCTATTACCCGGAATTATACAACAATCTATACTTAAATTATGGTAAAAAATTATAAAGAAATAGATATCTAATGATTTGACCAAAACACTTTATAATATTTTGTTTTTACTTGAAGTCAAAATTGAAGTATATTAATGTTCATTGAGTGTGTGAATTCTTACGAACTATATCTCTTCTCTTACTTTATTTTCAAAACTTTGTTCCTCAAGGCATGAAGTGGAAACAAAAAAGAGAAAAGAAAAAAAAAAGAAAGAACAAGAGATTAGAAGAAGACTGTTAATTGAAGTAGACAAAGAGAGTAGAGACATTAACTTTGACGGTCGAAAGAGCATGAGAAATTGAAATAAAGCAAATCCAAAAGAAAAGCTCTTTCGGTTGATGGAAATTTAATAAATAAACAACAAAAAATCTAAAAATTAGATTGGATAGCAATTTATATATCAATGAAAAGAACTGGTCATAGAATTTTTTAATAACAATTTATTATGAAGAAAATCACTTCCATATCATTATGGCCCCTACCTAACAATCAAATTTTCGTCGACAACATTAATGCTCACAACTTATGTTAACTATATACATACAAACATATATTTAGTATCTAATGCTTATTCTCTATATTTTTTATATTTTTTTCCTAATCGTAATTAAAGCAATTACTTTGTTTGCTACTTTATTTTCTTAATCACAAATGCGTATGAAATAAATTTATTTGATTGTAGCTACGCCTTGGAGCAGTTATTAGATAACATATACTATCATATATATATATATATATATATTATATTGTGTCTGTTTATTCATTTTATTTTATTTTGTGGCATGAAATAACAGTTTTATTACTTTACCCTAAAGGTGTTTCTTATTTAGTTCTTGAGTGTTAATACTCTTTATATAGAAAGTGAAAGATATGAATTGTAAACTATGTGATTCGATCACATTAAAAAAAATCAATAGTGCGAAAGTGAATGTACTTCCATATTTAGACTAAGTCACTACTAATCTGTGAGTGATCATATATTATTTTGTTATTTATTTATTCATTTTAGAACGTTAGATTTGAGAATTTGTGATATGAATCCTATAAAATAATTGGTCTGTTGCAAATGAGACTACCTAAACAAAGGATATGGAGGAATATGAAAATTTAATAAAAGATATGAAAAGAATTACATTTCCAAAATCCTATCGCATTTGGCATTGTGAGTTCTGAAAATTGTTGTTTTCACGGATTGACTTATAAGATGCTTACGGATAGTTATTCCTGATGCTGATTATTTAGTTTTTGTGTCTGATCGTTCAAAAACTTTTCGCAATTCATCATGAGATTTGTAGTTTTTATTTCCAAAAAATCTATAGATACAATTCAAATTATATACAAAACAAGAGTTTGATAATTAATATCTTCTGAGAACTTAGTGAGAACTTACACAAGATGACTCAAAACTTGTAGTTACTTGTGGCAAGTTGATATATGAAATAGTCATCTGCTTATTTGCCTACTAATCGTTTCAACATCAGAGCTTCTAATCTACCTGAATCTTTGAATTCAAAACTGAAAAAGAATGGTGAGTATCTCATTTTATGTCTTTTTGACTAAGTGTTTTTGAGCCGAATCTTTATTGTTTTAAGCTAAGTTGTGAAAGATTTTCTAACAAAGTCATCATAAAAATTTCTCTAAATTCATCTAAATCATTTTAAACTTCATAGAATGTAAACCATTCAAAATTTGTAGTTCAATACACAAGTATTGAAAATATTAGAAGAAGAATGTTAGCTTTTGGTGACCGCAATGGAGAATTTGGAAACATAATTGTTCGAGGGTTGTAGAGTTTAGTGTCTTGTCCTTTAAGCATAACTTGAGAAAAAAAAATATATATATATATATATATATCAAACAAAAATGAAAATGAAATAATCAAATTTTGAGTTTTTTCAACATAAGCCCAACTCAATAAAGCAATTACCATAATGATTAGGTCAGCATTCTCTTTAATAAAAATACTAGATAAGATACTCCACTATGTCAAAAACATAATAAAAATGTTACATAAAGAACTTACGAATAATAATATATTTATTTGAAGACATAGAAAAAATAGCCACCAATTAGAAACATTATTTATTTTCCCTTAAAACATAAATCAATTAAAACAATGTAATTAACGTAATGATTAGTTTGACAAATCATGCATCATTAGGAGCTGTGTAAGGTTTCATTGCATGTGATTAGTGGTTCGTTATTTTAAATAATTTATTATACTTGTTGACTCGTTTTGCGTATCAGCATAACAGAATTTTGGTGTTTCTTTTCCATTCACTATTTTCTAATATCAAAAATTTCAAATTGCTTTAATTCAGTCTCGATGAAATATGAATTTTTTTTTCTTTAATAATTTGTCACATAATAAATAATTGCGTGTTGGGGATTTTAGTGAATCAATTAATTATATTAATACCCTTCACATGTTCAACCATATTTCTTAGAATGTTAAAATAACTTTTTCTATCAGTAAAACTATCCAAAATGCTATTAAAAAAATTAAAAAACAGAATATGTTATTATGATAAAGAAAAGTCGGTTTACAAATCTATTATATGTATTTATCATACCAAATGTAAATAATTTTATTAGAACATGAACCAAACTAAATGCATAAGGCAACTATTGTTTGTGAGACTTTCTATGTAATTGGATATTTAAACTTAAGTCAATTTACTAAATGATTGATATTCAAACAATGCAAATGATTGACTTTTATAATAATCTTACATAGTAAATAATGATTTTAAAATTAGGAATTATTTTGGTCGAGCCGACAAATATATATGTTTGTAATCTTGAGCAAAAAATTAAAGAAGATACGATAAGATCGACGACAGTGCATGTACATTTACTTTAATTCTTCATTTTCACGTCTTGTCGAGTTTAATTATACTAATGCTAATTAATCTCATTCGTCAAAGTTTTTTATTTCAAGGTTCCACTAAAAGTACGTTTTAGGATTATTAAAATTATTTGTGAATGAACCATTTGCATTCATACTTACACTTTTTATTAGATTCCAATCAATGCTAGTATAATACAGCTCGAAAATTAAGATAAATCATTAGATTACAATCTTCTGTGAAACGATTAGCTAATTAATTCAATAACAATTACAAAAAAAATTAAAAGTATCAAATTCTCGCATCATATATTTGTCAAAGAAACCATTTAATTTCTATGGAAAATTAAGTACTATATAATACTTTAATTTACTTGAAAACAAAGAAAAGTATATACTTATCTTTCGATTACGATATAGCCATACGTAAGACTTTATGTCGCATACAATATGTGACTAGTCGTTTTAATTGTTCATATTTGGTCGTACGTGATCGTAATTTTATAGAATTTATTGGTAAAAAAATAACCTCAAATTTGTAATTAGTTGAATGGCACATTTACATATAAACATATATGTTAACAATTAGACTGTGTTCATATATTTCGTTTTTAGTATATATTCAACAGATTTGTATGATTATAGTTTAAGGAAGTTTGGGACCCATGACGGTTTATCACACTTTTTGGTCATTGAAAGTAAAAACATATAAAGGCATTTTGGGACCTAATGTCCATTTTTTATGGGGCAGCAAAAATTACTACATAATTATTTTAAATTTTAAATTATGCTTTTACATACAGTAATGTTATATTTTTCTTGCAATGTCATTTTTTATTCTTTTATTTTTTGTAAGATACATCAACATAACTAAAGAAAAAATATATTTTCATAATTGCATAAAAAGAGATGTAAAAAAAAAAGATATCTTTCGTAAAGTGGTCAAATATCATATTTGTTGTAATTCCCACCCGAATTTAATTTCATAGAATTATGTTTACTTTACATGATATTGTTAAGAATTTAGGAGGTTTAATTATAAATCGAGTATTATTGATCAAATTGTTAACAAATTTTTCTAAAAAGATAATATGTAAACATGATAATATATAATTGATATTTATATTTACGTGTATATTATTTTTTAGAAAAATTTGTTAACAATTTGATTAATACTAGGAGGTGGAATTTGGATTTCACCTATCCCAACTAAAATATTTTGGTTATGGATTGTTGATGAAATTATTATAAAAAGGAAAGGGAATGTTTGGAGATCAATGAAGGATTGATGGATCATACTCGCCACACCATACAGAAGAATTGGTTTAAACTTTATGGGCTTTGGCCCATTTAGTAGAACGAATGAACTAAACCGATGTAGAATTTGTTTCAAATGGGTCCACTTATTTTCAGAACTAAAAAGGTTAACTATGAAACTGGACTGATAAACCACAAACTGAATTAAGCTTATAATAGCCCATATTCGACAAGCCCTTTGAAGAGCCGCTCGTGAATAAGTGGTGATTTGGCCAACTTCGAAGAAAATAAAAACTTGTTTGATAAAAAAAGATTAGGGTTTAGCCTACATATTAACGAATTAATTTTTTTTATTTTCAAATTATTTAATATTTTAATTAGATATAGTTTAACTAATTATAAACAATACTGCCATATACTAAAAGTTATAAAATATCAAATTTTACATTATAAAAATGTAAAAAATTGATATAATAAAACAAAACAAAAAATTTAAAAGAGTATTTTGAAACAGAGTAGGTAGTAAAAATAAAAATCCACATTTCCTAAAGCAAATCTGTTGGTGAAAGGGAAAGGTCTCAGGGAATAGTTGGGGTCCAAGCTGACGTGGCGACGCAGGCTTTTCAGTGTCCTGTCTTAAAGGACGAAATGGACTTTCTTTTATTTTCTCATTTATGTTATTTGGGTTACTATTATCAATATACCATCTTATTGTTGTCCTCTCTACCCATATTAAATCCATCATTGACCAAATGAATAAACCATTTGGCCATTTGCAATTTATCACAACAAAAAAACAATACATGAAGAGTATGTCCATAGTTTTCACTATTTTCGTCAAATTTTAGAGACCACTTTGCCATTTTTCTACTGTCACCAATCCTACCACAATACTTGTCTTTCTTGTCTTTTATTTAACATTTTTGTATCTTCCATCAAATGCCTCGGATCATCGAACGGCCCAAACATCTAAGAAATTTACTAAATTTTCAGTTGAGTTTTTCATAAACCTGTTATCTGATAAATTATTGGGTTGATAAATTATAAATTACATACAGTCAAGATTTGATTTATACGTCTGTATAAAATCAATTATTTTCTAAGAGGGAGGTTCACACTTTCGGTTTTAATACCTTATATCCGGAATCAGCTATATGATATCAGAATAATGGCAAAAATATACTTTCTTGTTAATTCGATTTGATAAGAGCAAAAATATAATCATGACATAAAAGTTTTCATTTCAAAATATAAAGAATAAAGCTTTACCTTAGGGCTTCGTAGTTTTGACGTGACTAATTATAGTGTCATGCATGTCAACTATCAAACAAATATAAATAAGAAGAGAGAGAGAAATCGAGACATGGCATTTTAATGATTGTTAAGGTTGTACCATCGGTCTTGTTATATTGATTCATGTATGCTTTTGATTAAAAGTAAATAAACTTTGGAGGTTTAAGAGATTTGATCTTTACAAAAAGCATACGAATCGATCCATGCATGCACAAGTTTATATGATTCAATCCACTACCTCCATTGCATCTAACGTTTATTATAAATTAATAGCTCCAAAAAATTTCTCTTCCAAGTAATTTCGTCTTTAGATTTACTAATTAGAAATCATCATGTATGGTAGATTTGTAACGTGCGAGCTTAATTGTTTATGTATTATTTTGCAGGCAATGATGAATGATTTGTGTTTTCCATATGAAATGCAATAATAACCCTCGCCATGCAATGCAACTTACGTAATAGACGAAATTTAGTATCTATATTAATTTATTAATTCTTGTTGCTGAAAATTTACTTTTGATATAACATTACCAATTAAAATCATTCACGTATTTAAATAAAGTTCGAGTATTGAAGGGAAAGACACTGAAAAAGAAGTAATTATTCTACTTATAGCTCGTGCACATGAATTAGAGATTCGTAAATCAATCCTTTTTAAAAAAGAAGCAATCATACAAAGCCAATAGCTTTTAGAAGTTTGAAAAAAGTATTTATTTCTTTTATTAAAATGGAAATGAGATCTACATAGGATGCCTCCAAAATCTTCCAATTTCTTATAAGTTTGAAAACAGATATATACATCACTCATGCATTTGCCTTGTTGAGAAGACCGTTTTATGAAAAATATTTGTGGTCCTAAACTAATTAAAACTATCGAATTGGATTGTTCTTATTTGTGGTTTAGTGACAAAATCAATTGTGGTTTCTTGATATTTTGTTGTATATATACATTTAGTTCGGTCTCCGTCAATTTTTTTTGGTAGCAAGGATCAGCTAACCGTGTCCTCCGTGTACTTTTATTCTTTTTTTCGAACTTTGGATCTTGCCAATAGCGGACAAAACTGTCCCAAACATTTTTATCGAACTATCGGGGCATTGCTTTGTTGCAGTGTGTCCTTCATTTAGCCTTCCAACGGCCAACCTGGTTGCACAAGCGATCCTTCAACACTTTCTCCAACTTGTTATGTACTTCATCTGTAATCGAGAGACTCTAGTGGTAACGTTGCTACGAACAAAAATAATATGTGACTCATAAATGGTAGTAAAAATAAATAAAAGAGAAATGAAATAAAAAACTTACCGCAAAAGTTTTGAACCATCTATCGACAATGTGGTTTGGAACTTGCGTAAAATTCGCGTGCGGTTTCTTGAAAATCCCTTTCAAAGATTTTTCGCACGGCAGTCGCCAGTTCCCTGTCATCATTGAACCTACCATTTTAAACCAAACAAAACATTAAAATTTGTTTGACTTAATTACAAAATAAATAAATTTATAAGTTTGTAAACATAACAAAAAGTTCCTGACGGACGTTGTGGAACGAGATTAGTAAAATACTTATGGTTGGGCTCGTTCAGAATATCGTCGATAGCCATCCGCGAGGCAACGTCGGACGGTAATGGCTCGTACACATTGTCAGGAACCAGTGCCGAACTACCACCGTATAGGAGTGTAGTCCAACAGAGAACTATAACTACCACCGGGCGTCGACGATACGGATCTTGAGTCAAGAGACTGCGAAGACCGAGATCTGCCCTCTCCAAGAGACGTCTGTGGTTGCGGTCTGCCACTGACGGTAAGATAGCGAGTATAGGAGTTGTTTACTCGAGACATCTCTAATTAAGATAATTTCAATGTGCGGATTTGTTAAAAAAATTTAAAACGTTTTTAAAAATTACAAAATATTAGGAAAATATTTTTTAAAAATACAATACATTTAAAAAAAATTCAAAATTTTAAAAAAAAATTCAAAATGTTATAAAAACGTTTTTAAAAAATATATCGTTTAAAAAATACAAAACATTTTTAAAAAATACAAAACGTTTTTAAAAAATACCAAATGTTTTTTAAAATTACATAAAATTATAAAAACGTTTAAAAAAATACAAAACGTTTAAAAAAAATACAAACGTTTTAAAAAAATACTAATCGTTTTTGTCAACTCCAAAAACAATTTCAAAAATTCCAAATCTAAATCAAACAAACCAACAACCTAAATCTAACAATTCAAATCCTAAATCTATGTTCAAAACCTAAATCTAAGTTCAAATCCCAAAAATATAAGAAAATTGAAGGTGTAGGAGGAGGAGATGGCTTGTAGGAGGAGGAGAAGGCTCGCCGCGGAGAAGAAGGCTCGCCGCGGAGAAATGCGTTGCACATATACGTGATCGAAAATACTTATATAACATATTCGAGATTGATTCCAAATATTAAACGTAGTGAATCTAATTGACAAACGATTATCGATATACTCTCGGCCTATTCCAATTGCACTTTCTTTCGTTTATACGGTAGCCGGCTGTGTGTACGGGGTGAGGTTCGGGTTCAACGGTTTTACATTTACTGTTTTCAGCAATTTGCTACACTTCTGCGACATCAAGGCCTGAAATGTCGCAAGGGTATAGCAAACTTGCTACACCACTGCGACGTCGTGTTCCAACGGTGCATATATACGTGATTTACTACACTTATATAACATTGCCGATTTTGTGGAGTCTTAAACATAGAGAATGAGATTGATACGTACGTAGTAGACTCGCAAAACACTTAAACGAAATGCATTGCATATATGCGTGATCGAAAATACTTATACAACATATTCGGGATTGATTCCAAATATTAAACGTAGTGAATCTAATTGACAAACGATTATCGATATACTCTCGGCCTATTTCAATTTAACTTTCTTAAGTTCATACGATAGCCTATTTTGTGTACAGAGTGAGGTTCAGGTTCAACGGTTTTACATTTACTGTTTTCAACAATTTGCTACACTCCTGCGACGTCGTGTTCCAACGGTGCATAGATACGTGATTTACTACACTTATATAACATTGCCGATTTTGTGGAGTCTTTAACATAGAGAATGAGACTGATACGTACGTAGTGGACTCGCAAAACAGTTAAACAAAATGCGTTGCACATATACGTGATCAAAAATACTTATACAACATGTTCAGGATTGATTCCAAACATTAAACGTAGCGAATCTAATTGATAAACCATTATCAATGTACTCTCGGCCTATTCCTACGTTCATACAGTAGCTGGTTTTGTGTACGGGCTGAGGTTCGGGTTGAACGGTTTTACCTTCACCGTTTTCAGTAATTTGCTACACTCCTGTGACATCAAGGCATGAGATGTCGCAAGGGTGTAGCAAACTTGCAACACCACTGCGACATCTCTGGCCTTGATGTCGCAAGGGTGTAACAAACTTGTTACACCACTGTGATGTCGCAAGGGTGTAGCAAACTTGTTACACCACTGCGATGTCGTGTTCCAACGGTGCATAGATATGTGATTTACTACACTTATATAACTTTGCCGATTTTGTGGAGTCTTAAACATAGAGAATGAGATTGATACATACGTAGTGGACTTGCAAAACACTTAAACAAAATGTGTTGCACATATACGTGATCGAAAATATTTATACAACATGTTTATGATTGATTCCAAACATTAAACGTAGCAAATCTAATTGACAAACGATTATCGATGTACTCTCAGCCTATTCCAATTGCACTTTCCTACATTTAATACGGTAGCCGGTTTTGTGTACGGGGTGAGGTTTGGGTTTACCATCTACATCGCAATCTCATCGAAAACGTCTCGCAATTTTGCTAGGGAGAATACGCATCGCCACAACGTCGCAATATTACTAGTCTCTTGCGATAACATTATATATCTCGCAAATGCCACGCATAAACATCGCATTGGTGTCGCAAGTCTGCGACACGTTTGCGATGTATTTTATTTACTCGCAAGGTTGTGACATCTTTTTTCCATCGCATAAATCCATCGCAATTGAGCTGTTTTTTATAGTGAATGATCGAAATCTTCGACATTATATCTTGCATCATCCTAAAATCTTGGTTGACTTATCTTTCATAACATACAATTCTTTGGTATTTAATAATGTAACTATAGTAGTAATGTGAAAACCTCACAACAAGAAAAAAAGAAATCAGTGAACTAGACTTTTTTTTCACGAATTAATCAACAAAAATTGATCTATATTATACGAGATTACCTAATTACTTAAAATAAAATTTTAGTAAAAAAACTACGCACAATAAACATTTAACTACTTAACCAAAACAAATTCTCACATTATTTCCAGTTTTGTTTCCCAGTTTTCGTATAATTTTCTAAACATACCACATTTACTGCATTTTTTTATTAAAAACTATAGTTATGTGATAAAAGTATACATTATTTATCATGAAATTTTAATAAAAAAGGTAGGGAAGTAGATTTTATGAAAACATTGACCCATTTACTTCTCAACTTGAAATTATGTATATAGTTAGAAAATGCTGGATTCGCCTAAGATTTCCTGTCCCCAAAGAAATTAAGAGAGACATGAATGAATGAGCGATCTTTTTATAAAATAAAATAAAAATAAAGGGTCAATTTAATAATTTAATGAATGAATGTTGCCAAAATAAAATATTAAATACACAATTTATTTTTCTTTTCACTTGGCTCTCAAATTTGCAATACTTGTCCTTTTATTGCACTTGGTGACAATCTTAGTACTACAACAAAAAGATTTTTGACCAGTCTTCTCAATCACACACCCACATGAAAAATAAAATAAAATAAAAATCAAAGTATCCCCGAAGCTTAAACACACATAACACTACACCTATCCCCACTTCAAGCCAACCCTTTCTTCTCCCCATTCTCCAACACCTACCAATAGCCTTTCTCTCTACACACTTGTCTTTCTCTTTCTCTCTTTAGTTCTAAGATTTGAAGAGAAACATGACTGACCAAAGTGGTGGGTTGGATATGATGAGAGAGTACAGAAAAGGAAATTGGACATTGAATGAGACAATGATACTCATTGAGGCTAAGAAGATGGATGATGAGAGGAGGATGCGACGGTCCATCGGTCTTCCGGTGACGACGGAGCAGCAACAAGATAACCGGAGTAGTAGTAATAAACCAGCTGAGCTACGGTGGAAATGGATAGAAGATTACTGTTGGAGGAAAGGTTGTATGAGAAGTCAGAATCAGTGCAATGACAAATGGGATAATCTCATGAGAGATTACAAAAAAGTTAGAGAATATGAAAGAAGGAGGGTAGAATCGTCTTTAGGTGCTGAATCATCTTCATCTAGTGTTGAAACGTCGTCGTATTGGAAGATGGAGAAGAGTGAAAGGAAAGAGAGAAACTTGCCGAGTAATATGTTACCTCAAACTTATCAAGCTTTGTTTGATGTTGTTGAGAGTAAAACGTTGCCTTCTTCTAGTGCTGTAACCGCTGTAACCGCTGCGGTTGCGGCTGCTGCAGCCACTGGAAGTGGAAATGGCTCGAGTAGTGGTGGTCAAATCTCAAAAGTGATACAACAAGGTTTAGGATTTGTGGTTCCTAAAGTACATCAAATGATTCAGAGTCCGGTTATTTTATCACTTCCTCCTCCTCCACCGTCTCAACAGCCGCAGCCGCAAGTACGATCGATATTGCTGCCACCGCCACCACCGCCTCCACCGCCTTCTTTTCATGCTCAGCCAATACTGCCCACAGTAGGTACCTTCTTTCTCTCTCTTCTTAACTTCTAGCATTGCTCTAACTTAGATTTTTATTAATTTATAATAAACATAAAAAAAATTCACATTTTAATAGAAACCAACATTGTAATATAAATCAATTAGTCCATATAAACTTCAAAAATTAAAACTTTAGTATATATACAAATAAATGCAAATGTGTATAAAGATAAGTAATGTTCTTTTGTTTTGATAGAACTCTTAATTAGAATAAAGAATGTAGATTATATAATTTAAATTCGTAATATTAACATGTAATTGGTTTGGGATTATGTTTGATAAACAATATAGATTATATAACTTTAATTTGTGATATTAACAAGTAATTGGTTTGGGATTATGTTTAATAATATTTTTGAAGAAGGATAGTAGCTCAGATTCTGATACGAGTGAGTATTCAGACACATGTCCGGCGAAGCGAAGGAGAACAATGCCCACAACAACTACCGGAGCTAGCGGTGGCGCAGAAGTGGAGGAAGCTGGACGCAGTAAGAGTGATGAAGAGACTACAGTTGCAGCTGTGTTATCGAGAAGTGCGTCTGTGATCGCAAACGCGATTAGGGAGAGTGAAGAGAGACAAGATCGAAGACATAGAGAAGTGATGAGTGTACAAGAGAGGAGATTGAAGATTGAAGAATCTAATGTTGACATGAACAAAGAAGGAATGAATGGTTTGGTGGAAGCCATTAATAAACTTGCAAGCTCCATTTTTGCTTTGGCTTCTTCTTCTTCTTCTTCTCGCCATAATAATCAGCATCAAGGAGGTCCAGTACCATAATAACTTAAGTAATTATGTAGTTAATTTGATTAGGGAAGTGATTAAGCGTACGTGGAGAGTGATGATCAAGGTACATAAATTGATATTGAAGATTTAATCTTGTTTTTTTCACTCTCTCAAGTCTCAAATGTATTTTTAAGTAAACGGAATTTGTTGATTTCATGCAATAGTAAATGTGATAATTAAGTAATATACATGGTTAAACTTTGGACTCTTTTTTGTTTTTGGTTAGAAAACTTTGGACTTCATATCACAAGAGTGTAATATGTTTCGAGATGATGAGTTTACATTAGAAATTGATTCATAACATAAGGTTGTTTAGCCCAAAAAAGAAAAAACAAAACATAAGGTTATGAATATTTTATGATCCTATAGAATCATTACACTAAATCAAGGTGCTTAGCTACTTTTTGTTTAATTAAGTCAAAACCATATTTCCTTTTTCATAGCTAAGTAATCTGGTTCGACAGAAATACCATAATATTAGTAACTTTGTTATTTTATATATGTTAGCACTACAAGAAATCAGATAATTTGAGATGAAAAAAAACCTTGCAAATATCTCGCAAATCGTCTTTTACGATACCACTGCGACATCAACCTTTTCGTCGCAAACTGTTAGTCACAATTTAAATTCGTCGCACCAATGTCGCAAATATTACGACGTCATCTCATGTCGTAACCTGCGATAGATACGTGCCTCCCATATTCATCACAAGATTTGCGAGTTACCTACTAGGCAGTACATTGCGAAGCCGTTGCGAGGCTGATATTGCAAGTCTGTTGCGAGCTGCCTTTGCGAGTCAAGTTTTGCAAAGCCATTGCGAGGCAGGCTTTGTGAGGCCTTTGCAATGGCTTAGAATTTAATAATATAATTAATTTAAAAATAAAATATATTTAAATTATTAAAATATAAATTAAAATTCTATATTAAAGTTCTATATTTTAGAAAATATTTAAAATTATTTATAAAAAAAATTGTAAAAGTGTTCTCAAAATGTTTGGGTTTTGTTCCGCGTTCTTGTCCGCGTTCCCCGAACTAGATTCGGGATCATCGGTGTGCATCAGTTTCAACCTAGCAACTATTCGGTCGTCCTTCTCGGCCAAAATAGAGAGCAGCTCATCATATGTCGATATTTTCTTTTTTGCTTCCGCTAGCTCATTCTGCATCTGATCTACCACCTCCCTAAGATAAGAGAAATTCGGAGAGGCTTGAGATTGAGATCCTTGCGGCGTAAAACAATGCTCTATCCTTGATCCGAGTGAGCGACCGCTTCCAAAACGTCTCCCTTTTTTACAAAGAGCAACCTGATAAGAAAAAAGTATATTAATACGTAAGTGTAACTAATTTAAACAGAAAATACACGAAATAAATTAGAACAATTTTACCTCGACGTATATTTAGTTCTTTTGTGCGGTAGATAGTCCACCAGATCCAATGCTCTCATCACTGCAATCCTGAGTCAGTTTTTGCATCTTTGCAGTGACCTAGTTGTAGATCCTCTCTGCTCTCTTGTCGACAAAGATTCCGGTTTTGTTCTTTTTCGTCTAGTAAAAAGTCTCTACCAGATCAGGGTGAAGATCCCATGTTTCTTCTTGCTGAAAGTATTAAAAAAGTATATATAATTGAATAAAATTTTATATAATTTATTGAAAATATATTAAACGAAATACTTACCTTCTTGCGGGTTCGGGCTTTAAACAAAGTCTGCCTCGAGCAATGCTTGTGTGGACCTTCGCCATAAGGATCAGCTAACCGTGCCGCTCGCACACTTGCACTCTTCTTCTTGGACTTCAGATCTTGCCAATAACGAACAAGACCATCCCAGACCCTTGTGTAGAACCATCAGGGCATTGCATCGTTGTCGTGTGTCATCCATATAGGTAATTACTCGCAATCGCGTTGCAACAACGTAGCAATATTGCGACGTATATTTTCCATCGTAATATTCCATCACAAATAAGCTATTTTCTTGTAGTGTAGAACTTTTTTTCTAGAGCTGGTTTAACAGGTTTATAGGTCAACATGCCATGAGATCTGGCTAATTTTGAAATAGAAGAGCCATGTGAATACCCTTAATATTACTTGTAAATGTGAGTTTGTTTTCAAAAATATTCGAATCTGGAATAACATACTACTATTTTTCTAAATTTTAGTACTATCACTAGAGTACGTCCGCGTGGAAAACCATATCTTTTCTTACTGTCGTTTGAGATAAAAGATAAATGGAGAATGAAGGGATATAAGTAAACGTAATGACACTAAATTAACATTGATTAGACCAAAAAGATTTGAAGGATGTGGATAGCTAATGATGGACCTAATCATGCAATAAGAAAAAGCTTTAGGATTGAGGGGCGTGAATGAACGCGCGGGTAAGAGACGCGTGGGATTCGCATTGAAGTAAGAAGAGGAAAGTGGTCAAAGAGGGCAGAGAGAGCAGTCAAAGGAAGGGGAAGAGAGTGGAGGCCATTCTATTCACTATTATTGGTTCCCTCATTCTTCTTTCTCTTTAATGCTTCTTAGCTTCTCGACAAATTTGCGAAAGGAAAAAAAGAAAAGAAAGAAAAATAAACCTTATAGGTCCCTAAATTTCTAATTATTAATCTAAGTATTTGAGGGTCTGGTAATATATCATAAATTGTAAACAATCATTTTAACAGTTGGTCGTAAAACCTTTACTACTGTACGTTATGTGAACTTTCAACGAAATTTAGATTTAAATTGTGATCTAACTACTATTATAAAATACTAATAATTTAGGATAAAAATATATTTTGGTAAGTGATTTTTTTTTTGTTCAATATTTTGGTAAGTGATTAAATGTTTAATTTATAGTCTTCTTTTAATAAAATTTGACTTGAAATAATTGTGTTACCGTATATAATAACATTTGGATTATAAAATGATTTCGTCTATTCAAAACAAGAAAAAAAATATTCTATCCATTTAAAAAAAAATATTATGGAAAAAAAATGTTTGTAAAAATAAATGTTATGTGCAAATTTGATTAAATATTTTCTGTTTTGTCTTTATTATTTTTCTATTTTTAATTACTTTTTATTTTATTTTTGATTTATACATGAGATTAAATTGTCATTTTATAATTCTTCTTAATATGTAAAAATCTCAAAACATATATCAATTTAAATCGAGGGAGTAGTTTATAATAATAGTTGGTTTGTAACATATAAATATTTGTCTTAAATTAGGCAAATATATTTGTTTCATCTTTATGCTTAGTTCAAGTTTCATAGCCTAGTTTTTATCTAGTCGGTGTTCAGCGATTCTGATTGGCGTTGATGCCTACCGGATCTCGTTGCAGAGAAGATGTTTGGACAATCTTCACAGGGTTAAGATCGAGGAAAGCCATTGTTGTCAGATCTAGGATAATCCAAGTTTCTATTTCAACCTAATTATTCATCTAAGCAAAGTCGTGCTTACCCTACGGCAAATGAGGCAATTGCCATAGGCCTCCAAATATTTTTTAAAAATTGATGCCACATTTTTGCCAATTTGAAAATGTTAAGGTCACATTTTTCTCTCAAAAACAGTGGTAGTTTATGATAAAACTCGAAAGTAAACAAGAAAAAAAAAAAGTTTAAACTTGAAATTATGACGTGACTCAAAATTTTGATATACAGTCATGTTTCTATATATATTTTTTTCTTTCTAAATTTCACCATAGACCTCCAATTATCTTTGGCACAGCAGTGCATCTAAGTATCCTATCCACGTACACGATCAACGGGTTATAATACATAAGCCACGTATTAATTAGATTCGAATTATGTGAGAATGTAGTTAAGGAAAGGGGAAAGTATTGGGTCTAAGTTGAAGTTAAATGAAGATGCTTAAAATAAATAATATAGTCAAAAGCAGATGCTATAAACACACGTAAGGTCCATCTTATGAACACGATTGTTGAATATTTTATATGTTAGTGAAAAAAGGGAAATAAAAGGAACCCATGAGAGGGGTCACAACATTAAATTACAATGGTCCAATTTAAGAAGCAATATAATATTAATATATAAATGTTTATTAGAAAAATAAAAAAGTGAATGTATGTAATATGTATAGTGTTGTACTCTATGGCCAAAACTGCTTCTCTTTTTCTTCCCCACACCCTTCAGATGCAGCTTTTCTACAGAGAAAGTGAGCTGTGTTTGAAATAATGACAATAGTTATAATTAATAAAAATTAAATATAAACATTTTCGATAGAGACTTGTGCGCTATGTTAACTTATGACACACCAAATTGTACCTGAAATCAAATCTATTAAAATTTATTCGTTGAGCCCCAAAAGAAACAAAACAATCTATTTGCGTCTCAACTATAAAACTAATTAATACTTTTAAATTTAGACAAAAAGGTATAATATTTTGTAATAGTGTAGTCATTTGGATTCGATTCCGTAGAATACAGAGTTTCAATTGTTGAATCAATAAGATATGATCTATAACTCAAACTTTAAATTTTATTCTCACACAAGGTTATGCGTCTACTTAGAATTGAACTCCGATGGAGAATACTCCGGTATTAAGCATTTTGTCAAAACTGGCTTTTCCAAAAAAATTTTTTCTCAAAGTAAAAGTATTTCAATTTTTGACAAAAAAAAAAAGAAAGGAAAAACTAATGTTTCAAAAAAAAGAAGAAGTAAACTTGATTAAAAAACACAATCAGCCAGATAGGTTAGATTTTGTCAGTACATTATGATTTGCTTTTGAAAAGAGAATATGAAATTCCTGTATTGTAGCAGTACTCATAGTATAAGCAAATGTGTTATTTTAATTTTTCACGTTTAGGTAATTGATGGGCCTATGAGCCAATGACCACAACTACTCAAAATCATGACCTTCACGAGCCGGGTTTCAAAAACTGTAATCCACCAGACTCTACGCTTTATCCACTCCACTTTTCAGTTTTTTCATAATTTTTGCAAATCAACCACTTTTAGACATCAAGTCAGATTTTTTTCTTTTCTGTATGATTTATAATATCGTTATTTATGTATGTGTGAGTGGTGACTTAGAAAAATTGAACCAAAATTAGTAAATCGGAGACCAAAGTATTGGTCATTTTGGTCACTGTATCCAGATTTGGTACAAACGATGTGTACCAGAAGAAATAAAAACCCTAAAGTCAAAAACTATTTGGATAGAAAAACAGAATTACATTGTATACTGAGAAAACGTCAAGAGACTTGAATTTTGATCATTTACAGAGTCGGAGGATCGTATCATTATCATTGTGTTTTTCTTTGTTTTTTTCTCCATTAGACAAAAACTACTTACACTAGAGAGACAAACATATGTCAGAGGGACCAAGGTGAAGATGATGATGAAACAATGTGAGGAAGACTCAACAATCTCAACATTCACATCTCTTTGCTATTGTTTTCTTTACCCCTCTCACGATCTTTCCGAACCATATCAAGTTCATGACACCGAGCGCAGCTGGTACACCGAATACCAAAACGTATCCGAAGATGTGCATCCTTATGACCTATACCACAGGAGAAAAACAAATCCAATCGAATAAACATTAACAACCCAGAAATCTGAGGGCAATGAGGATGAATTAGTAGGTAATGTCGAAAATGGGTTTATTAGTTTTACCTGGTTGTAGTGGAGATAGACATGATAGAACATGTATATGAACAATAGAATTCTAGCAACCTGACATGAAAGTGCTTGAGTGATAAGTTGACACATAATGCTGTGCGACACAATGAGTCTGAAGGTTGGTTAGTTTATATGTACCAGCCAAGCCAAGAAGATGAAAACGCCATTAACAACATATGCCATTGACTTTTTCATACCAGCTGTGTCCAAGTACCTTCATAAGACCCCCGAGACAATCATCTTTTTTGTAAGAAGAAAGACTGCTTATGAGATAAATCTTGTATGGTATATGGAAAAAGGAAGTACCATCTCAAGTTGATCTCTGGGGTTGTGATCTCGGAGATGAGGACCATGTAGGTATATAACTGTCCTTCACCGGAAAACAAAGAGTAGGCGACTGCTACACCCGATAACGAGTGATGCACAACCTGAAATCATAATGTCAACCTCTATCTTAGTTTTAGCGTTATCTATCTTTACACATTGATATTTTTACGCAGATGTTTACAAGTAGGTACACTGAAAGAAAGTGAAACAGATGTTATAAGTAGATATACTGAAAGTGAAACGTCAATAGACCAAATAGTTGAGAGAGAGAAATAGACCATACGTCAATAGACTAAAGTCTTTAGTCACGAAAAGATACTTACATACTCAATTCCACCCAAAGAAGGATACTTCCAGAAGATCATCCCAAGATCAGCAACGAAGTAACCAATAGATATCTGCAAATCATTCATTAGTTATGAAAGTTGTCTCTCAGAGACTCTACATTAGCTTTCTGATCCAATTCGATTAGTGCTTACCCCTAAACCAAGAGAGGAAAGTCGTGAGCTCCGGAAAACAACAAGATCATTGTGCCACCTATCGGAAAAGAGGTCGGACCAGAAGACAAAATACAGGGACATAGCCGAGATAAAAATAGCATGAACTGTTGAGATACCACTGCCAAGTAAAATGAAACAATATTAGAACCTAAAAAATCCAAGAGCCTGAATGGACACACACAACACTTAAGAGTTAACAATCATAAGACAAACCGATTATTCCATTCGATTCTTTGAATTTTCGTCAGGATGATATAGGTCTTAGAATGTGAGTTACTGATAAAGTGACAAAGATCATAAATCTGCAAAACAAAGAAACATACAATCATCAATCAACCATAGCAAGGATCTAGTTTGTCCCCAGATCTATAGAATCATAAAAGTAACAAACAATAAACTTGACCTTACCACTTTGCAAAGGAAAATGCCGGTGAGGACAGACGTGTAAGGAATAAACGGATCAGCTAAGAGATAATTGTTAACCAAATGTTGAGCTTGATGATGATAAGACTTAATGGCACCAATAGTTTGCAAAGACGTCGACATTGCATTTAACACAGATTTTGGTGGCCCTTTCAACTCTATCACATCATTACCACCTACACCATAAAAACACCATATTGACAAAGCGATCAATCTCCAGACTTATACATTAATGTTAATCTCCTGAATCCAGAAATTTCGCAATCTCAAAACGTTAACTAATCTGAATTACGTGAATTAGAGATATGATAAACAAAAACACGCCAAAGTTTTTGGCAATCTCACAACATTTTTGAACAAATGAACCCTAAAATCAAATTTCGAAACTAAGAAAATGCAGATTCGATAGATACAGGCTAAGCCTTATCTAGATGAGGAAGATCTTAAAAAGAGTGTAAACTTACCGAAACCAATCCAAGGGTAAGGAAACTCGGATTCAATCGAAGTCAAATAGAATCCGTGGAACCGATGAAGAATCGGAAAAAACGCACCGAAACGATAAGATTTGGAGAAGGGTGCCTTCAGAGGAATCTAATTTAGAATCAAAGAGGAAACTCAGAGAGTGAGAGAAAAGCAGGGAAAGGGTAAATCGGAAGTAGCATCAACGAAGCTTTAGCTTTAATCAATGTTGTGGAGAGGAGAACAACAAAAACAGGCGATCTGAGAAAAAAAAAAAATTACAGCTGGTGCACGAAAAAAAAACAAACAACCATAATATATATATATATATATATATTGTTAAAATTAAAGGCAAGAATTAGGTATTAAATTCATAGATTTCGTCTTTAATATATGCCAAACTTATGTTAATGAGGTATAAGAATTTGAAAATTTGAGGAAGTAAGATTGGCTGGTAAATGTTCATCTATTCGATATAATAGAATTTAAAATTTAGATTATCGATTATAAGTTATCTATCCAATCACAAAAAATAGTAAAATTTATATGGTAGATAGGAAATATTATAAAAATGATATATATAACAGTTTATGTGATTAATAATATATAAATAACTTTAATTGTAACGTCTGTCAGCTTTAGTGAGTCTCAGTATTCTTTCAGGTTGGTATATTACTTGTGAAAGTTTTAAAAACTTGTTTATTAATCATACAAATCACTATATAATATTTTTCTGTGTTTTATTTTTATTTATATGATACTAAAAATCACTTTTTAATAAAAAATATATTCGAAAGATTTTTCGCTCAAAACACGTTTAACTGTGGAGTTTTCTCGAGAGTTTTGACTTAAAAAAAATGTGTTGTGGTTATTAGACGGTCAAAATCGATTCTTTTAAATTTTCTTTATGCACCGATCATATTTTTTAAATTGGGGTGTTATAGTAATATAGGTAAAAGAATCAATAATAATAAAATAATAAAAGAGTATTTATCAGTTTGTTCGTGTGAATCACTTCGACTACACATGTGTTTTTCATTTGGTTTGGTATTCACTTTTCTATATTTTTGGTTTTTATTTTCGTCCCGGCTATATTATATATATAATGACGAATACATTAGTTATATAAACCTAACAGAAATGTCTATTTTACATGTTAAAAAGAAATTAATTACATTTGATGATATTAGACTTTTGAGAGTCAATGTAAATGAGAAATTCTACCAGCCAATCAATGAGCATTATGTAAACATATATAAATATAAATTGATTAAAAACCAATGAGTATATACATACATGCCACAGCACAACTAATTTTTAAAAATCAAATTTAATTTCAGTACTCAAAACATTTTGAAATCGTGCTAAATTCACCTTCAACGATATATATATATATATATAGATATAGATATTATTAAGTTAACAACTATGGTTCATGAACCAAAGAAGATCAGTAAACTCCACCAGAAAAATACAGAAAGCCCACAACTGATTTAGATCGAAAGCAACAAGAGCTCCATTATTTTGTTTGTCTACGTATGTTGCAGATCATTACCACAAATAACATGTATAGATGATGATTTAGTTTCTCTCTGCAAATTCTGTTTTGTATTGTAACCTGTGTTGATCATCAAAAGGCTCAAAAATTGAAGAAATTATGAACAAATTCGCTGGTAAGATGTTTGGTCAATGACAAGTTTCCATGAATCTGTGTCAATGCAATAAGTTTTCAGAATGGCTTCGTTGTTGTTGAAGTGTGCTACGAGAACGACATTCAGACACAAACAGAACGTGTAATAGCTAAGATAAGAATACTTCTCATAAGTTTGACAGAAAAAAGAAAGAATACTTCTCATACTTGTTTCTTCATCTCTTTGAAATCCAAAAGCAAATTTGCGAAACGCTAACAAAACGAGAAGTAATAACTGATTCCAGAGTTTGAAATACATAAAATACCATAAAAGTGACGTAGTTTCAGCTCTTAAGAGAGCATTACAATAGCCAAATATAACTTCAATCAAACAAAAAGAAAGAAACACACGACACGACGAAAAACCCATTTAGATTCACGCACAAACTCCTTTCTATCAGAAAAAGGAGTAAAACTGCGTTATTTGGGGCGTTCCGATATTTGATATTTAGTTCAGCTTAGGACCCAAAACACAAAAGGTTCAAACCATTCTTCAGACGAAGAACATGACATTCTCAAGCTCTTCGTGGAGCTTGAAGATTGCTTTGTCCTCCATTGTCAGAGAAGAGAATGAAGCGGTAATTGAAGAAAAGGAAGGCGCTCCTCGCGGCTGCCTAAAGTTCTTTTCACGGGAGCTCGCCTCATGATACATCCTTCCTCTAAAGGCAACCATGTCAGCGTAATAAACCGGAGGAACAAGAGAAACAGGTTTGGTGCAGCGAGTGAAAGTGAAGCACATCTCAAATATGAGCTTCTGAATCTGATCGGAAGTCAATCCAAGTTCGTCCCAAAGAGTATAGTAATGAGTTGGTTTGCTTGTCCCGATCCCTCCATGGTGACTGCAGAGGTAGAAATCATATTCAAATGGGTGAATGACTTTTGTGTCAACGACCGTACCTGAAGGCACATTGCCCTTGTCACTTGCATCATTGGTTGTGGCTGGGAAGAAACGGGTTTGATGACGTTTCTGGGCTACAATTACCGTTATCTTAGGATTGTAGTTATTCTTCTCAAACGTAAGCTTAACATCAAGTAACTCCACATTGAGAACCATATCGAACTGTCCATCACTGACACCATCACGGAATATCACAATCTTGTTTGGCTTTTTCCTGGTTGCCTTAAAATGAGCTTTGCAAAGCTCAAAACAAGTATCGCCAAACCCTTCTATCTCCTCTTTACGATGAGGCTGTGCAATGACTCTTGCTGCATAACGGTTTGCTTCCGGCCAATTAAGAGTTCCCACAACAGCAACAATGGACGGGCTCATCTTATCCCGAGCAGCAGGATGATTTACATCAGCGCCAATGAACATAACCTCATCCTCTTTTCTGAAGAAAGCGAAAGTATCCATCAGCTCTACGTTACTTCCGCCAACCTTTGCGTTAATCTTGAGGGCGAGATTTGCTCGATACTGATCACCTCCTCTTGTGGCAGAACTGGTCAAGAAACACTGAGTTACCAAACCTAGTTTGGTCTCTGCAATCCATTTAAGAGTCTTGCAGCCATCGTCCTTCCGAGACATAGCACACAGAACAAGAGATGGGCGAGCCCCACCATGCTTATGAAAAGCCTCTTCAATCACGCCTCGGAGCAATTCTTCAAGGGCATTACCATTAGAGAGCGTCTCCATTCTTGATGGTTTGTGAACTATTGGCTGCTCCATTTGCATCCCAAGTCTCCTACAACGTTCAACGAGGTCCTCCACAAACTTATTAGGCATCCTGTTGAATTTCTCAGACGCAGTGAAGTCAAGAACAGCCCAATGCTTGATAACTGATCCCCTAGTGACTCCCTTCTTCATAAGGTTCCACTGGTTGTTCTGTCTTGAGTTTGGTTCCTCACGTACAGATTTCCCTCTCTCGGTCAACTTCAGTGCCGGAGCCTTGAGTACACGACCTTCCACCGGTGTCATTTTAGTATCCACTTTCATTCCAAAGTTTCCAATGATTTTTCCACTGTCAAATATACACATACAAAACAATAAGACTCTTACACACAAGCTAAGTTTTTGTTAACTGTCAAAAATCAAAAGAGAAAACAAGTGAAGTTTTTGTGCAACGTACCCGCTCGGTCCATCACTAGCCTCTATCATTTTAAGTATATTCCTCTGCCTTTGGTGTGGACTGACTAGGGACAATTTTTTTAACCACAAGGCTGAATCTTTATCCAAGTCATCCTTTGGATAAATCTGTCCTTCCACCAAGTCACAGAACTCCATGGGCACAAAATTTTGCCGACCATTCTTCCCCAAATCCAGACAAGGAATATCCTTATGAACAATGTCTCTTCCATACTTAATCCTGAAATACTCAACAATGGTTGTCTTCTTCGGCGGCTCCTTACCTTCTTGGTCAATAAGGTCGAATGTGATGTCTTTCGTGTCTTCCATACTCAGCCCAACAATGGTGAGTTTCTGCTTATTCTTCCGATGATTGACAATGACTTTCAAACCAGTCAACTCCTTCTCCACATCACGCCTAAATTTTCTGAACTGACTCATATCACGCCAATTGAAATACAACTTCAGATATTCGATGACAGACATTGCTTTGCGGAACGCCAACACAGAGTAGTCCAAGCACAAAGATAAACCTTGTGCTGTGGGCTTGAGAGAGTGGCGATACCCTTTTGCAGCTGCAACACCAAAGCCAAAGTCTTCATCTCGTGAAGTTTCACGAGTGAAAAAGTTTTTACCAACAGTGATCATACACTTTGAAGGATGTTCCTTCATCACAACATCCATTCCTTGCAATATATCACGTGGAACAAAAGAGGAACTCCCTGTCATGTATTCTTTCAGCTCACGTAGCTTAAGTTCATTCACCTGTTTGATGGTGAATGTATAGCTTCGACCTTTTGTCTCTTCGGTTTTGGGGAAATCCACCTTATATAATCCAGTAGGCAATGCAGCTGCGCTGAATATGTTCTTCTGACCATCATAAGCAGTCATGGCAAAGGGAAAATCATCAGGATTTTCGGTGAACACCTTATCTCTGACCATTGCTAGCTCAAATCGTGATATCTTCTTCGAAGGATTATCTCCTTTGATTTCAACATCATAATGTCTTATAACACTCTCTGGATCGAAATTCACTCTGAAATGATTAACAAAGAGATTAACCCGTCGCACAGCCACAACACCTCCTTTATCAGGACGCTTCATAGGTTCTTTCTTAACAGTAGACGCAACTTGTACAGATGGCTTCGGATTCATAACTTCAGAACCTGTCAAATCAATATACAAATAACCTTATTGCTAATCTCTGACGCTAAACAAATATCACATCAAATGAAAACAAAAGCTATTGGTTAAGTCACATGACAGCGAATGATTTAGAGTTAAAGTTCCAATCATTTAATATTTACGTCTATGAATATGCCCAAATTCCGATTTCCAAAAAATAGAGAAATAAGAGTTCGTGAGTTTCTCAAATTTGAGTGTTGAGCATACCACGAGCGGTTTCAGGAACCATGACGGTTGAAGAAGAAGCCAAATCAGAAGAAACCTGCGGCTTACGACCCCACGCCCCTAGACCGGAGCCTCTTCCGGCTGCAGAAACATGGCTCACTTGAGCCTGCGACGGCTGCGGAACCGCCAGCGGTCGAGGTTGTTCCAACTGCGTACCATGGCCACTGTGACCGGACGGAGGTCCCCACTGACTCTGGCTTTGGAAATCCTGTTGACCACCACGTCCTTGACCGTGATTTCCGCCACCACGCTCGGAGCCACGACCACGACCGCGTTCTCCACCTCCATAACCACGACCACGATCTCCTCCATAACCACGATCTCCTGCGCCACCATCACCACGACCTCCGCCATATCCGCGGCTTCCTCCACCGCTTCTACCACGGCCTTCACCACGCCCTCCTCGGTAACCACCTCTCTCCATAGGATCTGGTTTGGATCTGAACGGGAAATATTCTTGACTTAAAAGAAAAAAAAGCTTGACTTTTCAGTACGAGAATGTTGTGTGCTTAAAACTTGTGAACTAAACAATTAACAAATCGGAGGTTTAAAAAGAATAATACAAATTGTCAGAGAAGCTATCAGATGCTTTATTAAAAAAAGAAAAAGAAAAGAGAAACTTAATCGCCAAGGAGTTTTAAAGTTCTGGAATGTTGCGAGTAACCAAAGTACACTTCAGAGATTTAAACAAAATAAATAAAACATAATTAAAAGGTATTCGTTTATTTATTTATTTAATAAAAATCCTATCCAATATACAGATTAGTACTTGTTCAGTTGTACACGTGGATTATATTTTATTTCTTTGAAATTTTGTTGTAAATGCAGTAACGGTAGTTTTGTATTTTAGTTGTACATCGTCCCTTATTAAAATAGAAGTACACTTTGCAGTAAAAACTAGAAAGAAGTTTTTTTAACCCTCGATTTAGTCCATTTACTGTAGGTAAATGTTAAAAAAAGTTTCTTTCTCGCCTTTGGTTTACATTCTACAGATAAAAAAAATAAAAAAATAAAAAGGCTATCAACTGCTTGCCCACTTCTTAGCCCACTAACCACTTTTCCCTACACTTTCTAATCCACGATTACTATTCTGTCTCCTTCTTCATACAAATTGTTTTGTATTATCTCATAACCTGTTATCGACATTAATGAAAATCAACAATAGAGTCATGTCTGAAAAACCGAGAAAGGAAGATAGTTTGGTACCTGTTTCGGATTCGTCTACAATTACTCTTTTCAATTCCCTGAAACCTTACAAGATAACATGGACGATCAAGGCCAAGATTCTCAACTCCTGGAGACAGTATTCAAGGGCTACTGGTGAGAGCATTGAACTGATCCTTGCCGATCAAAGTGTATGTTTATGAAACTGTTAGTTGCTGTTGAAAAAATAAACAACAATCATAAGCATACAACAATTATTAAACTTATCTACTAATTTTACAGGGTATAAGGATTGGTGCAGTTGTACGAAAGGCACAAGTCAATAAGTTTACTAATCTGCTGAAGGTTGGACAATGGAAGACTATAAAAACTTTCGCTTTGAACAAAGAGTTCGGTAACTATAGACCATCAGATGTCGCCTACAAGATATGTTTCATACATTTGACTACTGTTCTTAACTGTGATGATGAAAGTGATGAGTCCTTCA
The DNA here is from genome assembly GCA_963920545.1 of Lepidium didymum. Taxonomy (NCBI): domain Eukaryota; kingdom Viridiplantae; phylum Streptophyta; class Magnoliopsida; order Brassicales; family Brassicaceae; genus Lepidium; species Lepidium didymum. The sequence goes on along the minus strand of OY986993.1, from coordinate 20,151,768 downwards.
TAAGACTAGCTAGATTTGATCAGCTCCTTGCTGGTGAACTAATTCCACGAATTCTGATTGGTATCTCCCTTATTCTTTATCTCCTATTAAATCCAATATTTTGTACTATGTTTACTACTCTAACAGATTCTTACTAATACGATGTATTTTGTTTTATATATTGTTGGCCTGATTCATACTATTGGGGAGATAACCGATGTTGATGTTCATGGGAAACCAACCAAAAAGATTGAATTAGTCTTGCGTGATAATGAGTAAGTCTTAAATTTTTATGTTCAAATGATATATTTGTTTTTCCATTGGACGTGTTTCTAACATAGTTACTAAACATTAATTAGGGAAAACACAGTGGATTGCACCCTATGGGGTAAATATGCGGAGATAGTTAATGATGCTTGCCAAAATTCAAACCACCAGAGTGTTGTTTGTCTGATTCAGTTTGCTAAGATTCATGTGTTTAGAGGTACGTTTAATGTTATGTACTAATTTTATGGTTATATATATATTTTGTGTTTTTCTATTTGTCTAATCTATTTGTTTATTTCAACAAACACATTTTTGACAGGAACTATAAGCATCTGCAATGCTTTCAATGCATCAATAGTCCTCACTGATGATTCTGTTCCAGAAATCAAAGCCTTCAAGGATCTGTTAAGTTTTTCATATTTTATCATGTATATAGTATGCCATTTTTTATATCTTTTAATACTGTTATTGGTTTGCAGATTTTCCCCTGAATCTCTGGCACTTACACCTATGGTCTCTAAGAGTAGCAAGCGTGAGTTGACATATTCTAGCCAGGATTATTATCTTCAGTACCCAACGAAAACTGTTTCTGAACTTTTGGAAACTGATGAGGTATTTTCACGTTTTTGTATTTCTGATATTAGTTATTGTATTAAACATAAAAGTCCAAGTACTTACATAAAATTGTATTTTGATTTCCTATTTTTACCAGGTCGGGAAGTGTCGTGTGTTATGTACTATAAACAAAATTGACACTGATGTAGGGTGGTTCTATTTTGGATGCAACAAATGTCATAAGAAAGTTTACAGGGAGATATCTAATGTCACAACTGCTTTGGCTAGCAATAGCGCTGAGTTTTATTGTGAGAATTGCAAAGGGTTTTCTAAATCTGTTAGTGCAAGGTAAATATAATAAATATATATCTTATTTATATTCTATAAGCTTTTTCTATAATTCTGGCTTATCTACAATAATGTTTTAAATTTCTGCAGGTACAAACTGCATTTCGAAATTAAAGATGAAACTGCTGAAGCAATGTGCATGCTCTTTGATGCATTTGGTGTTGAGGTTGTTGGGCAAACAGCTAATGCTCTGCTAGGTGGATCATTAGAATAGGTAATTGTTGTTTATTTGGTTAGTGATTATATATAATACAATGTTTTTCTGGACTAATTTGTTTACTACTCTTTGGTTAGATTGAGGACCCAGATACACTTCCTGACCCTCTAAGGAATGTTATTGGGAAAACATTTCAATTTCTGATTTTTGTTGAACCAAAGAATATCACAAGACAATCAAATACCTATAAAGTTGCCAAGGTTATGTCTGTAGATGGAATTAAAACAGAAGGTTCGGATATGCCTTTGATTTTGGATGATCAGGTATTATCTAAAGTATTATATTGCTATACTTAATGTTTTTATCTAAATAGTATACCAATGGTTACGGTTTTAACTTAGTTTGTTATGAATTGTATACCAGCATGTACTACAGCTGACTAACACTGGAGAAATTCCTGAGGTTTCGATGTCTACTTCCACTACACCATCCTCCAAAAGGAAGGAAGATGAGTGTTGTGATTTGGATGCTGAGAGGTCAGTCAACAAAAAGCATTGTATCGTGAACTCAGGCATACAAGAACAAGAAGATATTGGTAAGAAAGGAAGGAAAGGAATCATGGAGTCAAAGAAACTCAAGTTTGATCCTTCTAAGGTTAAGCAGGAGAAGGTTTCAAAAGCGTAGAAGGAGTTTAAATCTAATAGTTGTTTTACTATTTTATCTATTTTATTTTCAGTAATTTCTAATGTTTATGTTATGTTTTCTGTTTAGTATTGTTTATGTGATTCCAAACAATGTCTATAGTTTTATTTTAGTAATCAATGTTTAAGTTAATTATCAGCAAAGTTTTATTTAGTATTTTATCACATTATATTAACTATAAGTATGCGGAAACTTACATAGTTTCGGCTGATTACTTTAACCATCGTTTCCATTTTCTCCAACTTTCTGATTTCTATATTCCTATTATCGACCTTTTTTCTGCATACAATATAAATGTCATGCTGTCAGTATGATTGTCATTATGTTATACACTACTACTCATCATAGTTTACAAAATATATATATTTTTGTTTGAATATTATTCTGTGCTTAGAAATGAAACTAACAAGTCTACCTCCACTAATCTATTCTTCAAAAGGAAGGAAGACGAGTGTTGCTATTTTGATTATGTATATTTGTATTCAATATGTTCATATTGTTAGTAATAACATAAATATTTTTATGACTTATCTTTTTGAATTCACGTGATTTGATGTTTAAATGGTTGTTTCTTGAATCAAAGTGGAAGATGTTATCTGCAAGAAAGAATAATTTGTTAGTTTCTATTTTGTACAAACATTATTAAAGTGATTTTATGTTTATATTGTTGTTTATTGACTCACAGGGGAAGATGTCATCTGCAAGAAAGAATAATTAGTTAGTTTTTATTTTTTACGTTTATTATTAAGAGAATACTAAATGATATTTATCATAATAGTTCATAAAATATATGAATCAGCATTGGAGTTCATTATAGTTCATAAAACTATATCATTTACTTAATTTTTCCCTATGAACATTTCCAAATAATACTAACTGTATATCTGATTATACAATTACAAATGTTGTATTATTTGGTTCCTGTTCATGGGGAAAAATCAAAACATGTTGATATATGTAAAAGCATATTTATTTGTTGCTTATGTATATTTGTAATCAATATGTTAATGTTGCTAGTAATAACAAATATTTTGATGACTTATCTTTGTGAATTCGCGTGATTAGATGTTTATATTGTTGTCTCTTGACTCACAGTGGAAGATGTCATCCGCAAGCAAGAATAATTAGTTAGTTTTTATTTTGTACCACTATTATTGAAAGAATACTAAATTACATTTAACTGCCATGTTCAGGCTAATAATCGGATTGATTAAAAATGTTAGTAAATTTAAATATGTTTAAAAACTTTCCCACTCAAACTTTTGATTGCAAAATATTTAAAATTTTCACTATCTACTTCACTACTGAACAATGTAGTGACAGTTCACGCGAGTCTAAGAACAAATTTTGACTTACGTTAAATTGTTTCTGCATTTACTCATCTTGCGCCTTCTGCCTTTTCTATCACCATCACAATCACCACCTTAAATGGAGATGGAAGTTGATTCAGGAGATTATGACTATGAAGTTCCTGAAAGAGGTGAAGCGAGAATCACAATTAGTTAATTATCAAAAGAAGCATTACATGTTAAAATATTGTTTACAAATTGTTTATTACTAATTATGCTTTTCATCTAACACTAGATTCAATTGAATATGATGCTGAAATTGATTATGACTGTTCTACACAAGAAGAAGATTATGACAACTCTGATAAAGAGATATTCAGAAGTGCTAATGATTCTGTAGTTGCAGATGAGCTCTTAGCAGAGTCAATTTTAAGATCTGATATCTTGCATTCCATAGATAAAGCTGTTAGTACTGTATTTGGTCCACCTATACTATCTAAATCCTCAGAATGTACACCTTCTTCTTCAAATACAGTTAACATGAAGCGGAAAGAAAACAAAAAAAGGTCTATAGTTTACAATTGTTTAAATATTCTATGTTTTTGTTTTGTACTCAACTCACAAATATATATAACTTGTGGGTTACTATGACCATGGTGATCCTACTTACAGCTGTGAATTTTGTGGAGCTATGTTCTGGTATGCACAACGGATAAACAAGAGGAGACGGTCATTAAAACCTATATATACGGGATGTTGTATGAGAAGACAGATTCAGTTGCCATTCCTAAGGGATTCCCCTGAATTGCTGTGGGTATTGTTAACTAAGAATGATGAAATATCAAGACATTTCCGAGATAATATTAGAGCCTACAATATGGTATTTGCTTTTACATCCATTGGGGGAAAGGTTGATAAATCTATCAAGAAAGGTCAAGGTCCTCAGATGTTTGGTTTGCAAGGTCAAAACTACCACCTAATGGGTTCTTTGAAACCAAAACCTGGTGATTATGCTAAATTCTCACAGATGTATATTGTGGACACAGAAAATGAGATTCAGAACCGAATGAAAGTTATGAGGTTTGCTAATTTAGATTTACTTTTAATACTACTTGAATGTGTGTCAACTAATACTGACTTATTTGTTAACTTTATTGACAATAAAGGGAAATTTGATCCTAAGGTTAACACGAGAAACAAATTCAGAGAAGAAATCATTGAGATGATCATACAACTTCTAGATGAATTCAACCCACATGTTAAATCATTTCGTTGTGCCAGAGATAGGTTCAATATAGATGACGGATAGAGATTGCATATGAGGATAATTTCAAAAAGAGAAAGAGATGAAAGACTGTATTGTGAACCAACATCTTCCGAGTGTGCTGCCTTAATACCAGGAGACTTTGTGGAGAACATGGATAAGCGGGATATTCTACCTGAGGAAATGTCTGGAAAGTTGAAAAGGATAGATGAACTACATCCTGCATATTTGGCTTTACAGTATCCTTTATTGTTTATTCATGGAGAGGATGATTTTAGGGTTGGAATTAAGAAACTGAAAACTGCTAATAAGGGTCAGAAAACTAACCAACACATAAGTATGAGGCAATGGTTTGCTTTCAGGCTTCAAGAAAGGGAGTGTGAGAAGAACATTATACTTAGATCTAAGCGTTTACTACAACAATTTGTTGTTGATGGATACACTATGATTGAGTCAAACAGACTAAGATATGTTACTAAGAATCAGACAAAGATGAGGAGTACAACTATAGAAAGAGTGAAGGCAGCTAAAGCTTCTGACAGTTCAGATATGAGCAATTTTGGTAAAAGTGTTGCAATTCCACAGTCTTTTACAGGATGTCCACGATATATGAGGTCAAGTTTTTTGGATGCAATGGCTATATGCAAAGGGTTTGGTTATCCTGATTTATTCATTACATTTACATGTAATCCAAAATGGCCAGAGATCACTAGATTTGTTGAACAAAGAAATTTAAGGTCTGATGACAGACCAGACATTATTTCAAAGATGTTCCAGCTAAAGTTAGATGCCTTACTTGACGATTTGACTAAGAAGGAAATATTTGGCAAAACTATTTCAGGTATAATATTTTTATTATATTATGTGAATCTATTTAATTGTTACTGTGATATATTAACATACAAATATGATTTCATTTTTTTTAGCGATGTACACTGTGGAGTTTCAAAAAAGAGGTTTACCTCATGCACATATACTATTATTCATGGCTCCTGGACATAAACTCATAACTACAGATCTGGTTGATAAAGTTATAACAGCAGAAATTCCAGATAAAATTAAGGAACCGGAACTATATGAAGTTGTGAAAGAATATATGATTCATGGTCCTTGTGGGCGTGCTAATCCTAATTCACCATGTATGGTTGATGGTAAATGTACAAAGTTTTTCCCTAAAAAGTATTCAGATCATTCTACTATTGATAAGAATGGTTTCCCATTGTACAGAAGAAGGGATTCGGGAAAGTTTGTGGAAAAGTGTGGTATTAAATGTGATAACAGATATGTTATTCCATATAACAAGAAGTTATCGTTGCGCTACCGCGCTCACATTAATGTGGAATGGTGTAATCAATCTGGATCCATTAAATATTTATTCAAGTATGTGACTAAGGGACCAAATCATGTTACAGTTGCTGTTGAACCTATTGACTCCAATTCTCAAACATCAGATTCAATAGACAGAAACGAAGTGAAGGATTGGTTTGATTGCAGGTACTATAATATATCTTAGTTTTGCAATTATGATTGTCTAATAAGAAAATATGTGTAGATATTATTATAAGTGTATTTACAGTATGTTTTTTATGTTGTTAAGCATTTCTTGCTTTATTTATTACAGATATGTTTCAGCGTGTGAAGCTGCTTGGCGTATTTTTGGCTATGAAATTCACTACCGTTCAACGCCTGTAGTTAAGTTGTTTTTCCATGAAGAAGACAAACAACCTGTGTATTATAAGGAAGACGATCTAGCAGATGTTGTAATTGGTAAATATGAGGAAGGAACTACTCAGTTTTTGGCTTGGTTTGATTTAAACAGGTCTGATTCAATGGCTAGGTCATTGTTATATGAGGAGATACCTAACTTCTATACATGGGATCTGAAGAGAAAGATTTTCAAAAGAAGGAAAAAAACAACAGTTTTGCTATTGGAAGAATTAATTATGTGCCAAAGAAGATAGAGGAGGCTTATTATCTAAGAATGTTATTGAGTCATCAAAGAGGTCCAACGAGTTTTTCAGATTTGAGAACAGTGAAGGGTGAAATCTATGAGACATATAGGGATGCATGTTATGGTTTGGGGTTACTAGATGATGACAGGGAGTATATTGCAGCTATAAAAGAAGCAAGTTTTATGTCATCTGGCCATTACACTAGGCGGTTGTTTGTTAATTTGCTGATTTCTGATTCTTTTAGTAAGGCAGAAGAAGTTTAGAACAGAACATGGCAATTTTTATCAGAAGACATAACATACAAGATAAGAAAAGAGAAGAATATTCATGGTCTGCAAATTTAATTGAGTTATAAAGTCCTAATGTTTTATCTATGTGTTTAGACAATTGTTTTAAGCTATGCCTACATTTTTTTCTTGCAGATTTGGAGTTAACTGATGATGAAAAGAAAAAGTATACTCTTCAAAAAATAGAAAAAGTTCTAGCTACACATGGAACCTCACTCAGACAATACGAAAGTATGCCAAACATTGGTGATGGTGATAGTGTTTGTGTAAATCAGTTGATTGTTGATGAAAGAAAATATAACAAAGATCAACAGAAAGAGTATCTAGATCAATGGTTACCAAGAGCTACATCAGAACAGAAGAAGATTTATGATGATATACTACATGCTGTTGAAAATGACACAGGTGGGTTGTTTTTTGTTTCTGGTTTTGGAGGAACCGGAAAGACTTTTCTATGGAAGTTGTTGTCTGCTGCACTTAGGTCAAAAGGGGATATAGTTTTAAACGTGGCTTCTAGCGGAATTGCTGCACTACTGTTAGAAGGTGGAAGAACTGCTCACTCAAGATTTAGCATTCCTATTAATGTTGATGAGTTTTCCACATGTTCATTTACAAGAGGTTCTGAGATAGGAGATTTAATAACTGAGTCTAAGCTTATTATTTGGGATGAGACACCTATGACTAGCAAATATTGTTTTGAAGCTCTGGATAGAAGACTTTGTGATCTAATGAGGAACACTGAGAATAAAAAGTTTGGTGGAAAAGTAGTGGAGCTTGGTGGGGATTTCAGACAAATTTTACCAGTTGTGCGTGGTGGGGGAGGCAAGAAACAATGTTCTCTACAATCAACTCCTCTTACTTATGGGAAGAGTGTAAAGTGTTACATCTAACAAAGAACATGAGGTTGCTTGCTGATATAAGTGACAACGAGAAACAAGAAATAGAGGAATTTTCAGATTGGTTACTTGCTGTTGGGGATGGGAGACTATCTATGTCTAATGATGGAATAGATGATATAGACATACCAGAAGAGCATCTAATCTTAAATGTTTCGGATCCTATTGAGGCTATAATAGAGGCTGTATATGGAAAAGGTGTTATGGAATATCAGACTCCACAGTGGTTTAAAGAAAGGGCCATTTTGTGTCCTAAAAATGATGATGTTAACACAATAAACAATCTATTGTTGGAAAGACTTAATGGTAAGATATATTAACATAGTTGTGCTATTATTTGTGTTTCTTTATAAATTAACTATATCTCTTGTGCTATACTATTAATTTCTTACATATACATTACTAATTTATTCTATGTGCAGGTGAGGAAAGAACATATTTGAGTAGTGATAGTAAAGACCCTACAGATCAGAAATCAATGAAAAATCCGGTCTATACTCCTGATTTCTTGAATAATGTTAGAGCTTCTGGTTTACCAAATCATTTGTTGCGTATGATAGTTGGATGTCCAGTTATGCTATTAAGAAATATTGACCCGAGTGGTGGTTTGTGTAATGGGACTAGACTTCAGATTACTCAAATGGCTGATCATGTTCTTGAGGCTAGAATTTTGACAGGCACAATGATTGGTGATAAAGTTCTAATTCCTAGGATGCTTATTTCACCATCAGATTCTAGGATTCAATTCAAGATGCGGAGGAGACAGTTTCCACTCACTGTTTCATTCGCAATCACTATAAACAAAAGTCAGGGACAGACTCTTACACATGCTGGGATCTATTTGCCTAATCCTATTTTTTCACATGGACAACTATATGTTGCATTGTCAAGGGTTAATTCGAAGAGAGGACTTAAGCTTCTAATCACAGACAGGAAAGGAAAACTAGAGAGAAGAACAAAGAATGTCGTTTTTAAAGAGGTTTTTAGTAATGTTGGGTTGATTTAAGTATGTTGTAATATTAAATTTTTTTCATTACACTTCTGTTTAGTCTAAGAGTTTAACTACAGTTATATGTTCTGTAATATATTATGACAGTAATTTTTATAATTTTTAACTTTAAAGTTTGTAGAAAATAATTATACTTTATTTACATGTTTTTTGTAAGTTAAGACTATACTTATATGTAATCTACATTTATATATGTACTTTACTAATAATTATATAGTTATATAATGTTTTTGCTATTCTATTAATAAAAAACAGAATTAAGATATAATGAAATGAACTAACCTTTGCATTTTTTTCGGATTAGAAAGGTGACCATCCTTATTTTATAATCTATCCTGCTGTTGTGCCATCATCAACATATCTGCAACCATATAAACTATATGTTAACAGAGTTATATTGTAAAATATTTGTTGCATTCTAATGTATATATGAATACACATTATATATCTATAACAAAACTTGAATTAAAATGTGCAGGACGTTGTATGATATACTTATCTTTTTCTATTTTTGTTGTTCTTTTCATATCTGTTCCTATTGTTTGCTGATTATAAAACTGACCCTCTCTACTTTTGAATGTTTTCTGCTGTTGCGCCATAATCTACATATCTGCAACCATATACATTATAAGTTAACAAACAGAGTTATATAATCACTATTGGTTGCATTTGGTTGTAGCTATGAATACAAATTTAAAATGTAAAGCAAAATATGATAAGGAAACTTTATTTCGAAAGTTATCTGGTTTGAGCTTGCTTACCCTCTGCCTAATTTGGTTTATGTGTTCGCAGAGATCCTTAGGTTTTGGTATCGTCACCAATAATGAACATTGAAGATGAAATCTGAAAAAAAAGAAGAGATTGTTAGTTTTAAATGGAAAAGTTAATCTATTAATCCTTAATAGCACTAAATATCAAGTATCAAATACGAAATTACAAGAAATCGAGTGTTAGAGAAACAAGTTAACAAACAAAAGGTTATGAAAATTATTAAACCAGATTAACGAAGAGTGAAGATAATGTTTCTGTGACACAATCTAAGATAAACCCTAAATGAAATCATAAAGAAATCAAGTGAATCAAACTTATCTGTTACTTGAAGCGCGGGATCTGGAGGCGAGCTACGCATGCACGAAGAAGACAGTCTACACGGCGATATTAGTTCCGGATAACAGTGGGTTATCGATTTGGTTCGGCCGATGTCGGAAGAGTAAGGGTTTGTCTGCTGACTGACAAATCCGATGCTTTTTCGAATACTCAGAGTGACTGTTCGAGTGTACCGCTTGTGGTCATTAAGCTGGGCCAGTTTCAATATTTGTGGTCATTATTGGGCCGCTTGCTTTTACATTGTTTTAATTGGTCCGATTGTAGATTGTTTGTTTCTTAATGGGACGATTGCGAATAAATTTTAGTTATTGGGCATATTTAATGTGTCTTACTTAGAATGTGTTATATTAATGTACTAAAGTAGGCCCAATTATATTAATGTAATAATTTGAGGCCCAATTATTTTGTTTCTTCATTGGTTATTACTTAAGTGGTTTGTTTGGTCCGGTTTAATAGGTTTTCGGTTTACTCTGTTTGTTTTAGTTAACTAATCGAACCGATTAAATATTCGGTTCAATTAGATTCGGTACTCGGTTTAATTGGTTCGTCTTTATGAAATGTAATTCATTACTAATTTAAGTAAAAAATCCAAGTTTACCGGTTTTAAAGAACCGATATACCTTACAATAACCAGAATCAGTCTAATATCCGCATACCCGAATAACCCCAATAACCCGAATTAAACTTGATAAACCGAATTGTAAATAAAATTCAAAAACACAATGACTACTGACTATAATTTAAAACGAATTTGTCTATTTGAGATGGTAGACTTGAGTTAATGTCTTCACTTCTTCCTCTGTTCTTTTACTGCATTACCAGAAACCAAAAAAAGTATTTGAGATATTACCAAAATGATAAATACTACAACCCGAATAGAATATCACATTACCTTTCTTAGGAGGATAATCTTCATATTTCCAATTTGATTTTTCATCATCACCAACTGGAACCAATTCACCTTTTAGCCACTCAATTCGAACAATAAGCTCTTCTATATCCAAAACAACAGCTTCAATTGAATCCGATTCTATGCTGTTTAGCTTCAAACTTTTATGGACTTCCTCTTCATGTGTTGTTTCCTCTTTACCAATTGAATCTGATTCCATCTCTTCGTCTAATGTAACCATTAGTATTTAACCATTACTAACAAACCATATAACCATTACTAACAAACCTTACCTTCACAATATAGACAATGACATTCTTGATGCTTTTCCTTTTGTTTTTGTGGTAAGGCTCTGGTATTTGTCCTCTTGATTTCTGATATCTTTGAACCAACTGATGGCTGTGACCCTTTTTGGCCGTCAACTCCAATTGTGTTTGAATCTATCTGCAAGATAAACAGACACATAAAAGACAGTTGCTTACAAGTTAAAACAGAACCTAAAACACATTGAATCCCTGAACATGTAAAGAAAACAAAAGATGTAAAATTAAACTAACAGAGATCAAGCCAGGTAATGCTTTTATGTTCAATTAAGTATAAGTTTGTTATGCAATCATAATACCCCAACTTGAAATCAAAAAACATTCGACATTCAAGCAGCGATTTAAATAGATACCTTGAACGAACAACAATATAGATAAACATGAACTGAATATGAACTGAAATTGCTAACTTTTCCGCGATTTTAATAGCTAGCTTCGAACAATTGAAAGTAATGAAAACCCTCAAATTTAAAATGTATCAAAATCGATCTCCCTTGACAAAAAAGCTACAAGCAATCGGAAAACCCCAATCGAAATAAATAAAATTCTAAAATCGCCAAGGAATGAATTGGTGGATGAAATTACCTGAAGAGTTGATGCTATCTCCTACGTGTACGAATGAGAGAATGAAGGAATGCTCGAAGGAAAAAAATTTCAATCGTACTGCAGAGGATCGAAGAAATTGATCGGGAGAGAAAAGAGATGAGAGAGAGAGAGCGTGGATGGAGAAAGAGAAGAGAAAAAGAAGGAATTATTTCATAAACTAAGGGAATGTTGTTAATCAAATTAGTTTAAAGTTTGGTTTAGGTAAACCGAACTAAATTGAAAAACAAAACCGAATTCTTATAGCTTACCTATTACCATTGACAAATTGTATTACTACATGCCCTCTTGAACATATATGTTCTTCATGAGCATTTGGTGAATTATTGGAATCTAAACTTATTTAAAAACAAACATGTTGTTTGTATTATTGTGTCAAAAATCTTATTTGCAGATATAATTAAACATGATTCTGTTGGTTAAATATGATAATCCACAAAAAAATTTTGTGAATAACCATTACATACAACCCAAAAAAAAAAATAGTACAATTGTATAAATTTGTTGAATGGCCCAAACAAATATGTTGAAATTAAATTTGGTTCTAATTGGTTCCAAAGTCGGTTTAAGTGGTTCGGTTTTTAGGAAAACTGTAATCTCTACCTCAAACCGACATTAACATAAAATTTGGTTTCTTTACCCAAATACAACCAAACTCTAATTAAATCTGACAAAAATAGGTAAATGAACCGGTTCAAACCGAAAATATATAACTAATTTTAAACTTCAAACTCAAATTCATGACACAATGTACTTCATTTCTTCAGTTCTTCCTTGGTTCTTCAGAATGGCTAGAAAATTAGTTAACCAAACTGATTACAAAATGATTCTCTCGGTTATATATGATTATCCACATATAATATTTGTGAATAACCATTACATACAACCCAAAAACAAAGTAACACAATTGTATAAATGTCGAGAAAAAATATAACCCGCGCTTCAAGCGCGGATACCATCGTAGTTCATAGTAAAAGTAAAACTATACATTAACTGGTGACTATCTACTTTTCCAAACTCCTTTAACTGTAAATTCTTTTACCATTGTGTTTAAGATGTTAATTTTTTTTATTAATTCTATGTCTTGTTTATCTTTTGTTAACCTTTCGATGTATGTGTAAATTTATTTGATTTTTTATTTAGAAAGCAGGGTGACAAATTTCGTTAATTGAAAAGTAGTTTTGATGAAAATAAAAGGATTTCTATGTATTTGCAGTCGTGTATTTTATCTAATTGTATAATTGAAATAATTAATTTAGTACTTTGGGCTTATTGCTTTGACTGACGAATGTGATTAGCACTTGGGCCGTAATTATCTTATGGTCTTTAGTTTAGTTTGATCAAGACCCAATGATGGATGGATCTGGTATAATTTAATTACAATTTTTAATTATATTTTTAATCATAACTAAAAATAAGACAAAGAGTGTTTAAGATGATCTACTAAAAAACTTCAATATTGGGGTTGGTAAATTAGAAAAACAGATTTTAAAAAATAAATTTTTAGTTATAAATCGGGTCTTATTGATTCAAATGTTGACAAAATATATTTTAAAAAATATATATTTGTAATTTTATGTAGGTTTAGATTAAAATTTTAAACTTTGTGTAATTCAAAGTTTATGATATGAAATTTGTATGGTTTTGGATTTACAGCACAGCAAATTTGTGTAGTTCTTTAAAAAATATAAACTTCTATATTATTTCGGAAAGTTTTACATGAGGTTCTTAGTTTTTTTTTTATAAATATTCTCAATAAGAAAAAATTAGTTTTTTTTCTTATTAGCTGTAACAACGTATAGTTATATCAATATTTTTAATTCTAAGTTAGCTAGTTATAGTGATATTGTTAATGTGAACTAAAAGCTTATATAAATGGCTCATTTTTGTTAGATAGTCCTATGAACAATTGACAACATTCCATCTAATTACCAAATAATTCCATTGACTTTAAACGACTCTTGCGGCATTATTGGATATTGAGATGATAATTTAAATTTATTCTTTAAATAATTTTTTTTTTCAAGACTTAAACACCCAAAACTCCAATATGTGTGGCATGTGTTTGTATAAGGCTACCAAGTATCAAATTTTATGCAAAGCCACTTGCCAATTATTTTAAAAATTTTATTAATCAACGTTAACGCTGTAGTTTCAAATTCAATACAAATTTTTAAAATTATTCGTGGAATTAACTATAGAACTTCTATAGAATTAATTATAAAACGTTCAAAAACTAGTGTTATAATTAGACCAAAAAGTCCAACTTTATACATTATTAGCTAGAGGGCATTAATATGACCAAACTCTTTAGCTAGAAATGCTTCATCATCCAAATAGCCAACTTTGAGCCTCTAGTATTTAGACAAAAAGTCACATTTTCATTGTCTAAATTATGTTTTTTTTATTTAGGAACTTGGTTAATAGGTTGGTTAGGTGTGGTCCAATATTTGACAAAAAAAAATTATACTCTTTTTCAATAATTTCTGTAAAAGGATACTTTTGTTTCCAGCTAGGCTTACAGTTTTCAAAACTATAGCCAAATAGATGTTATAAATTTCATAAGCCAAGTAGTTAAATTCATGTCTTCATGTCTGCCTTTTTTTTTCTTACCAAAATTTAATTCTAAAAAATCGTGTAATTTCTATCTAATATTGTTTAGGGTTTTTGAATATGAATATGATTTTGTCCTTCAATTTATTGAAAAAAATATATATATATTAAAAACGTACAAAACAGATAGTTTTGGATTATATATTGATCATATTATGATTTCGGAATCAACAGGAATTCACACTCAAATCTTTTCGATTAAATCGACGTCGTATTCACAGTGACGTTTATTAACAGCAGGTGGAGAAAAGTCAATGAAGTACATTCGTACAAATCTAATGTGACATGTGAACTAATCAATAATATATCAATCACAAGCTTCTCATCCCCAAAAGTCTATTTCTCATATTAATATGATTTATTTTCATTGTTCAACTCTAAACTACAACCTAAACACATTTTATAATTTGTAAAACAATTGGGTTTCTACATAATAATATTCACAAGTTTGTTATAACCTGTACGCGTCTTAAAACTTTCTTTTGTTTTTTGATCTAAAACCTTTTGATCGGTAATTCCTCGTATATTGGATTCCTATACAAAATCGTATATTTCTATTTTGTCTGTTTGTTATAGCTTAGTCACATCAATATATCAATATATTGTTGTTAGAACATTACTCATCCACGTAGATTTAGCAACTAATTGAATAAGTTAGAAGTCAACTTAAGGTATATAATTTTTTTTTTTTAAATCGATTTTGATACAAAATATGTTTAATCTGTCGGAAGAGACGATTCCAAAATAATAAATATTAGTCTGCTACAACTATGTATTATATAATATATCAAAAGTATACAACTTTCTCAATAGTAATGTGATAACATAAAAATGGCCACTGATGGCTAATTCAATATTACTTCTAACGTCACCATGTCGGATAAGATCCGCTTAAAAAAATTATCGAGTAAAAAGATATTTTATGGTTAATGCATGACTTTTAACTCTTAACTCGATTCATAACTTAAATTTTGAAACGCTAAATATCTCGTGGAGTACTGTGATTTCTTGCTGTTAAACGCGACTAAGAAAATGTAGAAATAGACATTAAACGAAAACACTTCCCACGAGACAAATGGTTTATAGTATAATTTTAAAATAGGATAATTGAATTCATGTGTTTCAAAACTGGTTGTCTAAGTTAGGATTAATCACAAATTTTATATTAATATGTCTAATTTTTTATATCTACTAAAATGTTTATAATGTAGATCATTGAAATTGTTTTCATTTTATTGTTTAAAAAAATAAATTCTTCGTGATTGAAATTAAATCAATCATATTCTAGTTTGTTTTTTACTCTAAAATGTGATTGGTTTAATTTCAATCTCATACAAAAATTTTTGCTATTCAAAGCAACCAAACGAAAGTAAATACTAATCGGGAGGGCCTCATTCGAATTACTTTTGTTTTGTTTGCTTTGAAAAACAAAAATTTTGGTATGATACTGAAATTAAACCAATTATATTCTAATTTATTTTTGATTCTAAAATATTTTAATTAGTTTAATTTTAATATTTTACAAAAAAAAATTGTTTTTGGAAACAACAAACAAAAACAAGTACAATCAACCCCTAAATATGTATAGTTTGCATTTTAAAACTTAAACAATATAGCTAAAGTTAAGCCACAACACGTTACCTATTGGTCTAAGGTCATTTGCTTTACATAATTTTTTTTTTGGCTATGATAAGTTTTTTTTTTAATTTTTATTTATTTCAACGTGCTATTATAAGTCTATTTAAAGTTTTTATATGCCTGTGTCAAGCACAGCCCCTACGCTCTGCGTAGAATTAATTAGTCTAGACTTTCTTGTGTTATAAGTCAACATTTTCTCAACAAAATATGTCGACACTGAATTGGTTTGTACATTGTAGCCATCGTTTAAAAGATTAATAAAGATACATATATTATGAGTTATAATCATTTTTCAAAAAAGTTTAAAACCCATATATATACACACATTTATAGGTTCTAGTTTTTATGTATATACAATTTTTAAATACAGTTTTCTAAAATTTAGGGAAAATATCTTAATTTTTTGAAATACATATATTATGACTTCTTAATTAGTAATGTCGACACTTACTTTGATAGCAATAATCTTCATCTCTTTCCTTATAAAAGAATAAGACAACAAAGTATTCTTTGTATCAAAAACTCAAAATGAGTAAAGCTCAAGTTATTTTCTCTACCACTATTGTCCTCTTCCTCTTCCTCTCCATCTCCCACTTTCCGGGAGCTTTCTCTCAACCTCAAAATGACTGTAAACCTGAATCTAACAACACATGTATTGACAAAAACAAAGCAGTAGATCTTAAACTCATAGCAATCTTCACAATCCTCATCACTAGTCTAATCGGTGTTTGCCTCCCGTTCTTTGCTCGATCTGTTCCCTTTTTTCAGCCCGAGAAATCTCACTTCCTCATCGTCAAATCTTTTGCTTCCGGCATCATCCTCGCCACTGGTTTCACGCATGTCTTGCCTGATTCTTTCGACATGCTTTCATCTCCTTGTCTTGATGATAATCCTTGGCACAAGTTTCCTTTCACTGGCTTTGTTGCCATGATCTCTGCTGTGTTTACTCTCATGGTTGACTCTATTACAACCAGTGTTTTCACCAAGTCAGGGAGAAAAAAGAGAGCTGACGTGGCATCCTCTGAAACTCCTGACCAAGAGATAGGGCACGAGCAGGTTGTTGGCCATGGTCATGTTCATGTTCATGGTCATGGTCATCATCATACTCTTCATGTAGAGACTGATAAGGAGCTTGCTTCAACTTTAGAGCTTCTGCGTTATCGTGTTATTGCAATTGTTAGTATCCTTCACTCTAGTTTTTTCTTATTTATTTATTTATACACAAACAAAACTCTTGATTAACTTTGATTGAAATTATAAAAACATAAACAGTAGGCGAATACTTGTGCTAAAAGTGAAATCATATGTAGAATTATGGACTTCCAACTCAAAACCAATTGGTAATAATAAGTGGAGAAACTCTTATAAGATTAATTTTGGGTCAAATTAATTGGGCCTCTTTTGATGGGCCGGATCGTTTCGGGTGGGGCATGTGTATTCAGGCTCTGATACCATGTAGAATTACGGACTTCCAACTCAAAACCAATTGGCAATGAGTGGAGATGCTCTTATCTTATATATAGTACTTAAGTCCCATCTAAATTTCCGATATGGGATATTCTCACATCGTATAAGTTCTTGCAAAGGAAAACTAGATAAATCTCTTTTTAGTCTGGTGGTTGAAATGATCAATTTTTTCCCATTATAGGTGGAAAAGATTAAAAGGGTTTTTAAAAACTTAGCTTTGGAATATGGATCGAACCTTATTAATCAAATTGTCTAACAAAAAAGAATTTATTCAACGACGAGATCTCTAATCCTAATCATAAATAAACAAATAGATTTTTCTCATAAGGGCTTTAATATCTTTAAAGTTCGTTAGACTAGGCTCAGTTACGAGCTAGGCAGGAAATACAATTAGAAAGACTCATAAATATCTATGTATTGGAACAGGTATTGGAGCTAGGAATAATTGTGCACTCAATAGTAATAGGACTAGCAGTAGGAGCTACAAACAACACTTGCACCATCAAAGGTCTCATCGCTGCTCTTTGCTTCCATCAAATGTTCGAAGGCATGGGTCTTGGTGGTTGCATCCTTCAGGCGGAGTACGGGTGGGTAAAGAAGGCGGTAATGGCATTCTTTTTCTCGGTGACAACACCTTTTGGAGTGGCTTTAGGAATGGGATTATCTAAAACATACAAAGCGAATAGTCCTGATTCACTTATAACAGTTGGTTTGCTCAATGCTTCCTCAGCTGGATTACTTATCTACATGGCTTTAGTTGACCTTTTAGCTGCTGATTTTATGGGTCAGAAAATGCAGAAGAGTGTCAAGCTTCAATTGAAGTCTTATGTTGCGGTTTTGCTTGGTTGTGGTGGTATGTCTCTTATGGCTAAGTGGGCTTGATCGATTATGTTTAATGGGTACATATCTCACGTAGTAGCTAATAAGTGTAGATGAAACCATCTGATCCATACTGTTGAATGGCTATTTCTGTTTTTTAACTTTTTTATTTGTCAAATATATCATGCAGATTTGGATTTAAATAATAACGCCACAAACAGTATAAATAATACTAAACAATATTTGATAAACTTTTTTTTTCCCTCAAGAACTGAATTTTATTAATATAATTATACAAACATCCAAAGGTATACAAAAGATACACAAATTAACTCAAGCATAATATCAAAAAAAGCGATAAGTTTGAAATAACGCGTCTCACGAACAAAATGAATTAAAGGACATGTGTTGTTCCAACAACCTCCGTCATATAAGAGCCCAAATCCGATGAAGTGATCGTTGCTTGAAAACAATCTTAACAACAGAATTTTATTGTTCACCGGTTATGACTATATGTTGGGTGTATTAGAATTTTTATTTAGTTAAAGAAAGAAAAAATGAAGGAGCTAAATAAGTCATTTAATTTTAGTTTCCGAGGTTGTTTACAATGATGTGGACATTTAATTTTAATTTTAGTTACCTAAATGGAGAATTTTTTTTTCTTATTATATTATACTGTTTCAGCCTCATATACATTATATTATATATATGTGATTTTTTTTTGTCAAATTGATAAATCCTCCAAATTTTATGGAATATAAAACTGGCTAAACGACATAGATGAACTCCAAAACCAAAAGTTAGTTTGGGGCATAGACGTTGGCACTTGGCACATTACATAGAATTCTTTTGTTTTTGTTTCCTCCCACAACATCGTTTCGTCTTTATCATAAGCTTATCAATTATTAATATTAGAATGGAAACTCGAGCTATTCCAACCCGAAAAGCATGGTAGATAGTTATATTTTTGCCATCTACAGTTGTGTACTATAGTCAACTATAATTAAAATATTTAAACCATGACCTTCCAATACGAATGAGAATAACAAATTTTAAATGCGAGCCTTCCGTTCAAAGAAATCAGCTTTAACATAACACTATTTATTTCTAAAATTTGATGGTTCTCTGATTAAAAAAACAGGCCTAAGTCTATCCTAGACTTTGTTGTGTCATAATGTAATAAGAAAAAATGTCGACACTGATTAGCAAGTAATGTCGACACTAACTTAGACTGATAGCGAGAGTCCTCAAGCCATGTTCTGTATATAAGATGAAGACAAAATCTCATCTTTCCAATCTTTAAAAGCTTGACGAAGATGACTCAGTCTCCTCTCATTTTCTCTACCGCCATCGCTATCTTCTTCCTCATCTCCATCTCCCATTTTCCCGGAGTTCTGTCTGAATCCGATGAAGAGTGCAAATCCGAGTCCGACACCATATGTACTGACAAAACCAGAGCATTTGATCTCAAACTCATAGCAATCTTTTCAATTCTAATCATTAGTCTTATCGGCGTTTGCTTACCATTCTTTGCACGTTCCGTTTCCGCTTTCCAACTGGAGAAAGCTCTCCTCCTTATTGGGAAATCCTTTGCCTCTGGAATCATCCTCGCCACTGGTTTCATCCACGTTTTGCCTGATTCGTTCGAAATGCTCTCATCTCATTGTCTTAACGATAACCCCTGACACAAGTTTCCTTTCACTGGCTTCGTTGCCATGATATCCGCCTTGTTCACACTCATGGTTGACTCAATCACCACCAGCGTTTTTAGGAGGAGGGAGCCACGTGCTGATGTGGCATCTACTCATAATCCTGACCACGAGATGGGGCACGTGCAAGCTCACGTGCATCATGGCCATGGCCATGGTCTTAACCATAGCGAAGACAAGGAGCTTGGTCCTAATTTACAGCTTCTCCGATATCGTATTATTGCCATCGTTAGTATTCCTTCACTCTTTTTCTTTTTCTTCCAATACTGATAAATAGTTTTCTTTGTCAACAATTGGATCCAATAACCAAATCCGAAATTCTCTTTTTAGTCTACTATGTATACATGCAGTGAGAAGAAATTGAATCGTGATACTAGAGCTATTTGTTGGATCAATTTAACCACCACAACTCGACGTACCGATAAATAGTTTAACAGTCAAGAAATCAAGACTTGCGTTATCAACTGCTATAATCATATATATATATATACACGTATACGTTTCTATATTGTTATTGATAAGTTAAAGTTGAATACGAGAATTTGAAACTATTATTGGATTTTTCCAAATGAAATAGGTATTGGAGCTAGGAATAGTGGTGCACTCGATTGTGATAGGACTATCCGTAGGAGCCACTAACAATACTTGCACCATCAAAGGTCTAATCGCTGCTCTTTGCTTCCATCAAATGTTTGAAGGCATGGGTCTTCGTGCTTCCATCCTCCAGGTGAGTTCTTCATATCCAATACTAAACAAGTTTCAATTCGATTTTGTTTGTCCACAAAGTATGTTGTCTTGGATAAATTGACTCATGAGATGTGTTTTGAGTAGTAAAATAGACATGTATAATGAGAGTTTGAGGACATATATATGTAGGCAAAGTATGGGTGGGTTAAGAAGGCGGTGATGGCTTTCTTTTTCGCGGTCACAACGCCTTTTGGAGTGGCTCTTGGATGGGTTTTATCTGAAACGTACAAAGAGAATAGCCCTGACTCGCTTATTACGGTTGGACTGCTCAATGCTTCTTCAGGTGGACTACTCATCTACATGGCTTTAGTGGACCTTCTCGCTACAGATTTCATGGGTCAAAAGATGCAGCAGAGCATCACGCTTCAGATGAAGTCATACGCTGCCGTTTTGCTTGGTGCTGGTGGCATGTCCGTCTTGGCTAAATGGACTTGATGATGGTCCCTTCGACTCATTTTTTTAGAGATCTTCTAATCCAAGTTTTCAATCCGTTATCTTTGCACCTGGGTCAATGACGCAACTAGTAACGAGGACAATCAAAGCATATGAATATTTTTCTAGGTTCATTGTCCTCTCTTTAACAAAATAAGAGGTATTGAGGCCTTTCTTTTCTTCACACGAAAATGATTATTTATCGCTGATAAATTTACGGACAATGAAAAAGTGTTTTTATCATGTGGTTGATTATCATTGCTACTAATTTTCTCAATCGAGTCTGATTTAGAAAATTGTGTTTATCCCATATACATTATATTAGGGATTTAACTAGTTATGAATCAGATTTTGTTGATCTTATTGTACATAAAGAATAAAGCCATATTTTTTTTGACTAATAATTTCTACCAAGATTTTATCAAAAACTTCTTATGACAATTTTTCGTAGGAAATATTGGATATTTTCCGATAAAAACTTATTGACTACACAATTTTAGTTGACTACATCACTTATCAGGAAATTTTGACAATTTTTTACTATATTTTTATTGTCAGAAATTTGGACTAATTATAGACCATTTTTACCAAAAAAAATATTTATCATATACTCTTGGTCAATAATATTTTACCACATCTAATTTTTACACCATCAATTTTGGTCATGAGCATTTTTTTTTAATACTGGATCACAACTAACCAACCTATTAGTCAAAATTTTTACATAATGTAAACAGTATGATTTCGATTTCTGAATGTACAAGTACATTTGCTTTTAGCGGACTTACCATTTGTTATTAGACTAAAGACCATATGTATTTATTAGCATTTATTTGGTCAAAAATTTGTGAATAATATTTTTGACTATCAATTTTGGTAAGTAATTTTTATAATTTAACTATTGATCAATTTTGACGGAATCTTTGATAAAAAACAGTGTAATTCTGTGTGTATCAAACTTTATTATCTCCGCACGCTTATTAATAATTTAAAACTACATTAGAGTTTCAAATAAAAAGAAGAAGAAACTACGTAACGTATAGTCATGTATTAATTAAATTTAGGTAAAAACAAATGTAACGTTCCGGTGCATGAATCAGTAAACAATTAATGTAAAGTAGCTAAGAGTTAATGCTATTTGATTCTCGTTTCCACAATCTTACATCTCATTGGTAAACTGTCACTATAAAAAGACATGAAGAGAATAGCTTAGTTTCACCATTAAAATCACAAAAGAAAAACATTTGCTTGAAACATGAAGAACGTTTCCTTTAAGCTATTTTTATTTGTCTCTCTTCTTACCTTTGTCTTCCGTAAGTATTACTAATCCTTTCAATTTTGTATTTTGACAAATGAAATGAAATAATGTGAAACTAATGATAGAAATCAATCTCATATGAAGGACAAGATCTTGCAAAAGCTAAGCTTTGCGACCAAAACTTGGAGTGTCAAGGGCTACGAACTTGTCTGAAAGTTGAGGGATATTGCGACAATGGAACATGCAAGTGTGGCACGTTACAAAAGATGAATACAAACGCAATCGGTGTGAATCATTTAGGAATATGTGACACTTACCTTGAGTGTCAAAGCATCAATTGTAACGATTATCGCCCGGCTTGTTGCATTCGTGATAAGTGTCAATGTCGCAAACCAGGTCAAGTTGTGCCTGATTGTCCATCCCGTTAATTTGTGTATTATGTTGAAATTTACTTATTCTTCTGCTATGTGTCTGCTTGTTTTGATGAAATAAGTACTTGATAAACTTATAATTAATAAATAACTTATTTCATCAAATTCTTTATGGACCGTTTGTTAGCTATGAATAACTTTTGTTTTCGGACGGTGATGTTCTTATCTTTTTAATCCAACAAGAGTTTAAAACACAGATCCCAATCCAAACTAAACGTTAATATTTGGGTTTAATGGAAAGGAAGATATCTAGAGACAAGAAAAATAACTTTTTTTTTCAAAAATTGAATTGATAACACCTTATCTATTGTCTAAATCTATCTAAATATACATACGCATTGCTACATAACTCTTTAAAACCGAGTTCGGATATCAATGTTGATTTAACTACTTATTAAAATACTTCCACTTTTGTTTTTTTTTGTTAACAATTGAATTTTTTATCAACAATTGAATTTTTTTCATCAACAATTGAATTTTTTATGTATATAAAACTCTAGAATCTCTTTTCAATCTACTATATGTTGTAGAAAATAATCAAACATTAAAATAAATAATCAAATATCAGAGTTAAATTTATTAGCTGAATCATTTTAACCACCAGATTTAAAATAATTCGATTCTTTTTTGTTTTGTCACATTCGAAAATTTTTAATTTTTTTTTACCGTTTTTATCTAATAGTATCCTTTAAAATAAAGGAAAATAAAAACTTTTTGGCTGAAATATTTATTCATGAAATTGATATTTACCAAAAAAATAATAATAGAATGACCAAGCAGATCTTGGCTTCGTGGCTTGTACGTGCTAATAAAAAGTAAATAATTAATACGGCGCCGGTTCGAATCTCCAATTTAGGTTTCTTTTGAAATTTAACCTTTACAAAGTTTTCAATTCGCCTCCTTCTTTCCTCGATTCTCTCAAAATCTCCACCACCAATGAAGCGACGACGTAAATCCAGAGCGAAAGTGGAAGAACCTGACCAATCAGCGACGACTCCGGCGAATTTTTCCTTCTCTCTCACCAGTATCGCTGTCAGTCAAATCTGCCAATCTGTTGGATACAGAGCTACTGATTCCTCCGCCCTCAACACTCTAACCCTAATTACCACCAAATTCTTACAATCCCTCGCCGGACTCGCCGTGTCGTACTCAAACACCGCTAATCGAACGGAAGTTAACGTATTTGATATTGTCAATGGTCTCCAAGATATCTCTTTATCTACTTCCGATTGTTTCCCCGGCGGCTCCACCTTATACGACACAGAATCTCACTGCTTGATCAAATCCGCTGTTCTCAGTAACCTCTCCGATTTCGTCACCTGCGCTCCTGAAATCCCTTTCGCCAAGCCTCTACCTAAGCAGCAAGTCGACGGAGTTTTGACACGTGTGCATCACGTGCCGTCGTCGAATCGATCGCTGACGATGAACTCTGTTCCAGCTTGGCTTCCCCCTTTCCCTGACGACGCTAGTCACTACTCCGAACCCTGTACAAAAGATAGATCTGATCACTTGTGGGGAAACTTCAATTCCGTAATTGACCGTGAAATTTTGCTAGAGAGTTCAAAAGCTGAGAGTTTAAGAGGTAGAAGCGGAGGAAGATTACCACAAAGGAGAGATAGAGTGAGATTCAAAGTGGGTAGAGATTTGAGCAATGGTGGTGAGTCTGATGACATCCGACGCGAGCGGTGGCGGGATAACAACGACGGTGGATTAGGCGGTGTTATTGACGTTAAGAAGAAAAACAGAGAAGAATTCATATACAGTGGCTGCATCGTTGCCGGCGATTGGCCGATTTAGTTTTTGTTTGGTGACGGGAAAAAATATTCAAAATTGGCTTAAGATGGATTCGAACCCGTGACATGTGACGACTCGAGCAAATGGCCTTTTGGTATATACCGCACGAGCTGCATCTCTGAACGCTTCCGAGGATCAAAGTTTTGCTATTATAATCGTTTAATGTAGAAGTTAGTTTCGACCGAGGTCCATTACTTTATTTATTCAAATATTAAAATGGTGAGTTTACACCTCTATGGTTCGATCAAGTGGTGGTGGTAGATTCATTACCTACAAATGATTCATAATTTATGTATTTTTCCTGTAATTTGGTTTAAGATTTTCTCGAGTGACAAAAAAGTATTATGGTGCTGTTCTTTGATATGTCATCGGGAAAACCCCTTAGCGACTAAAATAAGACATAATAAAATATAAAATAAATGATTTTTAAAAAAAGTGACGGTGTGACTATATTATAAGTGTTGTTCTTGCATCAAATTCTTCATAGTCACAAAACTAACTTTGCCTTATACACCTGGATTTGTGAGATAAAGCATTGGCAGACTAAATTTGATTTGGCAAGCTTTTCTCGGGTTCCGAGAACGAATAATCAAGCTGCAGTTACATTAGTGAAGTCTCATGATGTTTCAATTCCTTTTGTTCATTTCGAATGGATACCATAATGTATAACTTCAATCCTCCAGGACTATATTGGTTCAAGTTAATAAACCTTAGTTATGATGTTAAATAAAAAAGAAAGAAAAACAACGACCACAAAAGTAATTGTGTGTAAAATTACGGTGTTACTTATTATACTTATGTTATTTTTTTGATAAAAGGGTTGTGCATTAATTAAACGTGGGATAAGTTGTTTTGGATACAAAGCATACTATAATAAAACCCAAATATGAGAATCTAAAGAATCACTAAAAGCCCAATTTAGTCCCTTGAAGCCCAGCAGACAAAGTACTAGTCTCGCTCACACAGAGAGAACCATAGTTGCATGATAGAGCTAGCAGCCGAAGGATTATCAGATCGAGAGGCAGAGATTCTGTTTTTGATAGTTTGGCGAAATTCCAAAGCAAGGCTTGCAATTGGTCTACTCGTTTGGTGATGCAGTCGACAATTTTTCTCCCTCCATAGTCCATAGATCGTTGCCTGCCATAGAGTAGAAGTAAGTACGTCATCCTCTTATTTCCAGAGTAGTCAATGAGAAATTGAAGCTGATTGTCCCAAATATCCGACCAGCCAGCTAGATTAAAGGAAGATGATAGATTATAGCGTTCGAAGCGTTCGTATAAAGAACATGGTCAATGACATCATTTGTACCATGTTTTAGAAGAAACTAATAATGTATAGAGAGGTTGGTGGATTTAAAAATGTAAATAGAAATTAGAAGTGACATGTTTTTTTGCTTTTCACCAAATATAATGTACTTTATTTGCAAGTATTTTTTAAACCATTTAAGGACTTTAAGTGTGGTTTGGAAGGGCACATTGATGCAGTCTAATTTTTCATAAAGATACAAATAATCTCAACCGTTCATACATGAGAGAAGCAATTGCATGCGACACGTGGTGACTGGTGAGCATCGAGTTTTGTGGTAACACAGTCTTATTACCCCACTATGATTCAACCCAAAAAAGGATCTCCATATTAAGTACCAATTCACAACCTTTGATCCTCTCATCTTCTTCAAATTATCTGCACATTCTTCTACCACCTGGATGTGGCATAATCAGAGTGATGTATTCACAATTTCCAGAGATATTCATCCGTAATTCCATGATCTCATCTCCAACACATCAAGAAAGAATCAAATTTTCAATATCCCTAAACTCTATTCCCCCAAATACGAAGCTCACAAAAGCTTTCAAGTCAAACAACAATGTCAAACTCTTGAACGGATAATCTTCGTTAGATAATAGCTAAGGCTGCTCTAACTGTCGCTGATGGCGAGAAAGACAAAGAGAAAGTGAAAACTGAGCGTCTTCGCACTGTTTGCGCTTGATGCTTGTTCCACCGCTAGAGCAAAACGACCTTATCGCCTCGAATTCCTCCGGACAAGCCTCCGCCACCACGCACTCAGCCAACGCCTTGTTCAGATGTTTGCAACCGGATCTCCTTGCCCGTCTTTCCGGCATCCGACGGTGGCACTGCAAGAGCGCTTCCTGCAACCGATCGCAAGATATCATCGGAATTCTCTGATTTCTCCGGTGAATCCGTCTCATCTTAAATGTCTTCTAGTTCTACCATTTGTTGGGTTTGGGCTTTTGTGTTGTGAGCCCATATTATCTTGGTTAATTGAGTGAAGCTCAACTGCTAACACCACGTTTCTAATTGGACGTAATATCTGATAACACTGCAAATCCAATCTTTTGGTTTCTGTCTTAGAATTTTTATTTGCCAAATTTTGATATATATATATATATTTTTTATTTTTTTTGGATATATTACCTTACAATACTTTTTTTTTTTTGGATATATTACCTTACATGCTTACGTCTCGTGAAGCAAAATAATCGATTGGAAAATTTAAAAGTATTATGTTAAAGTCAATGGTGGTTATACGACTTAATCAATATAAAAGGTTTGTGACTTTTGAGTCTTTGCTGATAAGAGAAGTGTGGTTAACGATGTGATCGACGACTACTTGTCATTGGGTTTAGACCAACTAAATTGTTTTATTACAGTACTAGACTACTAGTCATGATTACATTGTCATTTGTTTATAGTTTATCGATCTAACTAATTACTATTTATTGATACATTGATACTTTGATAGTATTATGGTGATTTCTGATCCTATAATTAATAAGTATGAAATTGAGATATCTGACTCCAAAAACCTTGATTTTTACTGATTCCAAGAATGTTATTTTGGTTTGTACGTGTTGATCTCGATCTAGGCCTACATCACCACAACAGACACATTATCATCATTCATGTCTATTAGACCATGATCGTGGGCTCTTATACCTTCTAATATATAATGTTTACTAAATTAGCTAGTAATTATTGTGTCTATATAGAAACAATTACATTGTTACAAATGATCAAAAGACATTATAAACCAACTATAGGAAGAATAATGTCATGATCTTAATACAATTCGATCGTCATGTCTTACCCAAACTAAACTTAGACAAAGACTTGAGTTTCTTATCAACGCAGAGAAGCTTCTTGAGTGATCAATGTCGATTATTGCATTAGAGAAAGCCTTGGTTAGGTCCACCATTATAAATAACAATCTGCCAAATAAATAAGAAAATAGTAATAGGATGCAAGATTGTTCTATAAAGATTGAACTATATATATTATAGCTAGATTTCATTGCATAGCAAGCCCAATAAACCAATCATAAGATTCCATGCTAATTAAGAACGTATATCATGTATATAAGCACTTAATTAAGTGATAAAATTAACCATTTAAAAGGTATTTTACTTAATTAACTAAAAAGTTATCGATTTATTCATGAATTCTTCTTTATGAGTCTGGAAAAATTGAGATAATGTGGTACTAATTGGATTAATTGTGCGTCTAATTGTCACCATACTGAAACTCTTTTGATTTTATGTATTAGAAATGAGTTGTTTAAATAATAAAATTTAGCAAAGGTCAAGGCAAAAGAAACACATAGGCCACATGTAAACGCGTTGCTACCAACAAAACATGAGCTTGTGACATGTTCATATAATTAAACAGTATCTAATAAAGCATATATGCGTATATTGCGGAGGATGAAAATGAAATGATGATACATATCTCTAAATAACTCATAATTATGACAAATAAAACACATATGATTCGATTTACGATGAATGAAGTAAGTAATTGTATTGTTACCTTGAATTAATGATGATAGAGAGGAAGTCCTCGAAGTCAACGCTTAAATCGCTTTTTTGCATGAAAATAAGGTTTATCGCTTTGCCATTGTTGGTGATTGAGTGAATGAAGCTGCAGAATGACCTGGTACTACTATCTATACACACACACATATATATTCTATGTTTGTAATCATTAACTAGCTACATATATGTTTGTAGAAAAGGGCTTCAAATTGGAATACATGTAGATTATACAATACACAAAATGTATGCATGTCTAGATGATTCTATATGTATACTCATGCATATGAATCCTTACATATATATGTGTATGTATGTTGTATGTAGTGACTACCAGATCATGCTGGCAGCTTCAGCCTCTCAAAACCAACTTAGATACATATATATAGATTCATTGAAAGTGAATCAAGTATATATGGAAGAGAACAAGAAGAGAGGAAGTGTCCTCTCTTCGTTAACAAGAAGAAAAGAGACTGCAAAGATATCTCAACTTGATTATTTATTTAACCAAAAAAGAAGAAGAAATTGATAATCTTTATCGAGATTCTTCACACATATATGTATATACATTATTTAAATAGTAATATGACACGTTACACAGATGCTTGGTTGGATAAATGGACCACAAATGTATTTTTTTTGTCAATAATTGGATCGACAAGACCTGATCCATAGTCTAAAATTCACCTCTATAATCCTTTTTTTAAGCTACTATAATGTAGCGGGTAGGAGTCGAATCTTGGTACCAAGTCATTAGCTGAATATCCTAACAACTAGACCGAGAACAACTAGACACAAATGTATATTTTCTGTATTTTAAAATAGTCATTTTTTTATCAAGTGTCATGTATCAATGATGATAATGTGTAAAAGACGCGATAACATTGTATAAATTTGTATACACTTTCATCATTTATATTAGATAGTACAAAATATGAAAATTGTTTAGATGAGTAAATTTTTTGGCTATACCAGTAAAAATAAAATGCTAGAACTTAAAATATATATAATTAACACTATAACATTGTAAAACATATTTACGTGAATATGATTAGAAATAACAATAAATGGCATTACCTATCACTTCATAACCTACATTTCAATCAAATTCATATACATATATAAACGAAAATATAAAGTCAAATCAGATGGAAATTAACAGTTGGCACAACATACCTACTCAAATCTAATGTTAATTGTAATTTGGATTAAAACCAAAAAAAATCTCATTTTAGTCATGAAGAATATCAATGGAATAAGCTTACTATACATAAAAACCATTAAAATTATATTTAAATATAGAAAATATATATTAAAAAAAAATGGATGAGGAAGAGAAGATAGGGTTTTGGGAATTAATGGTTGAGACAAAAGAAAAGGATACGTCCCAATACAAAATCTTCATTTTCACGCCTCTTCTGTTTTATTGTTTCTCTTCTTTCTTTTGTCCTCAGCCTTCACCATCTATCCAATGTATATGTATTCTTCACAAATAAATACATAATAAAACACACACACCCACACACACATGTGTATATATATATATATATATTTATTTATTTATAAATTATTATGTGAAAACTTTGATTTTCTCGCACTAAAAACGCTAATTAACTCATTCAATATATAATCAAGATTGAAAGTTCTAACTAGTTATAAGCTTACAAAGGCTATATTAATATCGTAGTAAATTCTGAGTAGCTTACTACTATTTTATTGTTATGATTTTTAGATTTTGTGTCTCTATAATAAGATTTTGTGTCCAAATCTTTCCAAAAATAAAAAAAGAGAATGAAATTTGAAAATTGAAATATTAATTCGATTCTCATTTTGGAGAGAACTGTTCTCAAAATATCTATTATTTTATTCCTTTGATAAAATAATCCACATTTTGATGGATTGCAAACTTCTTAATTAATTATTTTATTGGATAGTCAAGTTATTATGTGAGTCTGGTGTTTAGAATAATCTAATTAATGGTTTTGGTATTAATGATTTGATCTCTTTTTATTATAGTTGGTTGAATAAATACATATTTTAGGGAGTGAGTATTAGACTATGAATCGAGAATTGTCGATCCAATTATTGACAAAATAAAAATTTGTTTTATTATTACAAAAAATTGGAACTATTGTAACAATTGTATTGTGACATTGAATATTTGTAATAATTATGACGTTTATATACATTTTTGTTACAAATTTTATTTGTTACGTTTTTAAAAAATCATTGTGACTCTATTTCGTAACAATTTGTGACAAAATTATTACTATATTTTTTTCGTCACCAATATTGTGATATTTTGTTACAAATGTAGATTTGTGACGTTTATATTGTAACTATTTACCGATCGTCACAAATTTATAACAATATTTATATATATATTATGACGAAATATGTGTTACTATGATGAAATATTACGTCTCAATACAATTTTTTTTCCGGTAGTATATTGATTAAATATATTATTTGATCAACTAAATACTTAGGCACAACACCACATTCAATTTAATTAATCACAAGACTGACCATGTTCCGATACAATAGATTTTGTAGTGAATACTAATAGTATACTGATCAATTGGATATGCAACAATAAATAGAGGTTGGAATGTGACAAGATTGGTCGATGGACTTGTCTTTACTTATGTGTTGTCTCTTGTCATCTCTAGTGTCTGTGTTTTTACATTTATAAATCAAAACATTTCCAGTTGTATGTCCAAATATATACCATAAGTTCCCAATTTTACTTTAAACATGCATTTATTTTAAGATATTTTTTGTCAATAACTGGATCGATAAATCACAATCCATAGTTAAATTCCTCCTCAAATTCTTAATAAAATTACATTGGGCAAATGTGATTCCCTATTATCGAATTCATATGAAGAGAAACAGCAAAAAGGACACTCAAATACTTGACAAAACCATTTACTCTTTTTATAAACAAGATTAGAAAACATAATGTCCACATTATTTGATCAAATACGATCTGTAATTAGTTTCAACCTTTTAAAATAATTTATTTTACGACTAAGAGTTGATATGTATCTACATAATATAAGATATATATGTACATTTCTTGTTTTCCAAAACAAAAAGAAATGTACGATGCTATGAGTAACACCATTAATTGCTTTCTTTGTTTTTGTTGTTATAATTGATGTAAATAATTTAATAGTTTAATAATTGGGTCCATAGAACGTGATTATGTTTTAATGTCTCCCATGATTGAATAAGAGAAGATAATTAGACTTTATTAAGTGTCATGAAAAAAAATCCTGACTCTTGTCTTTTTTGGTTTGACAATTACTCTGTGAATAAGATTCGTTAACCAAACCAAATCAAAGACGTAATTAATCTTGTTCCGTCAAACTGCATTTGCCACCTAGCAATTATATACTTCCTCTGTTTACAATGTTAGATATTATAGAAAAAAAAATTATATCAAAAAATTAGATGTTTTATATTTTAGATGTTTTGTTTTGCCTTTAGTTATTTTTTTTAAAAAGTTTTAATTAATTTTCAATTGCAATATATATTCGAATTCTATATTATTGTATTATGATTTTCAAAGTCGGTAGTTAAAAACAAACACAAAACGTTTTTTTTATTCTTTAATATTACATGTTTTTTGCCAAACAAAAAACAACATAATATGATATAATTCAAGATGGAGATTTGATGTGCAATATTTTATTTTGAAAATATTGTTATTAGGCCAATAACACATCAAAGTCCGCCTCCAATTCGGACTTCTGTGAAGATGCACTCCACTCATTATTTTTTGGGATTTTCAGAAGAAAAAAAAACATCATTTTTATATATTGATATAACAATAAAACAATTATTATCCTTTAACGATTGTTAATTTTGTGCGATGACAAAAAAAATCCAGCTATAAAATATATCCAATTGAGTTTTACATGATTGTAACGTTAGTACAACTACAAATTTTGTTCAATTTTGACGCTTTATAAGATTTTATTGTGTTAAGTTTTTCTACCATTTGAAACTTTTCATCGATATTTGGCTTTCTTCTATTTATGATTGTAAAAGTTTATAAAGTTGTGTAAGTTTTTGTCTAGTTGTAAGTTTCTGTATGATTGTAAGTTTTAAATTAAATTTTGCATGATTGTTAAATTTTCCACAATTGCAAGCATATTGTAAGATTATAAAGTTTAGTTTTATATAAAAAGCTTTAATCGAGTTTTTGTGTAATTGTACATTTGCAAGTGTTGGCTAATGATGGTGTTTATTAGTTCTGCTTCTTAATTTGATTGAAAAATCAAGACAAGCTCTGCTCCAACACTTCAAGGCCTCAAAACCTTTCTTTAGGCCTGAACACAGACTGTAACCCATTTCTTTCTTCTGCCAAATAACTCTCTGCATAAACCTTAAGCGAGAGCTGAACAATATGATTTATGCTCAATGCCATCAAAACTCTGCTGCTTAGATCTTGGAAGTAATCGATCAAGCTATTAGGAATACAGCTTCCTCTTACTAATCTTCTCGGCCATATCTAGCTTCAACAATGTTTGTTCCAAGGAAATACTATCTCTTAAACTTCAAATTTGGTTGCAACTTTAAAGTATAAAAAAGTAAACCTCTTTGGCTGATCGATTCACCAAGCAAGACAGATGAAAACCAGTTTGATATAGTAAGTTTGATTGTTTCCAACTTTAAAGTCTCATTCAAAAGCTTGCAACTTTGATTAGTTGATCTTATGTTTTGTAAGATTCAGTACTCGAAATAGAGGTTATACAAAGTTCTTATTTTTTAAAACTTTAAGGTAGCCACTTACATTAACACTCTCAAGTTCCTATCATCCAAATTTTAAACATAAAAGTGAATTCTCTCAACGAAGATGATGCCTGTTTAACCAAAGAAGCTTTAATGTAAGCAAATCTGATATCTGAAATCAAAATTTGTATTTTCATTTTTATGAAGAACATACACATATATATACCTTAGTGTTTCCTTTGTTCCTTTACGGATTTTGCAACGTATAGTTGGAAGCCCTAGCTTCTGATGGGCCTCGTATCTGTGACAACCTGAGAAGCCTGCAACAATGGAGGAATTTATCATCTAATGAGAAGTTTAAATGTAAGAGTTCATTATAAAGATATCAAAAGAAAAAACGAATTTAGAAAAGCACCATAGTAAGCTCCTTCAACTTCAATCACATCGATCTGTTCACAAACGCGCAACACTTAACAAATTAGATTCTTTAATTTTAATGTGTAATTCTAGTTTTAATGAATACGAATTAAAGAAATTCAAAATCAAAATTGGATCATAAGAGAAGAGAAGAAGAAGAAGAGAGAGAATTGCTTAAACCGGAACTTGAAGACCGATTTCGCTGATACTATCCATAAGTTCCTTCACTTTGTTCTGATCATTGGATCTAGTTCGCATTAACGGCCTTCGAATTTTATCTAAGGGCAACTCCACGATCATCGGCCCTACACCGCCGCTAGATCCTCCGCTTACCAAACCTGAAATCAAATAAAACAGAGAGCCGCTTCAACTTCAGCTTCAAGCTTAATATAAACTTCTAGGGCTTAAGATAAATTTACCATTAGATGAAGAAGCTGAAACGGAGAAGCTCCTCGAGCTAATTGGTGGAAATCGCAGTACCAAATTCGCCATTTTCGTCGTTTCCTCTCCTCTCAATCTCAAAACAATAATTGAATAAAATAATATTTATTTGAAAAAACTGTGAACGACATATAAAACCCCAATCCGACGTCGTATTTGTAAACTTACTACGGCGTCGTTTACCTTAAAAAGTGATCTAAAGTCCGATAGAAGAAACTGGTTAACGAAGCAGAGCTTCAATGGCTGTCACTTCCTCCTCTATGCTGCTTCTTCGGTTAAACTCTCTCTCTAGCTTCATCGACTTGTAGATTACACTGTCTTGTAATTTTGGTTTAATGGCGTAGACCTTTTCGTATTCAGGAGCTTCTCTTCGGCTGGCAGAGTTTGTCAGTCTGTTCGTGCGACTACGAAATTTTTTTTAACTAGAGAACTTATTAGGGTTCCTCCTCGTACTCGTTACGCAAGGTGAAAATTCTCCACTCTTTTCTGTTTATGTGAATAAATTGGAATTGAGCTGATTGGTTTCATCGCTCCGGTTAGATCCATATGTTCTACTCGTGCTTTGCACAATGAAGAGGCGGCCGCGAAGGCTGCGGCTGCTGTTGCCGATACAGGAGCTCCAACCATGTATGCTTTCTCAATTTCCTCGATTTTGATCTGTTGTTTGTGGCCACATTAAGATAATCATTTAAGCTATGAAATGCTGGAATTGAAATCTGAGAATTAGTAAACCCTGGGGGTGAAAATTTGACTCAAGGATTTACCTTATTCGGAATCTATATTGTTTGGAATCTGGAGATGGGTTTTTGGATCAGTTGCTGTAGTGTCCAAGCAATCCATATTTGCGTTTTTGTTACAAATGAGCCAAAGCAAACATCTGACCTAATTAGTTGTTATATTCTGGGAGATTTATGACAAAAAAGTTCATATTTATCTCTTGGATTTAGATTTGACAAGATTATAGCAAAAGAGATTCCATCAGACATTGTCTATGAAGATGAAAACGTTTTGGCATTTAGAGACATTAACCCTCAGGCCCCTGTTCATGTTTTGATCATCCCCAAGTTGAGAGATGGCTTGACCATGCTTAGCAAGGTGAGTTACATTAAGATTTGACACTCAATCTATATATCCGATGCGGCT
The DNA here is from genome assembly GCA_963920545.1 of Lepidium didymum. Classification (NCBI taxonomy): domain Eukaryota; kingdom Viridiplantae; phylum Streptophyta; class Magnoliopsida; order Brassicales; family Brassicaceae; genus Lepidium; species Lepidium didymum. Next base: position 20,116,659 of record OY986993.1, on the reverse strand, counting down.
GAATTGTCCCTAGCAGTCCTAAAATCGTGATTGTGGTCTCTGTTTGAGTGACAAAACTATTTTTGGTCTCTCCTGGATTGCATATTTGAAAACAAAGTCAGAAAACGGATAAGATAATGTCTTCTTGATTATTCTTGTTTGGCTTGGCATGCCCACAAATAGCTTATTCATTTTTCATTTTGCGATGCACGATTACTCTTGTCGTGCCTTTTCGTGATTTCTTTTGGTCTGCTCTAGAAGCTCTCATTATAATTACATCCTATGGCCAATATTATTGTGTTCTGTAACGAGTAATGACTAGCATTTTGCCAGTGTTTTTGATATATATATGTAAATGCATTGCTGCCTATATACATAGTGTTAAAAAGAGTTAAGTTTTTCTTTTGGTGTGAACAGATTCACATCTTAGCTGAATATATATTCCCTTAAAACATCATCGCAGGCTGAACCAAGACACGTAGAGGTTCTTGGCCAACTTATGTACGCATCAAAGATTGTTGCTGAAAAAGAAGGCATCCTCGATGGGTTCCGTGTGGTTATCAACAATGGAGCTGAAGGCTGTAAGTTTTTTCTTTTCTATTCAACCAAAACATCATCACAATCATATACGTAACTTGAGAGTTGAGTTAACATGTCCTCATCAGGCCAATCTGTTTACCATCTTCACCTGCACGTCCTCGGAGGCCGACAGATGAAATGGCCACCCGGTTAAGAAAGATAGATTCATGTTAATCACAAGAATTCACGACCATCGAGCTCCAAAGTCATCATCTCTAATCCTTTCTCTATATGGTTTCTGAGTTTGATTTATCCAGTTGCGAGTTCCCACAGACTAGAGAGTAGAGAGTTTCGATTTTTTAATCACAATGGAGTTATCGTTCTATATTTGATAGTGTTGCTCTCTTTGACAGTAAACAGTGTTTAACAGTAATAAGGATATGCAAGTATGCATGAACTCTTCAAAAATCAGGAGAAGAACAGAACACAGCTTCAGTTAGCTCCAAAGCAAAGTCAACGTTAATTTCAGAGATAAGATTTAAACCATATACTCTAATTAACTGTCTCTGGTAGAAACCAAACCGGGTTAATCATCTATATATTATGGGCAAGTTTTGATGGCTGTGGCAGTTGGAGAGGCTGAAGAACGCCAGTGGGTTGTTCCTCTTTGTAAGAAGGGAAACCCATATTCACTTGCCGACGCGTGGCGTCATCATCTTGTTTGTTTTGTCACGTCATCATCCGTCTCTCTGCTTGCCACATCAGATGATCCCAAGAACTTCCGTTCCCTTTAGGATATGGAAAATGTTTCGTTTCTTCATCCATAAGTATTTCCTATTAAAAAGTATATGAACAGTTGAAGGTTACTACGTTCCGTAAAATTACATAATTAATATGGACTAAAATGTATATTATTTATATATATAATGGAAAACATCTACCAATGCTTATTACTCACTTTTCCTTTTCCCTTTCCCTTAAGCTTGTGTGTTTGTTGTTGCTGCATGAACTCAAACTATAACAAGAGATACGAACCATTAAGTTCTTGTCCAGCTATGAAAGGATTATAACAAAACAAAACATCGTGATAATAATACGATTTAAAATGTGGAGATTATATTAGCCCCCATTAATTGTGTGTGTATATAATATATAAATACCTTCTTCTTCTTTTGATAAATAATATATATAAATACCTTAAGAGATCGAGCATGTTGGAGAGAAGATTCGAGTTGGAGTTCAAAACGAAGGAGATCGTCGTAGGTTAAAAGATTCAAACCATGTCCTTCGTACAATTGAAGATTCCGTTTAAGATTCTCGATCTCTCTCATCATTGATTCTTTCGTCTTCGCACAATTTGTACACTGATTCTATAAATAAGAAAACTTTAATTTTGTTAGTAATCATATGTTTTATCTCAATGAATTTATACATGTGAAGATAAGTCCATGTGATTATACTGCACCTATGATTCAGTGCAAGAAAGCAATATTATTCTGAAGTGTATAATTTTCTATAAATGTAAACTTGTAAAGTTAGTATCACAACTTCATCAACAATTTATAAATCAAACTCATATTTACAAAAGTTTAACATCATTAACTGTTCTGTTTACTCTTTCTAGAATCCTAAATCCTTAATGTATTTACCTCATGTTTACGTTTACATTTATAACGTCACAACATAAGTTAATTAATTTAAAACATATTAGTGTATATTTAAACGATCAAATTACAGAAAACACAAAGACAAACAAAATAAATTATCATAATTGCTTCAGATCAAACATTTATGACATGTCGTTGAAGTTTATTTTATTGTACATATTGCGTCTTTTTTTATTATACGGAAGTCAATTAGGTGGCTATAAAGTCCTAAATAGATAAGGAGATTTTTTTTGTAATTTTAAAACGAAAAACAGAAAAAAAAAAAAATTGCAATTTGATGTGATCATCTAACAATTGTGAATGCAACCACGACATTCCTCAAGGCTTATTTTGTTCTATGTGCAAACAAGAAATACATATATTTACCCTATATTTATATACTGTATTTAAAAGATCAAAAAGTCTTACTAAATATTGAAACAGAAGAAAAAAATAAAGTCATTAGCTAATTCCATGATTGCGTCTCAGCTCGTGAATATAGAATTTGTAGTCGTATATAGACTTGACCAATTACATATTTCCCATAAATAGCCAATAAAAATTTCCATTTATAGTATTTATTTTAAAGCAACAATAAATAAATAACAATTTCAAAAAAAAATAAATAATAAATAAACTTGAAAAAAAATAGATTTGGTAAAAACGGGTCAAATACTTAAACGTGTTGTATGAGTTCCCAGAAGTTTCCAATAAAGTCTTTTTTATCGTCTTGATATAAACAAAACACCTCAATAAAAATATCATCTTTTTCTCAGATTTCGATTTTGACCCGTCGGTGTTTCTTCATCATTCCTTTTGTCTTCTTTTTTCCGATCAATCCCAGAATTTTTTCTCAACTCGAAACAACCCACCATGGATCTTCAACCAGAAGAGCTTCAATTCTTAACGATTCCACAATTACTTCAAGAATCAATCTCCATTAAGAAACGATCTCCTAGAACTTTCTACCTCATAACCCTATCCCTAATTTTCCCTCTTTCCTTCGCAATCCTTGCTCATTCACTCTTCACTCAACCGATTCTTGCTAAACTCGACAAATCCGACCCACCAAACTCAGATCGTTCTCGTCACGATTGGACTGTTCTTCTAATTTTTCAATTCAGCTACTTAATCTTCCTCTTTGCTTTCTCTCTCCTTTCAACAGCTGCTGTAGTCTTCACCGTGGCTTCACTTTACACCGGAAAGCCAGTCTCTTTCTCATCAACCATCTCTGCAATTCCCAAAGTCTTTAAACGACTCTTCATCACTTTCCTTTGGGTTGCTCTCTTGATGTTTGCTTACAATGCAGTCTTCTTCGTTTTCCTAGTGATTCTCTTAGTAGCTCTTGATTTGAACAGTATGGGTTTAGCTATTATAGCTGGAATCATAATCTCTGTTCTCTATTTCGGTGTTCATGTGTATTTCACTGCTTTATGGCATTTAGGTAGTGTGATCTCTGTTCTTGAACCGGTTTATGGTCTTGCCGCTATGAAAAAAGCTTATGAGCTTCTTAAAGGGAAGACTAAGATGGCTATGGGGTTAGTCTTTGTATACCTTTTGCTCTGTGCTTTGATTGGAGGTGTTTTTGGAGCAATTGTGGTTCATGGTGGAGGAAAGTATGGAACTTTCACTAGAACTTTCGTTGGTGGATTGCTGGTTGGTATTCTTGTGATGGTTAATCTCGTGGGTTTGTTGGTTCAGAGTGTGTTTTATTACGTTTGCAAGAGTTATCATCATCAGACGATTGATAAGACTGCTTTGTATGATCATCTTGGTGGATATCTTGGAGATTATGTGCCACTTAAGAGCAACATTCAATTGGAGAATTTAGACATTTGAAGAATGTTGAGAGGATTTCTGGTATTATTGTTTTCTTCTCTTATTGGCACTCTCTCTTTCTCTATCTCTTTAGTATGTATACATTGAAACAGATGAAGAAAGAGATGTGTGGAATCTGAATAATAGTTGTAATGTAATGTGTATGTTGTTGTTTTTTATTTGACTAATCCATAATTTGAAGGATTTTGAGTTTATCAGTTTGTTTTCGTTTGATTATTCTAAGGTTGCTGATCATTTGTTAACTGTTGTAAGTAGTTAATTGTGGGAGATTGCATGAATGTAGCTTGGTTATTAGATGCTTAAGTTGACCATTAATGGAGGGTTCGGCTATTTTTACTTTGTAGCTGGCTTTCATCAGTAGGATTTGACCTTCGAATCTACATTAAAAGTTTGTAAGATTGAATTTGTCCGTGATTAGGAGGTTAGGTTACACAACTTGCACTAAACCGAATGAAAACCAAATTTAAAACGTAATCTAAAGAAGATGAACAAACCAATTTCGTTCATTTTTGGTATGAGGATGTCAATTTTTAGGATTAAATCAATATTATCATTATGAATCCAATGTGATGTTAGCAAGTCAAATCAGAAGGAATGAATCTAAGTCTTTATCAATGGGAGTTAGCATGTCATGTCTATAATTCCTAATACGAATGAAAAGAAAAGTAAAAAGAATCTAGTTTTCTAGGAAAAATTTGTAGTTGTTATGTTAACCATATTAATATGGTAATAATTCAAATACTTCAAAATAATATATAATTACTCAAGTATTTTTATAAAATTCTAAAATATTATTATGGTAATGATTCAAATACCTCAAAATAATACATATTATTTTAGTATTCTTATAAAATTTCTAAAATATTATTTTGTTCTTTTTAGATGTATAAACAAAAACGTAATAACGAAAATGTTATTAATGAAATGTGTCACGTTATCGCATTCTGCGCGACTAAGTTTAATGTTACGTTAGCATAAGCTTCATTAAACTCTACCATGTTATAATCTAAACCCACCAAGAACTGTGAAAGAACTACCATACTATCCTCTTGGTTATTAGGAAGTCGTAATGCTGGGGACAAAGTGTATGAGGTGTGTTGACAAATATTTTCAGTTAGGTAGAGTTAATAGAGTTTAGTAGACGTTGGACCCTTTGTATTAGATTTTGACAGAGTTAGTAACGCCAATGTAGCAGATTTTGGCAAAGTTATATTTAATAGTGTGGTAGATGTTGGCAGAGTTATTCCGTTAGTTTGGTATAGTTAGTTCATTTAACCTAGTTTGAAGAATGACGATTTTAGCCCTCAATTATTACATCACCTACCTTCTTTCTCGCTCACTTATTGCAGCCAAACTCCATTGAAGCACACAAATCACCATTGTTGCTTGAGCTCATTTCTTATCTTTTGACCTCGCTTTCTTGATTTTGGATATATGGATCAAATCATCTTAGTTTGTGGAAACTGGAAGTTCGACCAAAATCATTGGTTCTTTTTAGTGGATACTTCTCTTGGTTGCAAACTGCATATAGGCTTGACGAGTTTAATGCCATCTTCAGCCAAAAAGAGAAGGTAGATCCAAGGTTATATGAGTATTTGCTAAGGGCAGATGTTTGTTTGTGGAGTCGTGCACAATTTTCCTGGAAGTAGATACAACTTCACCACATCAAACATAACAAAATCTATCAATCATGCGTTAACTGAAGCGAGAAATTTCCCTATTATGCAGCTTGTATATGCCATTAAGGCAATGTTAACAAGGTGGTTCGCGAAGAGGAGGGCAAAGGTAGGGGAAACAACGACAATTCTCACTACAACAATCGAAAAACTTCTAAAGGTATGGCTTCGTAGAGTTTAGTGGATTTACGAATACTTTATGACAGAGTTTGGTAGATTTTGGATAATTAAGTAGTGGAGTTTAAAAGAGGTTTGTAGATCTTGGATAACTGTGTAGTAGAGTTTGATAAAGTTTGATATGTTCATGTATTCGTTTTGGCAGAGTTTCATTTACAGTATTTGTTTTTGTCCATGCAAAATAGACTTCTCGAAGCCACACCGTACAATGTGCAAGACATAGATGAGCATCAAGCTGTTGTCACATGTTCGGCTTCACATTTGGTAAATCTAACGGAGAAAACATGTTCTTGCAAACTGTTTGGCCTAGAAAAAATACCTTGTATGCATGTCTTAACTGCAACATAAGCATGGTAGCGTTCGAAGATCGACCTCACAAATCCTTACTATTATACGAGTTACTTGCACCATGCGTAGCCAAATGTGTGATGCCAAGAGATGCCCGAACATGTAGAGCAGACGTCCAATCTTAAACTGGTAAAGTATGTTTTCAAACATGTTGTATCTTAGCTTTACCTAACTCTACTATATGTCTATCAAAATTTACCATGTTATGTGTAAGGTCAACCAAATGCTACATCCAAATCTTTTCAAACTCTACTAAAATATATTCTTATAATGAAGGAGGCAAACTTTTGTTATGTTAACTCATTTCATTCATTACAAAATAACATTAATACCCTCATAGGACCATCATCTATGTCATAACAATATTTGTCATTTGGGATTATTTGTTAACAAAAGATAAGAGTGTTGCTAATTGCATATAAACTCTACCATACTAACGAATAATATACATAACTCTACCACTCAAAAAACAACCCCTGTGACGCTGTAATCAATACTTCCTTATCAATTTTATCCCCACGCGGATTAGGATCAGTTGATGAAATTGTCTCCAGTAGTGGAAGCTTATCCATGACGTCAATGTCGAATTTCATGCGGATAAAAGGGACAAACTTATCTTCTAGTCCCTTAAATCTGCATCATAGTGCTAAACACTCAATAAACTTCAGCATATACATGCCACAATCACCAGATTTGATGTTCAATAGGGTCGACTTCACCTTATATATAGTGTAAGCTTTCACACTAACATGTTTCTGCATCTTCTTTGGTGTCATCCTCCTAACCAGATATGGAAGCATCCTCACATACGACCTGCTTGCATGAATAAATGTAATCAACATTTAGAAGAAATATCTACCATTGTCTACCAAGTTCTACCAAGATCTATCAAAGTCTACCATTGTCTACTAAACTCAACCAGACTATGCATAATAATCTATTAGACTCTACTAATCAAATTCAACCAATCTATGCATAGTCTATCAACATTACATGACTGACTCAATCAGATCATCATAGACCACATATGAGAGGACCGAATCATAGATTTTAATGTACTGCCACAAAGTTTATAAAGACCACCAAACTCTGCCACAGAGTTTACAATGTCCACCACATTTTACCATAGAGTTTACAATGCCCACCATAAAAATCCAATTGAATACAACATAAGTGGATCTTTGATACGGCTCAATCATAATCAAGTAGACTATTACGTACCGATTTTTCCCTAGTTGAGGCGTCAACACCATCGCCTTCTCCATCATTCCCATCACCTGGATGGGCACTATCGCCTTCTCAGGTCTCACTTCCATAAGACTCACTTTGATCTACAACAGAATTCTTAGTCTCTTCCAAGGCCAGCACCACCTCCGGTGGTTTTGTTTCCAACACCTTAAGGATGCGTTGATTGATCAAGCTCAGTCCAGTGCGGACCATCACTATGGATTAAACCCATCTCTCCCCATAAATCTCATGCGGCTAAGTTTGCATCATTAGGATCAGGCAACCTACAGTTGAGCTACGTGATATGTTGAAACTCATGCAAAGAAAGTCTCATTGGACGACCATCGGCCAACACCCACAGCTCATGTGTCTTAGCTGTCTGAAGCATATTCCTCAATAGGTGTTACACATGTTTGCTTGTCCAAGTGAACCCTGCGCCAGCAAACTTCAGTATAATACCAAGTTGAGAATTCATCTCTATGTCATTGTATGCATCATCTCCAATATTACTCATCTTCAATGTGCAATAGTTGTTAATGCTTTTCTTTATCATCGGGAGCTTTTTTCTTAAAACTATCTTCTAAAGGTGTTTCTCCTCATCTGCCATAACGGTGAAAAAAACAACAAAATAATTAAAAACAGAATCGTCCAAACTCTACCACTCTATAAACTAACTTGACCAAAATCCATCAAACCATAAACTACATTTACCAAACTCTACTAACTGTAAACTAACTCGACTAAACTCTGCCACGATATAAGCTAACTCGATCAAGCTTTACCAAACTTTACACTAACTCTACTCAGCTCTGCCAAACTATACTTTTACTCGGCCAAACTCTACCAAGCAAGAAAATGCAACACCTAAACTCTACTAAGTTACTAACAAATTCGGCCAACCTGTAAACAAAGTACACCTAAATCTACTAAACTACCATCAAACCCTCCAAAAAAGACGAAGAAGAATAAGAAGAAAACTAACTCAGGAAATCTACCAAACTCTACCACACTACGAACCAAGAATCGAAACAAACCTATAAAATCTACCAAAATCTAACAAATTTCTAACTAAGAATCGAGACAAACCTAGAAAATCTAAACCCTAAAACTTCTCATACAACATATACATTGACCAAATAATGCATTGAATCTTTAGATCTGTAAGTTTAGAGTTTGAAATCTCTCAAACCCTAGGAAAAACAAAATCAAAATCAATATGTTAGAAACCCTACGATTTGGAGCTTGAAATTGCATAACATATACTACATTACCTTCGATTTGAAAGAGAAACGTAGAAACCACTGGAGAAATTCAAAGAAGACCTCGCGACATAAGAAGAAGAAGAACTTTGCGGAAAAATTTCGCAGAAGGTGAAAAGAAGGCGAGAAGACAAAGAAGAAGAAAAAGAGGAACCGTCGTTCGTGAAAGAAAAAAAAAGAAGAATTAGAATATTTTTAATGGTAATTTCGTAATATAATAGACAACTCTTTTTATTTAGGATATTTCCCATATTTTTTTTTTCAAAAATTTAGAAGAATATTTAAGTAATTATATGTAAATTGTAGAGTATTTGAATTATTAGTTCTTAATTTAATATGAGATTACCAAAATTTATAGCAACTGGTTGAAATCGGTTGATCAATGATTATACTTGAAAGGAAAAGAAAAAGTTGTTGGTAGGATTGGATTTCAGGTCGACGTAGTAGAAGTTGGTGGAACAACATGTGTCTAATTACTTATTTTTATTGTTAGAAGCTCATCTTATTCTTTGACATTATTGTTGAGTTTCTATATAATCATTTGTTTTTGCTGTAATCGTAAACTTCCATCGATAAAATTCAAACAAAAACCCTCCCCGTTATGGTCATGAAGTGTCGAAATTGTGCAAGTATTGGTATGGTCGGTTTTCGTTATGCTTCTATGTACTAATCATAAACTTCAATTGGGCTTTCTTTTCTCCTGAAATGCGTTAAAATCTCTATTATGATTTTTGAACGTAGGCCCAATAGGAACATCTCTACAAAAGAAAAGAAAAATCGTAAGGATTTGCTTAGTGACAAAGAACAAAACATTCATAAAGATTGCAACTTATTATATTTATTTGTCAAAATTATTGGCATATTTTATTTTTATGTGTCGAAAATTCTTTAGAAAGTTCAATATTCAAGGATAAGTATTTGGACGTTGGATTCAACCAACATTGTACCCCACAATTTTATGTGTCGAAAATTCTTTAGAAAGTTCAATATTCAAGGATAAGTATTTGAACGTTGGATTCAACTAACATTGTACTGGGATATAAATATGATTGTTGTAATATAATAGTCGGTTCCAAAGTGTACGATGATTAAGATTTTTCACACAAAATAAAAAATTATTTAATATTTAATTTTTTTAAACTAAAAGTATAATTTTAATATATGTAGTAATTTTTCAACTAACTAGAAATCAAAGAATACAAATGGTCAAAATAAATAAATAAAATATAATAAAAATTGAGAAAATGTTATTTTAACTTTGTAATTACCGAAAAATATTGATTTAACCTTGCACTTTGAATATGATTGATTAAACCCTCAATTTTTGTGGATTTTTGAAAAAACTTTTAATTTTGCGTTGACTTGGCTAATTGAATCTTATGATAATCCCAAATCAAAATTGTCTTTGAAATCGAAAGCCAAATTGGTTTTTGGAAATTCGATTCACTTTTTATATTTATTATGAAGAACTCTAAGCTTGATTTTTTTTTTTGCAAGAATGAGTTCAAATTTGTCGGTTTGAAATATTGTATTTGACATTTTTATATATTATTCTTGAGCTCGTTCTTGGAAAAAAAATCAAGCTTAGAGTTTTTAAGAACGAAGATAAAAAATGAATCGAACTTCTAAAAACCAATTTGGCTTTCGATATCAGAGATAATTTCGATTCGAGATTATCGGAAAGTTCAATTGGCCGAGTCAACGCAAAGTTGAGAGTTTTTTCAAAAGTCAACCAAAAATTAAAGGTTTAATCAACCACATCAAAAATTTAAGATTAAATCAACTTTTTCAATACTTACATAGTTAAAATAACATTTTTTCCAATAAACACTATATTAGAAATTGAAAATATTAAATAATTGAAAAAAAAAAAATTCCTAAAACATCATATACATTTTAGAACAGAGTATGTATTAAAATAACATATTTGACCTGCTATTTGATTTGAATCTAGTCACCAATTAATTTGTAATAAACATTGTGAGAAAAATGAAATAAAATTTTGGTGAAATATTAAAATATGAAATTTGGGATTAAAAACTCACACATCAGCATTGAAATAGCGGATTAAAAATACATAACCAACACTGATAAATATGACTGCAACACTAATCTCGATTTAAAAAAAACAAATTTGAAGCATGTTAGGGTTTATCTCCAAGATTTAGAAAATGGTTTAATGTAATAAATAATAATGTTCGCTTCTCTGTTCGAACGTGCGGATATATAATTCAATGCATGTGGGTCAAGTCAAGCCCACGTTATGGACTTCAATTTTTATTTTTTTGGTTACAAATAATGCATTTTGATTTTTTTGTAATTTATAACGTGTAACTTTGTCTTTCTCTTTGGTTGACTATAGTTTATATTATTATTTCTTATACAAACATCAGTACTGTTTATCGTTGATCAAACTAATTAACTGTTTAATTAGGGATTATTAAATTCAATGGTTGTACGGATTTTGATTTTACTGTATAAACAAAGAGAAACACTCAAGGATTTGAATATTAGTTAAAATTAAAATAAGTAAAACAGTTAATATTAATTAGAGCTTAAGAGTATAGTATTAAGATTTTAATTAAAAAAATTTAGTATGTGTGCAAAACCTTAAACATATATCATTATTAAACAGAGGAATTATTATTTAAGAAGTTAGATAGATGTACAATATTATTTATAATTTATAAAGTACCTAATTGTTTGATTAAACATAATCATTATAAAAATGATTGAATCTTCATGAAAAAACTTGTATTACAAAATTAAGAGAAACTACCCAATAAAAAAATAGGGAATATCATGGAAAATGTTATTTTTATATTTTTAATTATAGAAAATGCTTTTTTTTTGAACTTTGCACGAAAATCCTTTTTATATTTTAATTGTGAGAGAATTTTCCTTCTTTTTATGGCATTGAATTGTAATATTATTGTCCACAATGAATTGTATAAATGTCTACTGTAGACAACATTGTACGTTATATCTATGGTAGACTATATAAATATATATTGTAGACAGCAAATATATGTTCATCATAAAATTGATATATATATCAACAGTAGACAATATTAATGCCCACCGTGAACAATATTCTATATTATGTCTTTATACGAAATGTCTTATTTTTTCAAAAATAGATATTTGGTATAAGTTTTTTAAAAAGAGACATTTTGTATAATTTAATCCATAAAAGAACATTCTATTAAATTTTCTCAAAAAAATACCATTAATTATAACGTCTTTTGAAGTTAGTCGGTACCCAAAACTATTTCATGTAATACCAAAAAAAACATTTGTACCCTAAAGATATAAAATACAAGTATGGACCATGGCTTTTATATATACAAAAAATATATAAATCATTTGTATCGTCTAGATACAGCTCACTTTCGTTTGTCGTCTGCATTGTAAACGATTTTTCACTGAACGTACGGTCTTAAAGGCACGTTTCTTTCTGGATCCCTTACCAGATTTTTTTTGTTAATTGTTGACGTTGATAGAACACAAACTAAATCAAATATTTGGTTCACATAAATAAAAATAGACAATATATAGAAAATGCCTGTTCAAAATTATAAGAAATACTTCATTTTTATTTTTTCTATGAAATACACATTTTAAGTTTAAAATTATGAGAAGTAACCATTTTTAAGTTGTATAATTATGTTCACCATGAACAATTATAATGCAATTTTGTCTATTATATATATAATTCAATATATATGTCTACCGTTTATAATTATATTGTATTGTTGCCTATTATATATATAAATTTACTATATATGTCTATGATATTGTAGACAGACTTGTATTTTATATTCTTATTTCAAATATTATTTTTCGTGAAAAAAAATATTTTGTAGAAATTTTTGAAAAAATGTATTTTTTACAATTTAAATTTTAAAAGAGATATTTTGTATAATTTTCTCGTAAAAAAATTTAGTCGACCTTCGCACACAAGTTCAAACTTAGCCCCGAAAAATTGAAAAAAAGGTTTTTGGTAATTTGGTTTCAAAATTATGTTTAGTTATTTGTTTGTCGCTTGTATATTTGTTTTCTTCGTATTACGAAAATGCACGTGTGTCGAACACGAGTACCAGTCACTAACACGTCATAGCAGTACTACATTATTTGCAGAACTATGGATAAATTAATGGCTGTTACTTCCGTCCATATATTTTTTTGTGTTTATAAGTTCTCAACTTTTTTGAAGAGATTTATAATATTTTTTAGGCGTGTTGCAATTTACATATAGATTCTCATCGAATATTTAAATAGATTGAAAATATAGATTCATACTCATATAATAAGAGTGACAGAAAAAATATGACTTAATTTCGCATAGCAGAGAAATTAAATTTACGAACTCTTTAAAATTCTAAATCTATCTCCTACCACTTAACTACAAATGTTTTGGTGATGTCAATATTTTTTATTCTCTAGATTGTTCTAGTAATATAAAACTATCATTCCTCTTGGCTCATACAGTTTGGGAGATAAGAATAAAAAAGAGTAATTTAAGCTACGTTAATTATAGCTAGATTTGAGGTAAAAATTAGCTAAAAGAGAGAGATTAGAGCTCTGGCTAGTTGAATTAAGCTTGGTCGCTTCGACCGCACTATCCTTGTCCATTTGAATTATTTGATTTGGTTTTGGCTTTACTACTTTGCTTCTTGATGAGATGCATAATGAGGACCCAATTTCCTTTAATCCAATGATCAATGTCAACCACAATCTCTATAACCTAATATATCCAACTTTAAATGTGGAGTTGAGAGAAACTACATTAATGATGATCATATATACACCAAATATTGACCAGAGAATTGAATAAGTAAACAAACCCTTTAACAAACAAAAAAACCTATGGTGATTAACAATATAACTTTTAAACATAGGAATTTTGCAGAAATTGTCTAAGCAATTTTTTAATATATATTTAGTGATTGATAATATAAAAGATCATTGGGTTAATTATACTTATCCCAAAAAATTAAAGAACTTTACTTATGATTTTTTGTTAATAGTGAAGTAATTAGGATGTAAATCCTAGTTTTCGTGGATTTGGAGGCAACTTTTAGATATTTCTAAAAGAAATTATCCTCCTTTTCGCACAAACTAAAATTCAAACTGGTGACCTCTAAAAAATTTCTACTTAGAAAATTGTCAGTAAAATTAACTCTGATCTGTGTAATTTACGTATGATTTGTATGTTCCACAAACGTTTAATTCCCATTTTATTAATGGTATTTTTTTTTAATTTGAAAATGTAGTATATGATGTAGTTAACAAATAACAAACAATAAATAAATTGGACCAGTTTTGATTAATTTATCCATGTCCAGGTCAGGACCACTTATGGTTACCGTATCAGTTGTCTAGTTATGTGTCTTGTTGTTATATTTAGGATACGAGCACGTGCGTTGCATATCGTAATAACATATGAGTCCATAAATATACTGTTTTAAAAACACCTCAATATATATATATGATTATTAGTGTAGGCCATGGTCACAAAAATGCCTTGGACTGATTTAAAAAATATTGATCATGAATTAGATGAAATCAGGACTCAATAAACATGTTTATACGAGTGATAATCATTTTTGTGATTAAGACACAAGAGAACAAAAGCAGTACGATAAATCTCACCAATCATGTAGACCTCCAAGGCTCCAAAGTCCAAACCAAGATCTCATTTGATGCACAGTATGTCCGAATCTATGTTTCTGTAGAGTATTAGACTTTTAGCTAAAATTACATTAATACGATTTTAATAACTGAGATTAAATAGTTATTAACCTAAGCGGGTCATTATATCATCCTTAGGTATTTAAATATGTATATTTCTAGAATACCATAATATCATAATTAAAATCTAGTACTACCTAAAGAATCTATATGATTAATTTAATAAATTCGATATTTATGAGACAATTACACATATTTTAACCATCTAAATTATATGATTCAATCAAATAACTTTTCAATTTTTATTAACAAAAGTATTAGCGTTGATTGAATAATTTTATATCAATTTTGTGAAATGTGAATAAAATATAAAAATCAAATACAAAAGTTCATATTAAAGATTGTAATATAACCAGATAGATGATGGACTAGTGACCAACATCAAAACTTTTTCAAAAAGCGAGTAGTCAATTTTCGTAGTTTGATTCTTAGTTGACAGTTATCTTTTTGTCCTGATATATAGATTTAACATATATATAATTATCCTAACATGAACTTATAATTATGTGATCATTTTTTTTGTCAACAAGTAATCATTGAATTATTAAAATCTGATCTATAACCTAAATTCTTCAATTATAACATGGTGAAATTCGATTTTACCATCTGATATTAAATCAGAAGCAAACTAACTGAACTACATATTTCTTGGTAATCATTCATTAGATTAGATGATTAGAAGATAATTCTCATGGTTTTGTCTTAATATCCTTTCCCTATCTACTCTCAACTAATCACAATTTAACTCATTATAGTTCTAATAATATATTCAATAGATTTAATTAAATATAAAAATTAAAAATTTCTTTTTCAAAATTTTACTCTTTTATCATAGAAAAAAAATAAAACCAGAAAAGAAAACTAGTGTTTTTACTTACATAGTTTATTGTCTCAACTGAAATCTAATGTTTATTCATAAATCTGAATTTCAAATAGTACTTAAGAAGAAGCTTTTATATAAAAACATTATTACAAACATAGAACAAGTTTCAAAAAGATTACAAATAGTTAACTGCAACATCCTGGATTTAAACAATTTTACTGACCTGCAAGTTTGGGGAAATTGAATCCATTTCTCATTCTCTACTGATTTGCATTGGAAGTCTGGAAAGCTGCACATTTTTCTCATGAAATTCATCCCCAAAACCAGACCTCATTTGCTAAATTTTAGCAAAAAATCCGACAAATCTCTGTTCTTTTTCCGGTGGATCTGATTAAATTCTCTTTGACAGCTTAAATTTTTTGGGCAATTTGGAAGTTCCGTAATGATCTGGTCTTCAACAACAAAAGACAATCGAAAACAGAAGTCCTCTCATTAGCACTGAGTACAACAAACGAATGGGAAGATGCACAAATAGTATCAGAAGCAAATCGAAATCGAAGATCTTACCAAGATGCTGATCGATCTCAATGTTTCATGCTTTGTCTCTCAGATGCGGCCTGGAATGCAAATCGTCAAACATCAGGTTCGGTTTAGATCTTCAAAAATGACGAATCGCAGGTGACTTCAGGTCACCAAATCAACCAATTTGTGGTTTCCCCATTAATTGCGGAAGCTTTAGTAGATAGATCGGCTCTTAAGGATGCAATAGTGAAAGGAATACATAATTTGGAAGTTAGATCTGATTCACTCTCTTTGATCACGACCATTAACAATGGAGTGATCCCTTCGGAGATCATTGATATTCTGATAGATATTTCCTTTCTTTTCCCAGCCTTTGGCTCTATCTCGTTTAATTTTATTCCAAAATTAGAGAACGTCGAATCTGATTTTTTAGCTAAACACTTTTTATCCGAATTTATTTTAAACTGTGGTAGTGGCTGAACTTTTATTTAGTGAAGAAAAATTAATTGAAAAAAAAACAATTTTACTGGATGAAATAATGCATCAGATAACGTATCTAATAATATATTAAAAACGAATCTTAGGGTTTTTATAGTGTATCTTATATGCGATGGATCTCTAAACTTTGAGTCAAACTCCAATATTCAAACCTTTAAATTAATAATTATTGGCTTATGGTGACATCATATCGTTAAGGGATTAATTAGACACAAAATTATGGTGGATGCTAATTTCATTTCTATTTGATTACCCAAAATTGGTAAAGTACGAGACCACAAGCTATATCTCTAAAATGAATCAGCAGAGTTGACAAGTTTATCCTTTTTAAGCAAAACTTGCACAAGGTCTAAGTTGGACATTAACAAAAAGTCAAATAAAAGAAGTTTTGATCTTCAAATGGTTAATAATTTAATATATTTAGGGTTAGTTGTAGTAGCAAGCCAATAGCAGACTTTTTTTCAACAAACAATTACAGAAAATAATAAGTAGCCGAAATATCAAAACCTACAAAAATAATAAAACATAACATATTTTGTTTATATCATTTTGACAATCATAATATCTAAGTTTTTTTTTAACAATTAAATTTACAAGACCGTATCTATAGTATGAAAACCTATGCCATAATTTTTTTTTGTAATCTATTAGCGTAGTATAGATGAATCAAATCCTCTTACCTGAACAAGTAACTTGGCATCATAATATCAATCAAACTTATATAATTATAATCAGTTTAGATATCAATAGAAATGTTAAAATTTTGATTTATGTTGTGCGGTTTGGTTAACATAAAATAAAATCCGTTTCATTTTTTATCCTTCAACTAAAGGCCACTTGATTGATAAACATTAGTGTGAATTGACATATAACATTTATTTGCAACTATTATCAACTTATATTATCAAGCTTTATTATTGATTGGAGTAAATATTCAGATTAAATTACTTACAACTCGATAACTTTACACAAAGTAATCTTAGACCTCTAATTTCTTTAAAAATTTGTTTATGTAAAACCTTTTTCAACTGAAATAGCTCATATAGATTCAAAATGAAGTGCATTAACGTATATAGAATATATATTTGTATTTTAGTCATAGTTGAATTGTTTTTATCTGTCATATTTTTGACAGCTAATAGCTACAGTAAATATTCTTGTTTTTCCAATTACCATGGCTCAGCTAATAAATATATATAGGGGTATAAACTTTTAAATAAATTTAAATAGATGTACCTAACTTGGTAATGTCGCCAAAAGACAAAGACAGTTTTAGCAAAATACAAATCCAGTATTTTGTTACAAAAAGGTATATTCCTTATTTTTTCTAATTAAAATTTTATTAGTTTTTTAATATACTACTAAACTTTTTTAATATTCTACTAATTATATAATTAGTCCCTCCACCCTCGTCTTTGTCGCACTCATATAATCCCTCCCCAGTTCTCCCTCCCTCTCTCTCTCAAATACTGGTTTCTTTACTCTGTTAATCAAAGAACATTTTTTTCAGTTGAAAAAAGTTGAATCTTTTGTGAAAGAGAAAGAAATCCACAAACCCAATGCTTTTTGTTCTTCCGATAACTTCGATGGTCTTTGTTTCTCTAGCTTGGTTTGGGTAATTCGTAGGATTTTCCTTGGGTTTTGCGTAATTTAATTCATTAGTCTTTAACTGTGTACCGGTCGGTCCCACCACCTCTATAACGTGGAAAACATTTTCTTTTTTACTTAAAAGAATTTTGAAATTGGTTTTAGTTTCTCCATAGATGATGTAGTAAGCTTTGGGTCTTCAAAAAAAAACTCAACCTTATTGGGTTTTCTTTAGGAATTTCAATTGTGCATATATCACAAAAGAAAAAGTTTTTAACCTTTAATCGTTTGATACCTTTTTTGATTTGTTTATTAGTTGTTCAAAGTATCGATTTTTTTGACTCAAATTGGGATGCAGTACAGAGGTAGATGTTTGCCTTTTTATGTAAGTCGCATGTGTCTTGTGAATTCTCCTTGTTTAGTTCTCCTTTAGGGGTTAGTAGAATCAATCTTTCTTAGTTGAGAGAATTTCGATCTGTAGCGTAATCAATCGAATCCAAGTTACAATTGAAACCCCGTGATTCGAATTTGAGGCATATTAAGGTTGTTTTATGTCATCTGGGTGGTGAGGATCTGAGCTTTGAGGATATAGAGGAGATTTAGGGTTCTGGGTTTATATAGCAAAGAAAGGGTTTTGTGTTCTAAAGTATAAGAGATAGGATTTTTCTAGAAAAAGTAGAAATGTCGGCTAGACTAGAAGCATCAGTTGGTTGTACTGAGATTGATGAAGAGGGTGAAGAGAGAGGCAGTATGTGGGATTTGGATCAGAAACTTGATCAACCTATGGATGAAGAAGCTGGTCGACTCAGGAACATGTATAGAGAAAAGGTGAAATACAAGATTGCTGGATTAAACTTGTTTGCAGTTGTGGTGCCTTTTGAGTTGCTTTTTGAATCCAAACTCCGAAATCACCATGTTTTTGTCGAAATTCAGATGCCTCTAGTGTTCAGTTGTGTTGCTTATTGGTTGTTGTTTAGTTGCTTTTAGATTTCTGCTTCCTGTTGATTGGAGAAAGAAAGAAAGTGACATAAAGAGTATGAATTTTAGTTGTTTGGGAGATATAATGTAGCTTCGGTTTTGTTGCAGAAATTCTCGGCGTTTTTGATGCTGCAGCTTTCGTTTCAGAGTCTTGGTATTGTTTATGGAGATTTGGGAACTTCTCCTCTATATGTTTTCTACAATACATTTCCTCGCGGAATCAAAGACCCTGAAGATATCATTGGAGCTCTATCGCTAATCATCTATTCCCTCACTATCATCCCTCTCCTCAAATATGTTTTCGTTGTTTGCAAAGCAAATGACAATGGTCAAGGTAGTAATTACATTTTAAGAGTTCTTAGATTCTCATTTGTTTTTTGGCTATGTGTATTGTGTTTTTTGTTAAAACTATCTCTTGTTTGTTGAGTAGGTGGAACATTTGCTCTCTATTCTTTGCTCTGTAGACATGCTAAAGTGAACACAATTCCAAACCAGCACCGTACCGATGAAGAGCTTACAACTTATAGCCGCTCTACATTTCATGAGCAGTCTTTTGCAGCAAAAACCAAGAGATGGTTAGAGAAAGGTACCTCTAGGAAAAATCTGCTACTTCTTCTCGTTCTTGTCGGGACGTGCATGGTGATTGGTGATGGAATCCTTACTCCTGCCATTTCGGGTAATATATCATTCAATTATCTCCTAAAATATATATATTTTTGTGTTCATTTAGTTTCAGTCATTTAACACTGTAAACAGAAAGTATTTCATCGTGTTGAGTTTGTTGCAGTTCTATCTGCTGCCGGTGGGCTGAGAGTAAACCTTCCTAATCTAAACAATGGTAATAGATACTACGTTATATCTCTTTTTTGTTTTTTAATGTGCCTACTTATGTGACTGTCGATAATTGATCAATATAGGTTTTGATTGTTGTTGTTACAGGTATTGTTGTTGTTGTTGCGGTTGTGATATTAGTGAGCTTGTTTAGTGTACAACATTATGGAACAGACAGAGTTGGCTGGCTTTTCGCACCCATTGTATTTCTCTGGTTTCTCTTTATCGCAAGTATTGGTATTTACAATATACAGAAACATGATTCGAGCGTTTTGAAAGCTTTTTCCCCGGTTTATATATATCGATATTTTAAAAGAGGAGGTCAAGAGCGTTGGACCTCGCTTGGAGGCATTATGCTTAGTATCACAGGTAAAAAAACTGATCAAATGTTTATCGATATCTTTATCTTATTGCCGTTTTTGGTATTCATTCTTTCTTGTTATGTCCATCAACTTTCAGGTATTGAAGCTCTCTTTGCGGATCTATCACATTTTCCAGTCCCAGCTGTGCAATTCGCTTTTTCTGTATTTGTCTTTCCTTGCCTACTTTTGGCATACAGCGGACAAGCTGCGTACCTCAGAAAGTATCCACATCATGTGCAAGACGCGTTTTATCAATCCATTCCAAGTTCGTTATGTCTTTTTATCAACTTCAGTTTTATCACTGGATATTTGTGGACCATAACTTCTGATGAAAGTTTCTGTTTTTGGTTTTTTTGTTGCAGAAAATGTATATTGGCCAATGTTCATAATTGCAACCGCTGCTGCAATAGTTGCAAGCCAAGCCACAATATCAGCTACTTTCTCGTTGATCAAGCAAGCTCTCGCTCATGGATGTTTCCCAAGAGTTAAAGTCGTGCATACTTCTCGGAAATTCCTGGGCCAGATTTATGTTCCTGACATCAATTGGATCCTCATGATCCTTTGCATAGCTGTCACTGCCGGATTCAAGAACCAAAACCAGATAGGAAACGCTTATGGAACTGCAGTTGTGATCGTCATGCTTGTGACAACGCTTCTCATGATGTTGATCATGATACTCGTTTGGCGGTGCCACTGGCTTCTAGTCCTCGTATTTACATTTTTATCCCTCTTCGTGGAATGCACTTACTTCACTGCAGTGCTCTTCAAGATCAACCAAGGCGGGTGGGTACCGCTCGTCATTGCAGCGGCATTTCTAATGGTCATGTATGTGTGGCATTATGGAACCCTCAAAAGGTATGAGTTTGAAATGCATAGTAAAGTCTCCATGGCTTGGATTCTCGGGCTTGGTCCTAGCCTTGGTCTTGTCCGTGTTCCCGGAGTTGGTCTTGTTTACACTGAGCTAGCAAGCGGAGTCCCTCACATCTTCTCTCATTTCATCACAAACCTGCCGGCAATACACTCTGTCGTGGTTTTTGTCTGCGTCAAGAACCTTCCCGTCTACACAGTCCCCCAGGAAGAACGGTACCTTGTGAAGAGAATCGGACCCAAAAACTTTCATATGTTCCGCTGTGTCGCAAGGTATGGATACAGAGACTTGCACAAGAAAGACGATGACTTTGAGAAACGGCTCTTTGAAAGCCTTAACCTCTTTGTTCGCCTCGAATCAATGATGGAAGGCTGCACAGATTCCGATGATTACAGCATCAGCGGAAGCCAACGGCGGCAGCAGCAGCCGAATGATGAGCTCGGGAACGGGAATGGGAACGAGAACGAAAGTAGGAACATGTCGACATTTGATACATTTGATTCAATAGAGTCGGTTAGAGTTCCGTCGGGTGGAACAAAACGGACGAGCCACACTGTGACGGGGTCAAGCCAGATGAGTGGAGGGGACGAGTTGGAATTCATAAAAGAGTGTAGAGACGCAGGAGTGGTGCACATAATGGGGAACACAGTGATTCGAGCTAGAAGGGAGGCAAGGATTTACAAAAGGATAGCCATTGATTATGTGTATGCATTCCTTAGGAAGATCTGTAGAGAAAACAGTGCCATTTTCAATGTTCCTCAAGAGACCCTTTTGAATGTCGGCCAGATTTTCTATGTTTAATAATGCAAATAAATCATGTAGAAAAGTAGGCATGATTGATTTAATTATATATAGATTGAAGCTGTTTAAAGAAATAACAAAAATCGTGGTTAATTGAATGATTGCACCTCAAAATTTACATGTGAATTTTTTCTTAACTTGTTTAAAAGTAGAAAATTTGGTTAAGTGGCTAAATCCTCGAATCTTGCAAGTCAAGTTATACTAAATTTTCGAATGTTTGACCCAATATCCAAAATTCGATACTTGCGAAATAACTCAAAAATCTGAATCATACAAACTGATAATAATGACGCAAAACCTACAGTAAAAAAAAGCCAAAGTACTGTCAAGGCCAACACAATGTTGAGTCCAGCCTCCACCGCCTCCTCCTCCGCAGCTGTAAATTCTGCCGCCTTGAATACTCGCTCCGCTCAGTTTCTCTGTGGATATATTCGCCGGAGTACCTCTGCTCCTTTTCGGCTCGACCAGTCTGTGAGTTCTTCTCTCCTCTGTTTTTGGATGCCTTCTTCTTATTTCGTGTTTTTTGCTGAACATTTCATGGTTTATAGTGTGATTTTCTGTGAGCAGGTCCACTCTATCTCCCTGCATCCCAAATTCTTTAACCATTCGATCCATGGCTGAGTCTCAGACAGCTACGAAGAATCCGCCTCAATCCTCGGAGTTTTCCAGTTACTTTCAAATTTTCAACTCCACTTCAATTTCAGAAGTGGATTTTTTTTTTGTGAAGAATCGTTTTTTTAAATTAAAAAAAACTTTAATCTTCTGGGTTGTTTTATAATTTGGAATTCAGGAAAAAAGCAAGCTTTGATATCTTTGTCTGATAAGAGAGACTTAGCTTCTCTTGGCAATGGTCAAGACTTGGGGTAATTTTCCCAGCTTTTCAAATACTGTGCTCTTCAGGAGATAAAAATCAGATCTCTCTTCTTATTTAACTGGTTTTTTTTCTTCTTTCCTTCAATTGGATTGTTAGTTACACCATTGTTTCGACTGGAGGAACTGCTTCTGCTTTAGAGAATGCTGGTTTATCAGTGACTAAAGTAGAGATGCTTACTCATTTCCCAGAAATGGTGAGTATCTCTTAAACCTCACATCTTTATTGTTTCAAGTTTAATCTTTTCAATTCTGTGTGTTTCCAAGTTCATAACTTGTTGAGGTTTCATGGGAATGTGGCTTTCTGAATGATGTTATGATTTTCTGGTTTGTCAAAGCTCGATGGTCGTGTGAAGACATTGCACCCAAGCATATATGGCGGTATACTCGCTAGAAGAGATATGAGGCCTCATATGGAAGCTCTTGATGAGCATGGAATAGGTTGGGGGTTCTGTTAACATTTTGATTTGGTTCTGAATGATTTTGTTTATGACTTTATGTTCACGCTGACTTTCATTTATTTTCTAGGGACATTTGATGTGGTGGTTGTCAATTTGTATCCCTTTTATGATAAAGTTTCTGCTTCTGGTGAAATTAGCTTCGAGGATGGAATTGAGAACATTGATATTGGTGGTCCTGCTATGATTAGATCTAAAAAAACGATCAAGGGAAGCTATCACTCAGACAAGTTGGAGGCGGCTGGTTAGCTCAAAACTCAGATGACTTAACTCCAAAAGACATAAGTTTC
Source organism: Lepidium didymum (assembly GCA_963920545.1). NCBI lineage: Eukaryota > Viridiplantae > Streptophyta > Magnoliopsida > Brassicales > Brassicaceae > Lepidium > Lepidium didymum. The sequence goes on along the minus strand of OY986993.1, from coordinate 20,093,347 downwards.
AATGTTGTCTCGGATAAAAACCCGACTGAAACTGAACTTGATGATGCCAAATTTGCTTGGCTTTGTGTCAAACATGTCAAGAGCAATGCCATTGTAATAGCAAAGGTTTGGCCTTTTCTTTCTCCTCTGGTTACTTATCATCGAACTTCGGTTTGATAAAATTGTTTTCTTAATTCTCTGTGTTGTGTATAAAGAACAATTGCATGCTGGGAATGGGAACTGGACAACCAAATCGAGTAGAGAGCTTGAGAATAGCTTTTAGGAAGGCAGGTGAAGAAGCTAAAGGAGCTGCATTGGCAAGTGACGCATTCTTTCCATTTGGTATTCGAAACAATCTTTTTCTATCTCAAAATGAATTTCTTTTCGATATTAAAATGGTTGATACTAATGGTTTCTTCTTAAAAATGGAATCAGCTAGGAAAGATGCGGTAGAGGAGGCATGTGAGAAAGGGATAGGAGTGATAGCAGAACCAGGAGGAAGTATGAGAGATCAAGACGCCATTGATTGCTGCAACAAGTATGGAGTCTCTTTGCTCTTCACTAATGTTAGACATTTCCGCCATTAGATATAGAAATGATGTTTAAGAGATTTTGAGCATATAAAACATTCACTAGTAGATCCTGAAGAAAGTATCTCGACGACAATAAGAGTGGGAGATGATGTTGTAACGTTTGAAACCTAATGATCATGACTTTATGAGAAATTCTGAATCTCACAAAAACAGATTAAAGTTATAGGCTCTTTTTGTATCCGACATAGAAAGTTTTTACTTCTAATCCTTTGTTATATTTTGGGTCGTACTCAGCCTTTTGCAGCATGGAAATTGACAATCTTCTGATGGATGTTTGATTATAAACTCTTGGACACATTTATATTCAACCTAGTAACTTCAAAAAGTCCTAACTCTTAAAAAGAGTTTTATTAAAAGGAAATTTGGGGATCCAATTTCACTGATGTCACCTTTAGACTTTTTGTGATGTTTTCGTTTCGGATTTTTCTATGTAAGAGTAGAATTAAGCTTAACTAAATTTGTTAGACACAGTGAGACAACCCCAAAACTAATGCCTTAAAACATAAAAACCAACAGAAACATTTATTACATAATATGTTACAAATGGATACAAAACGCCAAGACCTCTTTGACTCTTTCTCTCATAGAAAGATTTAAGTCAATATACAAACACCACAGCCGGAAAAAGAAAAAAACTAAAAGCAAAAACAAAGCACATGAAAATGAAAAAAAAAAAAATCTTGTAATACCCCAAAACAAAAACGATTAGAGGGAAATCTCACAAGGAGCATGAAACGTTCTTCCACGACAAATGGCTTCAAGGTTTTCTCCAGCGTACGAGCATAATGGTGAAACCTCAACTCCTAATTTCATTTTAATTATTATTTGCATATGCATAAGATAAATATATATATTCATAGAGAAGAAAATTGTTTTGGGAGAGTTACCAGTGGCATATAAAGGCACAGAATGTGTTAGGAATCCACCAGCTGCAATAACCCAACGTGTGTGTAGTCTTAATACCAAAAGCCTTGCACTTTCCGGTGTATCGAAATTTGAACCATTCACATTCTTCACTGGTGCAAACTCTTCTTCCCTTAACACCTGCAACATTGCTCAATCCAGTTTTTGGTATTTGGTTTTTGGCTAGTGTTTTGTTTAAAAGATTTGGTATTTGTACCTCAAAGAGTGCGGCTGAAGGAGCATATGGAAAGGAATCGAAAATGAATTGTTCTAGTTTCAGTCCCATTGTGTATCCATTCATAGATGGTATCTTCTTCTCTGCCAAATGATAGCTGCCAAAAGAACACTTTTAATAACATTTTTCATTACAGGGTTTGATTGTATTGTGAGGAGCTTACGTACATGCTGTCTTTTTCTAGGCCGGTCGCGACTTGATTAAGGAAATCTAATGTGAACATGTGTAAGCAGACCTGATAAAAGAATTAAAAACAAGAAACCTTTCATAAGCTTTTGGCATGAGTTGCGGAATTCATAAGAAGAACAGAGAGAAGAGAAAGGAGTTTTACGTTACTCCAGCAATATTGAAGACGTCCCGTCCGTTGATTAATAGCAGAAGCCATAGACTGGTCAAGCTCACTGTACTCAACTACTGTCAACGGTCCACCTTTTCCTCTTCTAACAAATACTCCTACCTGTTCTTGGGGATATGCCTAATTTTTACAACCAAGAGAAAGTAATAGAATCATGAAGATGCAGTTTAAATCTTAAAAATATTTCTGAACCAGTGAGAACTTGTAGTCTTAAATACCTTCCGCACAACTTTTGCAGCCGAAGCTGCCCCTTTGTCAATAAAGTATCCCAGAAAAGTAGGATCAGCTACTCGAACCTGCTTTCGAAAATTATTATAACCAAGACAGCGTTGAGAAAACCAAGCAAATGTAAGGACTCAAGATTGTGCTAGAAATCTAACCAGGACATTGTCAACGCCATAGCAATCGACGTATTTAATCCCCCTAGAAGCCATATCCTCTAGTAACCTTGAACACTTTAGTGCTATATAATCGCTGATCAGAATCAGGATCGGTTTGAAAAGGACATATGTAAAGTAAAGAACATAATGAAATTGTAGTAAATTTACCTGCATAGACTCCTCCATTACCATCTGGAGCTTTAGCTAGCTGTTAAAGATTGGTAAATAAACTCGTAAAGCTGCTATCTTTACAAACTAAGATAACAGAAGTTAAGAAGTAAAGACTGCATGACATATTATTGTACATACACTAAAAGGTGTCTCCATGATAAACTTTCCATCCTTTGTAATGCAAGGCAAAGTACCTTGTTGGAAAAAGCTGATCTGTAGCAGAGTGATGAAGATTTGGTCTCAGACAAAAAGGGAGCAGCATCAAGGAAAGATAAAACGAATAAGAAGCATCTTACTTGATCTGGTTCAAGGCCAAAGTATTTGTGACTCGAGAAGTATTTTCGTGTCGCCTCATCAGTAAATGGACTAGTCATAATATACCAGTGTATTGTAACTGGGCGAGTTGGACCTAAAGGTAAAATTTTATTCGGAAAAGAATGTCAAATCTGGCGTAACAGTACATATTCGTTGGAATGTAGAAGAAGTTATGAGTCTCACCTTCGCTCACTACTTGAGCAGCAAGTCGTTGGATGCATAATATTCTCTCTGCTTGAATCTGGAAGAGCGATTTCCCTGATGGAAGTCCGATATCTGAGATGGAAGTAATTACTATGGTAAGTAACCGAATATATAAACACCAAGAAGCCTAGAGTCTCAATAAAAGCTAGATTGCATTCTGCTAAAAGACATACGGTTAAAGTAATGCAACGACCTAGCTTATTCACAGCTAACAAAGAATCAGAGTAATCCTAAAATGCTGAACATATGATGCATCAGATTTGCTATGATGATTCGCATATGCATTCTAATGAAGCAAATGATGATAATAGTAGAAAAGAGACTTTTAAAATGTCGTTCCGAATTTCACTATAAAGAAGATATTACAGAGGAAAAGCATAACTAAATTGAGAAGTACTCACTGAAACATCCTTTTGGATCTGAGATTCCAAGCCTTGTTCCCTGCATTAGTTTCACAATAAACCCGTGTTCATTATTAAGTCACTTGAAGATAATACTAAACAAAAAACTACATTGTGGATAACTAACAAAAGAAAAAAAAAGTTAACAAGAATCTATGAAAGACATTATCAAGTGAAGAGTTTCTGAAGATAAGTATTCCTCAAGCAACTCATTCTGAAATCAGAATTTTTTTTAGCCTTCCTTACTTACATCACACGAAACAGAGCATCCTAATGTTATAAAAAAAAACCATATGTATAAAAAGTTTACGGAATCCTAGAAAGCATCTTTCAGATCACGTGATCATCATCCATTTGATTTCTTATAATTAAGCAGAAGGTTTCTCCTAGAAATCGTCATTACTCAACTTATCTATAGAAATTAAAATCCAGCGACAGAAATTTGCTTCAACTTAATAATAATGGCTGGCCAATATTACAAAACCAATTATGATCTCTATTATTAACTCTCGCTACTTATCTAAATAACACTTTATTTCCATTTTTTTTTGTCAACGGCAAATAATATGATGGGCCACAACTGGCCGGCCCATTAACCAAATTCCTACATAATACAGGTGGTGGGACTCGATCCCGGATACAGGTGCGCCTTGCCATTTTAGTAGACTTACCAACTGCCACTGGACTAAAGACCACTTGCCACTTTATTTCCATTTTAGATTATAACAATAATATAAAGTACAAAGATCACACTAAAGTCGTATCATCTATTTTTATTATAAGTTAGGTAGGAGCATTATTCCAAAACCACTTCTCAATTATCAACGAAGAGAATCATTTAGCACTCTAATCAATTCTTTGAGTACCTACTTAAATTATATAATACTGAGTAATTAATTAGCATCAACACAAAAGCTTAAGACAAATTGCATTATTGAATTTACCTGTCCACCAGATAAAAGCACCACACCTAATTTGCCTTCATAGATCGTCTTTAATCCCATTTTCCACCATTTTTCTCTATCTTCCACTGTTCTTCCATCAACTGTAGATACCCAGTTTTCCGGCACCGGCTCTATCGCCGCCACCGGCAAACCTAAATAACCGAAACAGAGATTTGATAAATATATTGAATCCAAATGACAATGCATGTAGTTTAATGAAGAAAAACACAAATAGATTAAAACCTTGAGAGTGAAGTGAGCATCGGATGATTCGATCTATTCTTGGAAGATCCAAATTCTGGAAAAATTAAGCAAAAATAGCAAATCAGTTCAAAGTATGAGTTATTATCATCACTCACAGTGTCTCAGTTAATTCCCTAAATTCAAACTTAAACGAATCTAAGATCCGAATCTCATCAACAAATATGAAATTTCCTCACGCGAAATCCGGAAAAAAAAAAAAAGCGAAATCGAAATGACACCTCAATATCTCTGACGAGAAAATCTTTCTCGTCGGGTGAGAGTTCATCCCAGAGAGCGAAAATATCTTCCTGGCCATAATCCTTCAACCTCTCAACCAACGCTTGACGCGGAGAAGTAGCCATTGGTGGAGGAGAAACAACCGCCGCGGTGGTGGTCGTCGTCGTAGCTGATGTTAAAGCAGTTGCTCCATTCTCTCTCTCCATCGACGGTTCTCTCATTTCTGGATCTCTAAGAAACGGAAAACTGAATCGATTTTGAAACCAGATTAGTGGATTTGAGACGTTTGGCTTCTGTTTAAATGGAAGAAAGTTAAGAATAATAAAAAGCCAAATCGAAAGAGAAGGTTATAGCACGAGGGGAGTAAACAGTGGCGAAGAAGACAAGAATCAAAACACAAATCAAATCGACGTGTAACAACTGGATTATTGTGAATTTACGATTTACCCCTTTTTTGGTTAAATCTCATGCATCCTGTCAGAGTTCCCCGACAATCTGTTTGTTGCCTTGCCCCCTCTTCCTTACCCAGCGGGTTTCCATTTCCTGAAAAATCAAAATTTAATAAATAAAAATTATTCATCTTATTATAGATCCACGTTAGAAAAAAACGTTTTATTATAGTTCTCAGACTAAAGTCAAGATGATTTTTAGATTTGGATTTGCATAAATAATTTTTTTATTTGCATGAATAAACTATTGCATTACACATTATTGGTCTTAGATCTCATTATCCAATACTGAAAAATACGATTTATAGTTGTAAAAATGTCCTAAATTGTAGATTCATAATATATGCATCTATTTGGTTTATATATTGAATATTTTTATTTATTTATAATATGAATGACCGACATATATGGGAACTGTTGGTTGCGTGATGGAAAATTAAAAAACGAGTGAAAAATGTATGGGCAATTGAGTCGTATTTATGAAACTAAGGTGCTATTTTATGGGTTGGTGGAGTTCATAGGATCTATAAGCACATAATACATGCCAACAAAATTTTACTTTGTATAATTATAATTCGCAAAAGGTTTTTTTTTTTTGTGGGTTGCAACTTTTTTAAAAATCATGGTCACGACTAAAAGTTTATACGTCGTCTGACTATATCTGAGTCACTAATTTTTTTGATACTGAGTAGCTTTGTGATACTGATATATATTGCATCTAACATGGTCGATCAATTAAACACCCGGACGAACTAGTTCTACTGACAATACTCCAAGTAAGAGAATTTGAGCGATCATCAGTTCGAGTTTAAGTTTGTGCGGTAAGGAAGGATATTTCCAAATGAAATTTAAAGGTTTTATTTGGGTCCACGGTGACTAGGATTTTGATTCGACTGTTAAAGAAAAAAATCGTAACATATATATATATGTATATATACATTTAGACTTTTACTGATGGTTCATTAATATACAGTTAGTTGAGGTTGGAAAAATTGGACAAAGGTACAGATCGAGGATGGTTGAGTTGCGGCCTCTAGGCTCTGTAGTGCACCCAACATTACTTTATAATTAACAGAGACAGCTAAACGAAACTATGATAATAAGTTCAATATATAATCATTAAAGTAAAATTTTAAATTATTATTCTGAACTTATGGTTTCTGAACATTGGACCATCATTGTTTGCAAAAAAAATAAAATAAAAAATAAGTTGGGCCATCATTTCATTCGGTCAGAGACTTATAATCGACTAATCATTGCTTTTGTTCATTATCAACAAATAATTATAAGAATAATATCGCATAGAAATGTAACCAAAAGATAGAGCTGGTCACATGAGTTCAGAAATTTGGTAAGTTGATTATTAAATTGTTACATCAATCTTAGTTAAGCCAATGGGTCACAATCTAGTTTGTTCTAATCAAATTTAGCCAGCTTTAGTGATATATACTAGAAGAAAAATTATAATTACAGATTAAATTTGTGAATTCTTTTATGGACTTATGACGAATTTTGACAGAAAACAGACCAAACTAAATCCATCAAAGTTCCATCAGTGTTTTCTAACAATTTCTTTTGTCACAAAATCTGTTAGAAATACGTTCCAAACCCGTGAATTTTTTTAAAAAACTTATCAAATTCGTTAAAAATATCTGTATTTTCACTTGCAGAATATAAATGCGTTGTTAGAAAACATATGCTTTTAATGGATGTACGAAACACTAATTCATGCAATTTTATTGAATAACATGAAAATTAGATATACACACTTTTTGTTTGATAAATACATGCATTATTTTTAGCCAAAAAGGAATTGCACAGACTGGGAAGCTCAATGGAGTAAGAGGCTGTGGGAGAGATGTTTATTTATTTATTTCAGAAACACAATATTTCTGTTTGTATATAAAAAAATCTTATTTTACTAAAAATTGGTATGTAGAAAATGAAAAAATATAATATAGTCTTAAGTTAATTTTTAAAAGCTAAAATTTGCTTTGGACCACAAAATTGCTTTTGATTCATAGCACCATGATTTGTTGGACCAATCTATAAGTTTTCACATACTAACATAATAATGGGCACCTTGAACTTTTTTATTGTGCAATTAGAAATAGAAACAGCCCGTGAAAGAGCTTCTTATGGTGCGATTAAATTAAAGAGAAAGATTAACGTAAGAATACCGAGATCAAATTGATTCTTGAATTGATATCATAAAATGAGAAGAAAGAGAGTTGACAACTCTCAAAGTTACATTCTTATTCTTAGAAAATCCATATTTATACTAAGTTCCAGATGGACTTCATTAATTTTCATCTGAAATTACATCCGAAATTAATTGCATTCTTGTAGTGTTTAGGTTCAAAAATAACATCAGATGTAGAGAAGGTGGCCGTTTTGAGTCACTCTTTCAGTGATAGGTGTGATTTATGCAAATAACCAATCAATAACCAAGTATGAAGTAAACTGTAAGAGGCCTTCTTTGGGACAATAACTGAGGGTTGATGTTGGATTCTCTGACTGGGAGACAGAAACAGACTCAGACATGAACCTTTTAGTACTTGGTCCCAAAAGGAGACATGAATATTTATTTCATGCATGAATGGGCTTATGAACAATAACCAAAGACCAATGGGTTTACAATACTTAATTTTATAAATGGCCTAAATTTTCTCTTCCACTAAGGTTTTCAAGTAATTTTTAAACTAGAATCACCAATTGAATTGTTTCCATTTAACTTTTTGCCATTAAAAAAAATACATATGAGGCTATTGTGTTATCGATTGGTTATTGACTATAACCAAAGGGTCAAATATAAAATGATAATGAATTTAACAAAAAGTCAACCTCAGAAAATTTGGCCACTCATTTTTTATATATTATTATTTATTAAAAGTATGATAAATAAAGAAAAAAAGATATCGCACAAGACAAGAAACTTTTGGAGTGGAATTGGACTCGGATTAAAAGGAATGAATTTCTGCTAAAATAAATAGCGCACCAAGAAACCATAATAAATTAATTATACAGGCGTGATTATTGATTAATACTTTAAGTTATCTTTTTAAAAACGAAAAGTTAGAGAACCAATATGGAATCCAAACCTTTTTTTCTTTGGCTAGGTTTCGTGTCACCAAACAAGCAAGCACCAAATTTAAACTTAATATACATATTTTTAATATTAAGTACATGATAAAGGAGTTTTAAAAAAAAAAAACCAAAAAACATATATCAAATACATGAAAATTCACACATGATCATCTCTTCTTTGCGTGTCTATACTCATATACCATTTGGTAGCTTTATGTGATGGTCTTCTCGGAAATTCAATCAACCCGAATTGGACCATAACCATTCACACTCTACTGTATCATAAGTCTTCTCTGCTGGATTCAGTATTCCTTAAGTGCTATATTCAGTCAGTTATATATAATATTTGGCGAGATCGGAATTTGAGGATTCATGGTAAGCAAGATTTGACAGTTCTAGTTCTCACGCATACTATTGATAAAGTCTTACGGAAGTGTATCTCTTCATTGCGAAATCATATGCGAATAAGAGTTCTATTTATTCTTTTAGAATAGTAGTTGGTTATTGGTTTATTCAAACTATTTTTCACTCTTGTAAATATTTATTTTGTTAATAAATTTAAAATTTCAAAACAGAAAAGAATATTCGCATATGATTTCTAATTCGGAAATTTGGAACTCCCCAAAATACATATAATATATTAAATTGCCTCTTACTTTTGTTATGAAGAAAAGATAATAATGTATTAATCAATAATCACGCTTGCATATTTAATTAACATATCCAAGTTAATTTAATATATTTGGTTTGGCATCATGTGTCTACTTTTTATAATAATTGGACTAAAAAAAAGAATTAATAGAAATAAACCCTATTGCTCTTTCTAAACCTTCTTTTTGAGCCCTAGGTTTTGTTTTGTGCTTACTTATATATATTATAAGAATCCCAAGTCTTAACACGATGGTAATGATAAGACATGCAGGTAAAAGCAATCAAATAAATGTGATCTAAATCACCTTCTAATTTAGTTTAGTCTTAATTTTTTTTCCTTTATTCACGCAAAATATTATATATACATATATATAATTTATATGTTTTGTTTTATTATCAGAAATTTTGGTATTGATAAAACAAAATAGGAAAACTTTTGGTCGGCAAACTAACATCTTTATTAAAGGCAGGAGAGCAAAAGAACAGAGTTGGTCAATCCTAATGTGGCATTAGGAATCAATCAAATAATTGGCTTCTCTCAATATATATCAACTCAAAAGAAATTATTTGAAAAGGAGACGAAAGATGTTTGATATATTGATTGTATAACACAGTTAAGCTATAATAGTTACCGTATAAGAGTGGCTAGTGACTACAGACTCGTTCACGTAGCAACAATTAATATAGTTCTTTTGTTGGCCTAACTTGGCAATTGACAGATTGTGTGGTTTATAGGTTGGCTCAAATTCCAAGTCCGTCTTTTGCATGTAACTTTTGGCAATATATAAGGTCTGACATCGTGTGAACAATAGGTACAGTTAGAAAAAAATGAGCGGTTTGAAAGTTGTTTGAAAATAAGAGATTAGAGATTAGAGATAACGGTTGGTAAAAAAGATAACAAATTTCGTTTGAAGATTTTAAGGTTGATTGGTGATACTGTAAAAGTTACGTGATACAAACCAGAGTCATTTCCAAACACATATAACTCTATTTCAAAAAGATTGTTCAAACTCTCATATATATGTTTTACACTAGTTGGTTCCAAAATATGGTCATAATCCTTTTAAAATATGGAAATAAGAGTGATGTAGTGAAACCTAATATCTCCAAAACATAGATTAGCAATCAAGTAATGAGGTTTGACTCTTTAAGTCTTACTAATATATAAAACATTTGACTACTAGCTAATAATTGGTTCATATGCTATCAATTAATTAGTTGTGATCTACACGTCGTATAGTCCACAATTTGAGTCCTACTATATAAGTTATTTGCTTAAATAGAATTTTAACTGATAATAATATATTTGAAGATCGGTCTAGTTGCCAAGTTCATATAGAAGTCAAACACAAATTCAATTTGGTGTAAGACATTTGCGATCGATTAAAGACATATAAAACTAAATGTAATATAAAATGTAGCTTAGTGGACATGCCCCACTCCTATATAATATTGTCACCACCACTGATCGTATCATATACACTTTATATTCTCTAATATACATATCCTCTAGACTCTTAAAAACCAAACAAAAAAGCAGAAGCTAGCAAGAATAAAACTATTTTTTGAAGAAGGGAAAAATGTTAAGAGAAGAATGTACACCGAGTTCATCATGGTGGGAAGATGTTCAACATCATGCAAACTCCATCAATTCGACGTCGTTTTACCATAAGAATAGTAATAATAACTCCAACACAAACGTTGAAGAAGATAATCTCTCGATATCGACCGTTAATGCTTCAAGTCGTTTGGAGTTAACCGGTGAATCCTCCAATCATCTCTCGGCTCAAAATCAGCCTGCTTCTTCCTCTGATGAGTTGCTTCGAGATCATGCTGTCTCTTCTCATAATCATCTATGGAGTCTTGCTTTCTTGTAAGTACATATATACTTACAACTATATTCATCTTTGAGTTGTTTGTTCTTACTTGAAATCAACAAAAGTTGTTGTAGATTCAAAGTTTTTGTTTGAAGTTTAAAGTTTTACTTAATATTTATTTTTTAAAATTTGTTTGTTTTTCTAAAGTGGATAATTTTAGACCTGAAAAAATAGAAATAAATAAAAAAATATTAAAAACAAAAGAGAGGTCTAAAAGTTGAGTTTATAAAAGTGATCTTAGTAGGTTCTTTTGAATTATTGTTCCCCAATAAATGATTTAACGTTTGATTGGTTAGGGTAAGCCTATAATTTTGAGCTTATGATTCACTTTTTTTTATAGACCAATCAAATTAAGATGTAGTTTATTGTTATATAAAAATAAGAAGTTGTAATTTGTTAAAACTCTAGTATTTAAAAAAAAACACTTTTAGTTAAAGTATGATGTTTTTCCATCTTCTAAATATCTTTTTAATGACATTACTTTAAAAATTATAAACAAAACGTAAAACGCAAACAACTATTATTAGTTAGTATATTTTCATCTTTTTCTTTTCTAATACGATTGTGCTATGAAATTAGGTAAAAGATTGGTAATTCCAAATATTTCGTGTGTATAAAAAAATTAAACATCTTGCAGATAGATTAGTAAATTATGAGTTTAGTTTACCATAAGAATTTAATGCTTTTGATATTCAACCAGTTGTAGTTCAGTCGTTAGTGCTAGAAGTTGTCGATGGTTTGTCTCATCTTTGATACGTTCGTTTCTAGTTTATTCTTTGATTTTGAATAAATTTGGAAATTTTTCTCCCGTTTTTCGATTAAAAAAAAATCATGTATGTTTTTACACTTTCTGACAAATATTTTTATGAAAATTTCATATTTTGCATATTTACCTAAAGTTTATCATATATTTAGATAACACTTTGATAATAATATATACAAATGGACAGGCCTGGTAGAAGCTTAGGAGATCAAATGATGGATCAACATCAGCACATAACATCTTCAAGAAATTCATCAACAACATCAAAATTACCATTCGAGCCACCATGCGATAACTCCAAGAACAGTTGGATCTACGACACAAACCAAGTTAGGTACGATCAAAACAGTGAACAACGTCTGTCAAAGTTAACAGATCTTGTAGGCAAACACTGGTCCATTGCACCACCAAATAATCCAGACATAAACCCTAACCAGCTTCATCATCACTTCAATCATGATCATGCTCAAACAACCAACAACGTTTCTATGTACAGACAAGCTTTGGAAGTGAAAAATGAAGAAGATATTTGTTACAATAATGGCTTAAATGTTGGTGGTTCATTGTTCCATGATCCTATAGAAATTTCTAGAAGTTTCCTTGATATAAGGTTAAGTAGACCATTAGCTGATATTAATCCATCGTTTAAACCATGCTTTAAGGCTTTAAACTTATCTGAGTTTAACAAGAAAGAACATCAGACAACATCACTGGTACGTATATTCACTATCAAAAAACAATTGAGTATTTTGATATTCTTCGATTATGCTAATGAATGGAAGCTAATATTGTAGGCAACAGTGACGTTGGAAACAACAAACACCGGAAAAAAGAGAAGATGTGAAGATAATTCCGATGAGGTCTGTAAGAAGGCCAAAGGCGGTGGTAGCAATACACTTTCGCCGGAGAAGGTAATCTCTATACAACATAATTATGTTATGAGATAATAATAATAAAAAAATGAATCTGTGTAAAGACTAAAACTATACGTTGACAAAGACTGAATTTGATGATTAAATTGTTTTGATACGTACTTATATTGATAATAATGTTTAAGAATATTTTTTGATGGAATTTTCTTTCGGAATATGGACAATGGAAAGTGATTTGTTTTTTTTTTTCTAGTATTGTTTGGAAATATATAGGATAGTCATTTTCTTGGTATATATATAATTTATAGTAATTATGAGTAAAAATAAAAAACGTCAGTTTACATTGTGTTTCGAATAATAAATAGCAGGAATTACCAAAAGCCAAGCTTCGAGACAAGATCACAACTCTACAGCAAATTGTGTCTCCCTTTGGAAAGGTACTGCAATATAAATTTCGTACGTAGCTTTTATTTTATTTTCTATAATATTTGTGTCCACTCTTAAATGTTCCTTTTCTATTATTATGAAGTAAAATAAAATAAAACATTTGTTTTGAAATCATTTCAGACAGATACTGCTTCTGTGCTTCAAGAAGCGATCACTTATATAAACTTTTATCAAGAGCAAGTAAAGGTACGTATAAATTCATTATATATACGATTAAATTACGAAAATCATAACTACTGTTACATACATATACATACAAAAGCAGACATTAATTTGGTTGGTTAAAAATATAGCTATTAAGCACTCCATATATGAAGAACTCATCAATGAAGGATACATGGGGAGGATGGGAGAGAGAAGAACACAACAAAAGAGGAACAAAACACTTAGACTTAAAGAGTAGAGGGCTTTGTTTGGTTCCGATTTCTTTCACCCCAATCGCATATCGCGATAACACTGCAACTGACTATTGGAGTCCTTCTTATAGAGGTTCTTTGTATCGTTGATTATGAGTGAAATCAAGTGGCATAGTAATGAATTATGTGTAGTGGATGATTTTGATTATATATTGGTACTAAGTAATGTATTAACCATTCAAAACATCAGTGAAGTACATAAGAACATGTACTGTTTTTATGTTCTGATATTTGCTCTCCACTTAAGACTCACTGATGTTTTTGAGTAGTTTATCATTTATTATTAATGCTTGATCATTAGGGTCACGATTTTAAGATTTGCAGTTGTTCTCAGTAGGTTTGGGCATTCGGATATCTAAACCCGATTAGGTCGGGTCTTTCGGGTTTCGGGTATTTTGGGTTTAGACATAGAGGACCTGATTAGGTATTTTGGAAATTCGAGTCGGGTTTGGGTTCGGGTTGGTACATTTTGGGTTCGGGTTAGGTTTAGTAATTTACAGAAAACCCAATTAATACCCAAACATATATAAATTTTGGGTACGGTTCAGGTCGGAATCGGATCTGGTTCGGGTCTAATTCAGGTATCTTGCCTCTTCAAAGACATATCTTGCCTCTTCCACCTTAAAAACAGGAAACTTGTCTCAAATCAACAAAATTTCAAGCTGAAATTACAAAGATAAGAATGAATCTGAGAAGTAAAATTACTTGAAAATCCAAGAGTAATGGAACACGGATCTCTTCAAGCTTTGCAGCTAAAGACAAACAAGCCACAGCAGTGAGGTAAGACATCCATGGCTTATCTGTCTGAAACTTCCTGCTTGTAATAAACCTATTGAAGTAGTTAACAGCAAGAAGAGCCGTCAACGAATTAAACCCATAATGAGATTTCACCTTAAAAATCCAATCAAGAGCCTTTTCACGATACAAAACCAGAAACTCATCATCTAAGATTGAGTCATAAAGATTCGGTTTTAACTCTTCCTCTTTCGAAATCAAACTCGATAACTCATCATCATCCCAAACATATCATTATCAGACAAATCTAAATGAAAAAACGGAAACTTTCCAACACTCTCCTCGCACAAATCTACATCATCATCTCCCTCAACGTCAAACCCACTCTCTTCCTCACAGAAAAGCCCATCGAGAACACAATACATGCGTTTAGACTCTCTTCCTCTTCTTCTAAAGCCATCTTTCTCTTCCGAGAAGAAGGAGACTGTAAATTCCTTTGTTCGTTCTGCCATTATAGTCTCTCTGGATTCTACTGTGAGAGAAAGAGAAAAATTAAAAGTGAAAGAAAATCCTACAATATACGAGAGTACCCCTAAACCAATACATAAAATCTTCAGTTGTTTTTCGGGTTTCGGATTTTATTTGAACCCAATCCAAAATCCAAAATACTTTAGTGTTTATATTTGATCGGATATTTACTTAAACTCGAACCCACATTTTCGGTCTGGATTTTGGATATCTTGCCCAGGGTTAGTTATGAGTAAGATAAATTATTGTGATATGGTCATATATATATAGAAAAACATGAATATTGGGGTTTAACTTAGGTATACTTGTGCAATACATAAGTTTTTTTGAGATGGCCTTATTTTCAACCATTTGATTGAGATGTTTCATTATAATTGTGATTTCATTTTGTAATCAGTTTTGTTAACAAAACTTTTCGTTAAATTGAAATAATTTTCAATAAAACTACGATTTTACTTACAGTTATGTTTTTTATATTAGATAACAAATTATGTTTGCCATCATTTTTTCATATAGGTCTTTATATAATGAATTGGGCTTTTATATAATGGGCCGATGCTTTTGCCTTAGAGCATGAGACTAAACTGCATATCAAAAACCTAACCACAAGATTTTTTGAGAAATGAACAATAACATGCCAACACTATCCTACTTGATTCTTTTGACCAAAAAAAAACAAATTGTATTGGTCTGAAACTTCACTTCACTAAGAAATTATGCAAACTATTTGTATGAATCAATTTTCAAATTTGAATCACCAATTAAATTTTACAAATGACTTTGTCAAATGGTCAAAAGTTCATATAGTCTATAACTTCGTTTGAATTATGGATTATATTTCATGGATAACAAAAAAAAAATCCATAAACTTATTATTCATTATTTTCAAGTGATCAAATGCATCTTTAAAATTGAAAAATACAATTTTAAAGCAATTCCTAATTCCAAAAGAACTGATTACATCCACCACACATACAATTTTCAATATGAATTGTGTCTCCCTTTAAGAAGATTGTATAAGGATTTCTAATAAAATTGCAAATAATTTAAGAAGATTGTTATAAAAAATGAATGAATGTTAAAACCAAGAAAAGGGTGAAGCTCCTAACCGGCCATAGCGACGACAACTGCAGAATAATAATAATGCACTTTTATTTATTTTTATATTTGTGACATTTTAAAATTCATTTGATTCCGATTACAAACCAGTCCACATGCTGGGGTCTTATTCAAACGAAAGTATGCAAATTTTATTTAACAAAAAACAATTATGAAGCTACAAAGCGTGGGAAATAAATCTCATTAGTGTCATTGTACAAAATCGAAATAAGCTACATTAGTGGAAACCAATCAGTACCGGAAAAATATAGTTAATCTGTTTGCAAGACGATTAGTTTTTCTAAACACATGAATAATACGAACTATCGAATCTCTTGAATACAAATATGCATATGATTGAACGTTTTAAGTACACATATGATTCAATAATTTTGATTTATAATTTTGGACTAGATTTTTTTCTGTTTTTTTGTGGAGGATATTTTGTGCTATTGAGCTAGTTGATATCAATGATGGCATGACGTGTAGATTAATGACCCCATAAAGAATGTTACAGGAAATGACAATTCGCATCAGATGATTTATAGGAAACATATCAAATGAGACCTTGCGTATAAACAACTTTTTCCAAACTAAGAAGAAGAAAAAAGCCGACATCACTAAGCATATCATTAATGTGTATACTTTATACAATTTGACTTATTTTATAATGCTTCTTACTTGAACATCGAAAGTCCTTATAATATATTTGCATCAACGTCACAAATATCTTTGATAGTTTGTTTTCGTCTGTTTGCGATATAATGCAATACAGTTTAATTATGCATAAATATGGGAAGTTATTTTACAATAATTAAAGAAAATAAAGGTGAAAAATAAGATATGAGAATCCTCGAATTTAAGTTTATAAGGTAAAGATTCTATCAGTATTTCGAAACAAAAAGAAACTGAAATAAATACTAATGATTTGTAATAATGTTATTTTTTTGTGTCATATTCCATGTTTGGAACCTAATATTAATATGGTGTTGCTTACAATTATAATTGGTACGTGACTATTTTTAGCGCTAAATTAAAGTTATGAAGAAGGTAAACAAATTAACAAATAAAAAATGCAAAATATTGTATGTGATGCTAAATGAAATAGAATTACTTCTTATTTTTTTGGTATTGAGGGACAATGTTTTAATTTGAGTTATGGTAATTTCTTATGTTGATATAAAACATATTTATACTACTCAATTTGTATACATAAACCTCAAGTTATATATATATATATATATATGTATATTAATATTTATGTTTAGGGTTAATAATTAAAGTTAACCTTAAACCCAAAAAAAAGTTAACTAAACTCATATTGGGACTAACTCAAATACTTATTATAATTCTAAAACCTATTTTGAAAAAACAAAAAATCCTTATTCTAAAACAATAAGAGTAAAATATTTTTTTGTCAATAGTTGGATAGAAAATACATACATGATTCATAATTCTAAATCCTATAACACAGCACAATACAATTACATAAAATCAAATTTCAACTAAAACTAGAAAAAAATAGATATTTATCTATTTGACAAAAACACTTTTCAAAATAAATAATAAATTATCAATACATATATATGATATAAATGGAGAGTATTACTTTTTTCTGGTCTGGACCCAATAAACCACTATTTTAATCTTCGTTTTTGGGGAGATAAGATTTGAACCCTTAATATCAAAGATGCAAGTCAATATATGCTACTAGACTATAGAGATCTTGGCAAGAGAGTACTAATTTAAGTAATTTTGTTATAAATGATTATAAAATTACTATAAATAAATTATGAGAATATTTAAGTTGAACTTAGCTGAAAAATTCACATTTTAAAATCTAAGATCGAATTTTGTTGTCTAAAAATTTGTAAGAAATACACTACCTTATTCACATATTTTCGGCATTTAAGTCTAAAATCATGTTAACAAATTGTAAAACTTTTTTTTTTGTTATTGTTACTTGTTAGGTGGAAGGAAGGAAAACATGGAAATTTCATATTCAGAAAAGGTAAATTAACCTTAGAGATCCCTCAAACAAATTAATCCTTTAGGACACTTGTCTTCCTCCCAATTTAATGCACACAAATTAAAGATCTAAGAGATATACATCAGTAATTAAAAAAAAAAAATTATCTCATTAGTTAGAAACAGATAAACACAAACCCCTCAGAAGGATCTCAATCCAATCTTTTTGTTCCATCATGTAAAGTTTAATCAAAAACTTTAGAATTAGGTTATTGTGTTTTTGCCCAATGGAAAAAATCAAAGATTAAAACTTTAATTTATGGCACACTCACATCTATCTCTTACCTCTCTCTCTCAAAATTTAATCTCTCGCCAATGGAGAAATAAGATTTGATCTTTGAAAAACATTTCGTTTTCTCAATAAAAGACATTCTCTCTCTCACTCCCCCAACCAGCAGCTTCTCTCTCTATATGTAGCGACAATAATTCTGGAACCTCCTTTACATTACAAATAAAATCCATACATTTACACAAAACGTATAACTTTATATAAACATTTACACTCTTCTTCACACTCTCCAAATTAAAACTCACCCAAGTCCAATTCCAAAGCTCCCAATCAAAAAGCTCAATCTTTTAGGGTTTCTTCTTCATAGGGTTTTTGAAATTGACATCAAAATCGAGTAAATTTTCCATCTGGGTTCGACTAAAAACATAAACTTGGTAGATAAAAAATGGTGAGAGAAGGTGAAGAAGAAGAAGAGATGATGATGATGGTGGCATCAAAACCTGCATGGCTTGAAGGATTAATGGCGGAAACTTTCTTCTCGAGCTGTGGAATCCATGAAACTCGCCGTAAAAGCGAGAAGAATGTTTTTTGTTTGCTCTGTTGTCTCAGTGTTTGTCCTCACTGTCTCCCTTCTCATCGCTCTCATCCTCTTCTTCAGGTATCTCAAAATTTTCCTCTGCTTCAATCGAAATTTTTTCAGAAATTCTTTAGCTTTTTGATGAATTCTAAACGACCCATGATTCGATTCCGTGACGATGTCAATACCCATGTTATAGAATTTTTATTCGATCTATATATATTCTCAAAACTTGAAATCATTGTGTACGTATCATCTTTCTGCTAAGAAAAATTCTGTCTCTCTTTCTCATGAAGATATTTGGATTGTAGCGAAAATTTGTACTTACACCTACATGTAAAATACTCGCACACGTTAGTTAATTTTCAATTTAAGCATAAACCCAGAAAATTTTCAAAACTCTTTTTTTCTTGGTAATTTTCCTGGAAAATTTTCTCAAATCATAAAATTGTGGTTTTTGTATCTTTGTGCAATTTTCGTCTCTGGTCTTTTGTCTCAGATTCGAGTTTATTTCGATTCACATGCACAACATAGATGTGAATCATTTAAGTTTTTTTCTCGAACATGTATTCAGATTTTTAAATGCAAATTATGAAGCTTTTGGGAATATATGATATATAATTAAAATTAAATTTTGATCTCTTTTTGATTTATTAATGCAATTTTTAATGTATGGATATGGAAATAATTATTTTGTGTAAAATATCGACGAATGATGAGTAAGTTTTAATATTGTATATGATAGTAATTGAACTTAAAACGTGTATTGTTTTGATTTGGTTTGTTTCTATAAATAGTATGTATCTTTTTATCATCTTTTATTTATTCTTTCTCTTTTCAAATTTGCTTGGTTCCTTTAGAATTTATTGTCTTCTCTGCTCAACTTCTCTTGAGCTGTTGCTTTCACAGAACATCAAAGCTTTGACCAAATTCCTATTCCTTCACTTCCTTTAACTTCTTCCTCCAGGTTTTTATTTTTTTTATTTTAAAATCATTTTCCACTTGATAATAAGTTATGACTCTACTTATAAACAAATTATCAAAGCTACCCCGTTAGTTTAAATTCTATCAATTAAGCCCCTTTGAATTGGCAGGTGAGACGATATGTATACCATGACGTTGTTCGGCTGAGTGATCTTGAGAAGCTCATAGATTGTTCATATGTTCAGGTAAATACTAAATTTTTTTAAAAAATTTTAAAAAGTAATTTGTTATACTGATTGAGAATTTTGTATATTTAGCCATATACAATAAATGGAGCCAAAGTGATATTCATAAACCAAAGACCACAATCAAGAGCTAAAGTCTCCTCAAATGTTTGCTTCACTTGTGATCGAATCCTTCAAGAGCCATTCCATTTTTGTTCCCTCTCCTGCAAGGTAATTATTATTAAATATTGTTTTGATAATTATTTTACTTTTATTTCAATCTTTTATTGGTTAAATAAAAACATGAAAATTTATGTATAAATTGTTGACAAATACCGAGAACCATTACTTATCGAGAATCACTTGTTGATTGGTTTTATTCTAGTAAAAAATAAAAATGATTGCTTCAACTTTTAACCGTTTGACATAAAAATTTTTTCTCTAAAACAAATCATTATGAAAAAAACAAAACTTTGGAAAACAGCTGTTTTTTTTTTGCTCTTCATGCTTTATTTATTAAAAAAAACTCGAATTATGTGATAATTTGTTTAATAATCATAAACACGTGCAGGTATAAAGTGAACACTTTCCTAGGTTATGAACTATTATGTCTAATACTTAACCATATATGTTAATTATTCTAATTAATGATTAAATAATTCTAAATCCAGGTGGAGTACTTAGGATATCAAGGAGATGATTTATCAAGTATTCTCTATAGAATTGATGAATCAGATTTCACATTCGAAGGATTGAGAATGGACGGACAAGATCAACTGGAAGAAATATCGACGATGGAGGATGCAGAAGATATGATGATGATTTCTGATCAATCTGAACAAGGTAATAATAGTAATAAGAAAGAGAAGAGGAAGAAGAAGAAACAAGCTGAGAGTAATTACTTGCCTGGAATGGTTTTATCTTCACTTGGTAATAGAAGAAAAGGCGCTCCTCAAAGAGCTCCTTTTTCATAATTATTTTAAAATTATAGATAAAATAATAATATTCTATATTTATTAGAGAATAAGTATCTCTTCTATATATGTATTTGTGTTTTTTTTTAATTATTATTACGTACATCTTGTAATGGGTACGATAAAATAAGTAGTAACTATTATTACGAAATATGTTAGTACTTTTTATTCTAAATTTTGTTGATGAATTATTGGTTATTTCTTGAATTTTTTTTAAGAAGTAGAAAGTGATTAATAATAGAAGAAAAGAGAAGAGTGGTAGTTAGGGTAAATATATTTGACAGAGGGAAGAGACGACCACAAGATTTTTCACGGGACAGTTACTTCTGGGCATAAAATCTGATAAAATCTGAATTGAATTTAATCTTAAAACCAGGAATCAAATTTAGTAAAAGAGGTCTAAATTTTATAAATTTGAAAAACCGAATCTGAATCGAAATCGAATTAAGAATCGATTGGATACATGATATATTTTTATTAAATTTAAGTTTTTTTATAGAAAACTAATAAACTTTTACTAATTTTGAATTTTTATATAAATTTAAATCTAGATACCTGAATCCGAATCCGATTTATATCCAAACTGAATCTGACTCAAAAATTAAAAATACTCGAATGGGTCCTAAATCAAAGAAATCAAAAACTCAAAACCTGAATAAACCCGATCTGAACCTGAATGGATATCCAAATGAATGAACTTGAACGGGTACCCGAATACCTAGAACTATGAACAATTGAAATGTCTCAGCTACATCATCAATTATACCAACACCATTTTTTCTTTTCCTATTGAAGTTTGGATCGAATACTAAAACCAATTTTATGAAAATCGGATGTAATTTGGATTTAAATATTTGGTGGCCAAATAAAAAAGTATTAGTATTTGTTTTAACTCAGGCATATATCGATTATTTTTTTCTGACTAACGAAGGAACACTAATCTAAGAAACACACTTTTTTGTAACGCTGATGTCAGAAAACTCACTTCACAATTCGATATAGAAATCAATTAAAGATAGAAACGACATAACAAACTTTTCATTTTTACGAATTTTGTTATATATGGGAAGAAAAATAGTTAATTTTGTCTTTGATTTAGTTAGGCATTAGATATTAGATAGCAAATTTAAATCTTATCCTGTTTAAATTAAAAAATTTATATTATAAATTAGGTTTTGTTGATTTAATAGTTACTTGTTAAAAAAAAAATAACTGGTTAATCATCTAGATTATATATGATTTTAAGAATCTGTTATCACTTTAACCTCTGCGTACTGTAGAAAATTGACAAAGAAGTTCAACTCTGGAATACAGCACTGAAAAACCGTAACATGTAAATTCAGAATCAGTAATCAATGATCTGGAGATCTTCATTCATTAAGGATTGTGTTCATAATTATTCGGTGTTGGTTTCTCCTCAGACCAACAATGAAATTTGAACCAATCTTCAATTCTGTCTCTCCTAAGCAAATTCCTCATTTTTGTCAATTTTAATTACTGATGATAAAATTGTAAACTAAAACTTCTGATATTACTTATATGGTCTATCAAAATAGCTATTGTATGATTTTTAATAAAAATTATGTACAAGGAAAAGGAAGCATGAAATTTAATTATCTTACTAGTCTTTTGACCATTTTTTTGTGTTTTATAATCTTGGAATATTTTACTTTTGATATATCTTTCAAAAGTAATACATGAGATAATATACTAGTAGGTTGGTGGTTTTTTGTTCTCCATGAGAACTTGGCATGTGAATCAAATTCTTCACGTGACCTTCAATGTTATCTTTTTGCTCCGCTATTGTTGATGCCTCAATTATAAAAGAGACATTAATTTTTTTTAATAAAATAAACTAAATTTCTTGTACTACTATATATAATATTTGATTTTAATATTCTTTCAAATCAAATGAGGCAAGTTTTGAAGTAATTTAGATGACAAACGATTTTTCAAGTAATAAAAATCAGCATTTGCGTTGAGTTCGATTCTTACTTGTTGTATTATGGTAGCTTAAATTTTTTTTTATAGAGGTATGTTTTAGGCTATGGATCGAATCTTATCGATTCAATTGTTAACAAAAAAAATTCAGCATTTGCTTCATCATCAAAACTTTTGACAAATGTCGCAATAAAGAAACATAATTTTTGCTTATGTATTAGTTATCTTAACGTTATTTGCTTATGTGTTAGTTAAATGTGAGCCATCTTGTTACAGGGACAAAATTTACCTATCATTTAATGGAACTTGACTGGTTCGTGGTAGTTCGAAGAATTCAGAATATTCGACGAAGAAATCTTTGAAAAAGAAGAATGTTTTAGATTTTGGATCGATTCAAAAAATTTATTTTCACAAGATATAAATATTTTTATGATCGACAAGTTAGGAGATCGAATTCAAAGGTTTTGTATTGTTTTCGATATAAGGTATGTTAATTTCATATTTTGAATAGTTATATAAATATCCTAATTCTATCACCAATTTTTTCCAAAATTTGTGTGTTTTTAATTATGGTCAAAACATGAATAAATACATGATTTAGTTTTTACTAAATTGTAATTTGAATTAAAAATAATATAGATTTTAACATAGAAATATACTTCAACAAAAAATGGTTTTACTGTATTGACACTTACGTTAGCATGTGGCAGCTTCGTGGAGGTTAGCGTAAGGTGCAGGATATCACAGAAAAAGCTAGCATACGCAGTGTGATCCTCATTAAGTAGAGCGTAACTACAAAGCAGTACTATATGTTTTTACGATTTCCGATAATGAGCTTGTTATAGTACTGTAGTCTCGAACAAATAATAGTTTCAAATATTTATGGCAGTTAGTCATCTGTCCACACTCCACATTTATTCAAACTATACCACCAAATTCGTCAATTTGAGATTGTGACGGTCTTTTTTTTTGTGACAAGTAATAACTCAAATTATTTGATAAAAGATCATTTCATATAACGCTGTGTTTCATATAGTACATCATCTTTTTTTTTCTAATTAGTACGGTAATAATTAGTTAGATTTTATGTTAATAATTTTGATTGGAAGTTAAAATTAGAATTTTTTAAAAAAAATTATATTGTAATTGCAGAATGACACTTTTTGTGAAATATTTTTTTTCCTAGAATAACATTCTTTGCAAATCGGAGATAGTAGTAATTTGGTCATTTTTTTGAAGGAATATATATATATATATATATATATATATATATATATATAATTATAAATTTGTACAAACTTGTATGTAATTTCTGTTCGAAAGTTTGTAAAACTTCATAAATTCACTATTGTTAACTTGTTAAGCTTGTACAAATTTCTATTAATATAATGTAAGATATTCTGATATTTAAAACTTTTGATTTTTAATTTGATATATAATATTCTACGATTTTTTCATATGCAAAAGATTAATTGAATTACTCAGATTATTTATGATATATAAAAGACAATTTTTGTATGAATATCAGTTAAAATCTTTTGTATGAATATCAGTTTAAGTGGAAGAGAAGAAATTAAACTTTGGTCAAAACTATTGTTGCTTACAATAAAACATTGGTTTTTTTCTCTAAGTTAGTGATAGTTACTAATCAAAAAAGAAGTTAGTGATAGTTTTCACAATCCAGTTAATTAGGGGTTCTATTCATATTATGATTTATTTAAAAGAAAATGGAGGAGGAACTATTTGTTTTTATTATTTGCAATTGTATCATAGGATCCCTTCATTGGGAATTAAACCCACCTCATGGTCAAGGGAATTTATCAATAGTTTTCTTATGAATAAAAAACAGTTGTGGGTTATAAAATTATTTCAAAGGACAATTATGAAAGCAAATTATATATTTTTTTATAACGACCATATCAGGGTCTTTTTTATTTGAGTAATGATATTCAGGATTTTTTTCCACAAAATTCCAAAACGGATTACATAATTATAAATTTTCCCGAGAAATAAAATTTATAAAATATTGTCATATTGGATTTAATTGTCAGTATAAACTTGAACATTACAATTAAACATCAGAGTTTGATGTTAATTTTGATTAACGATACTTAGACGGATGAACACTAAACGATATTATATGAATCATCATAGAGATTTAGTATAAGATTTTGTTCTAAAAAATTAAGGATCAGCTAAGATTAATTGGGTCAAATAATAATTTGGAGAGAATTAATAGTATAAGAATAAAATAAATAAAAGAAAAAAAGGGGAATAAAATAGAGAGTCAGAGGAGTAGAAAAAAGCACATGGTCGGTCCACTTATTTATATATTAGGTTTCCATATTTGTAACAATCTATGCAACAGATTGTAGCGTAACCTCATTGGCGTACATACACTATGTGGCATTACGGGCTTTTGACACGTGTCGATACTACCTTCACTTTTCTTTCTCCTCTATGCATGCAATTGACCTTAATGTATTTTTTTTGGCTCAGGAATGTAGTAATTTAGTTACGCTTAATAGCTAAATATTAATTACTATTTACATCAATTTCAATTGAAGGCAAACACAATTTTGAGGTATTTTTTCAAATAATTTTTATGTATTAATTTATAGCTCTTATCTCTTAAATTTTAAACAATAACATGCAAAACTGCATAGTTTTTTGAAATTAAATTATAGTTAAAAGCACTGTAGAAGATATTTTCACAATTTTTTAAAATATTTATTTCTTTTTAATGTAGACTTATTTTTCCGTACTATATAATTTTTTTGAAACAATAATATTCAATAAAGGGAAGGAGAAACCCGTTTTTAATACTATACTTACTAAGGTTCCAAGATCTATCTGATTTTTTTTTTTTGACAACTAGAAGATCTTAGTGATTTATTTTACATTTTTTTGGGTCAGGATCTGTATGATATTTTTTTGGCTTTAAGGATTTGTATGACTATATTTTTAAAAATCTAATAAAAAAGAAGAAATAAGTATGTTATAAAAGGAAATTTTATCAAAAATAAAAAAAATAAGTATGTTATAATTCGTTCATCGGAAAAGAGGAGGAGAGATGGGTTTCCATTCATCCATTCAGAATTTCTCAAGAACCATGCCAATTGCCACCTGACTCACACCTGCGTTGGTTTCTTTTTATTTATTTATTCATATCACTATAACATAATATAATATGATTTTCTTACATTATTAAGCTGTACACTATTTTTGTAGTGAGTACATATTCATTGTGTTTAACAAAATATACACAAAATAAATTATTTTTAACTATCAAATAAATTCTAATATCTTCTTTTTTTGGTTGAAGATTAGTATTGATATTAGATATGATTATGTATAGTCAAAATTTTAAATAATTTATAAAAATAACAACTCTGGTGAGAAAAAAATAAGAATATAATATTTGAGTTTCTCTTTAGACACCTTGTTAGAAAATATTGTGTGATTATTGTTTGTCTGATCACACTATATGTGTTGTATTGTCAATATATCTCAACACATAATTCCTAAAAAAATTCTACTGACAAATTATTCAGTTATTTAGTTTGTTTTACGAGTTTTGAAAAATTAAGCCTTTTTCTTACAATAATGAGAAAATCTATAAGAAACTATTTTTTTTTTTTTGGTAAAAATTTCTAACGTATATGTAAAGAAAATAGATATTGATGATTAAAGCGTACGCCAGAAATTATGTGGTACAGTTGCTTTATCTCTTATCTAGTTAAAACACTATATAATGAGTTTAAATTTCATCTACTTTTATTGTGATTGATTGTTGACAAAAAAAACATCAACGTACATATCCATTCTCATATATATATATATATATGTATTATAAATGTTTTAAAAAGAAGAAAATGGATATGTATGACCTGGAGAACCTGTGGTTGAAGGCACAAGAGGTTCGAGGTAGTCGGACAGATAGGAAACAATAGGTCGTGATTGTGTTGTGTTATTCAGCCTTTAGTTGCAGAACTCCACTAACATCTCTTTCTCTTTTGTACCAAAAAATTATATTAATACAGCAATTATTTGTTTATCCTTTGCATATATGAATTCGTACTATCTATATCTTTATATCAGACACAAACATGAAATGGAAAAATAAAACATTAATGCGACATTGACGTCACGCCATATGTGGAAATACATAAAAATGATAATATAAAATAAAGTATATTGAAGACTATTGCATATACTTTATAAGATAAATGTAAAAATGTTGTATGACTGACAAATCTCGATTAGGGTAAGTAAAATACTAAGTGGGCATAGCTTAAAATCTCACTCTTTATGATTCTTTAATTACAAGAAATATTATAAATTTGAAAAAATTTCTATGAAAATAGTGACCATCAAATATTTACAATCGGGTAAACTGATTTATTGAAAAATTTATACAGATTCTCAACCGAAATTATACATTAAAATTTCAACCAAAAATTCTTCTGGATTCTCAATGGATTCCGAATTAAATAATAAATCCAATTATTTTTTACGGTATATTAATATTTTTTGGTAACGTAGAAGTTTAGAACCGAAACCCATAATTATAGGCTTTACCACATAATCTTGTTTCCAATCTAGATAACTGAACATGTTAGCATTGAATAAACTATCATCACCCTACATAACCCATCAGGTTAAATAGGTAATCACGCAATTTTCTATATTTTTGTTATGAGTGATTTCAAAAAAGACATTATTATTATTGTAGTTGGGTTCCAACTCCCTATCTCTTCAATATTAGAGGCTTTAGATTATAGTATCCACAATTATGCTTCGAACCAAGGTTTGTATGACTCATAAGTTTTGTTATCATGTGAATGATGACAAAAATATATATATAAAATTTGATCTGGCACAAATATGGCTCACAGGCTGAAAATATATTGAGATATACCAAGATGGTTAGAATGTTGTTATCAAGGTCGGACCAAATGTATCTTCAAATTTTGTTGATATCATTCAAAGTTGATAAGAGTTTTTATTGCAAATAATTGACAAGTCAAAGAATTGGTTTCATATATTATTCACATATTTATATCTTAGTTTTAGTTTTATTTGTCAATAATTGGATGGAATAACTCAAAATCCATTAAAGTGCCAAACAATATCACACAAATCAATATAATTAGAAGCCTAGAAGTTACAATCAATGAAGACATAAGTTGAAAATGGACTGCATTCAAAGCATATATAGATTCCAACATTATACATTAGAGTTAATTATGCAATGACGTTATCTGGTTGACAAATGTCGTATCAGTTTATGCTCACTTCCGCAAAAAAACCATACTTGTTAAATTCAAAAATAGGGTTTGGTCTCATAACAACACAATAAAACATTTGAGTTTGATTTGGAATATTATCGATTCCAAGAAAAATGAGAAAGAGTTAAGGTCTATGGTATGATAAGAGCTTTTGACCAATTACTCAAATCATTTATGTAAATGGAACCTACATGATGTCGATATCTTTGTTATGTGTAGGCTTCAATCTCTCAAAGGACCCACTTCAATATTTTAGAAAAAATATTACCAAAAAATTGAGAAACTTATGTCCCCTCTATGCACATGACAATGACTATCCACCTTAGTAATGAACTACAAACCCCTAATTTTGAGACACAATAAAAGAGATACAAAAAGCTTTGTAGAAGAAAGCTAACTTATCTTTTCAAGGAGAAACAATTGCAAACGCATATTAATGTCTTTAATTTGTGTTATTTTTAACTTAAACAATCAATGAATAATTACTCTTATAATACTTTCTAAAGCATTATTTGCACAAAAAGTTCATTCAATATGTTTGAGCTTTTATATATATATATATATGGAAAAATGTCAAATTAACATTGAACTTTCTAAAATAGTTGATTAAACCGGAAAATGTTAAAACAATTGTAAAAAGGAAAAGTATCAATTTAACATGATACTTACCAAAAGTCATTGATTAAACATTGAATTCCGGATTTAATTTATTAAACATTCAATTTAATATTTACTTTTTTAAAAAAATCAAATTTTGTGTTGACTCGGCCAATTGAACATTCCATTAATTTCAGATCAAATTTTTTTCTAAATTCGAAAGTCAAATCGATTTTGAAAGTTTGATTCAATTCTTATCTTCCTTACGGAAAACCCTAAACTTGATTTTCTCTTTTCTTCAAGAATGATCTCAAATTCATCGGTTTGAAATATCGAAGACAACATTTCAAACCGATAAATTTGAGCTCATTTTTTAAAGAAAAGAGAAAATCAAGCTTAGGGGTTCTTCATAAGGAAAATAAAGAATTGAATGAAACTTCCAAAATCGATTTGATTTTCGAATTTAGAGAAAATTTTGATTTGGGATAAACGACATGTTCAATTTGCCGAGTCAATACAAAATTGAAAGTTTTTGCAAAAGCCAACAAAAATTGAAAGTTTAATCAACCACGTCAAAAGTTCAATGTTTAATCAACTATTTTCGGAAAGTTCAATGTTAAATTGACATTTTTCTCTATATATATATATATATAATTTTTAGGAATCAACAAGACTCAAAAATAATTGAACATTAAACCCAAATCATTAAACCAAAAGTTAATTTAACATTCTTGACAAATATAGATAGATTACAATTATTAATTTTTAAATAATATTTGTATACTAGTAAAAGTAGTGATATTGTATCATTCATCTACTATGTGTTTATAATATATCTGTAATTTGGTTACAAATATTTGTCACATATGCTTAGTCAGTTGTTGCTTCAAATTCTTCTATTTTGTTGAAAAATATTATATATGTAAATTTTTGATTTGTTTTGAAAAACTTTACATAGATATAGAAATTATGAAAGAAATTACATTATTAGCATTATTATTAACTTCAACTTGTAAACAACCGTTGGTAATAAACTCCAAACTATGGTCGTTTTTCCAAACGATCGTTCATTCATAAATGATCATAAACAAGTCAATAAATTCAAACGAACGAATATTTAACATTTCCGTTTTAACCACTAATTTAAAATAAAGTACTAATTAGTAGAATAATAAACATGTCATTTACTTAAGATCCTTCTGAATGTAATTAATTTGGTTGGAGGTAAGTAATAATAATAGTAAAATAAAGTGAAGAAAAGGTAGGGTTGGAAAATGATGAGGGTGGTGGTGGAGAGAGCATATAGCTGGCCAATTTACTCACTGCAGAATCTGGCAATCTATTAGCCTTTCTTTAGATGGGACCGAAAGAGAGAGAGATAATAGTCTTCTCTTCTCTTCTCCATTTGATGGATCTGACTCACTCACTGCTCCTAAAGATCACTCTCACTATTGTTTACATTTTGTCTTTCCTTTTCCCCTCTTTGCTCCTCCTTCCCGATCTTCTTTTCTCTTCAAATTGTATTACCAGAAATTGCAGTTTATTTGCATCAAGTTTCAGTTTACATTTCATATTTTTATAACTTAGGTATGACAAGATTATTATGTTCTACTTATAATACTTTTTGGAAAATATAGTTTGCATATAAAATTGATAATGTTATTTTTAACAACTAGTTGAATCGACAAAGTCCAATTCAAAACCAGTGGAGAATAGCAGCTAGGAGGATTCTGGTTAGGAAGAACCCACAAACCAATAAAAATCGCTAAATTCTTTCTATAAATGGTTCAAAACAGGATAGATATTCAAAAAAAGATGAAAGCAGCTAGAAAAGTTATCCAAAAGTAGTTAAAACTGGTACTCTCAAACTAACTAGGATACAATGGTGCCTGAGGGGAAATTATTTTTGGATTGGTGAGATCCATAAATAAATAAATAATTATTCAAGTTTTAATATGTGATTATATAATATGACAAAAGATATGACATGACTATAAATGAACCAAATAGAACATTTTGACCCATCTACCTTCTTCTTCCTTGTAATCAAAAGTTGTGAACAATTCTTTTGAAGGATCGTTGCCTCAAGTAGACTTCCAAAGTAACATTTGTTACGAGGATTCGTTATGTTTCTTATCCATCTTTAAACAAATATTCATTGTTTTTAAATCGTTTAAATATTATTATATTTGGATATCATATAATAAATTTTCAACTATTTATTTCGTATATGTATTATCATCCCACTCGTATATATATATCTATGTTTATAGTCTATTATTATTTACTATATATATTTACATAAATCCAATATAGAATTTTCTTTTGAAGAATTTGGCATATGATATAATATTCTAAATTTTGAAATTATATTTACAACAAATTATAGTGTTTAAATATGATTTTTTAGTTCTAAATATTTTATAATATAGTTAAATATTTTGGAAAGATAGATTGTGAAATCAACTTTTCTTGGATTAAACTTTTAGTTCGATAAGTACTTGATGTCGAGTTATTTCTATATGTTGATTTACATGCCTCAAATAATAATTTAGACATATAGAGTTTAACTCTATGTCTAAAGTTAAAAATAGAAAGTTTTAAAGCTGAATTTATATTATGAATTGAGTTTTGTATAAAGTTAGTACTTGATGGTGTATAACCTTATCACACAATCTATATTTCAGCAATAAAATTGTGTTTAAATATGAAAAGTGATTGTGTTTTGCTATGAATAGCAAAAAAGATGATGATATTTGGAAAAATCCTAAAAATAAAAGGAGAGTGGGATAATAAAAAAAAGTACTGAAGAAACAAAAGAAGGCCAAATCATTGTCCTTCTCCTTTGACCACTTCCCCACCTTACCCTCTCTCTCATAATTTTTATATTACATTGCAACGTCAAATTATTTACATAAATACGAAAATATTTACATGCTGATGAAATTTTGAATGGAAGTACAACAAATTTTTTTTTGATTTTTTATGTGAAATTATAGTTTGGAATTTGATAATTGAATATCGAATTTACTAGTTTTGTAAGTATGTGTTTATATTCGGTACGATCCAATGGTAAGTGTTAGGAAACAAAGGAAGGTGGACAAAAATAAAAGGATAAAAAGAAAAGAGTTTTTGTATATAAAAATATGTTCTCATTTATTAATGATTGTTGGTCTCTGTAAGGAGCTGTAAAAACAGATTTGTACTATACCGGTCAAATCCGGTCCTACTCCCTTTCTATTTCCTTTTCCTCTTTTCAATCAATTTTCTGATTTTACAACTGTCCTGACATTTTTTCCGGTTTAATCTCTTATTCGGTTTAGCCACTTTTGAGGTCCCCATCTTGTTCTTGTTCAATTCGTCCTCGTCAAAATTCATCTATAAGAAATCTGTTTCACTTATTGGGCCATGAAACAAGTTCAAATCACATTCTTTTCTTTATGACTTTTGTATGAAGAGAAACCCAACTCGTACAACATTATATATTAGTTCAGTTTTTATTGTTTTATAAACCGAAAACAGAAACCAAACTAAGCACCCTTATGAGTTGCAGGAAAATAATATAACTTACAGTGTAATCAGAACATAAATCGCAAGTGTGTGTGTAGAGAGTATTTACCAACAACAACAAAAGAAGTAAAAGAAGCACTATTTCTCACTTGTAGAGTTGTTCCATGAGACTCCTCAGCTTCACTAAATCTACGCCTACAATCTCTGCTTTCTTCACCCCGCCTTTGAAGAATTGCAGTGTTGGCTGCATTCATCAATCATCAAATGCTCCATCAGATGCATCTTACAACATTGATTATATTAGAGCTCATATGGATTTATAATTAGTTCATGCTTGATCCTAGAATGTAATAATCTTTGAAAGGAACAGACAATGTTACCACAGCAGTGACATTTAACTTCCCAATAGCATTTGAAAGACAGCCCTACATATAAGCAACAAGAGATATCTTTGTCAATGGAGCTTACAATAATACTCATAAGAGGATGATATACAAAGAAGAGCTTATTTGGGTGTTAGCTCAACCACAAAGTTTCTCTACTTATGTCACTTTTAAGCAATCTTTGTTTATATATCTCAGACTTTCCATCAGTTGAGATATTCATTTGGTTCTCAATTCCCAAAAGAAGGCTTTTGACAGAAGATACTAAAAAGATATTAATCACAAAACAAAGCCACTGAAAATGGTAGCTTAGGTCACATGATGGCCTTATCGAGAGACCTATAAAAGTTATACTAATATATATATATATATATATAAATATATATTGCAAACATACCTCGTCAATGTCAACCTTATATGTTGTTACACCAGGATATTTATTACTGAGCTCCAATATTACAGGAGATATAAGCCTGCCTAAAATCAAATTACTAATGCACATATTAATAAGGCCACTATTAGGAATTTGGAACCAAACTTGTTTTCACGGAACCAAAACTTACAAGGTCCACACCATGCGGCAGTGAAATAGAAAACTGATGGCAAAGATCCATCTGTAATTGAAGAGCTGATCATACTAAGAAATTCATATAATTCTGAAGTAGCTAACAAAGAAACATTGGATTGTTTACCTCTAGCTTTGCTCAGTGCATTGTTGAACTCCACCTCCGACTTCAACACTACAAAGCTGGATCGATCTAAATTTCAAGTTGCAGGGATCAGCAACATTTCACACGAATAAAAACAGGCTACTCATACAAGCAATACGATTTATCACAAGTATCGAAAGTACCACAAGCTACAGCTCATTCTTTTTCTGATTCAATCCAGTTTCTCAACAACAAATAAAACAAATCACCTAGACCATATCATCCATGTTGAACTTATCAGAAAAAAAACTGAAATAGAATCACAGAACCCTGTAAAACAATTTACCTTCTGCTGCAAAACAGTAGCTTCTTCGATTGGGAAGACCAGTAGTATTAGAGAAATTGAACTCGGTGGAAATGTAAACTGTGGAAGCAGCTAAGAAAGAGTTTCTCCAAATCTGTCAAGACAACGAGTTTGGGTTTATACAGACTCAGGAATGGTACTTAATTGGATGACGTCGAGGGTCGCGATCTAAGACCGGAGAGAAAGAGAGAAGAGAAACAGCTATGAATAAAACCTGATGGAAATTAGACCAGTTACTCTTCATCGTATGAACTCACACACACAGCTTCTGATTCAAAAATCCCTCTTTTCGTCGATTTAGGGTTTCTAGAAATTCCGATTCGAAGGTTTCTTCCACCGTTATCTCTCCCGCCCCGCTCGGCGAACTAAACAAAAGTAAATAATTACAAAACGATCCTCAGAAAAGTTCGATTTGTTAATTAGTCCCGTAAAATAAAAACATTCTCTTAATCTTTATTATCCAATTTAAGGACAGAAAACATTTTGTCGAAAACGACATCGTTTGACAACGGAAGACATCAACGTATATTCCGAGAAAAAAACTTCGTTTTTGGTTTGTAAAAAGCTTCAGGAAAAAGATTTCATAAACCCTAATAAAACATCAATTCTCTGAGAAATGCAGTTTCTTGTAAGATCACTCTTGAAAACCATCAGACCATCGTTGAATTCAACGGTTGGAAAATCATGGTTTTTTTCTCAGCAATGTCATTCAACATTGTCTGCGAAAAGTAGTAGCCGTACTCGCGGGGGAAGCAAAGCTGAGAAATCAAATTTGGAGCCGTCACTGACGTTGGAGAAATCGTCTTCGGAGGAGTGGCCGAGACCGACGGAGGTACCTTACCAACCCAAAATCTCAAATTCTATTGATTTGATTGGGTATGTTCACCAACCTGTTCAGTTTGACGCTACACTCGATGGAAGTTTCTGGGCCGGCACTGTTATTTCGCACAAACCTTCTTCTGATTCTGAATCTGAGTCGGATTCATCTAATAATTTCTGGTTAGTCTTTGAATTTTGTTTCTAATTTTGGGTTTGAGAGTGTTGCATGTTGGTCTGTTGTAGTTTTAGCACTCGGAACTGAGCTAAAGTCAAGAGTTTTATAAGCCATGAATATTGAATTTGATTGTTTTGATTCTGAAATATGTTGATTGTCCTTGTAGATTTGGTTTTTGTTATCTCGATTCGTGTCTACTTTTTTGCTTTAGCATTTCTGCATTTTGCTTGAACGAGTTTTTGCAGGATTTTGGCTGCTATGAAGTTGAAATTGCAATGACCTTTGTTAGGATGATGCATCTCTACATTGTATTGATACTACATTCATTGATCCCATTTTATACTTGATTCTTTCTTTCTTTTTGTGAGCATTAGGATTCCAGTGCTATTTGAAGGGGATTTAGCTCATACTGCTAACTGTTACTTGAAGAAAAACGATCGAGTTCATATTACCGGACAGATTTTAGGACATGTCATATCATCTGGAGAAAATTCTGACCAAGCTTATGCCCAGTTGTTTAAAAGCTTCCATGGTAGCTTCTCACATCAGGTTATGGCTTGTGATCTTCACTACATTGGGGGTTCTACAGACCTACCAAAAGTTTTGCCAACGTCTGATCTAAAAGAAGATGTGCTAAAGCATTCTGGTTAGCGTCTAATTGCATCAGTCCTGTTTCTTACTTTACTGATATATCCTTTGG
Source organism: Lepidium didymum (assembly GCA_963920545.1). NCBI lineage: Eukaryota > Viridiplantae > Streptophyta > Magnoliopsida > Brassicales > Brassicaceae > Lepidium > Lepidium didymum. The sequence goes on along the minus strand of OY986993.1, from coordinate 20,058,078 downwards.
GGTTTGGCTTGATGGCTAACCATGAACATTCTTCTTGTTGTTTTTAGCTAGCGTTCAAAAAAGAAGAGATTTTGGAACTAATCATTGGTCTGATCTTCTTGATAAACCGGATGAATGGTTTGATTACCGCGAAAGCAAACAGAACGGATCGGTAAGTAAACTTGTTTTAGTGATTATAGTAGTTTAAGTTCCATGATACATCTATCAAAGCTGTTCCCTTTTTTACTTGATACCTCTTTCTACAGGTAAATCCTAGACATCCTGATTTCAAGAAGAAAGACATGAGTGTAGCGCTTTGGCTTGACCAAGCTCCCACAGAGATATTCTCCGATCTTAAAGATGCTAAGTTCGATATCCCCGTTACATCAAAATACGCAAAAAATCAAAGGGGTAAGAAAACGTATTCTATGAATTGTAAGGACAACAAAGCTTTTCGTCTCCGACTCTGGAGATGCAACTGGTATTTTGTTTCTGTTCTGTTTAACAATCTTTGTCCTGTATGAAGGAGAGGATTCATGGAAGGACTTGGTGGAAAACATGAATGGATGGTGGGACAATAGATTGGACAAGGTAAGAATTCCTTAGCTTCAATCAAATCCTTATCACATGTACGTTTTATACTAATCATTTATAATTGTAATATATGTAGAGAAACCCAAAATCACCCGATTTTAGGCACAAAGAAACCGGTGTAGTTCTCTGGCTTAGTGATTCTCCGAGCTGGGTGTTAGAAAAACTGCCTCCTCCAAAGAGCAAAACAACTGAAATCCACCAATAACAAGATTTGTTTTAACCAATTTTTATGTTGTGTTACTGTGTAATATTCTTAGCTTTTATTGACAACAGAAATGTGATCCTGAACCGAATAGTTGAATGTCAACTCTTGCCCAAATCAATGTAAAAACATGTAAAAGCTTCAGATCTAAGCACCGAAGTACTAAACCAGGTTTAGCACTTCGGCTAAACGATTTTCTGAGCTGTGCGGTAGTTAAACTGCCTCCTCCAAAAAGCAAAACTAGTGAGAGCCAAATTTTGATGTATTAGATTTTATTCCGACAATATGAATTCTGAGATTCGAATCATGAAAGAGTCTTTAAACAAAGTACATGTTTAACAGATGACATGACACTTTAAGTTTTAAACTAACAGATGACACGTTCAGTTTTCAGGTAAAAAGACAAATTTGTAATGTCAAGATAAAAATACAAAGTACTTTAAAAGTCACAAGAGTTCAACACTGTCTTCTGTCTGTGTTTCCACTGTACAAAGTAGACAACTTTACGATACTAATTTTTTTTTCTGAGATGTAATAAAACACTTATTGACGAATAAAACACTTATTGACGAATAAAACACTTTACGATACCTCAATTACCACATTTTCAGATATTATTCCCCCTTTTTTTTGTCATCCTAACTTTCATTTTTCACAATTTTAACAAATAATTGTATTCTTCGATCATTTGATCGTACTGTTGTTATACAAGTCAAACTTATTTGTCTTTCCATTAACAAAAATAATTTATTGATAAAAAGGGAAAAATATATTTATTTTCTATCATAGTAGTCATATAAATAAATAAAAACAATTTCTTAGATATACTTCTATTTTATATATCACAAATGTTTTTGTTTTCTTATAGAACGAGGAAGAGGTAAGCGACGACATCCATGAAAACAACTCCGAAGACACTTGGCCGGAGATGCGCCGGTGGTGGCACAACTTTGAATGCAATCTTCACGGCATTGCTTATATGTCTCTCCATGACTTTCTCCATCGCCATTACCATTGTCACCACCACTAACATCAACACAATCATTGAATTCCATTTTGCACCCATTTTTCTTTGCTTTTTCGTTGTAAGTTCTAATTATTAATGACTATTTAAAGAGCCATATCCTCTATTTATAATGACTCAAAAATATTTTTTCTTTCTTTTTTTTGGTCAAATAAATATTTTTCTTTCTTCTTATAGCATTTTAATTGATTTTTTCACCTTAATATAAAAATTAACTTATTACAATTCCTTTACCGTTTTTATCGCAACGAATCCAATTCGTTTCGTATTAACTGCATAGCTGTCTTTTTTTGTTAGATTAATTGTATAGTTATTTTTTTTGATAATCGCAATTGTATAGTTATTACGTCAACTTAAACTAATTAGAAATTGTGAATAGTTTTTTTTTGTCTAACGGTAAGTCCATTCAAGACAAACACTATCTTACATCAGAGATCGAGAATTTAGCTAATGGGTTTGCCAGTTGTAATCCAGTGTTGATAAAAAAAAATTAAAATTTTTATTATAGTCTTTTATTAACAATTGAATCGACAATGTTCGATACATGACAACACTCTCAACAATATTACATAAGATAAATAAAAAATTTAGAATCAAATTCATGTGAAAAAACAGCAGAAATTAAATTTTTTATCAAATATTTTATTGTATTTTAGAAACATAATTTTTAATTTTAAAATAGTCATAATATAATTCGAAATTTTCAAATTATTTTAGAACATACTTAATTGGCTTGTTGACTAAAAGTTTATAGATTATAAGATTTTAAAATACATAACGTTAAATTGTTAGGAGAAAAGAAAAAGAAAAAATAAAACATGAATTCGGAGAAAAGGAAAAGAAAAAATAAAACATGAATTAGGAGAAAAGGAAAAAATAAAGTTTTGTTGTCAGAAGTGGGGTTTGAACCCACGCCCTCAAACGAGGACCAGAACTTGAGTCTGGCGCCTTAGACCACTCGGCCATCCTGACGATATGTGTAAAAAGTCAACTAAAAAGACTTAAATACACCTTTTATTATTTACATCATAACTTCTTTTTTGGGATCAAATTGTTATAATTCATATGTGGAGGAAAATATAGACAATTCAGATAAAGTTTAGGGGCTTTTACATAATACTTGCACAAGAAGTTCCTTTCCGATAAATACAAAGAAGGGTAACCTAAGATAACATTAATAAAATTGATAAAATAAAAATTATACAACAGAGAATCTGAAGATCGTAGAAAAAAATCGGGAAAAGGAAAACGCTCGGGCGAATAGAAACCCTAGCTAGCGGAAGGAGACAAACAACCAGACTTGAGAGACGAGAAAGATTTCAATTAAATTTGATATCAATTGTGAAATCAATACATAGGAGAAAGGTTTTGTGATGGGGAAGAAGAAGAAGAGAGCTACGGAGAAGGTTTGGTGTTATTATTGCGACAGAGAGTTCGACGACGAGAAGATTCTGGTGCAGCATCAGAAAGCTAAGCACTTTAAGTGCCATGTCTGTCATAAGAAGCTCTCTACAGCTAGTGGCATGGTGATTCATGTCCTTCAGGTTCATAAAGAGAATGTTACAAAGTATGTACCTTTCTTTTATCCCTTTCTTCATGGTTCATTTTTCTATATGAGATTAATTTCGATATCAGGGTTAATGCGTTTATGATCTTGATCTATGTTTCAATTTTCCCTTTTATGTGTGTTCAATTGCTGTTAGATTGTTCTAATTTTCTGTTGTTCTGTGGTCTTAATCGGTTGATTGTGCACGTTTACTGGAAAATTAGGGAACTTGAATGGTTTATTGCATTAGCTCTTTCAGGGGTTTAGCACTTTTAGGTTTCTTAGGGAAAAGTGAAGGGAGTCTTGTGGTACCGTCCCAAAGTGTTTTGCATGTTGAATTTGAAATTTTTTTATGTATTATTTTGCGTTCCTTCTTTTGGTTAAGTAAGCCATTCAATTTGGAGATCTGAGGAAGACTGGTTGAAGGTTAGGTTAACTCTGTTCTCGTTTAGGATGATTTGGACTGAAAAATCCTTTTAGTTCCTAACCTTGGGATTGCAGAGAATAGATGCACAATTGTATAGCTCCCACTCTTCTGATTCCATGCCACTGCTAACTTTGATATTTTTTACAAATTTCACCAGGGTTCCTAATGCTAAATCCGATCATGATTCAACTGATATTGAAATATATGGAATGCAAGGAATTCCTCCCGATGTCTTGGCTGCTCACTATGGAGAAGATGGTAAGAGAAGTATAATATATAGTTTATAATATCACCCATTGGATTAGAGAAGTAAAGTAAGAAATTAATTTTCCATCATGAGATCTGGATCTTGGTCATGAATTCGTCGTTATTTTGCATGCACTTTTTTCCTTTGTAGAGTTATTACATTCTTTGTATCTTGCTACTTTAATTCATGTGGTACCTTTTTAACTGAAGTTATGATTTCTGCAGAGGAAGAGTCTCCAGCCAAAGTTGCAAAAGTTGAAATTCCTTCCGCTCTTCTTGGTGTAGTTCCTAGGCCATATGGAATGGTATATCCGCCTCAACAAGTGCCTGGTGCTGTGCGACCAATGTATGTACTAATTACACCACATTCTCTCTATTTCTGTTGTTCAATTTTCAGATTTGTACTTTTTTTGTCTCAAAATTTGGGAAGGAATACTCTCTATCTGCCTTGGAACAATTCCTTTGTCCTCTTTAAGACCACAATAACACCTCTAGTAAACAGATTATTGAAATAGTTCCTTGTCTAAGATATTGTAATATTTCTTGTTGTTGACGATGTTAAACAGGTATTATCCTGGTGGTCCTATGCGTCCTCCTGGTCCTGTATGGCCTATGCAGTCTCCTCGTCCACAACAATGGTATCCACAAAATCCAGCGGTATCTGTTCCTCCAACTGCACATTTAGGGTATCGACCACAACCACTTTTTCCGGTTCAAAATATGGGGATGACTATGCCAACCTCAGCACCTTTAGTACAACCTTCACCAGTCAGTGGAGTTACTCCTCCTGGCATTCCTTCATCATCACCTGCAATGCTGGTTCATCAACCTCTGTTCCCTGTTGTGAATAACAGCATTCCTTCCCAAGCTTCACCATTTTCTGTTCCTCCTGTTGGTGGGGCTCAGCAACTTTCTCCTGCAGATGCCTTGGGATCAGGAAATGCGTATCTGCCTAATTCTATTCCAGGTTCAATCTTAAGTTCGTAGAGTCATTGGCTTACATTTGGTTTAGCTGAATCGTGTCAAAATGTAATCTCTCTTTCATGTTGTGTTGCAGTAGGTGGTGCTAATTCTCATTCTTATGCCTCTGGTCCAAACACTAGTGGTCCTTCAATTGGTCCACCTCCTGTAATTGCAAATAAAGCGCCTACCAATCAGCCTAATGAGGTCTATCTTGTATGGGATGATGAAGCGATGTCTATGGTTAGTTTCCTCCTACCTTGGTGGGTTAAAAACATGCAAGTGATTGAATAATTTGGTTTTCAATCTGACTATGCATCTATGTCTGTAGGAGGAAAGAAGAATGTCCTTACCTAAATACAAGGTGCACGATGAAACCAGCCAGGTAAGTTCTGATTTGCTCTTTTTAAAGTTACGAAGAGTTTGCTTTTGCACGTCTAACCCATTCGGTAGGCTTCATTTATGCTTTTCCATCCCAGATCAATTGTTTCTGTGCTAAGAGGTACCGCCAAAATTCAGTTTATAATTTCTTACCTTAGAATATGATAAGATGTACTTAGGCAAGAAACTTAAACTTTTTGAATCACTAATGTTCCAAACGTATCATTAGTAACTCGCTGTAGTACTCGCAATAAGTAGTGAAGAAAATCGCGCTTGTATTTGTTCCTTTTTCATTATATATCTTCCCATCTCTTGTATTGTATAAAAAATGTGGTGATTGGTTCCACAAGATCATACTCTACAGGTTTGGTTTCAAACCCAGGTCAGCTCCTTTTATATTCTCAACTTTGCACAATCACGGGCTCGGGGAATCAAAGAGGACTTTTTGAATTTTTCATAAAGCATCCAACTTGTGTACTCAGAACCGAGTTTTGTTATTTGTTGCAGATGAACTCGATAAATGCAGCCATAGACAGAAGAATCTCAGAGAGTAGGCTCGCTGGGCGGATGGCATTTTAGAGTTGGCACCAAACTAAACCTGCGTCAAAGAATGGCGCAATGATGATGGAGCTTTCTTACAACTCTTAACTCAATTTCATTCAGATTTTCAGAAGCTGAATTTGTGATCTGCTTTCTAAGTTATTACTGTCTATCTGTTGTATTCTTAGCCAGGTGAGTTAGTTACCATTGGATTATTATAGAGATCTCAGGATTTTGTTTTTCGAAAGTTTTAGCATCATTGAGACTTTGGTCTCTCTTTGTTTTTCTGAATTTATCAATTATTATATAATACAGATTCACCCAAAAATGTCTTCATTATGTGTAGTATTTTGCCCAAAATAAAAGTAACTGAAATCCCTTCATTAACAGTAATGCAGACATCTATACTGATACAATTTAACTGAATTTTGTATTGCACATGAACTCATTTGTGAACCTCAGAGTTGGGGAATTGATCACATTGTATTAAATACGAAGTTAGGGATTCAAAGTGAGATTTTCAAAATAATGAGGTTTTATCTGCAATATTTTAGTTGTTGCTTTCTCAATTCCAATCACTTGACCTCAGAACATCAAAACCTCTAAAACCCTCGAAGCCTCTCTCTATCCTAACATTTCTTTCAAAACGCTGATTCGCTATTGTTGCTAAAATGAAAGCTTTTAGATCTCTACGAATACTAACTTCCAGTTCACGGACAACGGCAATACCTCGTAAATCCAATCTGTCTCGGAACTATCTCTGCCGGTTATACTCGGCGCAGCCGAATCTAGACGAACCCACTTCCGTTAATGAAGAAGGCTCAAGTAGCGACTCTGTTTTTGATAGCAGTCAATACTCAATCGACGAGCCCATTGGAGATTCCGTGAAAAAGCCCAAGCAAGCTAATTGGGACAAAGGGTATAGAGAAAGAGTAAACAAATTGTTCTTTGAGAAGGAGATCGAGAAAGGTAAATTGAGGATTGCAGAAGAAGAGAGTTCCGAAGAAGAAGAAGATGATAGTATTGATAGGTCAAGGATTCTCGCGAAGGCTCTACTGGAGGCGGCGCTAGAGTCAGCTGACGAAGAACTTGGTGAAGGTGAGGTTAGAGAAGAAGATCAGAAATCGCTTAATGTCGGCATCATTGGTCCACCAAACGCAGGAAAATCTTCGTTGACTAATTTTATGGTTCGACTATTCCTTTTACATTTTCTCATCGTCTTTGAGGATCACCTTTATTTTGAAATTATTGATAAGTTGAGACATTAAGTATATACTTGTGTTAATTCGTTGCTTATTGGTTGATATCTAAAGGTTTAAATTGATAGGTGAATGAAGATTGTATTACAACTTATTCCATATTATTTGGTGTTTTGTGCTGTCTTAATGACTCTTTTGTAACTAAAAATGCTTGATTTTTAGACTTTTCAAGGTGATTTTATCCATTTGATAACTCTTGTTGAGAATCTTGCTTATGGTTTTAAATTCTCTGTCAAAGTCGGTTTAACTGTCTCTTATGTCAAGTGCAGGTTGGAACAAAGGTTGCTGCTGCTTCTCGAAAGACGAACACGACAACCCATGAAGTGTTAGGAGTATTGACAAAAGGGGACACACAAGTCGTATGTTTTTCTCTTATATCTTTTGCATATGTATACTACTACTCATTCTGGTGAAGTATGGAGAGTAGCTTTTTTAGAATGTTGCAATCATATGTAGATTGAAATATTTTATATTTCTGTTTGGTACAAACTTGCAGTGTTTCTTCGATACTCCTGGTCTTATGCTGAAGAAAAGTGGTTATGGTTACAAAGATATCAAGGCTCGTGTGCAAAATGCTTGGACTTCAGTTGACCTATTTGATGTCCTCATTGTTATGTTTGATGTCCATAGACATCTCATGAGGTTATTTATTTGCTCCTCTGTGTACTTTATCTGTTTTGCATATTTTCGTGACGTAGTTATCCCGTAACTGAGAGTAGTATGATCAGGAGCAACTTGTGGTGAATCTTATGGTGGGCTTATTACTAGCTTCTCTGTTTCAGTATGTTTCACATTTAGCTCATTGCACCAGTTTCCATTACCTTGCGAACAGTACACTGATGGAAACACCTATGTATATCCTTCTTTCAAAAAAGGACATATGAGTGTAGTTTTGAATTACTGGCAGTAAAAGCAGAGTTTTGTCAGACTTATTCTGTAGTTTGTGAACTCTGTCTTCTGATTGATTTATGTAGTCCCGATTCAAGAGTGGTACGCTTAATCAAGTACATGGGAGAAGAAGAAAATTCGAAACAAAAGCGCATTTTATGTATGAACAAAGTTGATTTGGTTGAGAGAAAGAAAGATCTGTTAAAGGTTGCCGAGGAGTTCCAAAATCTTCCAGCATATGAAAGGTAAATAGAGATATACCCAACTCAGTTTAAAAACCATCTTGAATTAACTGAAAATGTGTTTATTTTCTTGTGTGGTGGTCTAGGTACTTCATGATATCAGGACTTAAGGGATCTGGAGTTAAAGATCTTACCCAATATTTAATGGATCAGGCAGTAAAAAAACCATGGGAAGAAGATGCATTCACCATGAGTGAAGAAGTTTTGAAGAACATTTCTCTTGAAGTTGTTAAGGAAAGATTACTAGACCACGTTCATCAGGTTCCTCTCCTAGTAAAATTTTCTGTATCAGTTTTTATCTGTTCAAAGATGACAAATTACAGAATTGATTGAAACAAACTGTAGGAAATCCCATATGGCGTGGAGCATCGTCTAGTGGACTGGAAAGAGCTACGTGACGGGTCTCTTAGAATTGAACAGCATTTCATCGTTCCTAAACTTAGCCAACGCAAGATTCTTGTGGGCAAGGGAGGTTGCAAAATCGGGTAAGAGCATACACGATCACAGGCTGGTTCGAAATTCAGACTTTTTGACTAATGCATGACTCTAAGATGATCCTTTGTGATGATTCTAATCTTGCAGGAGGATAGGAATAGAGGCCAATGAAGAACTGAGGAGAATAATGAACCGCAAAGTTCATCTCATTCTCCAAGTAAAGCTCAAGTGAAACCATTCTCCGAGGACTCCAGTTTTCGATGAACTTAGGATTGATTTATACACAATTAGATATCTGTCTGTATATGGTGTGTTGTTAAAGATGTGACATTAGAAATATAAACTTACAGCAAAGAGCCAGGAATAAGATTGAAAAAGCAACAGAACTTTGAAAAACAAAACAACACGCAGTCTTAACGCTAGAAATTGAAACGACACGTAGCCTCTAAATGGAAAGTGTTGAAACGACAAATAGTCTCTAAATCGAAAGTGTAGATATTAACTAACTGACTCCAGAAAATGGAAGTGTTAACTGATCAAGAAGACTTACCACCGGTGTAGTAAGTACCGGATCATACGCAAAACCCTGCAGCACCTCTCCGTCCGAACCACCTGAGTCACTGCAGCCGCCGGTGTAAGAACACGGTGGCACCCACAACCAGCTTTTCCTCACCATATCAAACAGCAATTGCAACGAGGTGCCTCTTAACACAATCATTACAAACTCTTGGTTTCCAACACACTCGAATCCTTTCCCGGCTTCTTCTGCTGCAAACTGTGCGTAGAGCGGCTGAGGCATACGTTCGATCTCGACCCACGTGGCATTATCTGCTTGCAAACTCCAAAGCCTCAGACTTTTCGGAACGTTAAGCTTGCTTTTCTCAACGGCTGCTACGAGAACAAGCCTTCCTTTGCTCTCTAACAAGCTTGGAGACCGGAGAAACCTCCTCATCGGAGCTTGAATTTTGATCCACCGATTTCCAGTAACCTCATAGCACAAAACGCTAAAAGGACTATAGTTCATGCAGTAAAACTTGCCTTGCACGTAAACCATCTTACCAGATTCCAAGCTACAAAGCCGTGGCAACGAAGAAGTCATCGCCCAGAGAGAGAAGAATCCACCTGCGTCGACATGGAAACTCTCAGAGGAGAGGTTTTTTACAGCATAAGGAGATATGAGATCGTCTCCGGCGACAGTAACATCTATGGAAGTTGGTGTTACTGAGAGACCTATCGAAGGGAAAAGCCTTGGCCTTGAAATTGGTGGCAACTGACTAACAGATCCAACAAGAGGGTTACACAAGAGAATGGTTTTAAGACCTGCTTCTTCAGAGACCCAACTCACCAATCCTCCTGATGATCCTGAAGGATAAAACCCTGAAGGGATATAAGCAAATGAGAGACGATACCATCGGATTTCATTAGGATCAAACAAAAAGCCTTCAGGTTTACTGGAATCATCATCGTTTGTTCCTCCTCTCTTGTAAATGTAGCTCTTTAGGGTTTTGTGTTTGAAGTAGAGGAAACAGTTGTGTCGGAGAGGAAGTAGTTGCAGATATGTCTGGAGGAAAGCGTTTGAGAAAAGGAGACCGTAAAACCTCTTGCAGACACAACGTGACCGGAAAAACGCCGGAGGTGGAAGAAAAGCGATGATGCGGTCAAGAAGCGTAGGAGGTAGCTTGCTCCAAATCCGACTGTCCATCCATTGACCAGAGCTCGAATCTGTGGTGGTGCTTGTGATTGTGCTACTGTTGCTGCTACTGGTAAAGGTGTAAGAGAAAGGTAGAGTTAAAGATGGGTTATTAATGAACACATTGGTATCCATTTCCTTAGCTTTAAGCTTTCAAATAAGAAAAGAGTTTTGGATTTGATGTCTGAGATGGATTCAGAGTTTGGTTCTTGGGTTGGGAATATATAAGTGAAAAGGTGAGACTTTAACTTGTAGGGTTTTTGAGGAAGGTTTTGGGGAAAGTAATGCAATATCTATTGTAGGAAAAGAGACAAAGATCATATGTTTATGTTTGGAAAAAAGAAGTAACAAGGAGGAGACAAAAGTGTTGGGTCTTTCTCTGCAGCTTCATGCATGGGTTTTTGCTATCTTCTTTTGACTTCAATAGAGTAAAGTTGCCTTTTTTTTTTGGGCTCAATAGAGTAAAGTTGCCTAAACTTATATATAAAGAAAATTTGGTATATATATAAAACAAGCAATGGTAAAATGAAACTGTATAAATTAATAAATAAACAAAAATATTAACAAAAACTTGTTTGATTGCTTAAAATTAATGCTTTTAGACACGAACAAGTACATAACTATCAATATGATCTTATCGAATATAAATTTTAAAGAATGTAATTTATATCTTTATTGTGGCCTTTTATCTCATTTGATGGAAAGAATTCGATATTTGATGGTTAGAGGATTTGTAAAGAAAATATTATCACTGATCATCTATTTTATTGGCACAATATAATTTTATTTTAAAAAAGTCACAAATTTGAATATCGCTTTAAGTCCCTCAAATTTACCCACAGCCTTGTTCAAACCACACTATATATCACATTATTTAACTCTATCAATAAAACCAAACCTAAAACTTTCAACAACCTCACAAGTCACAACGATCCAAAAGCAATTTATAACCAGAGTTTGGTGATAATATTTGACTAACAAAATTTTGTTCGTGTATGTGTGTGTGGGTAAACGTGAAAATGGTGACAGAGGAAGTGATGGTTCTTAAAGTTGAGAGGTTCTGGAGTTATCTTGTCAATGGGCAGCATTGAAATTATTGATTTGGAGACTACTCCAAATACTTTTTCACACTTGATCACATGATCTTTATCTTCTTTTTATTCATCAATATCTCTATTTTGTTTTTTTGTTAAGATCATCTCTAGTTGTAATATAGAACTTTTATCCTTAATTACATGGCACGCTTCTAATTGTTTTTTCTTTTTAATAATGGTCAGACAGATTGTACTTGATCAGAGAGATCAACCCAAGACAACTAGAGATTAAGAATAAAGTTATTGAAAATAAAGCTGAAAGAAATATATAGATGAACGTAAATGTTGCTTTTGTTGTACTTCTAATTCAGTTTTTATTATCCCATATTATGAGATATTAGTAACAAAAAAAAAAGCTGGTTCCTGACAGTATAAGAGGACTAAAAATTCAAACTTCTTAATTACAGAGAAAAAATATATAAAGAACTTGATTTTCTAAACAAGAGAAATATTAGATATATAGCAGAAATGGTTATTATTTTTAGCCCTTTTTCGTGTTTAAAATTAAAAAATGAAATTAACCCTTCCGGATCCCAAAAGGTGAAAGTCAAAGATCCTGAATTTCTTAATTAGAAAAGACAGAAATCTAATTTGCAAAACATCAGATTTCTAGACATAAACAAAACATCTTCAGGTCTAGAATAAATTACTTATTAATGATTGCTAGCTATAGTATAATGAGTTTTGTGTATGGAGTTATTACTGAGAGATTAGGGTTTCGGGGAGAGAAATGATGAGAGAAAATAAAGGAAGAGAAAGAGAGAAGTAGAGTCAGATCAAAAGTCAAATCAGGGTTTCTTAAATAAGACATAGTTAAGCGTGAAAAGAAGAAGAAGAGAGAATATCTGAAACTGACAAGTCGCAAGTAATAATATTCTCTATTTGCAGTAACTCAAGAGCCTTCACTTTTGTTTCTGTTTTGATGCTAATGGAACTCTCTGAAACCAAACAGTGTCTTGTTTTTATCAAATCATCTATCTATCTTCCTCAACTAGGTTTTCTTTTTTTCTTTTCTTTTTTTACTTTTAAGTGCCCATAAATAAATATAAATAGTACTAATATACCTTTAATCAATAACACAATCTTCGAAAAACAATATTTATATTTTGTGTTGCCCACATTATGTATGTATATATATACATGCGTTAATTTTTAATGATTGACAAAAAAAAAGTTAAATTTGGAAAGAGTGTTAATTCATTAGTAAGTATCATACAATCAAGACTTACACCAGTTCAATTGCTTTTATCCAATTTGGTATTAGATGGTGTGTTCGAATCTTATCTAGTTCCAATTGGTAAACTTTGATTATGGATTGAGTCTTATTGGTCTAATTATTGTTGAAAAAAATATCAAATTAATAAAATATCTTTGATTTTAAAAATTATGTTGTTCTACTTGATAAATTTTATCGATTTAATTATTATTTGCTAGATATGTAAAGTACTTTAAAAAAAATTATGAATGTTGATCTCTAGACAAAGTTTATGGTAAAGGTAACTTTTTAGTGAAAATATTGTTGCTAAGTCTAATAACATATTTAATTAAAAAGTGATATAATATTACTACATCATGCAAATCTTCCTCCTAGAACTCCTCAATTAGATTGGATATGCATTCATTGATGCATATGTTTACATGAACGTACGTGAATGTTCATGTATTGTCTCTCTAGCCCTAAAATTTATGAAAGTGAAGGGTTAAAATATTTGTAGACATCAAATTTTAGAGTCCAAAGTAAATACTGACCTTCAAGAAACCGCTAATTATAGAAAAAGTTAAAAAACTTTTTCGAACTTGGCAATTACGCATTGTCTTCACTCTTCAAGCAATTTCGTTTTGACGTTTTATTCACTTTTGACACTTATTTCTTACTTTTCACCTGGATTAGTAGTAACTCAACTGGCCCTAACTTTTTTACTTTCAGTAGATGAATTCTTACAATGTATAAAATATAATTTAAGGTATATACACATCAAGAATGATAAATCAAGCTCAACAATATATTTTAATGAAAAGAAGTGGGGATTAACTTGTGAATGACATTGTCTATATTTATAAAACGGTAAATATAACAGCCTCCAATCTATTTATGGAGATAAATGTTTTTTTTTTCGACAAGTAACTTCTGGATCGACAAGACCTGATCTATAACTTAAATTTTTTAAATGGAGCAGGGTAAGATTCAAACTCATCACCCCGTGCCTAACTAAATCATGGACAAACCAACTGGACTAACTAAAAATAATTGTTTTACAAAATGAATTTCAATACCGAGTTCTCAATCATAATGTACAAAGTTTTCATACTAAGAATCATCACTACAAGAAAACATGATAATTTGTAACTAAAGATTTTTGACCAATTTTAGATTATTGTCGATTTTTTTATCAATTGTGATAAAAAATATGTCAAAAATTTATTTTTGGCAAATTTTACATTTTTATTGATGGTCAAAATTTAATTATTTTCTAGTTGTGCATGAGTTTCAAATTCAAAACCAATTAGTAATAAATGTAATGGTTCCTAAATTTTATGTGTTATGATAGAAATATACCAATTTATAATGTAGACTATGAAGTAGAACCTTATCCCGATTTTAACAAGAGATCAAAACTTTGTCCCAAAAATTATTTATATTATAATAACACAAATGAAAGAGTGAAAAAATTAAAGATTTTTTTTTTTGTAACCGTAGTCTTACATGCTTAGGAGATGTGTGTGATAATAGATATAAGACATGTGTGAATTTCAAAAAGTATTTTATATATTTAACACATAGTTTCAATTAAATAAAACAAGGTTAACCTTATGTTAATGAAGTGAACTATTTCGGTAGTTATATTCTAGGTTAAATTTCAGTTCTAAATTTTAGTTGCAGAATGAAATTATTTTAAAAATCTTAGTTGGGAATGAAATGTTTTTAAAAATCTTAGTTGGGAATGAAATTTTTTTAAAATCTTAGTTGGGAATGAAATCTATACTTATGTATAAAGACAATTCTTGGACTTTCCCTTTATATTTTAAAATAACGCGGGAAAATTGGAAATAGTGAATGAATTTATGAGAGAAAAGTAAACATACACAGAAACTAGAGCACACATTTAGGGGTTACTTTTGGGCTTCAGATTGAATGAAATAAAGGCTATAAAAGCTGTCGTTTGCTGAAAATTATAGACAAGCCATTGCCTCAATTGGTCAATGATTGAATAGTTCACCAATACGCCTTGTGGATGATTTTTAACAAAAAAAAAACAGCTGAGGATCGATTCATATAACTTACATATCTTGTTGAAGGCAACAATGTCACAACTCTAGACGAATTCATTGATTGGTTCAAAGATGAGTTGCAATTTGTAGAACTATTATTGAAAAAGAGTGGTGTTAAGAACTAGGGAAATATTTTTGAGTTTTCTAGTATTTTGAGATTCTGATTAGCGAAACAATCGAACTTCATTTTCTAGTATTCTAGAGAATGTTTCACACTTCTTAATTGTTATTCTTAAGATTGAGAAAAAGGCCTCTTTGTCTATCTACTCCAATGACCTCTGGATCCAAACAAGTAATTGCCAAAGTTGAGCTAATGTTCATTCACATTATTATCAATGATAAGTTCATTATGCAAGACTGAAGAAAATATAAACAAGTAATTGTGATTGTTTTCAAACTATTATCAACGAAATCCATATAAGATGGTTTTGGCTTCCATAATCTAACCAAAGTATTTTAAAGAACTATAATAAACATATAAGGAGAGAGCTATTTAAATTATTTGTTTTCTTTATTTGTTGTAATTAGTTCTTGTTCAATTGTGTTTAGATATAACAATTCGACACTTATTAGTGTATTAGATGATTGTCCACGCACGAAAATATTTTTTTCCGAATATGTATATAATGTGTATATATATATATTTATATTATGTGTGAAAATATGCATATAATATTTTTATTAATTAATAATGTTGAATTATTTATTTTCTTCACACGATTTGATTTGTATTTCAATATTTATATTAAAGTTATGTGTATTTAGTGTAAATGATGACGCATGTTATGTAATATACATATATTTTTGACTCGCATTAATTTATATGATCATTTACTTATATATATATATATTTTATTAATAATTACACATTTACTGATTACTCATCAGATTGTTTTTATCACAAACACAAAATCATTCACACCTAGTCTTAAACACTTTTATAGACATCATTGTGCGACCGATCAAAATCAATTTTTTTTACTTAAATACTTCCAAAATCACATTCAATCTCAACCTCTCTTTGATGACGAAGAACCATGACTGATTCGGACGAACATAATCACTCGTTGGAAACAATGTTGCCCTAAGATCAGACTCATACAACCGGAAATCCCTCATAACAAAATTCTCCTTATGTATTTCCTCATTAATTCTGGGCGTCATGAAGATTTCAAACAAATCTTCTTCTATAGGTGAAAGCCACATACATAGCTATTTGAAGTTTTGTGATCTAGGCAAAAAATCATAAACAAAAAACAATCGAAATCTCTGCCATTTAACCAAAACAATCAGAATCTTCACAAATATCTCATACCAACCACCATATAGTGACAGACCCAAAAATATTTGTTACCGGAATCTTAAAATTAACTTGTCTATAAATAATAAGTAATAAAATATTATATAAAATATAATCGATACAAACTATAATACAAAACTACTATGCGATCTTTCATATACTATATCACAACCTCATATTTGATTAACAAATTTTAAACAAAAAAAACTCTGCTACATAAAAGCTAAAATATAAAAGAAATAAAGCTTTATATTACCATAAAATAAGATGATTGTAGCCTTCCGCTATTTATATTAAGAGAACAAATACAAATAAAAGTTATTGATCAATTATATCTAAATATAGATAAAAAAAGTGAAAATAATTTAATTAGAATCGTTAAAAGTAAAATTGAAATCTAAACTAGAACTTACTATAGAGGAATAAAAAGTTTACGTAGGCTTTGATTGGTATGATCTTTTGTTAAGCATAATGCTCTTTTCAAAATCAATTATATTTGTTTATTTAAATTTTCTCAAATATGATTGGCTTTTAAAGGAACATTATGCAAAACTCGGTTTATTACTACAAATAGCAGAATGTTTCAAATATCTACCTGGTTTTAGCAAACCATTAACCGGTTTTCAACTACTTTTGGAAAAAGTTGCTGTTTTTCTATTTTTCGTCGATGTTTCACCGGCTTCTCTTCAAGTTCCCGTCGATCCCCTCTATGGTATCTGCTCTTTGAAGTATGTACGGTGGTTTCGCTTCAAAATAGAATGAGATTACATGTTCATGGCCCCCCAGATCTGAAAAAATGGGTCAAAGTTCTCATGATGTGTGAAGTTTTGTAGGCGTTTTGCTTGTTCTATCTCACATGTGTGTGAAGGTTTAAGTGTTTCTCCTCTGCTCTTGGTTGTTTTCTCACCCCTGTGTGAAGGTTCTAGCTACTTTTAACCTTCCTGTTTCACTTCCTCTCAAGTCCAAGTCTTTCCTATCTTAATGAATACTCAAGCATTTGTTGCTGCAAAAGGAAAACAAATCATGAGTAAGGTTTCTCCACCTAGATCTGGTATAATTAAACTCGCCATTCCAGATAACTCAGCTGCCCTCCAACAACATGCTTTCACCCTTATTGGAAGATGTACTAACCTTAAAGCCCAACCCATAGAGTATGGTCTCTTATCCCTTTTTTGGCCGAGCATTGGAGCCTATTAAGACGTCCCATTGGAGCACATATGGGTAATGGTGTGTTCCAATTTTAGTTTGCATATGAAGAAGACCTCTTTGCTAAGTGGATGGTCATTCTCCAAAAATGGAGGCCCACCATCCCTCGATCTTTCCCCTCGCAAATCCTCTTTTGGATCAAAGTGCAAGGCCTCCCTCTTCACTTATGGACAGAAGGGATTGTAAGAAGTATTTGATCAGACATTAAGGAGGTGGAAAAAGTCAAAATCTCTAACCTCTTTGTGAAAGTGACAGTCCAAATTAATGGCCTTCTCCCATTATAACTCAATCTGTCCTAGAGTTTCTCTCGAGTGAGGAGATAGCAGTGAAGTTGATTTATGAAAAGTTAGAAAACTATTGTTATGAGTGCAATAGTCTCTGTCATAACAACTATGATTGCCCTGAAAAATTGGCAAACCATCGCAGAGAAGACAGAGGTAGAGAGCTACCTTCAACATCTCGCCCCTCCTTCGAGAGAATAATCACTTGTCTCCTTTGTGGTTCAGGAATTGTGAACAGATTCCACCTCTTCCGATACTGCAACTACTCTCAATCTGTTTGGGCATCCGCTAAACTAGGACTTCTGAATCTCCTCTTTGCTAACTAGAGCTCCCTAATCTCTTGGATGAAAGGCCACTCAGCTCATCTATCAAACACTCTTAAGCGTCTCACGATCCAAGCGACTGTCTACATCATCTGGACTGAACGAAACTCCCGGCTACACACCGACACAGCATCAACCAATTCTCAGCTCTTCAAGAAGCTCGACCGAACTATCCGCAACATATTGCTTGCGCATCGAAGCACCAGGCGCGGGAAGGTCTCCTCTCTACATGGTTTACTTATGTCTAGACTCAGATCCTTGTATTTCAAATCTTTTGCTCACTATTTGCCTTTTAACTTTTTTTAAGGAATGTAGTAGTTTTTTTTTTTGGTCAAGTTTAGGAATGTAGTAGCTAATTGACAAGTTTGTAACCTCTTTTCCGATTAAATATTATTAAAATATTTATCAAAAAAAAATGGTTATAATGTTTGGTAATATTTTTACCATTTTTGTTGGTCAAACTATTTTAATTATATACTGACCAAATATTCATTTTACTGATCTTTGGTCATAAATATTTGGGCTAACTAAATTTTTGGTCTAACATCTTTTATATCTGTTTTCTTGTAGATCGTTTGAGTTTTTGTTACGGTGCGTGACGTTGTGGAGAAATAATCCACTCTAGAATCGCGTGATGTGATCCAAAAGTTGAGCTAATATTTCTTTAGTGATCAAAATGATAAAGATAACACACCAAGAGACTGTAATTCCAGAGCTTTCAAAGCTCTTACAGTATAAGAAAAAATACATTAGAAAGAAGAAATAGTTTCAAGGTGTTGGGGAACGAGAGGAGTCCATATCTGCGCCTAAAATCTTCAGTATCTGCAATCCATGGAGCCTAACTCTTTTCATGTCTTTTCTCTGTACATTGTAGTGGAATATGTAGAAAGGTTCAAATCTCTTGGCAGGAAATATGGGGCAAAAACGATTTCACCAGCCTTGTTGGTGCCCGGAGAATGCATTCTCATCATCAAAGGGAAAGGAAGCTCAAATGTTTGCTTGGACCATTCATGTCTTTCGACATCCTCTAGAATCCATAAATCAAAACTAGTGAAAGTGAAGCTGTAAGGGTCTCTAACAATGGAAGCTAACTTCCCATTGTATTCTATAAATATAGAGTAACTCTCATTATACGCAACATCCCTAGGCGCTGGGATAAAGCTTAAGCTCTCAGATCTAACATCAAAACACATAATTACAGGATCCATTGATTCCATTCCCTGCCTCGGGGCCCAAGCACCCCAATAACCTGATTGCGTCTCCATACTCCTTCTATTCGTGTTGAAACCTTGTGCACTAGAACATCACCATTCTCGTATCGACAAGACAGCAGGGTCAATACTTTGAATTGACTATCAACAGGATCGTATCCCATGGATATGTGCGCTCCGATACAGCGTAAGATAAAGGCTTGCCCCGTGATAGGGTTACATACATGAAATCGTCCACGAGCACAACAAAAGAAAAAGCCATGGATGGAAGTACACTTGGAGGAGGCATAGTTCAAGTTCACTGAAGGAACTGTCATCTCGAGATTTGCAATCAAAGAAGAAGATTCCTCTTTCTCGAATGAAGAAGAGAAGATGAACAAACGCCTGACATCTTCATTGGCGAATACACCATTAGTGAAAGCGATGATAAACCGCGAAGGCAATCGCGAACGCATAGCGAAGAAAGAATCAATGAAATTTTGGCTTCGGATGATGGAAGACCACTCTTTTGACACGCATTGGTTTCATAAGAGACTTTCCCGGCAATCTAGTCAGAATCTCAACCTCTAGATCAACAGGGAGTTCTTGGCTTCTGACTTTTTCATCGTCCTCCTCGTAATCAATAGCATCTCTCTCCTTGCGTTTCTTTTGGAGGGAGTTCATCAGAAACTTGGTAGACAATCTTAACCTTAGGGTTTATTTAAGTGTTTTTAGTTTTGTCGTATACTGCCTCCTTTTAAGAGTGACTTTAGAATATTTTTATTTGACCAAATTTTTATTTGGGCCTGTAAGTATCGTTAATGGGGCTTTAACGAAAAAATAATCGTTAATGGGCCCAACCTTGGATAGTAACCAATTTTTGGTATCAATGTAAAATATTTCTTTATACCTTTTTCAATTTTTGATAAAATTACTGAGATAACAAGACAGAATAAGAAAAAAAAACTATTAGAGAGGGAAACACAAACAACAAGAGAGCTCAAAAGAGTAAGAAGAAAATGTAACAACAAGACAAGAAAGTACAACACTAAACCCTGGCGAATTATCCAAAAGATTACCACAAGTGGCCTGGTCTGAAAAACAGACCTTAATGCTCTGATCTAGAGACGCATACAGTTTCCGGAGAAACAAATTAAAAACCAAAGTAAGAAAAAGGTTGCATTGTACAACAAGTTAAGAACACCAAGAAGGGTTGCTACATTCTATTTCTGATCTACTATTTATGACCAATTCATTCTGTAATTTACAGATGACCAGAGAGCTCTTTTTGTTCTCACGTTCAATACAATGTTTCTTTAAGAATCTTACTTTATATATCTCTATCTATAACAAAGAAAAGAGAAGAGAAACAAAACAGTAAAATGACCCACAAACAAGTTTACTCTCAAGATAAACAAAAGAAAAATTCTTCTTTAGCTCTTTATAAAGACTTTTCTTGAGGGTTAATACAACAACAAATCATCTATTAAACAAAAGTGAAATTAAATATTTAGGCTGCAGAGGTTAGTCTCAGCTGTTGTTGTTGAGATTCTCCAGTCACTGGATCGTTTGTGTTTTGGCTCTCCAATGGCATGTACTGAGACATAATCGCCATGATTTCTGAATCCATATAAGACTGCATTTTGGATTTTGACATGAAGAAAAGAAGATTCATCATTAGAGAGACACATAATGATAATAAATTTCAGAAGAAAACTTTTTGAAAATATACCCTGAGACGATACTTGTAGAACACGTAACCAGCTACACATATGCCTGCAACTGCAGCTAGAATCACAAATGTGAAAACCCATCCGACTCTTGATCCGCTTTTCTCTGAGAATCGAAACAACATTAAATGGGAGAATGTGAATCTTGGATTGTTTCATAAGAATCTGACAAAGTTTAGATCTTTACTGTTTGTTTGTGGACATTTACCTATACAAGTGTCTTGTTCTTTCATGTAGAGACGATTTCCAGAGCATTTGCATTCAAAGCTTCCCCATTTGTTTTTACAATTGCATCCATCACATTGACAAGCTGACTTCTCTTTACATTCATCAATGTCTAGTAGATAGATTATATGTCAGTTTACGAAAACATGATGAGAGATGTTGAAATCTTAGTGGAAAAGAAACTGTTTTCACCTTCACATTTAAGACCATCCCCTTTAAAGCCTGCAGGGCAACGACATCCTGATGCCTCTGTGTTCTGCATTCAACAATCGGATACAATTTGTCAAAAATGAGAGATTTAGAGTCATTATTACTAAAAAGACAAAACAAGTAGAGTCACTTAACCGAGCAAGCAGAGAAAGTCAAGCCCTTCTTGGTTTCAGACCAGCAGCCTCCTTCATTAATCGAGCATCTCGCAGAGCCATAAGCTGTATTAACATTTAAGAAAAGATGACATTATTTCAGACCAGAACACAAAATGTTTTCAGTGAAGCTTTTCTGCTAGATATCGATATAGAAGTTTAAGAACATACGTTTACATGAAGTATATCCATCTCCTTTATACTGCACACCATTCACGACAGGGCATTCACAGACTCTTCCCCTAAATGTGTCCTGATAAAATCCAATTTCAGGTGTCAAACTTTCCAATAATCTACGTAAAAGTAGTTGCTAAAGTTCATTGGTTCTAATCAAGTACCTTGCAAGCTGTTACATTAGACATTTTGTCCTGCCAACACCCTCCATTTGCTTCCAGACATTCGTTTGTTTCAATATCTGTTTCAGCAGCGTCAAGAAGAGTTCGTTAGTATATTTTGTATCACCACAAGAAGATAAGCTTGAAAGGGGAATTCATTTAACCTCCACTCAGACAGATTCCGGGTTCAGTTCTTTCCTTGAATCCAGAACATATAGCCTTTAGTACCGCATTTCTCTCGAGTTTACCTGATCAATGAACCAGGTTATAAACTTAAGCATCTTTAACTTTCCTGGTAACAGGCTTAGTTCTACTTTCTAATCAAACATGTTACAATGAAAAGGAATGCCACATACCGCGATATTGAGCATTGTTGATGATCAATGTTGGCAAGATTGTAACATCACCGCGGTCTCCTTGTCCTACCTATAGGTAAGAAAGAAGCAAAAACTCAGTGAGTTGGTAACAAAGACAGTAAGATCATATAGAAGTATTCAAGAAGAAAAACCGCGACCTGAAGTGCTTGTTCTGCTTTCAAAACTTCATTCTCTACATCAGCTTCAGGATCACCCATACATTTCTTAATCTTGTCAAGGGGCAAACCTGAAAGCAAGAGAGAAATCAAGACCTTGAATGTGAAGAAGGGGTGCGAAAAACGATTGTGATGCCTCTTACCGAGAGCTTCCACAACTCTCTCTGCACATTCTTTACTATACTTCTTCTCCTTCATTGAACACCTAATGTGAAAATCAGTTACATAGTCCCACCAAACCCAAGACCGGCTATTCTCTTTCGCTACTCTATGAACACATAACTGTCTCAGATTCTCGAATACGATGTCTTTCCCATCGTATCCATCTCCAAAGTCTTGTTCAGGATCAGGAGCACAATACCTCCCTTTGTTTATACACTGAGACTTACATTGATTGCTAGAAACATAATCTTTAGGACAAAACCATGTAATGTAATGAGGCGTGAACAAAGAGTATCCTCCTTTTTCGAGAATCTGTGCGTGCCCTTTGAAGTTCTTGACAAAATTCATCTGTTCATCGCACCGTGCACCACACTCATCATTAGTGTTAGTCCATAGCTCATACTCAACTCTCTCATCCGGATGAGGCAATGACTCACTCCAGTCTATCTTCAGGACTACTTCCTCACCTTTTTTAAGAGCTTGCTTGAGGGTATTGGCGAAAGAAAGATCGATCAAAGCAGATGGAATGTTGAGTTTCTCTATAAAGTCATCGGCTACTTTGGACTCTTCCGGTGAATCCATTGTTATCAATGGCTCGTCGACATTATCAGCTATTAGAACTGCTGCTGCACCGGATTTTTGACCGTTCCATACCTTTAATGCAAAATAGCACTCTACACAACAAAACAAAACAACAGTAAAATCATAACTCATGAACTAAACTGAGATTGACTCAGACAAAAAGTTCTGTTTCTAATCAGAAATTTGAATGATTCTCTAAAGCAATTTGGATAAAAAGAGAAAGTCTATGATGAATGAAACAGTTACCTCCACGATCAATGATTAAGATGGTGGGACGAGGGAACTTTGGTTTGAAAGTTTTGTCAAAAGAGTCACATCCATAAGCTTCTTTACCGGCGTAGACGACGGAACCAATCATGTAACCACCGTAGTTAGGAACACCAAAGTTAGCGATGGCTGCGTCGTGCTTAGACCGCATTGCCAAAGGATTTAGAATCGTTACACTGCTCTTCTCGACGACGAATATGCCGAAAACCCCGTTGACCACCATAGTCAACGCTAGAAACAGAGCTAAGGTGGCTCCTTTACGAATCAAAGACATTATTTTTTCGATTAGAAAAAAAAAACAGAATTCAAAATTTCGTTTTTTGTAGGTTTTATGTTAGGTTCCAGTGAAAAGTGAAGAAAATTCAAAAAATGGGTTTCTCTATTTTTCCTGTAAAATTTTCCCGAGAAAATGAGGTCTTGATTAGAGCTAAACAATTCCGACTCTTTTAATTTTCTATTGTGTTTTGGGAAGTAGAGTGAAAGAGAAGGATAATTTTCTTAGGTGGGAAAAGAATTGAGTTTCCGGGAAAGTTGGTATCTCTGTTCTCGATTTTCTGTGAACTTTCCCGAGAAAAGAATAGGAGATCTCAACCAGAGTTTAGATGATTCGAAATTTCATCATACTCTATTGGATTTCAAAGGATTAATGGAAAAAAAGGAAAACTTTGATTATATGGGAAGGAAACTGAAGTTGCGAGAAAAATGGAAGTCTCTGTACTGGATGATTTTCTCGGGAAAAAGAGATGTGAGCGTAGAGTAAACGGGAGAGAAGATGACTTGACAGAGTCAGCGGAACAAACCATGTCTCTGCAACTACTGATTCAGCTAACTTCTCTCTTTCAATTCTCTTCTTTCATTTTAAAATTATATCTTCTAAATTATTTACAAGAATAAAACAAATAATTAACGATTTCTTAGAATGTAAGGCAATCGTGAGATCCTATCATTTTTCAAAGCAACTTCTAGCCTTTGAGCTTAATCAAGTGGGTTATGTTAAAAAGAAATTGGGAAACTTAAGGTTAAGTGCATAATTCATAAACTCTAAAACATTTTAATTAATAATGATGACAAAAATCAAGACCATGCTTGGCTTCACTTCATTGACTTTAGAAAAATGCAAAAGTCTTGTTAAGTACCATATGGGTTAAGTTATAATCATCCAAACACTAATGTGACAATTACTAAGGGACATGAATAGTTGCTTAATCAACATAGATTAGTGAATGATATATCTAACCTAATTGTTTACTTTACCATTATTTATGTTGTGTTTATTCTAATATAAATTCAGGGATATGGTTACAAACATGCATTTTTATTTAGAAAACATGCAATGATATAAAATGATTGGAATGAATTATAGTTAATACTTAATACCCGTATATTTATATGTTTTACTTGTGGAGAGAAAATGTTCATATTCAACGAATATGAACTTTATTATTATATGTTAATAATGTATATGATTAAATGCCAATTCATTCTCATTTGGCTGGATTCTTATGGCAGCTTTTTAAATGGAGATAAAATGGTAATAAAAAGTAGAAAGAGATTGATACAATGACGTTCAAAATAACACTATCTTCACGTAATTCATACGAATAAAATTGACAAAGACAAATTGCCCAGAATGTTTAAATTCCGCATTAAGTACCAATTAGAATTCACAACAACAAAATATATATTGCAAAAAAAAATTATTTCAGAAAAGCCAATTAACACTAATGTTACCTAGCCATATGTAAAGAGGGAATTGAACCAAGGCTAAAAACAGCAGAAGATAATGATGTTTGCTCGAATCATAACTCCTTACTTCAGCAAACAAAACACGTTTCATCGTCTTCACCAAGAAAATTCCAGTGCATAAACATGTCCATGGCATCAATGCGTAGTACGAGTATCCCCACATTATCTTGGCAAAACCCGCAAGACATAGACCAGCAAAAGCATAGCCTCCGTATGCCACAATGTCTAGTAATGGTGCTTCTCCGCTACCAAGTGATAGTAGAGTTACTTTCAAGAGCATCACTTGCAAAAACCAACCAACGAGTCCTTTCACAAACAGCCAATTCAAAGCTTCTGGTGTAAACCTAGAAATTATCCGCATATAAACAGATGAATAATCTTCCATGTCCACATAAATCATTGACACCATAACTCAAGAGTCCAAGATAAAAGCATAGAGACAGTAATCATCATAACACTTACTTTTCGTTAAGTCCCAATGAAAGGCCCGCAAGAACAACATAGGTGCCGAAGGCCATAAATGGAATGTATAAGTCTGGTGCATTGATATCATAGATTGGAGGCTTGTATGAGAGTCTACCTCCAACTGGTTCAGATATTCTGGTCCAGTGTCCCTGAGGAGATTTGAAGCACAACCCACACTAGTTTAATAAATGACTGGTATGAGAAGGTCCCAAATTGAAGATTTAAAGAGAAGACTAGCTTACCCGATGTAGGAAAGGAAACAGAACGACCTTTAATTTGTTCCTCACATATTGATCATTCACTTGGAAATAATATTGTGGATCAGAGAAATATCTGCTTATCTGTTTCATTTTCGACAATGAGTTAGCAAACAACATAAAAGCGATGGACATCAGAAGTTAGATGTGATATGGAACCATCAAGGAATTAACCTACATTGCTCTGCACATATTCAGAGCTTGATCCCAAAATTTTCTCCCCGTAAGCTCCCAAACCACCACGAATAAAACCCGAGCCAGCTCCAGTGAAAGGATTTCCAAACGGACCAGGCTCAGGGTTTCCTGGAGCTCTTGGCATCCCCGTTTGAGATCCCATGTTATTATACATCTCTGCGATTAACCAAAACCATCAGAATCTTCACATCTTAACTCACACCAACAGCATTCCCACCATAATTAGACATCTCCTCCTTTTAAACTCTTAACATTGAAACCAAACAGCAAGATACCATTTTACATATTTGACATTTTCTTCTTATAAATGATTCACCTATCCTACTATCGATGCTCTTAAGCATAAATTCTTAATTTGTTATCACTTTGCCATTGCTTTTTGATTTCAATCACGAGTCAATATTGTAGATCTACAATTCAGCAAGGGAGACCCTAAATTACTTCGCCACGCAAATTTCAAGAGCTTTTAAACTCGAGCTAAATCCAGAGAGATATCAAATCTGAACGGAAGAGCAAAGATCTAGTCTCTCTAATCGAGGAACAATACATACGAAACAAGATGATTCAGAAAATTCGACTAACAATCAACACAAAAGAAGAAACTAACCCAAAAATGAAAAGGCAGATTATAAAGCTTCGAAGAGAAAGTTAGATCTTTCTTCAAATAGAAACAATGGATTCGCCTTAGAAATTTTCCAACTGTGTGAGATCTGCAACGGAACGACGAAGGGTATTATCGAGTCTTCAATTCGGAATAGTTTTTCCTTTATAGTTCTCGACCGAAGTTTTTTGGGCTTGAATTGGGCCATTAAACTTATATATACGGGTCAATAATCTTGCGTATAGGCTTCAAACCTCGGGTAAGATAAATATAATCTAGTAACCAAACAAAACCGGTGCAATTTCTCGGTTCCTCAATTAGGTTTAGACGATATAAATACAATCCAGCGCTAGAAATTCTTAATTCTCTTTTTCCGTCAAAACCCTGATTCCGGATCTCCTCCCAAGCTTCGATTAACAATGGCAAAATCTATGAGATGCAAGAGGGTGAAGAGATTAAGAGCTATAAGAAGAGATATAGTGGAGAAGGAATCATTCACTCTAACGAGAGAAGATGCCAAATCTGCCGCTATCGAAGCCGCACTCGCCGCTCCCAAGTTACCAGTTCGACAACCACCAGTTTCGCCGTTCATGGAAGTTGCCACGCCGGCCGCCGAGTCTGTCTCTGCCTCTGCTACTGTCGACGACGATACGGGTATTGTTCGGTTTCCATCAATTTGCTCACTTTGTGTTCGACTTGCTCTTAGTTAAGGTTTACACTTTTCTGATTACTTTATCATTTGCAGTTCATCAGTCACAAATTTTAGTTGAAATCCTTAAACGTTTGCAGTTCATCACTTTCTGAGTAGCAATATGATAGTAATGTGCTAAGAACACATTTATCCTTATGGAACTGAACCAATTTTGTTATCCTATTCAAAGCTTGTTCCTTTGTTTCATGGTATTGAATCGTGTTCAAAATTGCATCTTACAAGCATATTAGTTTCTCTTAAAGGTGAATTAATTGTTTGGTTTGGACCTTTAGAAACAGTTTTGAATTTGAGTTGATCCCAACTCTTAGGTGTATATCAGTGAAATGTGTTGACAATCTTTATATGCTCTTGTTTGGGTACTGTCACTGTTTGCAGATGTAGAAATGGATGATGGGAAGAAAAACAAGTCGCTAAAACCTATCGGGAGGAAATTGAAGAAGAAGATGAAGATGGGGATGAAGAATCGCCGCAGTAAGGGTGTCCTTCGAGGCAAACGAAACTAAACTGGTTGGATATCTACTGGTTTGCTTCAACTTGCATAAGTAGTTTCTGTCTAGATTCTCAGGATCATGTCTTAGAATATATCTTCTTTTGTACTGTTTTTGTTTTCCATGAGCTTCAATACTAAAGCAAATATAAGAAACTTGATTCGTCCAATTTTGTTTTCTTGCACTAAAAAGCTCTCTTCACAGCTATTTACTTGATCAAACTTAACATTTTAGGATTATATTAACATTATGAGCCTTTGACATGTAACGGTTAGTATATAACTCAGTAAGTTGGAATAAATTTAGATCAGAGGATGATTATAAGCTCACGAGTGTCTGTATCGAAAATAGTTCTCAGTATAAAACAAGATTCACATTTTCTTGTTGCTCAGACAACAAATTACAATAGCAAAGAGCTCAAGATTCAAATCAAACAAGAAATTAAACAAAATCTTATTTTGAAAACTCATGGAGGATAACAATTGGTCTTAGTAGGATTTGGAGTTAGGTTTGCTGCAAACCCTCCTGATCTCTCCGTCTCTATCTTCACCAGTGATGACACCAATATTGACCAGCTTACCCATCGATACTCCAAACTGATGTCTGAACATCTCAGATGGCTGCAGGGCAAAAGCATCTACAAGTGGTGCGGTTCTCGGGTCCTTAACAAGCTCCTGATCAGTTGTCAAAACTCCCATATTCTTCTTAAGATTAATGTAATACTGATTGTCAAATACAACCGGAGTCACAACGTCTAGGTCGACGGTTTCAGAGGCCCATCGACACTTACGGCGCAAGTAATCTGCGAATTTGGGGTCAATCGAGGGATCTGAACCACTGGTTGCATTGTAGTTGTAAAGCCTCGACTGGAGGGTTGCACAAGTTGCTTTACCGATGGTGTGGGCTCCGGAGAGGACGACTAGGTCGAGGATGTTAAGACCGTAAGACTGAAACGTCTCGAGAAGGCCAGTGATGTCATGGCGACCTGAAGGAACTTTCTCGACGTCTCTAGCGTAAGAGTTTTTGGAGTCGCGACGGCCGTAAGCATTGGGCCAGTAAGGACCACCGAGCTTGACTGTGACGCTACGGCTAGCTGCGACTAGGATGTCGGCGCAGGAGACTAAGCCGGGGTAAACTTTTTCTAACTCGGACTTGATATCGTCGATTACCTCGAAGCCTCTAAGTGTTCTGCTCGCTGGAGATCTTCTCTCTGACCCTTCGTGGTCTAGAAGAACTGACGCGTCACATCCCTGACAATTGTTAAGTCATTCACAAAAGAGTTAATTATCTTTTAAAATGCTTAGTATTGATATGCGCAAAATAATTTGATGAGTTTGTTCAGATTTTGCATATACAAGAATATAAATTATGACCAAGGAACATTTTATTTTTATATTGACAATACCCTATCTATAATTCAAAATCTAAACTTTATCACGTGAGATTACGTGTATACTAACGAAAATATTGTAGATGTTGACATTAAACACTAATGAATATTTCATTTACTTATTCGAATAGTCATCTCAAAAACCTTAGACCAATTTTTAAAACAATGTAAACTATACATTACATATATGAACCAAATATTGACTTTATATAGTAATTGTAATATATAGATACTAAGGCCTAAGCAATGGAACAACTAATAAATATAAATATTTACAAGAAAAATGAGATAATTAATTCAATACCGTGACACCACAATCGTGGAATTGAAGGCGGAGGAGGGCAGGACCGAGGGAAGCGTCTTTCTTGGTCCATTCAGTAACTTTGTGATCAACGATTTTCTCAAAATCAGGACAAATCTTATCATAATAACTCAAAGACAATAGGTTGTCCAAAGGAAACCATTGGTTTGTGTCATCATCCTCATCGCCTTCGTATACCTCTCCTGGTAAGTCTGGACCTGGTAAGTCTTTCTTATCAGCCGATACCGGCCAGGCCACGAAGATCACGAGCAGCAGAAAGACGATTGAGACCACGGCCGGCTTCATTATTATTTTCTTTATCTTTCTAAATTTGATTTGGTCGAGAGATGTGTGTGAGTAATTTATAGATTAGGTTAGAGGACTAATGTTGATGGGTTTTACGTGGGAGGCACAACTTTAAGATTAGATTATTCAAGTGACTTGCCTGCATGTAGTATATGTTTCATCCTCCACTAATTATGTGATATATAATAGGGTTTAATTAATTTTATTTTATAAGATAGAAAAAAAGTAATTGGTGTGATGATTTTTTTGCATTATTGGAATCTAAGGTTTGACTTATTTGGATTAGATTGATTTTGTTTATATTTGTCAACTTTATTTTTTCTGGTCGGTAATGAAATCCGACCGATTATGGTTACCGGGACCATCTCAATGATGTAAAGGAGTGAATTATCTAAATTTCAACCTTATCAATTCCGTACATAGACCTCTCGATTAGAAGAAAGTTGATAATACTATGAGTTCATGACACGTCGTAAAATCAACCTCTCAACAAAGTTGAACATCGGCTAAATACTAGATAAAATGGTATTGAGTAATATTTTCAAACTGACATTATGTAACATTCTATGTCTTTGAAGAATCACTAGTACAATATATTTGGTTGATAGATGATCTGAGTTTTAACTAGAATATATACAAAGTGTTTATATACCGGAAAACATCCATTCAAACCGAAATCCGTCGCACATCCCTAATTCAAATAACATATCTAAATCAACATAAACTTAAAAAAATTTAATCTAAATCTGTATTAACTGTTTATGACGTTAGTCAACCGTTACAATCCCCTAAATCTAAAAAAACAAGAGGATTGATTCAACCCAAATAATATGTACCAAGCACTTTTATACTCTAACTAAAAGACTGGCTAAATGAACACAAATTAAGTAAATATTCAAAATTTCTAAATTAAACTTGTAATCTACATTGACCACTTTTGTTTTGGTCAACTATTAAAATCTATAGATTAAACTGACTACCTAGACACATGTAACTTGATGTGGTACTTCCTAACACAAAACAATATCATTTTCAAAGCACATTAAATTTAGTTTTTAATCAATTTTTCACCAGTTGTCTTTTTCCTTTAGCTTTGAAGGAAAAATCAATTTTTCGAGTAGATGTAGGTGTAAAAGGCATTTCGAGTCGATGTAGCTGTCGTGTAAATCAATTTCTCCTTTAAAACTGAAGGAAAAAGACTATTGATGAAAGATCGTAGGAAGTATCACATCAAGTTACATGTGGACCTGGTTAGTAAGATTTTTTTCTTTTCACTCATATATTAATATTCCACGAGACTAATTACAAAGGTACTAATATTGGAGCATGCGGGAGAACATATCCCTATAAGCTAAATCCAATTAGGCGAAAATAGCTGATAAGACCTCTTATGGAAAATAGCTGATAAAATCTACCCCAATAATCTATTTTTTAAGCTACTATAATTTAATGGGTATGAATCGAATTCTGGTACCAAGTCATTAGCTGGATCATCTTAATCATCAGATTGAAAGCAATTCGGCGGAAAGTGTTATGTATTTTAGGGTCCATTTTTTAAATTTACATAATAATTAAGCATAGTCTTTTATATTAAACAGGGCCAAAAAATTTTTTTGCTATTTATGAGCCGCCTCTGATAAACAAGCTTCTATACATTGATAGAAACCACACATAAAATTAGCATTAACTTGGAGTAAAAGAGATAAATAGCTTAGACAAATGTCACGTAGCCGCTTCAGAGTCTTACACATCACCAGCATTGCTTGCACTTGCAGCTTCATGATCAACACTAAAGATTCCTCTTCACATACTTGGTAATACATGTGTTGTACGTTATTTTAATTTTATCAAAAACCAAAATCCATAGTATCTTTAATTCTACCTCTCTCTTTTTTTCGTTTAAAAAAACAAAAAATATCAATTTAATACAAAATTTATCAAAAAAATCAAATTAAACATTGAATTCCGGTAATAATTTATTAACAATAAAGTTTTCGTTGACTTCTAATTAAATCATCAATTTATAATTGACTAAGCCAATTAAACTCGATGTTAATTTCATTAACAAAAAAAAATAATCTCGTTTATGTCCATTAATTCTCGTGGTTAAATGAAACTCAACATTTACTTATGCTTTATGAAACAAAAAAGTCTGAATTGAAAATCCTAAATCGAGAGAGGAACGAAAAAATCCCCAAATCTCTTTCAATCCCATTTTTTCCTTTCAACTAAAAACAATCGAAATCAAAAATGGTAAGGAAGAAATCAGAAGGTATGCGAAGTCCTCAAAGGTACAGTATTTAAATCATATAGATGTGGCATTAATCCACAAAGTGCATGGTTCCCACTCACCAACGGCTAAATTCCTCAACGGCTCCGATTTGACTCTCGCATTTAGGAGCCTTTGATTATATATTTAGTATAGTAATTAAATGGTTTTTTGGAATTTGTAATTAAATGCTTTATAACCAGTCAAATGACATGTGAATACATTACTCCCTTCATTTATCATAAAAATCCGAATTTATAGCTTTTTAGTAATTAAAACAATTTTCACTTTGAACCACCGAAATTAATTTCTTTCTTGAGAACCTCAACATCTCATCTTTGCATAATGACACCTCATTTCTTATTCCCTTATTTTACAGACACGTTCCAAAGTTTAAGGGACTAAAAAAAACAGAACGATTTTAGATTCACACATACTTTTTAGCGGTCATGAAGAAAAACAACCGAAGTCTTACTAAACAGATAAACACATACTGTTTCATTGGTTCTGTTTCTTCTTCATCGGTCCTTGTATCTCTCACTGGTTTATTGTTGTGTCTGTTTCTTCAACAGAAAAATTAAAACTCAGAGAAAATTCAGTGCCTTCACTAACAAAGAAACGACTTTTCTCTTCTTTTTCCCCTTCTTACTGACAGAGAAA
The DNA here is from genome assembly GCA_963920545.1 of Lepidium didymum. Classification (NCBI taxonomy): domain Eukaryota; kingdom Viridiplantae; phylum Streptophyta; class Magnoliopsida; order Brassicales; family Brassicaceae; genus Lepidium; species Lepidium didymum. The sequence continues at coordinate 20,025,416 of OY986993.1, read as the reverse complement.
CAGAGTTGTTCTCTAATGGGTTTTTGATTTTTTTCTTTGTTAGTTCGATTCTGATTCGTGGGTTTTTGAAAAAATGGCGTCTTCTCAGGTGGAGGTACCTTCTTTGTCTCAGAGATTCGAGTTTATCCTTAGAGATCGTAATCAAAACACCGTCGCTTTCCAACCTCCGGTGAAAAACCATAAACCTCATGTCTCCGACGAGAATTCTGAGAACTTTGTTGATTCTTGGGTTGAGACTCACGGTAACAAGCACCGAGCTCGATTGTTGGAGAAACTAATTATTAGAACATCTCCTGTAGAATCGAAGAGAAATGAAAATCTCGGAGCTTCTTCTTTGGTTCAGATCTGGGAGTCGAGGCTACACCGATCCAACGGTGGAAACTCGCCGAGCTATAGTCCATCGACGGCGAGTTTTAATAGAAACGATTTAGGAATCAGTGTTCATGATTCTCATCTTTCAATCGACGGAGATTCTGAATTCGCTGATGAATTTGAAATTAAGGGAGTTAAGAGTCCTGATCAAATGGTGGAGATTGAATCTGAGTCGAATGGTTCGGTTTCTGATTCTGGAGAGAGCAATTGGGGAAGAGTCGCTGACTTAATTCGGAGGCTTAGCAACGAAGATAAGAAGCTAACCGCCGGAGATAATGGTAGCTGCGGTGGAAGTGGACTCTCGATAATTAAAACGCCAAGGCCTTGCATTTCGTCGTCGGAGAAAAGCGATTTTCCGGTGGTTAAATTTTCACCGAGGATTCGAGGACGACAAGCGTTTACCGATTTGCTTATGAAAATGGAACGCGAACGCCATCGCGAATTAGATTTGCTTCTTGAACGCAACGCAGTTTCTAGGTTTACTCAACGTGGTCGTCTCCAGGTAAATATATTTTCATTATTTGATAAATCACCTTATATTTTAGTGTAATTTCCATAATCTACGGAATACTTTATTAGATTACAATATAATCCCGTTTGTGTTTCTTTTACAGTCAATGCTAAGGTTAAGGAGTCTCAAACGTTGTCTAGCGATTCAAGATCAAAACAGCTCTAGTGCAAAACCATTAGGACTAAACCGAATCGAATCCGGCTCTGCAGTTCTGCAATTAAGGTTTTTTCAGAATCTCTGTTAAATGGCTTGAGTTTAGTTCTTAGTGTTTACTTATTCTGATCCTGAATCTTTGAACTACAACGCAGAGAGAAATTTCGTGCTAAAGCAGTTAACGCTGCGGCTGCAGCTGATCAGAGAAAGGATGATCATCGATCTGCCGAGATAAATAACAAAACTGTAGTAGAAACAGAGGGAGCTATCAAGAGCTCGAAGTTGAAAAAAGACGATGTTACTATCGAAGCTTCTTTCACAGAGCGATTGAGCCTCGGTAACCACAATATAGAGGAAGCAGCGATATGTAATGAAGAGGAAACTGTAAATGGAACAGTTGGATCAAGAACGAATTGCCTTCAGCTGCAAGAGACAAGAGAATCAGAAGAAACTTGCAATGACAGTGAGTCTGAGAAGAAAGAAGAAGAGAAGACAAGCTCGAGCGCCTGCATAACCCAAGAGCAGTTAAGGCAGAATCAAAACGAAAACAGATTGGAAAGTTGTATACAAGAAAACCAAGAAACAGGAGGCATGGTTCATGAGAGTTATGAGATGGGTCAGTGCCTTGAGCATCAAGGAACATACTATTTGAATGAATGGGAAGAACAAGAAGAGTATGAAGATGAGCAGTTTTATTATGGAGAAATGAACAATGACTGGCTCAGTGAAATATCTCGGCCGCGAAGTTACTGGGAGGAACTGAGGAAGTCACGGTACCTGGAAGTAATGAACACTCGATCTGAGAAAGAGGACATATGCAGACTCCTTGAAAGGTAAGTAACCATCAAATTTTACAAGCCCTTGTTTCTTAACTGTGAACCGTTGACTAAAGAGTATGTGTTCTCTGCGTAATACAGGAGAACGGTGACAGATTTTCTGGAGAGCGGGTTGCGAGAGAAGATAGATAATCTCATGATGTCCCGTGTGCAGACACACTCTAATGAGCGCTCTGAAATATGGGAACTGCAACAAGAAGAAGAGGAGGAAGAGAACAATGAAATTGATGAAGAAGTCGAAGAAGTAGAGCAATCAACAGAAGACGAAGAGCAAGATGATGGAGATGAATCAAGCCGATCGTCTTCTTCACACATGTTTGCACCGTCTCCTGCAGGGTCATGGAGTTCTCAAGACACTGGAGTTACTTCCACTCCTCTTTTGTCTAGTCACAACCCTCATTCACCTGCTAGTCTTCAGGAAATAGAGCTGAGCGATATGAGATTACTGATCCAACAGCTTCAGCAAGAGATGTCGATACTACGAGATTCTGTCAAAACGTGTTTGGATGCTAATGCCAGCCTGCAGCAGTCAGTTCAACGAGAAAACCCAATGAAACGCAAGTGCTGTGTCTGTCAAGAAACACGAGTCGAGGCAGTTTTGTACAAGTGCGGACATATGTGCATGTGCCTGAAATGTGCCAACGAACTGCATTGTAGTGGAGGGAAATGCCCAATTTGCCGAGCTCAGATTGTGGACGTTGTTCGTGTCTTTTTTGATACAAGAAACTGAGATCAACCGTTTTTAAAACGCTGAGATATTCACTAACCCATTATACACCCTTTTTTCTTTATAGCGTTTGCGTTATTTGGCGTTTTGGGTCTGAATATCGTATTATGCTCTCTTTTATATTAGGCTATTAAACTCACATTGTAGCGCAAAATATTTTCCAGTTTCTTTTAAAAATTTTGGATCTCCCTAAGAATCTTAAAATATTTTATATTCTGTTTCTAATATAAAGAAATGACTTCGAGTATATTGATAGTCTTCTTTTCTTTGTTAATTATATTATCTTAACAAGTGTTATTTCTTATTAAGTAGTTATTTATATGTATTATGTAAATGGTGGTTAACACCAATCACAACCTTAAGCAAAACCAAAAATCACATAAAGACTATATAATTGCGGAAAGAGAACAAAAGGGAAAACACTTATTATGCGAGGAATTTGGATTCAATTATCCACCAAAAAGAAAAAGAATCAAAGTCAATGAGAAGAGAAATCATTTGAATCCATCATTAACCCCAATTATTCATGGCTCAATGAGAATTTTTTTTACAAAATGGATAAATTCTCCAATTGGAGAGTACAAGTCTACAAGTGTTTAAAAGTAAGAAAAAACTTGATAAGAAAACTAGATAAGAATGAGTATTGAAAACATAATTATAATAAAGATTGTAAGTTAAATGCGGATTCAACTATTGATTTTTTCTTCTTGACTTCAAAGTGACTCTTGATCTTCATTTTTTGTCTCTTCTTTGATCCACAAATATAAAATATTCATTTTGGATTGTCTTGATTAGTAAAGAGGCTTATATTGTGCTACATTTGATTGACATCATATGCACTAAATTTTTCCATAAGTTTCAGAACAAAGATTCAACTATTGATTAAAACAAATTGGCTTACTGGTTGAATATCACATGTTTCTCTATATTGCTTGCAACCAAAAGCAGCCTTCTCCAAAATACAAGCTATATTACATCTGTGCTTGATCAATCAGAGCTAACCTTCTTTTCGACACTCGACTTACTGAGGATTAGAACTCCAATGGTGATCGATAAAGCTCCTGCAAACCACTGCCAATTTATTGGAATGTGTTAGCCAAAACTCATTAAACCCAAATCTTAACATCATCATAACCATTGATTGTCAGTGTCTATAGAAGACTTTGATCATCACTTTCAAGATACATATACATAGATAGACACAGCCAACAAAAACATAACATTATACTTATTTTAAGATCAAAACTTACGCGGAATGATAACGATTCATGAAAGAGAAAGAGACCAGCTAACCCGGAAGAGAGAAAATTAGCAGCAAAGTTTGTGACTGTAGCTTATAAAGATGAGAGAGCTCTTAAGCTGTTTACATAACATCCCCACATTACTACATTGCAGATTACAATTAATCCATACTTAATCACCTGTCAAAAGATCAAAACTTAAAAAACTTCAATGATCAATTTCACAACCGAACTATTAAATGAAGTTACTCCATTGCACACTTATCAAAAGAAGAGTACACAACCGAAAAAGACATTAAATTGGATTATAAATAACAGGTAAGATTCAAAATAGTGATGTTGGAGATTTAGAAAATGTGATTACGAAAGATGAAAAGTATTTTGCGAAGATTGCAGCAAGAGCTGCGTTGAGCCCAGCTGAAATTGCCCAGATATAGCCTCTTCTCTTCAACTGTACATCAGCCATGGATTCATCATTGCGAGCTTTTCATAAACAACAATCAGGAAAAACATAATTGCACAAATTTCACGATCCATAGCATCAGTAAGTCAGATTCAATCGAATTGCTTTATTCACTTATTTTTAGGGTTTAAAGAAAATTGAAGTGCTGGGTTCTAATCACTTTCCATACCTTAGATTGCAGCAATTTTCTTTCTTTTTTGTTTACGTATTCCTAAGAATTCGAGAGCATCAAATCTGACATTGGAGACGAAAGAGAAGACAAATTGAAATCTGAAGATGGGCCATGTCTGTAAGTAGCATAAACAAATACAAACCCAATAGTAAATGGGCCATGTCAGTAGGTGTATGGACTTAAGGCCCATTATGAGAATTCAAACAGATAAATAAACACAAAAAAGTTGGATTTAGATGGCAATATATTAAAGGAAGGATTAGTGAAGGGTTTAGTCGGTGAAAAGTGTTAAACCTTCGCATATCTTCCACATAATCATTTCATCATGAGAAGCATTTATATGTGGGTCTAACTCTTTATGTTATTATTCTAAATCTATAATGATTAATTCTATTTGTATCTTATGGTTGTAACTTGTAACGAACATAACGAATATTTATATTGTTAATTGGGAATCACTTTACTAAAACAAAATTTTAAATATTAGTATTGCTGTAAGCTCCATTAGAAATTAAATCCACTTATAGACCAAATTAAATCATATCGTTAAGGATAAGAACGTTAAACAAAAATCTCAATAATTTCATCAATTATTCTGTTAGACAAACGAGAATAATCCGTTTTCAATAAATACACATCATGTATTTGTATTGTGTTGTATTAATAATCACATTTATTTAACGGTTGGTTAAAAGTCTAAACAGTCAATATAGATTTTATATTTTGTATTATGAGTGGATATTGGATAACCGAAGTCAAGACTAAATTTCTATGTTGATTGAATTTTTTTCGTTACGAATCTTATAACTAATGATCAATATAAAAGATTTTTTTTCTTTCATTTTTCAGCTTTTAGTTAGGAACTTTCTTTGTCTTGTAATCATTAAAGCCATGATTCTATTTCTACGGGTTTGCAATGTTTACCAATCAAAATCGTTAAATAAATCAGTACTTATATGCAAGTGGCTCTTAAACTAGTGTTCACTAAGACATATGGACTTGCATAATTAGGGATCGAATCCTACCGTCTACATTATATAGGAACTTGACTAATAGATCGGCTAATTGTGGTCTAATGTTGACAAAAAAGAAAAAATAATTATATTAAAGGCGTGATTTCCAAAAGACTATATGTTTGGTACATACCTATGAGAATATTCAGATGATCTATAAATGAGATTTATGTAGTACTTATGGAAAAAATTTATATGTTAAAAGCAATAGACCAAAGTCTTAACACCACTATCTAATTAAGGTTTCTTTAGGTACCAAACTTGTTTCATATAATCTATAATCTTTGGGTTTTATCTCTTTATGATCCCTAAACCTAAAACGTACGCAACAAGGTCACTTTCATTTTTATGTATATATGTATATATATATATATATATGCTCGTTTTAGTTAACACATATCTTTAACTTTTATTTTGTTGCTTAGTGCTAATCTTTAGTCACTACCGACGCACTTTCGTGAATCATGCTTCCATTATTTTATTCACCTCAAAAGTCCATTCATATATATTTCATCGATCAAAAATGATATCATTTGTATTAGTACAATTTGTAATAAAAAAAATTCTTTATAACTCAAAGCACAAACTTATATTTAATTTCGGGTTTCATTAATCCAACTATTAAAAAAAAAACATCTAAATTTCGAAGTTTAGAAAATTGGTTAGCTTTCGTCCCATCCATGAAAAACTTAGGAAATTTAAGAGTTTTTCAATCATTATTTTCACTTAACTAAATCTCTGGTTTTTTAAATTCTAGAACTAATTCTTTCACTACAAGAAATTATGTATAGTATATCATTTATTTTATTTATTTAGATCAGTTTTTAAATAATGTAACTACAATTTACATCGCTTATATAAGTGACTTTAAAAGTGGTAACTCAAATACTTTATATCAATCAAACAATTGATGCAACTATTTTCATCACTTACTGTAATTGATGTTAACTTGTAAATGTAAAAAATAATGTTAATATTTGTGTTAATATTAATGATGTTAATATTTGCATCATTTATAATACTTGATGTTAAATTTGTGTCACAAGTTAATATTTGTGTAAATTATTATAAATGATTATAAAAAAAATATCAATTATTATAAATTATGGTAATATTTGCTTTGTTTACGGTAACTAATATTTGTATCAATGATACTACAAGATTTTTGTTGTTTTTATGTTATTTCATTAGTTTTATTTTACTATAATGTTTTCCATCATTCATAAATAATATTGTTTTTTGAATTTAAATTAAATTAAGAAAATAGAATTCGTAGTTGAATCGTTCTCATTATATTATACTAGAAACCAAAATTAATAATACTCTAAGTATTAAGAAAAATACCAAAAATTCAAATCTTATTTGGAATATAATAACATGATCTTATGGTGAAATCTTGTAACATGTCATGAGTGTATAAATCGATATACGATAAAATATAACTCTGAATCTATCTCTGAAAATAGATCTAAAAACCTAGACATCCAGAGCTTTTCAACGGTATATAGATCGTTTTCTAGTTCTTTTTACTTTGTCAAAAAACTATTTCTGAATTTTGCTATTTGCATATCTGATCTAAAAAAATATGTTTGGTTAAAATAGCTATAATTTTTTTAATAGTAACACCAAATTACAAACTTTTTTCGCTTGTAGCTATATCCGAGAGTCTAGAATATGTTCATCAAGTTTTGTTTTATTCTAATTTTTTTTTCATTCGTTTTTCTCTTCACGAAATTAAATTAGCTCCCAAAGTTGTTGTATATATGAAAAGGAACAAATTTTCTTTAAAAGAAAAACAACTTAGAATTAGAATTAGAATTACGAGGAATATCTAGAACTTAGGGTTTTCTTTAGTTATTGGGATTAAGTTAAACTTATCTTAATAGATAAATTTGAAGATTGAAATATAAGATATCTTCTTATCACCACAAAAATATTTTTTAACAAGCTAATTATTATAAATTAACATTATCCAGGAAAAATAAGGAATCTTTTAAAAACTAACTACATCTGGTTAGTATCATCAATATACGAGATATAAAATCAATCATACGTTCCATAACTCTTTTAATTTATAGAATTTTAACTATGTTTTTAAAATACCTCATAGACAGTATATAGAATTCTAAAAATAAAGATAAAATCAATGCATACATTATGATCGCAATTGATAAGATCCTAACAAAAATTAAATATTAGATAAATATTAAAACTAATATTTGAATAAATAGGAATATGTGACACATAAGTTAACCAATTCATCTCGTGTGTTTCTTGGGAATTTTGTTTGTTTATTAATTGTATATTAACTATATTGATTAGGATCATTTATATTTATCAATTTTTTTAAAAAACAAATTAACATCATTTTTTAAGTGATGCTAAAAATATTTATTAGATATATCGTTTGTTCAATTTACAAAACTGATATAAATTTATATTTTTTGTCGATTGTTTTATAAGTGATATAAATTAATAATAAATTGTATCAATTTTATTTAATTGATGTAGAAGATGTAACAATAATGTCATTTGTTATAAATGATGTTAAATCACATATAATATTCATTTGTTAATAAGTGATTTTATATAGTGTTATTTATTTATATGATATAATATTAATGATGATATATGCATGTTTTTGTAGTGTTTGAATCGTAATATTAGAGGATTTGATTGCGATTATTTTTATGTAAACACTATATGGCCTCCTTGATTTATTAATTAATGAAATTTTGGTTGAAAAAAAAAGTTGCGATGTAGAGTGTGTTTTACACACGTCGTGGAAACATACATTACCCTACATTGGATTATAACTTCTATTAAATCAAAAGTAAAATGATTTTGGATTTTGCGGATTGACAAAAGTTTAGAATATGAGCGAAGAGTCAAAATTCGTAAGAATAACAAAAGGATAATTTAGAGGAAAAAAAACAATCCTTTTAATTTGAAAGTGCTCGAAGAAAAATGCAGAATAAAAGAAAGCATTAAGGAGACAATGTTTGTAATCAACACGAAGTTAAAGCTGCATCATCACCAATTAATTATATCTCTTCTTTATTTCCTCTCTTTCTATTGATCGGTTCAATTTCCCATTTCGGCCTAATGCAGAACCTCAAATTCATATCTTAAATTGGAATGTGTAGAAAGCAAAAAAAAAAAAAAAAAATCTAAGATAATTAATTACAAACTACTTGTATTTCGTAAAGTTAGGCTATTAGATTAGTCTTGGGCATTCCCTTATGCGGTTCGATTCGAATAGGTTTTCTCGGTTTTTGATTTTTCAATATAACAATTATATAGGTATCGACTGAAATTCCGTTCGATTTGTTTTTTTTGGTTTTAGTTCCAAATGAGTATTTGAAATAAAAACCGAACTTAATCCAAAATAAATTTACTTTTTAATCGGTTTGACTCTGAATAGTTAGTTGTAACCAAAAATAACTAAAAGAAATTGAAATTTTTAGTACAATACTTTAAGCTATATTCTTTGGAAATAACTAGTTCATCTAATCGTATATATCCAAGAAGCAGAAAGGATAACTAAAACCACAAAAAGTTCGAAATTGATACCAATAATGAAGAGTAGTTGGTGAAAAGTGAAAACCTTCGTATGTCTTCCACATCATCATTTCATCATAAGAAGCATATATTTATATACTTGTGGGTCAATTTGTTTTTTATAATGATTGACATTATTTGAAGTCGCTATGAACATTACGAATAACCACTTTTACTTAAATTTTTAAAAAATCAGAAGAAAAAAAATTGATGTAAAAAGAAAGAAGTCGGCACTCGTTGCTTTAGAGGTTGAAGCTAATAGGTTAAAGTCTCAAGTATTTGTTATATAAAACAAAATAAAAACTTGATTGGACTAGATTTGATATGTATAGAATCTATGATTTAATTAGAGATTATCAACAAACTGTGGACGATTGATTTTAGTAGTTAGTGATCACTTCATCATTATTGTAATAATTTATAGACTGAAAAGTTTGGACCACATCAATCTAAACACACAAAAAAAACAATCAGTCATTTGAAATATCATAATACATTACTTAATGGTATAATTTATGTTTGTAATGATTTTATTAAATCGGGTATAAACTCAACTAATATTTCTAACTCGATTTTGATTTTTCAAATTATATTTAAAGCATAACTTTATCTTCGTATGATCAAATAACACGAACTTAATTTATGACCGGAGAATTTACGTGTTGCCCTAAACCAACCTTTGTACATGACTACCATTGTTTGGTTATGTTTGTAATGATATTTACCAATCAAAAATTTTAAATGGTCTATGGAACGCTACACTCCCATATATAAGATTATATGATTTACAAATACCACTAAAATATTCACATGCATACATATTGAGCAATCCCAATTTCTAAACCCATGTCTTGGAAATGTATTGATCAATTCTACATGGAAACTCTAAGTTCTAAAAGCAACTGACCATAGCCTCAATCTATGTATCTACTCTAGTTTCTTGGGTAGGCACAACCTTAGATATTGTAGTAAAATGCAAAGATATACAGAATATATATATATATATATATATATATATTTATTTATTTATTTTTCTCTTTATATTTGTATTAAGTAATCTTCAACTTTTTTGGGTTCATTAATGTCGTGATTCAGTACCTAAGCACTTTCGCTAATCATGCCACCAATTATTTTAATAACCCAAAAAGTTCATTCCTGCATTCTTATCTCTTTTGAAATTATTCCATTAATCAAAATAGATAATCTATATTATTATATACTTTATTATCTTCTTGTTTATTTTAACATTTCTAACATAGCCATATATATATATATATATATATATATCATAAATTTCAGGCTTTTCAATTTATATCTGTACCATGAAATGGCTTACTTATACTTTAGAATTTAATATATAAAAAGATTTTGTAATCTACCAATATTGTTTCATAACATGTAAAGTCTGTTTTTCTTCTCATTTTTATAATGGTTATTTTAGTGGTTATATATTTTGCATATTGATACTTCCAACTAATAATAGTATAATGCGACATACGATAGTTAAATCGTTTCTCTCTATATATATATAATCAAATATTCCAATAGACCTAATTAATTAGTCATATTATTATGAGTCATGTGAGATTATTAGGTATATTTAATGATAATTGTGCATTGTAGAGTCGTCTTTTAGAACACGTCATGGAAACATACCTTACCCTACAAAGGATGTTTGCTTTGTTTCAATTTGTGGTTGAATCAAAAGCAACAAATATTTGGATTTTGTGGGCTCTAATTAGAAATTCACTAGGATTTTAGAATATTAGTGAAGAGCCATAAACCATAAAATAAAATAAAAACAATCTTGTTCATTAGAAAGTGCTCACAGATAATACAAAACTAAAGGAGCATTGAGGAGACAAGGTTCGAATCCAACACTAAGTTAATGCCAAATTGCATCATCATCAATTTCGCATGTTCCTTCTTTATTTCCCCATTCATTTTTATTTTTTAAACACTCTCTAATTAACCAACATGAGCATAATCAATCAATTTCTAATTGGATTCTTTGAGATAGTGAGCACTTTCATTTTTGTTTTTGGCAATTCATGTCCCATAAACGACAACTTCTTTTCCTTCTCTGGTTTGGGTTCACTGGCTTAGCATGTATATTGGAAATTATTTTTTGTATGATATATCATGTATATTATCCACTGTATATGATTTTGTATTATTACACCTTTCAATATTAGTTCCAATATCTTTTTTTGTTAAACAATATTAGTTCCGGTAACAATTAGTAGATGTGTATGAACTAGGTTTTCATATTTGATATATATGTTATACGAAACTTGTTTGTTGTCCGTTTCCTTATTCAGAAATTTATTGAAACGTGTTAGAGACGAGATGAAAACACAAATTTTAAAATATAGTATTGATTTAGAATTGAGATGAAAACGTTTTTTTCCAATTCAAAAACATAAGAAAAAATCTACCTCTTGTTTTAATTGATGCAACCACAATTTACATCACTTATATCAATTTAAACAATTAATTGATGAATTTTGAAGGTAAGAAGATTGATGTTCCAAAACGGAGAAAGTGCCATTAGAGAGCCAAGAGACGAGGAGCTTGATGTTACCTGAAGAGAGCAAAGAGACATGAAAAAGTTGAGAACAACAAGACAAAGATGAGGTACAAATGTAAATTTATATTTGTACAAAAGGTAGGTTTTGCTATTTAGTTTATCAATTATAAATTTACAAAGATTTTTCAAAGACATATATATATATATATATATATATATATATATGTGTGTGTGTGTGTGTTTATGTGAAATGTATCAAATTAACCTAAAATACAAACAAATACAGCTTCATAAGTAAACATAAATGTTGTGTTATTATTTTACAAGGCAATAATAACATATTTTGATCTATACTTTACTGATTAATTTATCGCATTAATTAATTAATTAATTAACATAATCTAATATAGTAGATTATGAACTCTAATAAATAATTTAGTGGTTTTCAATGATTTATCGACCCAATATTACTAAATTCTTACAACAATTAGCTACTAGTACTGAATACTGATGAGATCTTAGATCAACCGATTGTTATTAGATTATTCTTACAACTAACGTTTTATTGGATTAGAATTGAATCTTTATAATCTAAATATCTAGAACTCATATCTTCCTGCCAACTTTCTCAATATATATTTGCATATGAAACATGTCAAAATAACATGAAATACAAACAACTTTAACCTCATAAGTGATCAAAATGTTTAGTTTTGCATTTCAGTATGCAATTATATTTTTATTCTATAACTAAACTCAATTTTTTTTTGTAACTTGAACTCGTAAAAGAAGTGAGTCACTCAGGTGGAACAATGTTTACAAGGGTTGAATCAGAAGTGAGACCTCCAATACTACGAACGAGACAATCAATGTTATGACAAAAACTTTTCACAGTTTCACTCTTTTTTTTTTGGTGGAAGATTCACAGTTTAACTCTTATAAAGTCTTCTGAGTAGGCGGCCACTCATTTGGATTAAAAAAAACTTAGCTATATTTGTACTAAAGAACAGATTTGGCTCATATTTATGATAGGTGAAAGTAAAGAAAAATCTGAAGTAAAACTTAATTTAGCTGGAATAACATGATTGCACAGTTAGATATGCAACTAATGAAATAAAACATATCAACCGACATCGGAAAATCCACACTTTAAAAGTTCTACATCATTAGTTTTATACAACATAGATAATTCATAACAATAACCAGAAAAGGCAAAAAAAAACAACCTAAAATAAAATTTAAAAAGCGAATGCATTACTTAAAAAACAAAAGAAGGAAAAAAAAACGAGAAAAAGAAAGAACACAAAAAGACATTTCTACCTTTTTTTTTTTTTTTTTTTTTAAGCTTCCTAATAATCATAACGGCTGTCTCAATCACACAGATATCATCAAACCCTATCATCCGCCGCCGCCACGTCACCTCTTACCTTTCCCATTTCCACCTCCATCTCTCCTCCGTCTTCCGCCATCTCCACGCCGGAATATTCTCCTCTCTCCTCCTCTTCCTTCTCCTCCTTCTTCATCTTCATGTAGATTCCGTAAACATAACTTGTAAATCCCCAAATACAAAGCACTGTCGATACAATCTTCACTCCGCTAAATTCATCATCGTAAACCACCACACCTCCGATCACATTCATCGCAAGTAACGCCGTCATGCAAATACCTCCGGTTATACCAGACGTTAAGTAAACCATCCCTGACGTGGCAGCGAAACAGAGCTGCCACGTCACCGCATTTGATAAAATCGCAACCGTCCAATAAACCGTCGGTCCTTTAGTGAAAACCCGGTTTGCTTCCTTAACCATATCGCTAAACCCGCCGTCAAAAGCCATACCGATTGTTGCGAAAACCGTCGCGGAAAATTCCATTACGAATTGCATCTCCATGACCATCGCGTAACAATAAACACTCCGGTAAACTTTCTCAGTGACGGGAAGGTAAAGAGCGAAAAGTAAACCGGCTCCGATTGTTGATAAAAACCCGATGAAATACTTGGTTTTGGTTAAGCCGTCCGGTTTATCTTTACTCGAACCAAGAGCTAACAAAACAGAGCTTAACGTTAAGAGAATTACGCAATTGAGATTTGAGAAAGTGATCTTCTGTTTCACAATGATCACAGATAAGAGAAGAGTGAAGATGAGTTGAGTCGAGAGGAGAAGTGATGACGTGGACACCGGAAGATACGAAGTTCCCCATGAGAAGAGGAAGTTGTTGAAACCGAGTACAAGCCCGATCAAGACGGAGAAGACAAGATGACGGCGCGTGAAGCGCGTGAATGGAAGACGAGTGGTGGTTTTGAAGATGTAACAAGGAGAATAGATTATGAAGAGGAGGAGAGGAAATCCAGCTGATTGGACCCAGGTGGAAACCCAACGGCTCGAGCCACCGTGAACGAAGTAGTATTTAGCTAAAAGGCTTGAAGCGATCGAACCAGCGAAAAGACAAGCGTAAGTAACGATGAGGAGAGGAAGAGATCGTTTGGTTGGTGGTTTGATTAGGTTTTGTTCATGTTGTTGTTGATCTGTGTTGACTCGAACATCACTCATTTTTGTCACTTTGTGTTTTGGTAATCTTTTTGTTTTGTAACTGTGATTTTGCATGAAGAGAGAATAGAAGCTGAAAAAGCGAAAATGGTTCAGTCTCCAACAACACATACACACAGAGACTTCACTCATGTATATATTGTGTAATTTTTCGAAATTATTATACTACAATTTACAATTAGTGTGATGCATTGTATTGAGTCTCACTAACTACTTGTCTAAATATACGGTTTGGTCTAAAGACTGTATTAATAGATTATTGGAGTTTATAGTTACCATTTAAAGCATTTCATTCATATTCTATGTTTTTTTCTTCTAGCCAGATGATTGTTATCTGTATAGTGGATAAAAGATAGAATAGTTTTTATTGAAATTAAATGTAAATAATGTTACTAATTAATTAAGAAAATTCAAATATAGTTAAAAATCTTTCTATGCAAACAAAATTCTCTCAAAAATGTTTTAACCAATGATATTAAAACATATGTTATTTAAATATAAAAATCTAGTAATTTGGAAAGTATTAATATAGAATTAAATAAGATTTTAAGAAAATTACTCAAGTGATATAATTAAAATACATGTGGTTTATAACCGGCTTCATAGAATATATCTACTTCTTTTGAGCATTTATATTTCATTATTTTAAGGCCAAATGTGATGTTACAATAAAAAAAATTCACACATACAAAGTTAGTAGGTATAAATTAAACCAAAAATATATAATGCACATCGTTTACTCTTATATGATTGAGATTCTACACACTAAATTTCACCCTAGAATTAATGGTATTGATAATTTTTTCACTATATAATTATTAAGAAGTACATAATTTCTTGAATATTACGTTTATTTAGCTAAAATAATTTCTCAAAGAAGGAAGAGCTTTACATTTTACAGTTAACCAAAATAAACAAAATTTTCATATGTCAATATTTTAAAGTTCAGTCTCCGCGCTCATGCATGTACATAATATGGTGAACATACATGTGTTATGTGACATAAAGATATTGCATTTTAATAGTCAAACAATTATTTAATGTGATGTATTAAATTATCCTAAGATACGACTTATAAAGTCCACGATTCTGTCGGAAGTTTTTTAGTTAGCTTTTATTATGTCGACCGTACATGTGATATATGCTTTTTAATTGCTATGTATGTGAAGAAAATACTCAATTTTACATCAAAATAGATATAATTTTGTTGTCTATAAATATGAGAATGCAAAAAATAAATATGTTAAGATTTCATAAATAACTGGAAAGCCTTTTATTTGTTAGTTAAACTAAATTATGATTCCATTCACTACTCCATCGTTGATACCGAATTCTGTGAATATTTAAAACTTTATACAATAGTAAAATTTCAGCAAAATTGGGAAAAAAATTGCTGGGGAAAATAGAAAAGAATAGTATAACAAAGGAATCTTTTCTTTTGATTTGTAAATATTTTTTATATTCTAATTCCATTTATTTGTATCCACCTATAACAATCTTATCAAAATATTTTCTGGTAGACCCCTACAGTCAGAAATAGAGTGCAAAGAAATTTTGATTCTATGTTATAATTATTTTCAGTTTTCTTAGAATTTTATTTGTTGAAAAAGAACTATTTAGTTTAATTCTAACGAATATATAGCAAGAATCTTCGGTAATAGAAACTAGATAAATCTAAAACAAATCTGTAAAAGCACTAACAGTTACCTATATAATCGGAAGTTCAACAAACTAAATAATCTTGATATTTAAAATGATTTTATGCAATTTATTAGTCATGTCAACTATTGTTTATTTTACCTGACTTATAGATAAACATAAATCTATAAAAATATGAAAGATAATTTACTTTTACTATTATATATAATTATTATGTATATCTGATGACAAGTGGAGTTGGTGGGAAAATGTGGGAAATTACAAATAGATTTTGGAAGAAGAGTTGTCAACAAAACATAGAACAGTTTTTGTCATTGCATGGTTTTAATATCAGTCTGACTTTATCTCTTTTCTACAGTTTCAATGTGCTTTAATTTAATTTTTCTTGATTATCTTATCTAATTTATTTTTGTGTGTTTGTGCAGAATCTTGTATTGGTTGAAATATGTATTGTGTCATAGCCTGTTTTTTTTTTTCATATTGAATGCATTAGTATAATTGCTTTTCCAAATGAAAACTAAAAGATTTAAAGAGATATAATGGATAAAAATAAGTAATCCACTTGTGGATTAAACAACTTTTTTTTTGATAATCCGGATAGTTCGGACTTGAGTAGCGTATGATCGTTGTCTCAAACCCGTCTACACCCAGGGGTCAGGGGGAGCCAGGTAAATACCCCTAAAAATGCCATGCAAAATATGATTTTTGTTTTTGTGGGGAATCGAACTTGGGTAGCGTCTTACCGATGTCCTTTCATTCTCTCTCTAACACCACTAGACCACAACAATGTTGGCGTGGATTAAACGACTTTAAGTTAGGAAACATAACAATTTGTTGTAAAATAAAGTTTTTGCGGTTGAACCGCATAATCACTACAATCATTGAAAGAGGAACATAATGGAATTCCCAACATAATTTATGCAAATAAGGGGAACATAAAGGGAGAAGATAGACAACTTGGAAGAGGTTTTGGTGTAAACCTAAAAGCTTGGAGATCCTAGTTTCGGATCAATCTGTAGCTTTATTCATTGTTTTGTCCTTGTTATTCTTGTAACTTAAGACAAAAAGAAACACCAAGAGAGGGGTGTTAGTGTGTGTAAACCGATCAAAGCTATTGGATGTGGGAGTGGTAATAACTCCCACGAGATGTACCGGTTGTTACCGGGAACTCGTTAAATTATGTGTGTTTTTACATTAAAGCAACAAACAACCAACTAAGTTATCTCAAAGATTCTAAAATTCTCTACAGGTGGTATCAAAGCTCTTGGTTGAAGAGATAAGTTGTTGAAGACACTCAAGGAAAACCAACACACACAACAAGACAGAATGAACAACCTAAGGATGGGAGTAGACATATTCGATGGAATGACAGACTATAAAGCTTGGAGAGAGGAGTTACTTATCTGTTTGGAGTGGGGTCTCACATAAGTTGTAGAGGAAATAAGAGCAGCGGCTGAGAACATCAAGGTGAAGGTAGAGTCTTTTAGCTCATGATACCTGAGAAAAGAAGTAGCAGAAAACCTGTCACCAAAGGAAAAGAAAGATAAAGTCAGATATATTATTATACTAAGTGTAGCAAATAATGTCTTAAGGAAAATCATGCATGAGGAGACAACTACAAGTATGATAAAGGTTCTAGATGAGCTTTATTTGTCTAAATCTCCTAAGAACAGAAAACTCAACTCAGCAAATCAGTCATCAAGTAGAATATGTCTAAAGAAAAGGTTGTTTAGCTACAAGATGGATGGGGAAAAGTCTGTAGAAGAAAATACAGAAATTTTTCTCAAAATGGTCAGATTTGGAGAAGTTGGACATCATAGTATCTGAGGAGGATAAAGCCTTAGTACTGTTAAAGTCTCTACCTAGTCCGTTTGAGAAGATCATAGATAAGCTGCAGTATGGAGATGATTTCCTAACTGTAGGGAAAGTTATAAAGGCAATAACTAAGGAAAAATCTGATCATGGAAAATAGACAAGTGTTGAGGAAAAGCCTTTGTTATCTCAGGACAGAAGAGATACAAACAGTTTGGAGAGGAAAACCAAGGGCCAAAGGAAGCTCGGCTTTCAACTTGAAAAGGAAGAACCTCAGTCAGTTGGAACAAATGAGGATGCAGATGCAGAAGAAATCATGTTAAATGGGATTGCATTGTTGGTAACAACTGAAGCTGAAACAAGCAAGAAGTTACAGAATATTGGGTGTTTGATTCAAGAAGCACTTACCACATAACTTCAATAAGATAATGGTTTGAAGATTTGGAAATCTCAGAAGCTGAGAACGTATCAATGGCAGATGATACTGCTTCATAAGTCAAGGGCATTGGAAGTGTGAGAATTATGACTGAAGATGGAATGTCAATTTTGCTGACAAGTGTGAGATATGTCCCAGGTATATTAAGGAATATAATATTCTTGGGGACACTTGAAAGCAAAGGATGTTGGTTCAAGTCGAAAAATGGAACTCTGAAGGTTATTAAAGGTTGTCTAACATTGATGAAGGCTCATAGGGTTAATTTTGTATATGTGCTGAAGGGAAAACAGTCTCAAGGGGAGTGAAGACTGATAATATACCACAAAATGAGACTAAAGTGGAGCAGGTTTAGTGTGCTCACTGAGGTGAAAAGAGTCTTAAGGTTCTGGCCAACAAAGATCACAACAAAAGCCAAGAGATCAGTGAACAAGAGATAATAATAGACTGTGGTTCCAAAAGGAAAAATGGAAACCGAGAGGGTACAATTCTGAAGGGACAAGTTTCAGAGAATCTTGTGAGTTTAGTCAGTGAGGTTTCAGCGGTTAGTTCAAAGAAAGAAATGGAAAGAGAAATCTGTAGAGGGATAAGCATGAACAGGAAGATAACAAGTTTGCAGTGTATGTTTTGAAAGAGAAGTCTCAGGCAGAGGATAAGGTTGCAGAAAATTTCAGACAAGGTCGGTATCTTTCAGTTTCAGGTCAACTAATCTCTAATTACAAGGAAAAAGGTGATTGGAAGCAGTTGAAGAAAGCAAAAGATTACAAGGACTGGTCTGAAAAGTGCTGAGGGTTTAACACAGGCTGTAAGAAGAGTGTTTCAAAGAGGGACATCTTTCGGTTATGGCTGAAAGGTGAAGCAAACATAGGTGCATGTCTCAGCAAATGTTCATGTCAAAGCAGTAATCAGATTATAGAAAGTCTTCCAAAGACACATAAAGAAAATTTGATTGGTGAGGAACATTGTCAAGGCTTAATCGGTTATCAAAATGGGCTGAAGTGGTCCACGGACAATATGGATGTGTAGTTAACTCAAATGCAGCCAATGTTAACAGAAAATGGAAGCGTTTCTATCTGTTTTGGGAAAAAAAAAAAAGGGTTTTGAGGTATGTGTTCAAGCAGAGAAGTTGGCTCGAAGTTTTGAATACTTCAGAAAGAAAACAAGATAGTTTCAAAGAACAAAACGGGTTGCAAAATTAAGTCATAGGATGCATAAGTCTAAGGAACAAAGAACGACAGTTTCTGACATGAAGCTGAGAATTTTGAAAGTAAAGGAAACCAAACGGGTTAAGGTTCAAAGTGAAGTTCCTAAGGATTCATGTTTCCTAAGGACCCGGTGGAAACTTAAGGCTGACACACTACTCATGGCTCAGGAAGTCCAGTACAAGGGAACGTACGTAACATATCCAGACATTCATGACACAGAAAGGTCTAGGAAAATTCAGAAAACTTAGGGTATTCATAGAATTCAAAAGCAAGAGGAGTTGGAACTTGTGTGGCACTCAGGTGCAGAAAGAAATAATTCATTAGGATCAAATCAGTTTTTAGAAAACAACAAAATATTGAGTTAAAAAGGTGTTTTAGCTCAGGGAAATGTTCAGTTTGGTTGAAAGGATTATGGACATGTTTTGGCCTTAAGCAAGGAAGGTTTAAGGTCTATGGGAATTCACATAAGACTCAGTTCACAAGGTTTAAGGTGAATCGGTATGGTGTGGAACTACAAAATGGGTTTATTGGAGTGAATTCAGGTGAATATCACATAAGATTATGTTTGTGGACTAAGTTTGGCACATCTCATAAGATTCATTATTATTGGGTCTCGTATGCCAACTACATAAGTGAGCAAGAAGGCTTTTTATTAAGAAGGCTCATATAAAAAGGTTGCAAATAAGGGGAACATAAAGAGAGAAAATAGATAGCTTGGGAGAAGTTTTGGTGTAAACTTAAAAGCTTTGAGATCCTAGTTTTGGATCAATCTCTTGTGTAGCTTTGTTCATTGTTTTGTCCTTGTTATTCTTGTAACTTGAGACAAAGGGAAACACCAAGAGAAGGGTGTTAGTGTGTGTAAACTGATCAAAGCTAGTGGATTTGGGAGTGATAATAATTTCTACGAGACATACCAGTTATTACCGGAAACTCGTTAAATTCTGTGTGTCTTTACATTCAAACAACAAACAACCAACTAAACTATCTCAAAAATTCTCTAAATAGTGGTTAGTGAATTAAATTTAAATTTTGTTAGGTTGATGATTTATTGTTAAGTTTTTAGGAACAATACTATTATATATTTGTTTATTATTTAGGATGAGATTTGAGAATAAATGTTATAAGTTAGTGAATTAAATTTAGTTACCAATTAGTTTAAATTTAGATATTTTTAGTTTGTAAAAGTAACAAACATACTTTTATTTCGTATATAAGATTATTTTTTAAATATATTTACTACAAAAATTAATTGATGAGTAACACTCAAGAGATGAAAGTCGAATCGATAACGAGTCTTGCGATCGAAATAAAAGAGAGAAAAAACTTGTGGGATTGAAAGAGAGTGGAAGATGGGTGGAAATAATTATAGGCTATTTGATTTGAACAAAAAGTTTTACACCAATATTATACCAATTACCTGACTTTTATTTTGGCCTATATATTGGTCTAATTGTTGCTACATATATTATTAGAACATATGTTATCGATTATTAAATAGGTTTGATATAGTTTGTATTTAATTTTTTAAAACATATTAATTTTGTTGGTTATGTAAAATTATTGTAATGTAAAATATTTGTATGAAATAATTTATAATGTTTTGTAATGTAAAATTTTCTTTTTACTAATTTAAATTTATTTGTAACGGAAACATTTTTTGTTGAAAAAGATAGAATTATTTTTTATTGAAATTAAATGTAAATTATATTACTAATTAAAAATTCAAATATAGTTCTATGAAAACAAAATTTCCTTAATGGCTCTCTTATCTCTTTTTATAAGCAAAATTCAATCTTTTGTAAATTTTGTGTCAGACACAACTGGCTCTCTTATCTTTTTTGATGAATGCTTTAAATTAGGGGGAAAAAAATTCTCCTCAACGTATGGTAATTTAGATTTTAAAAAATTTAGTGATTTGGAAAAAATTAATTGAATTGAAGGATTTTTTTTTATAAGATAGATTTCAAGGACATTACTCAAGCGATATAATTAAAATACATGTAATTTATAGCCGGCTTGATAAGATAAATCAACTTCTATTGATCATTTATATATATTTATTTTAAGGCCAAAAATTAATCTTATAATTAAAAAAAATCACATTTGCTCTCAGTTCAAATTTTAGGAAGGGAAAATATATAAAAAATATTTTTGCTGAGTTGCTCTTAATCTGGTGGTTAAGATGATTCAACTAATAACTTGACACCAGAATTTGATTCCTACATGTTGCATTATGATAGCTTAAAAAAAATTATAAAGGTAAATTTTAACTATGGATCAAATTTTGTCGATCCGATTGTTGAAAAAAAAAGAAAAAAATCCAATTGTTTACTCTTATATGATTTAGATTCTACACACTAAATTCCACCCTAGAATTTAATGGTATTGACAATTTTTGCACTATATAATTATTGAGAAATAAATAGTACGTTTAAAAGAATTTTTCAAAGAATGAATAGCTTTTCATTTCTCGGTTA
This sequence comes from Lepidium didymum, assembly GCA_963920545.1. Lineage (NCBI taxonomy): Eukaryota > Viridiplantae > Streptophyta > Magnoliopsida > Brassicales > Brassicaceae > Lepidium > Lepidium didymum. Next base: position 20,003,705 of record OY986993.1, on the reverse strand, counting down.
ACCAGAAATAAACAAAGTCTTCATATTTTAATATTTCAAAGTTCTGTCTCCACGCTCATGCATGTATAGAATATGGTGAATATGCATATATGTGTTATTTGACATTATGATATTACATTTTAATAGTTAAACAATTATTTCAGATAATGTGATGTGCTAAATTATCCTAAGATACGACTTATATAGTCCACAATTTTGTCAGAAGTTTTTAGTTTAGGTTTTTAGCATGTCGACCGTACATGTGGTATATGCTTTTTAATTGTTATATTTCAAGATAATACTCAATTTTAAATCAGGATAGATATAATTTTGTTGTCTATGAATATGAAAAATCCAAAAAAATAAATATGTAAGGTTTCATAAATAATTCGAAACATTTTAACTGTTGGTTAAAATAACTTTTGATTTCATTCACTACTCCGTTGTTGATACCAAATTGTGATGAAAGCCTTTTAGCAAAAAAAGATACCAAATTGTGGTGGTTTATATACCAAGGCTAATTTTGTGACTATTGAAAACTTTATAATAATAAAATTTTAAGCAAAATTGAAAAAAATGTTGGGAAAGTAGAAAAGAAGAGTATAACAAAGGAATCTTTTTTTTTTGTCACCATAACAAAAGGAATCTTTTTCTCTTGTTTTTTTCATTAAAAATATTCTAATTAACATTTCTTTATAGTTTATATATATCGAAATATATTGTAGGTTTTTTTTTTGTTAAAGTGGTAGGTTTCTTTTACCGTGAAACTTAAAAATATCAATGCAATTAGAGTTTATTTTTACGTCATTTACGGAGTTGGTTTTCAATCTATGGTAATATTTTTGAGAATTTTGAAGTTATTGTTATTTTCAGTTTTTTGGAAATTTTATTTTTGAAAAGGAACTAGTTAGTTGATTTTTAGGGAAGATATAGCAAGAATCTTGGGTAACAGAAACTATAATCGAAACAAATATGTAAAAACTTTTTTATAAAAAAAAATAAAAACATAATAGTTACCTAAATAATCAGAAGTCTCAACTAGGGATGGGTAAACGATTCGGTTTGTTTGGGTTAATCGGGTCGAACCGATTAACTCGGTTAACCGAAACCGAATAAAATCAAATTATAAACCGATCGGTCGTATGTGAAATTGAATTCGGTTATCGGATCGGTTCGGTTTGGTATTCAAAAACCGAATAAACTGAAATCAATTTCACATATAAAACTTTTTCATTCTTCTTCATTCTTATACACTTCGCTTCTTCTTCTTCGACGGTTCTGCCTCCGCTTTGTCTCTTCCTAGCTCCGCCTCTGCTTTGTCTCTTCATTTCGCCGTGTTTTTCTTCGACTTCACGTGTCGACTTTCGTTTTTTCTTCCACCTTCTCTTCATTTTTCTTCCGAGTTCTTCGAGCTTTCTCTCTCTCAGAGTCTCAGTCTCTTCACACGCGAATTCGTTTCTTCTTCCGCCTTCTCTTCATTTCTTTCTCCTCCCGCCAACAAGATTACTGGGTAAATGAATTTGATTTATGTTTGTGTTTAGGGTTTGTCACGATTTAGGGTTCCAAATTTTCAATTCGATTAATGTCTAATTGTTTTGAATCAAAGTCTCTTCTCTTTCGTCACTATTTTCAATTCGATTAATGTATAATTGTTTTGAACCAAATATTGTTAGTAATGATTAATCATTACATCAACTTGGTGTATGATGAATTAGCTCTTGTAGATCGACAAAAGATCATCTCATGGCTTGACCTTCATATCCACCACTGTACCATGAAAGTGAGATCCATAACATCAAAAGTGACTTAGAACCTCTTGTAGTGGTTTATAGTTCCTGGAAGGTTGGTGATTTAGTTGATTGGTTTAAAGATGGATGTTATTGGTCTGGTAAAATTATAGAATTGAAGGATAATGAAACAGTTCAGGTATAAATCAAGTTGATATTGTTCTTTAGTTTATGCTCAACTACTCGTCTTAGAGAATAAATGAAATCGCCAATCATTTATTTTACAGATTGAGCTGCTTCAACTAATTGGTGAAGGATCTGCTTATGAAGCTTCGACTAAGGAGTTACATCCATCGTTGGAATGGTCTCTTGAAGACGGCTGGAAAGTGTCATTCTCAATGGTTAGTTTTGTTTCTTATGTATGGTTTTGTTTTGCTCAATCTATTCAATTGAAAATAGAAAATATTCTAAAATGTGGTCTTTGGGAATATCAATCTAGTTTGGGAGTATCAATCTAGTTTGGTTTTACGATCACCAACCCTTATCTTATCAATATTCTAAAATGTGATTTTTGGTAGTATCAATCTAGTTTGGTTTCACGATCACCAACCTTTATCTTATCAATATTCTAAAATGTGCTCTTTGGGAGTATTTAAAGTCAATCTAGTTTTATTTTGAACGATACATGTTTATTATGTAGGATGAGCAAGGAAGACAATGTGCTAAACTAATTAAACCAAAAGATGAAGGTGAGATTTTCTATGTAAATGATCGATTTGTCTCTGATGGTTATTTGGTTTCCTTGAAAGTACTGTGGAAACATCAGTTTTAACTTTGAACAATACATCATGTAATCAGATTCAATTGAAGCGAAAGTCCATGGAGGTTTGAAGTTAAACATCATGGAATCAGATTCAATTGAAGATGTTGTTTTGGATTTAGAAGAGCTTATTGCTCGAATTAAGTGGCTCAAATGCAAATTGATTTCAGGTGTTGGTGATGGTGAAAAATCATATTGGAAGTATGAAGATTACCTTTCATCGTCTAGGTAATGTGATTTTCTTTTCGGGTTGTACTATTTAGCTATTTGGTAATTTACATTCTCAAATACATTTTTGGTTTTTGTTTCTCAAATTCGGTTTGTTCGGTTTATTCGGTTTACTTTTATTCGGTTCAAAAAAATTTGGTTTTCTTTAATGTAATTCGGTTTCAAGCACAAATTTCAGTTAAAACTGAGAACCGATTAACCTGAACTGAATAAAGATTCGGTTCAATTCGACTAAAATTGTAAATTCTGAATAATCCAAAAAATCGATTACCCTGACCCGTTTAAACCGAATGTCCACCCCTAATCTCAACAAATTAAATGATTATTTACAAAAAAAACTAACTAAATAATCTTGGAAGATGTTAAAAAAGCAATATATTAGTCATGTCAACTATTGATTTTATTTATTAAAAAAAAGATTTACCTAATAGATAAATAAATCTATAATAAATCAGAAAGATAATTTACTTTTATTATATTAATAATTGTGTATAACTGAATGTAGAAAGAGGAAAGATGACAAGTGGAGTTAGGTGGGGAAATGTGGGGAATTACAAATAGATTTTGGAAGAAGAGTTGACAACAGTTCAAAGCATAGAACAGTTTTGTAATTGCATGGTTTCATTTTCATTCTGACTTTCTCTTTTTATAGTTTCAATGTGCCTTTATTTAATTTCTGTTGATTTTCTTATCTAATTTATCTCTCATTATAAATGTGTGTGTGTGAAGCATCTTGATTTGGTGAAAATAGGTACTGATTATTATAGCATGTGCTTTTTCAGTTTTTCATATTAAATGCATTAGTATGTTGATTTTGGTTCTCCAATTACAAACTAAAAGATTTAATGGATACAATGGATAAAAAAGAGTAATCCATGATTAAACAACTTGAGTTAGGAAAAAAAATTGTTTTATATAAATAATCCGCATAATCACTATAAGAATGATTTAAATTTTGGATGCAATTCCTAACAAAATTGAGATACGTTTGGAATTTTTGGATGGAATTAATATGTCTACATTTCATCGCGCAAACTATTATTTTACCGCATTACAATATAAAAATTTAGATTCTTCCATACGGCATGTCCGCATAACGTACGATAAAACAATTTTAGATTCTTCCATAATTCTGTTGAACTTTTGTTTTGTATATAAGAAGCACTTGATCATTTTTGCTCTCGTGGTTTGCAACCGAAATAAAATCATCCTAGAACCATGTCTATGGCATAAATGGTACACATCGAACATGTGTGAATGCATCCACTCGTGGATTGGGACGAAACGGTGCCTTTTGGCCAACCGTTGAATTATTTTATATAACGAGTGTTATTTGGTTGATCAACCATCGACAGTTACTCGAATATGTGCGCCATTTAATCAAGGCATTCATTTGTTTATTGCCCCAAACCGAAGTGAGCGTTGATCTGTAACTACCCCCACCGTTTCCTTGAATCAACGCAACTGTTAGAGCATAATATGAGATATCCACACCACAACACTAGAAAAATTTAAGATTTACTGAAAACTTTTATAATAAATGTATTTTAGAGAATAAATAGGAAATAATCTAAAAACTGTTGTGAATAAATATTATCCCAAAATTCTATCAAATTACAAAATGATATATTTGTATCTTAAATTTATTTTGTGAAAATGTTTAGTTTTCAAAATGATACGTTATTTTATCTCTTTCCTCTAATTTTTTTCCTGACTATCTCTTTCCTATATATTAGGTATTTTCATAACTATCAAACTAAGGTAATTACTTTTCAGAAATATATATTAACAATCATTTGATGGATATTTTGTTTGAAAACATCAAATATACAACTAATACATAAATCATGTAACAATTTTTTCTTTTCTTCGGATACATGTACAGCTAGCTAACTATAACGTACACATTTTAGGGAAGAAAAAAAAACTGTAACGTACAAAGAATACTACAGAATAATTAAAGGAGTTTAGGAAACCGTTTCTGAGATTCTCTAGAGGATCTGGGCTTCTTACACGTGTCCCTTTTACAGTTTCAGGCATGTAGCGTACCTTACATTACATCCTTATGGCTTTTAGTTTTGTGTTATATATATACCTTCCTTTTATTTTGTCAAACATTATTCATTAAAAAAATTAAAGGTCTCGAACAATGTTAAGTGAAGCCGCATAACTCTTTGCCAGAGAGTCAGCTTCTTCATTTAACTCTCTAGAAACATAAGTAAAGTTCAAAAGCAAGAAATTAAGAGATAAGATCTTCAGATCTCAGAGAATTCCGTGCAAATCCGGGATTGGAAGATGGAGTTGAAGCGCCTTGATCAGCGTCTGCGTATCGGACAAGAGATTCATGGAGGTGATTTTATATACCTTCCAAGATGTATTTTTTTAATATCAGTCAGATGACATGCTATTGCTAAGAAAAGATGTCCAATAAATTTAGATTAGTTGTATACACTTATTTGTTACGAATTAATTGATATGATATTAGGCCAATTAATGAATCATAATCTACACATATTTACGGTAGTATATCTTAATTTACCGTATTATAAACAACAATGCCAATAAATCAATTTGATAAAACACATGACATAATCTAGTGTTTGAATGGCTTTTGATTAAATACTTAAATGTCATATCTAAAAAACAATCAGACAATACTTCTCTAATGGAAGAAAGGAGATAACTATCAAATGAAAATCTGGCAACACATAATGATTGATAAGTGGAAATTTTTCTTTACCATTATGACAACAAATTTCTTTATCTACGCATAAAGTGAAGAATGGTAATTCTATAACATGTTAATATTATAATGTAATTGAAATCTTGAAGAAAATATGTATTTATATACATATATATTTAAATTTAATTTTTTTTCTCCCAAGTATAATCTAAATGTTGATAATCATGGTTTGGTCATTAAAAAAAGGTATATCTATTTAAGATACGCTAGACGATCAAAACGGTTTCGTGGTGTAGTTGGTTATCACGTCAGTCTAACACACTGAAGGTCTCCGGTTCGAACCCGGGCGAAGCCAAATATGCCTTTTTTCTTATTCTAAATCACAAGATTCTTAGTTTGATGGGACCCAACAAATCATACCCAGTAATAATTTATTGGCCTCAAATGTAAACAAAGGAATCTTTTTCATTAATGTTTCAAACTTTCAATTTAATCGTGTGATTGCCAATATCCAAATCTTTGATATACTTAAAAATTGTTGATACGAATGTTCAAACAGTTATTTGATTTTATAAGAACCTCAATATCAATAATAATAGATTCGATCAAAAGAGCTAAGAATCCTCGAATCGAATGTTTCTGCAACTTCTTATTCTTGTTTTTGTCAAAAAAAGAAAAAAAAAGCAACGTGGTCAGAATGCACACTAAACAAGTAAACATGGTTCTTTTTCAAGGTGACTTTGTGACACTTGTTCAAGATTTAGCAGGATCAGATGTAAGAATATTCGAAAGAATTATACTAAAATCTAAATATGAAACCAAAAAATAATTATCACAGAAACTAAATCCAGTATAATGTCTCAGCTACTCACAAATTTTTTACAAAATTGCTGTGTGAGAAATCGAACTACTTCGAGTTGGTGTGATTGACATCGTTAAGTCCCTGTGAGAAAAGAGGAAACAAAGCTCAAAACCAAAGCAAACAAAAATAAAATTGTTTTAAGAGAGCATTGATTTTGTAACTGACTAGCCGTTTGAATGATTTGTTGTTCATGGATCTTGTTTTCTCTAATGGCTTAGTTTGATCCAGAGCCTGAGACAACACGATTTTGTTAAATGATGGACACATATTCAAGTATAGATTGTAACTCTATTTGTGCAGTTGAAGAGAAAGGAACAAAAGAAAAATCGAGTTTGGTGTTTTACCTGAATCATTGATTCCACACGACGCCGCATCCTAGTGTGCATAAATCCCTCTGTGCACTGTGACATAACAACAAAAGATCGGTTTTTCCAAGTTCATACTAGCAGAGAGTGAAAGAGAGAAAGCGAGAAAGTGATAACCTTGACGTGGTAACTAACATAAGCATGAAAGGTTGACAAATTCCAGACAGTACGATCGAGCTTTTTCCCTTCCACATGCCGAGGTAAAATGACTGTGATATCAATACTCCAAAGTTAGCTTCTTTCATTTCTTGAACTACGAATGCAATACTTTTTAGTGAGATCATACCAAAAGTTACAAAACCGGCATTAGCAGATAGTGTTTCTTTAGGAGCTCCTTCCAATTCCTGCGGTGCAGTTGGTGACCATGAACAAGAAGGAGCAGTATTAAGTGCAGCAGCACGCCTGGCTTCTACAAATTCCTATATTATAAGATCCATATTTTCAGTAATTACATAAAACCAAAACCTGTTTGAACATTGTAACTTTTGATTATGTAGTTACCTTAAGGAAAGAAGTCGCTAGAATTATGTCCACAGAGTCTTTAAATCTCATAGGAAAGGCCACTGTAACTTTATCCGCCTGTGATGTGACAATTGTGTTATCTATCACTCTATATTCTTACTAATTATAAGAATCTACTTGAACGGTTAAACACAAAAGTCATATAGATTAGATAATACCCGAGGCACTAGGAAAAATGTCTCGTTTGGTCTATGCATAATTGCTACAAGTCTATCTAGCTCAGGAGCAACTCTCCTTGAAGCTAGATGCTTGAATATGATTTTTAACGGCGCACCCATCACAACTTCTCTAATAGAAGCTACCTTCGTTAATAACTCTGCAAAACGTAGATACTTTCCATATGAGAACAAAATCATAAACAGTCAAGTAGAATCATTCGATGATATATAATCGACCCGAGAAAGAGACTCGTTTAGACCTTCATCTGGACGAATTTTAGAGAAATTGAGCTTCAGGGTAAGACTAAAACCATCTCTTGGAGGATCAAGTATTTGAAAACCAGTCCCGTAAGTGGTTTTAATGGCTTCTATAGCTCCCAAAGGAAGTCCATCAAAAGACATAGCTTCAGGTGGTGGGTTTGGTAACGAAACCGAAAGTAACAAAAGATTTGGATTCTTCATTGTCACCTATCAATCGAATTCATTATATCAGAAAACTGAAAAACAAATCATATGGATCTCAAACAAATCGTAACTAGTGAAATGCTGATACAAAAATTCACCTGAACATGGTAACGAACATCATCGAATTCGATCCATTGATAATCTAGCTCCACTGCTTTATCAAGACTGAGAACAAAAGAATCAAATAGATAAGGAACCCACCAATAAGGATTACGAAAGTATTGAACTTTTGTGCCATTGTAGGAAACATAGTTTTAGAAATGTTTCAGATTCCTTACTAAACTCTAAAATCAAAATCAACCAAACCCACAATCCAGATTTCGACAATATCTCTAATTCCAGATTATCTAAAACTAAAATCGGAGCTGTAAATTTTACAAAGACAATGAGATTAAGAATTGAAATCACTCACTTTTGAGCTCGCGTCAAAAGCGTCTGAAGAAGAAACCTTGAATGCGACTGCAATAGTATCATCGATTATTTTCTCAACAGTCTATAGAATCCCAGCGAAACTCTGGAGTCTCTAAATTCTTCTCACGGGATCTAAATCGGAGAAGAAAGAGCGCTCGTCGGAGACTAAACAAAGACGACCGAGATTCTCTGTCACAACTTGAACGTTTCTTCGATAACTTTTTGGAATTTACTAATTCGTTTAATTTTTATTGCCGTCAACTTAGCACTATTAAAACGACATCGTGTTGTATTTTTCTCTTTATAATGTTTTAATGGGCCAGAATAAATTGGGCTTAATGATGTGAATATAAATATTAACATATGTGTAGACATAAGCCCAGCCCATTTTCTGTTATATAATATGGGCTCAAAATTAAGGCTTTTTTGTTCTTTGCTAACATTTTGTTACAGTTTCTTTTTCGTTGTTTGTTAATTATTTATATACCTGGTTATGTTGATTATGATGTACGTAATATATTAAATGATGCTCTTTAGAATATTCTTTAAAATATAGTTTTAGATTCGAAAAATATAAGTATTTAATTTACATAAAAACGACAAATTTTAGTGGAGCAATGTTTTGTATTATATGACGTCTTCCTAATTTTAAAATTTGATGAATAACTTGGAATTGACCGTTTAATGTGTGCTTTCAAAATTGAAAATTTGTAATTTGGATAAGATACTTTGTTTTAAGATAACCAAAAAGGGCTCTTTGTAAGTGGGAGATTAAAACATGTAAATTAGATTTTTTAACTTAATTGATGAAGTGATAAGATATTTAATCAATATTTTTTGAATGATAATTTTAAATTTTCAAATGACAAGAATGAGATACAGACAAATAACATACGCATGTGAAGTGTTTTTTTGTACAAAATATTAATATTAAAAATAGACGTAAATTAATCAATGTTAATAAGAAATTTAGTTATATTAGTTGATAAACTTCTAAAATATTGGAGTTAAGTTTTATTTTAATTTTGACGACAAATATTTTTCAATGTTAGATATGAAAGGTACATTTGTATTTTAAAAAGAAGTGAAATTGATTTTGAGCTTTAAAATGAATTAATTTGTGGCCCGATTGATGTGAGAGAGAGGAGCCTCAAAAGCAAAACTAGGTCACGTATCTTATCTATACGCACACATATACATACGGCCTTAAGCTTACGTAAGATATATATGTGCATGTGCATAATTATAAATATATCAATAAACATAATATATAATATGAGAATGTTGATAAAATGAGTAACGTTCGTAAGATAAGTAGTGGTCTTAGCAAATAGAGTAGCCGCTAATGACGAATCTTCGCCATTGAATATTGATCCTTTAGACTAATCATGATTACTTTAATTTAATTTTATAATTATTATTCTAAATGACATAGTTATATTTTGAAATGTCTTATGAGAAATACTAGATTACAAGTGACATAAATAATTAGCATTGTTTATTGTAGATGATACAATTAGTAAAATCACTTGATGTAGAAATTGATATTAATTTTCTCTTTTATATATTATTATGAATGAGTAAAGTTGAAAAATGATATTAATTTCGACATAACAAATATTAAGATTATTTATATTCAACTAATGCAATATCTAATTAACATCAATTCTTGTAAACATTAGTTATAGTGATGGATGCAAATATATTGTTAAACCTATGTAAAATATTTGCATTACCACTTTGTAAATCACTTACGTAAATAATTGAAAACTAGCTTGTATAAATTTAAAATAATGGAAAATAAAACACATATAATAGCCTAGGTTTTTTAATAGAAATTTGAAAAACTTCCAATAGAAATACTATATATATATATATACACAAAGGCGGACCATGCACAAGGGAGGGGATTCAATTGATCTCTCCTTTAATTTTTTTTTTGTCAACATTGGATCGACAAATTCTGATTCATAGCCTAAAATCCACTCCTCAATAATCCTTTTTTTAAACTACCATAATGCAGTATGTATGAATCAAACCATGATGTCAAGTCATTATCTGGATCATCCTAACCACCAGACTGAAAACAATTTGGTCCCCTATAATTTTTAAAAATTAGTTTTTTTTAAATTTAAATCAATATATTTTTTGGTTTTGACATCTTATTAATTAAGGTTTAATAACTCTAAGTGTATTTTTATGAAAAAAAAATTAAAAAAATTATATTAGTTATCAATTTTAAATTTTTTAAAATCATTAGTTGTTAAGTTAATGATTTTGGCATCGTAGGTTTGATTTCTTCTCATTACATATAATAGATTTAAAAAATAATTTTAATATGTGGTATTAGACTATACATCAGATTTTGTCGATCTAATTATTGACAAAAAAAATTATATTAATTATATTTGATCCCGGTATAAAATATTTTTGGATCCGCCACTGTATATACATACATATGTATATATATAGGTAAATTTTATTAGAAAAATTAGTAGATTTAGTATACAAAAGAACTGACTGTAAACTTATGAGATTCTTTAATATATTAATTTAATTATTATTAGCTATCAGTTTATTACCATCTAAAAATAGGGTTTTAATAAAATATTAGGAGAGAAAGTGTTGTAAAAAGGAGTAGTAGAAAGTAAAATGAAAAATGGATAAGGTGAGTCATCGCCACGCATATTGTCGAGTACGTACAATTACGAAGGCCCATCACTTTTTATTTTTCTCCAAACGTCACAAAATCGACGACTAACACTATTTATCTACGTAACGACCAAAAAAAAAACACTATTTATTTGCGTATATATATATTATAAGTTACTTGTATGTATATCAAGTGGAAGATTCTGGTATGGCAGTATAATCCAGTGGATAAAATCTTTATGCGTTAATTCAATTGATTGCATGCATTTGTTCACCATCAAATTTATTTTGCATTGTAGGCAGTGATAGTGACATAACCTACCAATATATTTATCTATGGTTTCAAAATAATTTTGATAAAATTTTCAAAAAGTTTAAGAAATGAGTGAGGTAAGAAAAAAATTAATGGTAACTATAATGTTACCTTGAAGTAGGAGTAACTTGGAGGAAGCGGTACATCGGTTGGTTATGAATTCCATTCATGTTAGAAACTAATTTATTGTTGTTTGAGCAGACGAATATAGAATCATGTATTAGGTTTTATTAAAAAAAATTGGTTGGAGGTTCAGTCTATATATTTCGGTTAACACTCTTTGACTCTATTTCAAACTGTAAAGGTCTCGAAGAATCCGTAGAGGTCATGGTCATATGTGAAGATACCAACTAAAATCGAGAAGTAAAAATCGACAATCAAGATAAATTACATCAAAACCTTTATTTATGTAGCTTATGCCACGGATCGGTCATTATTCTTCGTATAATGTGACCTAAATCTTCCTGTCTTTCAACTATACACTAAAATGCGTAGTCCAAACAAGTTATTGCCTTGTACTTGTTATTCACATATAATTTGAAATATTTTCATCGAAACAAAAAAAACAAATTGTGTTACAAGATGCAACAAGATCAATCAACCCAAGTAAAAATATAGGTCACATGTGCTAAATGTGTGAAACACATAAACTAATAAAGTTCTTACAATGAAAGTGAGTCAGAGTGATCACATGGAGTGCCTTTATATTACAAACCTTGTTTTGTCTCATTACATGTCGGATAAATCACCGAATTTTTAGTTTGCCCTTCACGGGCTTCTTTCTCATACTTCTCCATGTTCTTAATGGTTTTTTTTTTATTTGTCACAATCATGTTCTTAATGGTTTTTTTTACAATATTTTATATGTTAAACCTAACTTTTTCCGGCTATATATGTATACAAGTAGGCTATAATATTTCAATGTATTGCATTATTTTCTACTTTTATCTCAATTGATTCTGGCTCTATTATTATTAATCAAGTTTTGAACTATACATTAACGTCAGTACTTTATCTCACTAATCATATTCGGCCACATAATCAGTCGTACCAAATATGAATAATTATTAATAAATTCAGTTTCTCTCATGTACATATCAATCATGACCTCATTTGTGATGTCTTAGACATAGTTTCATAAAGATGAAAGGATACTAAAAGTATATATATGATTGAATAATATGGTTTTTATACCATAATATATATGATTTGCAAGGAATATTATTTATATAATGTATAGGTCTTGCTCTAGAATTTTAAAAATACAATTTTATTATTTGTTTATTTTTATTTTTTATATCAACAATTGGATCGACAAGATCTAAAATTATTATATATATTAAAAATGGGATCGAATGATTGATGTCAAAATTATTAGATTAATCATAACAGACTAAAAGGAACTCGACCTTATAACTTGTTTCTTACATGGAATTACATATTGTGAAGAGTAAAAAATTGTTTTATTGATTATGTGGTCCTTTTGTTTTTCTTATCTAATCTGTGCACCGCAGATAAAACTAGATTTTGTTGTGATTCTGTGATTTTGTAACTCAGTGAGTAGTTAAGACTTAAAGATCTCACGTGACGACGCACTGACTCATCAAACGTGAATTTCACACGGCTTGTTTTATTTCGAACCCTGACAACAAATCTAATTTTGATTTAACAGCAGTGACTATATATATATATATATGTATAATTAAGAGTTATGTAGTTGGTCAAAGAAGTAAGAGATGCAGCACCTAAGATTTAAATAACTCACTCATATACAAAATATTACAGAATGTATTATAAATTTATGTTTTTTTTTGTCAGAATAAATTTATGTTTATTATTAAAATTTAAGACCATAGTATTTAACTAAAAAATAACAGATAAATTTTGTTTCTAAAGTGAAAGATAAAACAACCCAATACATAAATATTCTCTTAAGGCTTTTTGTATGCAAATAGTCTTATCTATTTGGCGAGTATAATGATTATTTGTTATATAACAAAAAAAAAAGATTATTTGTTTCACTATACAATTTAATATGTGAACTATAATTTCTGTTTTATTTTTTTGATATCATTGTTGGCGTAATTTTTGATTTCATTGTCGGCAAAAAATTGAAAAAGGTGGGCCCACAAGGCCAAAATAAAAATGGTCAACTGTCAGAAAGTGAGTAGGTCAAGAGAAAATGGGACCTACAAGGGAATGACGTGGCCCAACCGCTAGTAGCCGACATTAACGGACCAACTTCCTTCCTTCCTGTATCTTCCCACCTCCCAAATATCTCTCACTTTCTCGGCATTTGAATTTAACTTGTGACTACATTTAATTTCTTAAACATAGTTTTTCTTAGTATTTTTAATTGTTTCCTAAATATTTATTTTAAAAAATTTAATACAAATTTAATCAATTAGTAACTATGAATTATAAATTTCAAAAATACTAATTAATTTATTGGATTACTATTGGTATAGAAATGAGAAAAAGTGTGTGATATAAAAAATTATATATCTATTAACTAATTATTAAATGTTTTTCTTAATTTGAGTGTCAATTACAAAGAAACTGACAGAGTATATACCTTTGTTAATTACTTCTTTGTTCGCAGAAGTTAGATATGATGAGTTTGATTCCTTTACGTTGTTATACACAAAGAATGAATTTAGAATAAAACATCTCGTTTCTTATATTTTTTCTTTTGTTAACTATGTTGTTTCTGATTTGATTTACTTCTGTGTTAAGTTTGTAATTAAAATTTATTAGAATTTTCAATTTTCGGGCAGAAAAAATATATATACAACCCAAATTTTAATATATTTTTTTCTTTTTGTCAAACAATATGTGATATACAAAATGATAAATTTGTAATGATACTTTTTTTTTTGAAAAAGAATTTGTAATGATACTTTCTTTGTTTTTTTTTTTTTGGGGTCACCAAATGATACCTTCTTTGCAGTATTTAAATGTTATCGAATAATTTTTCTAGCAATAAAAATTACAAGTAACGAAGGAAAAATATAAATTGGTATTTAATATTTAGTCTAGTGCCACGTGGTAAATTTATTAAAAGTAGATATATTTGTGTATCTAAGAATCGAATCTAACTATCTATATTATATAGGAATTTGGCTAATAGTCTAATTTGTAGCCCGATGATGATTAAAATATAAATTGGAAACAAATAATTAACTATTTTCATGATATTGTATAGTTGAAAAACATAGAAAAGTACATTGATTGCGACAAAAAAATGATTAAAAAAAACAAGAAGAGGAGATTTGATTATGTTAGAGTTTGACCAGCAAAAAGTTGGCATGTGGAGCTGACGAAGAGCCGACCCGACATTAACTAGGCGCCACACTAGACATAGTTTTTTTAGGTTTAGAACGATGAATGCATATAAAAAAATACAGATTATATGTAGATCATGCAAAATATTTTTTTTTATCAATCAAAATTATCAATAAACATACCCAGAAACAAGAAAAAATTACAAATTATGACACATAAATTGATTCTTTCATAACTACAAAACATATATTTAAAATAAAATATTTTGATTTTTCCATAACAAATTTGCAATATTTTTCTCCATGTTTGCTATACGACCTCCTTCTCTTATTTTTGTGGTTTTCATGGCGTTTACTTGAGTTTCATCTAATGTGTTTGAAATTCTAATAAAATTATGTAGTCCCATTGTAGCTAATATCATTTTTTTTTTAACATGGACATTATATATAGGAAATTCACATAGAATCCTCAATTTCTTCTTCCAAACATCAAATGTCTTCTCAATAACTGAGTGTAAAGATGCATGATATCGATTAAACAATTTTTGCTTGTTTCTAGAAGGAGGACCATTTTTGAACTGTGACATGCGATACCTGACAACCGTGTTTCATATGGTATTTGCTTGTACAGAAAAATTTGTGTTTCGTCCACGATTTGATGTCATATCTACAGATTTTAAAATGTTATTACTTTTAGTCACATTACATTTTTAATAATTTATAGAACAATGATATAGAAGTGTTAATAATTTAAATTATATCTATATTATGATAATTAGTATGATGATAATTTACATAAATGATATATAAATTTTTAAAATTCAAATTATATATATATATATATATATATTATATTGATTAGTGCGAAAATAATTTATAATAATATATAATACCAAAAATATATAAGTTTTTAAATTTAAATTACATATATATTATATTAATCAGTGTGAAAATAATTTATAATAATAACATATAGTACCAAAAATATATAAGATTTTTTACCGGTTCATGTAAAATTATGTTACTGGTTTTGAAAATTTATCACTTTTATAGATTTAATTCATATAATTGTATTTAAAATAGTAGGGTTTGTTTTCCAAAAAATGATGTCGAACAGATTTTGATTTGATTTGATATTTTTACTGTTAAAAATGCAAATATAAATCTTCACTAACCTATTCATATTTTAATTTTTTTAATTATTTTTTACATGGTAATTATTATGTTTTGTACACTAATTTCAAAAGGTTAGCACTAACCAATTTTTTGAATTTTTTTGGTAAATTTTAGCAAAAATTGCCAAAAAATATGAAAGTTACGAATAATTCATAGGTCATTATTGATAATTTTTTTGTAATTACCTATTCATATTTTTTTTGTAGTATAAAATGATACGAAATTAGCAATTTGTTAGTATGACCTATGAGGTCATAGGTGATTATTGGTCATAGTTTTAGTTTTTTTTTTATATTTTTTGATAATGTTTAGCAAAATATTTAAACTATTCATAGTTTTGATAATTTTTTTTGTGCGCTAATTTTCACTAAACTATTTCTTATATATATATATATATTATTCTTATTTTTTGAAAATGAGTTTATTAAGTTATTCATATTTCATAATACATTTTATTTATGATATGATTTCCATGACATTAATAATAAATTATTTTTTAGAACAATTATACTAAAGTATATATTCAACTAATAATATACGTGAGAAAACAATTTATAATAAATTATATAATATTTTAACTATTCTAGTGATAGTTATTATTCAAAATTTTCAGTTATGTTACTATGATATATAATAAATACCATAGTTTTTTTTTTTAACTTAACTAAATATGCACATATTTGAATTCTACATTTGATTTAATTCTCTACTAGATTCAAAAACTATATTATAAATTTGTGTAAAGCAAAGCAAACTCAAACATTCCATAAAAATATTAATGTTATATTTTATAAACAATGTCACATTTTTCCATAATATATAATAACAAAAAATGTAACAAATGATTTTGAAGATGTTGTCAAGATCACTAACATTTTTCTTACCCTTGGTGTATTTTTATAATTATCCAGCATGTTTACAATTTTTAAAAAATAAATAATCTTGTAAATTAATAAAATTATGATTAAGCTAAAGAAAAAAAACAAGATTGCAAAAAAAAAGAAACATACATTCGTGAGAGAGAGGATTGTTGTGTAATAGTGAATGATATGTGTTGTGATTATATAAGCGTAATAAATAGAATTTAAAATAAAAATAAAAATGCATATAAGAGCATCTCTTACAAGGCTTGGCATGGTCTTCTTTTTTTGCATTTAATCTGATCTGCACATATTTTATATGTATTTATTGGTTAATATTCTATAAAATTGATGAATTATAACCGAAATTAAATTCAAATCAGTATCAATTGAATAGTTGGATTTGAGGTGAAGGACATAAAAAATGTTGGTAAATCGTTTAAATTCAGTGTTTTAGCTCTAGGATTGCTACTCCATCCGTTTCATTTTATTTGATGTTTTAGGTTTTTTCACACAAATTAAAAAATTATGAAATTTTATCTTTGATCTAAATAAAACATGTTTTATCATAAATTTCAATATAATCTAACTAATCACAAATTAATATGCATAATTCAAAGAGTCAAAAACATAATAAATTTTGAATAGAAATTTTAAAATATCAATTAAATTTTAATTGAAATAATTTTTTTTGCTAAAATATAACTTATAATGAAATAGAGGTAGTATAATTTTTTACATGTACATATAATGGAAATGAGCTATAAAAGCACAAACCTTTTTATTAATTTCCAACATAGAAATATAAATAATATAATAGCTGCAGATTTGTGAAGATACCAGTCTCATAAAAATCAAAGTTTGTAACATTATCCAAGACTTTTTAATAATGGATGACGGGTCAAATTTGGTGTGACGTAAACCAACTAACCTGATCTAATAAACGATTTTATGTTATTGTTTTATCGTGATCTAATTAATGAAAGAAATTAAAAGAGCATTAATTGTTTTAGGTTAGTTTTTTAAAAAGAGCATGGAGTTTGTCACTACATAGGAATACAATAATCGGAGACACCGAAACAAAGGCAGATGCAACATTTGACCAGACAGAGAGATATGACACGTGGCACACAGTAGGAAAACAGTAATGAGTTTGTTGAGTGACAGACCCACCTATCCACTCCTTAGCTCTCACATTCGTGCCTCGTGGGTTGTAATGTCATGTCCCTTATGATCATTATTATTATTATTATTATTATAAGGATTTATTAATTATATTTATAATACAAAACTCAAGAGATTTGAACAATATACATATGTGATTACAAGTGTTCGGTATTTACTACTTTATGTAATAACTTAAATTTTAGGTCAGTGTTATACCTGCTAAAATTATATGTAATTCCATGGAAAATTCAAGAAAAAATTAGAAATAAATTTGGTTTCTCCAATTATTCTTAATCTAATAGTTTAGATTAGTTGAAATGTTTCAACTAATGACTCAAAAATCTAAATTTTAGATTTACTCCATTGAAAAAGAAAATTAAAAAGTAAAAGATTTATAAGTGAATTTATACCGTAGATTAGATTTTTTTCATCAAATTGTTGACAGAAAAACAAATCGGTTTCAACCCTAAATCAACCAAAATAATATAATAATCAGAAATTATAATAAATATTATTTTAAAAACAATTTGGCACCATTTCACCAAACTAATTTCGCATGCATGTTTGTATATTATCTACTAGGATTTTACTCTTAATTGTGCCAAATAATTCAAAAATGGCTGCAATTACATTGTTAATTTCTTCCATTTTGTCTGCTCGGCAAATACAGAGACTTAATTATTAAAATTATTGTTAAAGGCAAAATTTAACAAAAAAGAAAGAAAAAATAAAAGGATAAGGAATTCCATGTTAAGAAAAAGTCATTGGACAGTAGAAGATAGGATAATAAAGTGTGCATATGCATGTTGAATGTTAGTTGGTAGTTATAAGTTTGGTGGGTTTCTTAAAAATTAAAGTATTATAGATTACGACCAACCAAAGATCGAATCATACCGCTTATGTTATGTAGGAACTTGATTAATGGGTCGGCCTGTTATGATCCAATATTGACAGAAAGTATTATAGATTACTCCTTTCGTCCTTTCTCTAACTATTTTCTATATTTTCTCTTTGTATTAATTTACTAATTAAATTCCTCACATTTCCATTTACTTTTTGACTTTGGCCTTTCGACAATAGTAAAAAAACACACATTATTTAAACTTATATATAGAAACAACTTGTATATTTTAATATTGAAGGTAAAATAAAAAAAATAACGACTCGAAGGTTTTTTTGTGTGCAAAAATTTCTTCTAATTAAGATACCTATATAGAAAAAACTTCTGATTTGTGTAAATACAATTTTTATTCTACTAATGAAAATTGATATACAATTTTTATTATTTACAGTTTTTATACTTAAATTTTGCATCCTTAGTAAATTCCTAAATCGTTGTTTTAGTTGTTCATATTCCTGTATTATATATTTTAGATATTAAATTATTTTTTTGTTAATTAGTATATTATGCGTATTTATAGATTTAAAAAATTAGAATGTAAAATCAATATTTGGAAAGTTGAGACCATAGTAAATCCAACATTTTGAAGTCTACATAAAGTCACTACACCAACTTTATTGGAAGATAAAACTCATCATAAGGTTCGAGTGCCAAATCATATTTTTTCCTTCAATTTCTTTTTTTAAAAACAATGTCTTATCATAATTAAATGAAATAAACTAATTTTGATTCGCTAGTGGCATGTGTGAGTTATACACATAAACAAAAAGAAAACAAATTATAAGGATAACATTGTTGGGCTCAATGATGATGTATTGAGTTTGAATTTTGGTATAAGATTTGATTTTACATAAAAGTATAATATACCGTAGAGTAAAGATATGTTAACTTCGTCATAGTACGATTCTAATGATCATTGTCATAAATAATGAATTAACCAATGCAAATATAATCTAGACAACGACGATAAATTCACAGATATGAAATGTAGTTAGTTATTTACATGTCAATTATTTATATTTGAAAAGTTTAAAATCTCCAATATTATACTAGTGAAGACTTTGTATCATTCAAACAAATATAGAGTTGATTGATCAAGAAATAATACTATAAATTTTGAGCGAGAATTAAACATGAATTTATGTGAGTTTACACCCTGAAATTTGGAGTGTTATTTATCTACCTGAATACTTGACTACTACTTGACTATTACCGTTGGGGTAAGAAAAATATCTTTTATACATTTTCATTTCCAAGAGACTTATGTATCTTTTATATTTTATCAAAAGTAAGTTTTGTAACATGATTTCGTGATTATAGTTTCAGTTCGATATGAATAATGAAATGGGATATTAATTAGTTATTACAATATTAGCAACCATAATCCCTAACGTTTAGGCCAAACAGAAAACGTAGAAATACAAACAAAATCGTTGTGAGTTAAATTTACCACAGAAAAAAAGAAAGAAATCGTTGTGAATTTCCATGTAGATCAAACCGGTTGGTTGAGTACGGCTAATTGTGATCATAAAATCTTGCTTGCTGCTAAGAAAATAACTTTTGTTTTTTTCTTGCTTATAGTTAACGAAAAATCCAAATATGAGACTAATATCTACATTATATGGAATATCTAATTACTACAATTAAATCTAATTACGAGTAACTAAAGTCAAATTCTTTTTTATTTCAATCAATATCGTTTTAATAAAAATATGATCAAATTGATTGTTAGAACTATATTTTTTCTGAATTATTTTTAGAACTATAATTTTCTGATTTATGTACAAGTTTAGATACATGGAGAACAACACCAACAACAACAAAGAAAAAAACGAAAAAGAAAAAGAAAAGAAGGGATTAGCGGGAGAAAAGAAGTGATTAGTTAAAACCGTTTATAGTGGTCCATGTGAGTGGTAAAGACAGACCAATAACTCGTATGTCATGTCCCCTAAACCTTTCAATATTTCACATCAAAGTAGAGCACACATTTATTACCTATAAAGTTACTACAATACTACACCTATCTCTACGCAGATATACGTGATTACTTCAATACCATGTTTCTGTTAGAAAATAAACAATCTACTTTTGTGAGTAACAAAAAAAAAAAAAAACTAATAACCTTTTTTTGACATATCTTAGTTGGTGTTATTGGTCAATGTCATTAACTTTAAAATCTTTTACAAATTAAGATGTTATTGATGTTATTTTGATATAGTTAAACTAATCAAACCGAGTTTTTCAGTGGTAAATAATCTATCTAATGATTTTTCGTATTAGAGATTTAACCATTCCCCACTATATGAAATAAATTAAAAAGAGTTTTAGGATGTAATTTATGATATAGATCGGATTTTATCAATTCAATTGCCAAAAAATTATAGTTAAACTCATTTTTTATTTATTAAAAAAATAGATGATGATCTGCCTTATGGACATAAGAGGTTAATTTGTAGATTTATCTATTAGCTAAAAAGTCAAATTACTGCAAGGTAAAACAAAATACACTATATTAGTTTTTACGAATCTAAAGTTATTTGTAGATACATGTTAGTTTAACTATTTTCCCACTAGAATCCGACAAAAAGGGTTTGGTGAAATTCATAATCAAGTGTATAAATTAATCATATTAAAAATAATAGATTCATATTAATTCCATATAAAAATATAAATCACAAATAGAATGCAACACAATTAGAATTAAAGTCGGGTGCCAAAAATAGGTGGTCTAATTGGTGTATTTCTGATTTAGTTAGACACGAGATGATGAGTTTAAATCTTACCCTACTATGGATCATATTTTGTCGATTTAATGGTTATTTATTGACAAAATAAAAAAAATAAAAATCGGGTGAAAATTCTCATTTAACAACTCTAATTTATGTGAAAACAAGTATTTAAATCTTGTTTTGATAAGTCATCTGTGTTTTATAGATGGATCGTGAAAAACTCAAAACTAATTTCAAGGATATATTGGTGTTGTTTTCCAAATGATGTGAAGAGGTCATGCATGAGAGTTAGAAGAATTCTTTTTTATCTCTTGCACGCATAAGTGAAAGTACTTCCTTGGGATATGGTTTACTTATCATCGCAACAAATGTTAGAGGTAGATTTTGCAATATAACATAAAGTTATTGAATATGGTGTCTGCATCGGAGGAGTAACATGTTTTCTCAGCTTACTAGGACAAGTTCTCAAGACTTATTTAAAATTTCGTTAATTATTTATTTCTCCTTTAACTTAATTCTTTGTATTTTAAATTATAAGCAGATAATTTGGTCCCTAGTTTAAAACTTTCATCTCAGTGCATCTATCACCTTTGTAAACAATGATCATCTTTTTATTGCTTTGTTTAATGTATAATATTTGTTGATAAGATTTCTGATCAAGTGGTTTTTTCTAATAAATATGTCATGAGTTTAAGTTTATTTAGGAGGAGTTTGTTCTCCAAAATAGAATTATATTAAATAGTTTGAGTTTCACCCTGAGAAGATGTATGAGCCTCGATCCGGAACCTCTTAGTCATAAAAAAAATTTGGTAGTAAACAATGAAGAATAAATAATAAATAGATTACTAGAATATGTATGGTGTATCCAAAGATTTCTCCACAAGTAGTTTAACAGTACATAGAATATTTTCAAAGCATAACAACCAAAGTATCAACAATTGATTGCAATTAAACATTTCAATATTTTTAGATAACGTTCTTTTATTTCCCATTTTGTAATTATGTTTTTCTTCTTTAATTAAATTTAGGGGTTTTTGTTATCTTTAATAGTACGGGATCTAATAAAAGAATTATTCTTCAATTGAACATGCTAAAAACGATTTGATCATAATCTCCAATATGCAATGAATATTTACTTAGTTTACAACTTACTCTGAACAGAGCACTATCTATATTTCCAGTATAATGCAAGATCCTTATGTGGGATTTAAATATAATTTATGATGGTGATCACGATTTTTCATACTTGTTTTGTAAAAAAAATTAATTGTAGATTTTCCAAATTTCTCATTCTAATAATATTTAATTTGGTCTAACTCATACTCATGTTAAAAAAAAAAAACAATTGAGTTATTCTCAATATGATGGTTAGGACGATCTAACTAATCATTCAGACACTAAATTCAATTTTTGGGAGTGGGTTTTAGATTATAGATCAGGTCTTGTTGATCCAACTGTTAAAAAAATACAGTAAACACACTATAATATTTTTTTTAAAAATTGCAAATGTTTAAAATAAAATATTTTATCAAATTAAAAGTATAATTTTTATTTGTTAATTTCCCCGTGTTCTATTTGAAAATTTTAGGTTATAAATAAGATTTTATTGTGAATCCAATAGTTAGTTATTGACAAATTTTTTTTTTACTGTACTCTTTTGTCGAAAAAGATAACTTAAAAATGGGATTATTTGGGTTATTAGCAAACCTACAGAAATAATCCGAATATAGAAAAGTGTCCCAATTGGAAATAAATAATTAATTTTTTTTTCATGTTAAAAAAAAAACTTTCGTGACAAAAAAAAAAAAACTTAGGTGGAGGGTTTACATTGGGGTTTTGAGAGACGACTGAGAGCGCTTCCATATTGCTTACTGTATGGTTTCTCTTCCCATTTATAAAACTGGTTCCTTTGTCAATGGCGTGAGCCTAGAAAATATATAACTTTCTTCTCGTCTTCCATTTTTCCTTCATTTTCTCTCCCTCTCTCCTCTGTCAGTCACTCTTCTCCATCGTTTTCACGCTTTACTCGCCGCCCGTTATCCTTATCCGAGAAACCCATTATATATTAAAAAAACATTTTTTTTGTTCTTTCTATAGAGATCGAGAATCTAGAGTCGCCGGAAAGAGCAACCGCCCGTTACGCTTAGGTTTTTCTTTCACTCCTCTGAGTCCTCTCTATTTCCGTGTGTTTGGGTCTCTGAGTTTCTGTATACAGACGCAAATGCAAGAGCCTTTTTGCTCCAAATCATTCTCTTTCTCCCTCTTTGTTTCTTAAACACTGATTTGAGCAAAGAAATTTTCACTTTTTTGTTAATACTGATATGTCTATCCTCTGTGTTTTGCTTCTGTTAATCTAGAAAATCCCAAAATGATCCATTTCAAAGCTTTCTGAGTTTCTGGTTTCACTTATAACTCTCCTCCCTTCTGCTTCTAGATTGTTGACTATAAAAGTGAATAACTTTTAGTGATTTTCTCCTTTGAATGATTTGTTGTTTCTTTTGGTTGCAGGATTAGTTTTTTTTGCTTGATTAAAAGTCAGATATCTTCGGAATCAAAAGATGAAGTACGTGCTCGTAACAGGAGGTGTTGTGAGTGGATTAGGCAAAGGAGTTACAGCAAGTAGTATTGGTGTTCTTCTTAAAGCTTGTGGTCTTCGAGTTACTTCAATCAAAATCGGTAATTTCTACTTTAGTTTCTCTGCTTATCGGCTCTGAGTCTATTCAAAATGGTGTTTTGCTTACGGTGCACTCAACCATTCAGATCCTTATTTAAACACTGATGCTGGAACTATGTCTCCATTTGAGCACGGTGAAGTATTTGTCTTGGACGATGGTAGTGAGGTAAATAAATATTACTTTTTTTTTTTTTCTTTAACTTCTTAAAATCCTAAAAGTCTTCAGCTTTTAAGAACTTTTTGAATCTTTTTTGGGAAAAAGGTGGATCTTGATCTTGGAAATTATGAGAGGTTTCTAGATATCAAATTAACCGGAGACAATAATATCACAACCGGGAAAATTTACCAGGTGAGAAGATCTAGATCTCAACCAATTAGTGGTTGATTATTAATGAGTTAGGCGGTTAACAAAAAAATAGTAATGAGTTAGGTGTACTAAATCTTGTGTTTTGTCAATTGTCATAGCATGTTATAGCTAAAGAGAGGAAAGGAGATTATTTGGGAAAGACTGTTCAGGTAATTATTAAGCTTGTGACCACTCTGTTTCTCTTTTCATGTTCTGGTGTTTGGTTTATTGTATTTCTTAAACTGTTTTGGCTGTAATGATTTAGGTTGTTCCTCATATCACTGATGCAATTCAAGAGTGGATCGAGAGAGTTGCAGTTATTCCTGTTGATGGAGAAGAAGATCCTGCTGAT
The DNA here is from genome assembly GCA_963920545.1 of Lepidium didymum. Classification (NCBI taxonomy): domain Eukaryota; kingdom Viridiplantae; phylum Streptophyta; class Magnoliopsida; order Brassicales; family Brassicaceae; genus Lepidium; species Lepidium didymum. The sequence goes on along the minus strand of OY986993.1, from coordinate 19,979,031 downwards.
GTTTGCGTTATTGAATTAGGGGGAACTATAGGTTACACAAAAAATAAAATTCGGTATTTTTTTTTTAATGTTTCTTGGCTTTGCTTCTTTGCAAACTGTTTTTCTTTTTTGTGATGTTTGCAGGTGATATTGAATCCATGCCTTTTATTGAGGCGCTTGGCCAATTCTCTTACCGTGTAGGTAAGCGCATCAATTTTCTCATACCATTAGAATCCAAAAGAAAGGAAAAGCTGTGTGGATATTTTTGGATAAGGTGAAATTAACTACTGCATCTTTGGTTGGTGGTTGAATTCAGGACCAGGGAATTTATGTCTGGTCCACGTCAGCCTCGTGCCTGTGCTTAATGTTGTTGGTGAACAGGTATAAATCTTTTCCTGAAATGAAGCAGCCATGATGTTGACTGCCTTTGATTCTATGTTTACATTATCTTCATTTGCTTTGTTGTTTTCTTTCAGAAAACTAAGCCGACACAGCATAGTGTCCGGGGGCTACGAGGCTTGGGTTTGACCCCTGATATCTTAGCTTGTCGAAGCACAAAGGTTGGTTCTTGCTTGCATCTCCATCTGGACTCTAAAATCTGTTTCATCTAGAATTTGAAGTCTCTTGGTAGATTATCTTCTTGTTCTAATACATAAGTGTCAACCTTTTTCTTCATTAGGCACTTGAAGAAAATGTGAAAGATAAACTAGCTCAATTTTGCCATGTCCCGGTAAGTCTTAAAATATGTCTGCCTTTTGTCCTTTGTTGTTATGTTCTTTACTTGAAATCTCTTTATTTTACCAGCTTATGGTTCTTGTTTCAGCTGGAGTATATCTTCACTCTCTATGATGTTCCCAACATTTGGCATATTCCTTTGTTGCTAAAGGTACCTTTTCTCACTTGGAACTATTTGTAGTCAACATGCCGGATTTTAAAAGTCATCAAAACAACAATGATTAATGCACATATTTCTTTGAACAGGATCAGAAGGCTCACTTGGCAATCTCAAAAGTGCTCAATCTTACTAGGTATGTATTAGAGCTTGTGTTGTCTTTCGTTTTCTTGGTTTATGGCTTGTTAGATTTGCAGTCATATGGATTGGAAGTGACCTTTATTGTTTATGAATCAGTGTTCTCAAAGAGCCTTCTCTAGGCGAATGGATTTCCAGAGCTGAATTATGCGACAAATTACATTTGCCGGTGGGTCTCTGCTCTTAACTACTCCTTAGAAACCATAACCTTGACATCTCTTTATCAACGCATCAAATCATTTTGCAGGTGAGAATTGCTGTTGTGGGGAAATATACAGGCCTCTCCGATGCTTATCTCTCTGTCTTGAAGGTACATCACCTCTCATGAGATAGTGAGGATGACAAAATGATTTCCTTGACCCGATTCTCACATTTGGATAACTTGTTTAGGCTCTCTTACATGCTTCAGTGGCTCGTCGCAAGAAGCTTGTAGTTGATTGGGTTCCAGCTTGTGATCTGGAAAAAGAAACTGAGAAACAGGTATGTAAAACTGACACTGCATGGTAATAACACATGTATACTTTTGCTTGTTCACAAATTTTAATGCAATCATGTTTCTTTGTTTCGTTTAAGCAGAATCCAGATGCATATAAAGCTGCGTGGAAGTTGCTTAAGGTTAGAAATGTTTGCCATTTTGCAAATTTATTTATGAGAAGCCTTGTACTTTTGCTCATCTCTATTTGTATCTTCTTCTTCAGGGTGTAGATGGAGTTCTTGTACCTGGAGGTTTTGGTGATAGGGGAGTGGAAGGAAAGATTCTTGCTGCAAAATTTGCCCGTGAAAACAGAATCCCTTTCCTTGGTATTTGCCTGGGGATGCAAATAGCTGTCATCGAGTTTGCTCGATCAGTTCTCTGCTTGCAGGATGCAAACAGCACAGAGTTTAAACCCGAAACCAAACATCCCTGCATCGTATTTATGCCCGAGGTTCTTAGACTTTTCTTCTATTTACTTAAAATGTAGCTTCATTACCTTCTTCCTGATTTCAATTCATTTTCATGCTTGTTGTGTTTAGGGTTCGAAAACTCATATGGGAGGCACTATGCGCCTAGGATCAAGAAAATCCTTCTTCAGTGTCAAAGACAGCAAATCCGCAAGATTGTAAGAACCACTTACCTATATTTACTCTGGTTGGTTGTACATATGAATGCTATAACCTAAGATCACTTAACATGAGTATCTCACCCCATTAATTACAGGTACGGGAACAAAAACTTCGTCGATGAGAGACATCGCCATAGATATGAGGTATAGATTTGTACCAAAATTCTTGAATATCTTCAACCAGTTAAAATGAACAAAAGAAAAGAAGGAGAAAAGAGGAATACTTGATATTCACATACACATTCTTTCAGGTGAATCCTGATATGGTTGAACGCCTAGAAAAGGCTGGTCTCTCTTTTGCTGCAAAAGATGAAACTGGCAAACGAATGGAGGTTTGCTTTTTATTTTTATATATATCTCTCGATTCAAATCGTTTTGCTCTGAAAACAAACAAAAGTTATCTTTAACGTTTTGACTATTCTTGTATTGAAACTGCAGATTATTGAACTCCCAAACCATCCTTTCTTCGTTGGTGCTCAATTCCACCCTGAGTTCAAATCCAGACCTGGGAAAGCTTCTCCACTCTTCTTAGGTTCGAATCCAATCAAAAAGATCCAAGCTTTATGTATTTCTCTATTCAAAAGTCTTCTAAACGATCTTTGCACATTTCATTCCTCTTATTGCAGGACTCATTGCAGCGTCGTGTGGTGAGCTAGAAACAGTCCTGAACCCAGCCTCTGTTCATCAAAACCTGATTAGTAACGGTCCAAAAAATGTTTTTGTCAATGGAACCTCCAAGAAATCTCCCAATGGCTTGGCTGATGTAAGATATAATAACGGCTACTGTAATGGCCTCTACTCTAGATAGCTTGCTGTTTCAGACTTCTCTTTCTCTTTCCATTAGAAAATCGTTTTGCTTTCTACTTAGTTTGGATTTCGGGTTTGCTTTCTTTTTATTTTTGGTTTTTCTTAATGAAGTTAGGATTTTTCCTCTGTAAATTTTTAGAGTCAACAGAATGTGCGTTCTGGAAAGACTCTAGAAATGTCTGAAAATGGCGGTTGAATCCCTTGGTTTGTGTTTTTTCATCAAAAGGGTATATGACCATATGTACGGTAGGAACATTTTGTTATCGTGATGTTGTCTGAATGTGAAAGAAGCATTTTGATATATAAAACTTCAAGCAAGAGACTTCAAAATATTTTTTTTGACAAGCTCTGCACTAGGAAGTTTTTCGAACAAGTATCCTATTGAAGGATTTGCTAAAGCTTGATGATCAAATCAGAAATCAACATACATTAAGGACGAACTTGCTTATACAGTAAATACAAGAATTAGGGTCAACAGGAAATGTCAACATAACAGAATTAAAGATAGCCACCATGTTACAACAGTACATCTGAAATATCTGATACAAACAATTTTTGAGTTAATGTGATAAATAAACTCAATGGGTCTTAAGCTCGATGAAGTTGGTATTATGCTTTAATTGAGTTCATACACCATTCTCTCTGAAAGCTGCGCTCCCACGACCTTGCGGTAGCTTTGTAACATCGGTTCCAGTTGCTTCCGGCCTTTAGGATTAAGCATCTCCCGTAGACCCTTTTCAAATTCAATATTTTGTTTTGTTTTCAAGATGAGAATTTGAGACTGGGAGAAACCCAATTAGCTTTAACAATAATTAAAATGGATACTGAAAGGGAGTTTGATATACCTTGTATCGGTATTGGGATCCATAAAGACCAATAAGGATGTTGTTAATGTCGTTATGAGAGTCGTCTGATTCTACTTCATACATGTCATCATCATTATCATCCTCATCCTCGTCATCGTCATCCTCATCCTCATCATCATCATCATCATCATCATCATCATCATCATCATCATCATCATCATCATCATCATCATCATCATCATCATCATCATCATCATCATCATCATCATCATCATCATCATCATCATCACTGCAGCCCATAAAATTATCATTTGTCTCCCCTTGTTCCATGTCTTCGTGTTCACTTGTTGTTGGTTCCGCGAGAGTTTCAGAAGCAAGAGGTGGTAAAGAACATTGGTGTTGTGAAATGGCGATATCGGACAAGATAACATAGGGCTTTTTATCAAGCATCGGTCTCGCTACTTCATACGAAACCCACCTGAAAGCACAGTTTTTTTTACCTATCTGCTCACTATAATACAAATATCAATTTACAAATAGCAGAGCTCAGTGACTCACTGCGGTTTTCTTCATATGATATAATATATATATATATATATATATAGTTGATGATCAAAGACATAGAGTAATAATAATAGCTCTCAGTTTGGTGGTGACTTACTGGAATCGGAGAGGGCATAGAAGCTCAGATGGAGAATAGGCTGCTTTATATCTCATCTTGCTGCATGAATGTATATAATAGCCAAGATAGTAATATTGAAGAGAAGGGCAATAAGCTTGGTTTTCTTTGACCCAATTAATTTCTTGCAGGGCAGAATATTTCCCGAGCGATAAGAATGCATAGTCTGGATCCCAGAATAGGTATACACTGGACAAACATTTAGGAAGAATGTCTACAACCCCGACAGCAACTAGACGCCCATCAACTCTATACTGTTGGTGGAACGAGCCGAAGCCACATGGCGGAACCTTCTCATCACCTGAAGGTTGAACATCTATCAAAGGAGAATCGACCAAAAACCTTTTGTATGAACTCTCTGTTACGTGCCCCGGCTTATCATTGTGTACTTTGAGTTGATACCTTTTGTATAATTCATGTTCTTCAGGATCAAATCTAGACCTTTTCAAATGTATCTCCAGCTTTCGCTTTCTTGCCTGATGATTTTCTGAATCCATCTTAGCGTGAAGGGTTTTACCATCACCTGTTGAATCAGCTCCTCTCGAGATGTTATGAGTAGGAACAAAATCTCTATCATAGAAAGAATCTTTGGCAGCTGAAAGAAAATTGATATGGCCTTTACAGACCTTAACAGATATATCCGGGATTTCCCCCACTTTACTCATCATACTTAACAACATCTCAGATATAGTTTCAGGTGATAATCTGTTTTCGTCTGCATCATTCATCTCCCCTTTCTCAGATTTCTGGGTGCGTTTAATTGCAGCTGCTATTGGAAAAGCAACGTTGCTGGTGTATAAGAGCTGTTCTGGTCCTTCAGCTAGTTTCTTTCTTCTAGCACAGAAAACCTTCTTCACTGAAGCTTTCGGAATCTGCATATTAGAAGGGAATTCCCCACTCAGTATGCATCTTTGCACAGCTTGGTCAATTTTATTGGACAAATCATCCATAATTGATTCAACTTTCTTATTTTCTTCACTTTTAACAGTTCCAAGTGTTTTTCTCCCTGAATCTGAAACATCACCAGAGGAAGAAGCACCTGTAGGCTCTGTTTTTCCTGCGGGATGCACATCTAGTTTACCATCGAAGAACCTTTGACAAAACATTGTGAGCAACAATTAAGTAAATTTAGGAAGCTGTTCAATAAGTGACTACTATGAATGAAGCAGTTCGATGATCTTGAAGAAGAAACAGAGTACACATCAAATTATAAATGTCTCCTCAAAGGCAATAACATGTTTCAATGGCAAAGCATAACTCTCCAACTCAGCCAATAACTAAAGCTTTCATCTATTGATCCAATGAAAGGAAAAAAGAGAAGAAAAGTGAATTCTATAGGCACCTTTCTAGTCTTCTAGATACTCGCTGCTGCTCTTTAGTAGGATCAAAGTCGCTTGCTTTCAAACGGATCGTATAAGGAGGGCAGCAAGTTTTATCCATCTCATGTTTGTAAAGATAAGAACCAGATCGTCTCCAGCCTCGGTCAATAAGAGCTGAAGAATCGAAAAGCAAAGATACATACAAAATCTCAAACTCAACAGAAGAAAAGATAGAATGTCAAATCAAAGAAATAAGTTTCAGAAATAGTTTCAACAACATTTGTTCATCACACAGTCCAAGAAGAGCAACAAACCTTGGTAATCATAAACGGTAAGAGTCTCTGCAGATAAACCTGCATTGAAATGCAAACATTCACTAAGTTTATCAGTCATCTTCATTGAAATTTTTCAGATCATAAAGAAAACCAATTTTTATCAAAACTGGAAAACTCTATGGTACATGCATCGTAATCAATCCCAGTTTTTATCAGTCATCTTCATTGCAACCCGAGACACTTGACTTTTGTTTTTCTTTTCCTCAGCTTATCGTAATCAATCCCACATTTTCATTAGTCATAAAGTCATCATAGATAGACAAAACCATCAAGTCGTGGAATAATCACAAAATAAGATTTTATTTGTAATCGCTCGATGACCCAGCGAACAAAGAAAAATGGAGGACAAAATTAAACAAACCATGAGAGACACTGGACCGGGCTGAGGATTTGCAGTAGCCGCAAGTGCTTCTTTGGCGGCCACGATCAACGATCACGCTTTCTCCGCCGCTACCGCCGTCGTGGCTGCTACTCGCGTTTTCGATCGTGGACATTTTCTTCGACGACATAATCGGCGAGAATCAGAAGATTTTGCTAAGCTCTTTCCGATTTAGGAAGAGGAGTCTCACATTTGACTATTTCTAATTTCCCCTTTTAACTACAAAATCAGTTTGATTTTGGGTTTGAGAAATATTTGGCAAATTTTGTGTTTTTTATAAAAAAGAGGACCTCAAATATGAAAACAGAAAACTAGAACTCAAAGAGTAATTTTGCATGTTAACTCAACGTATAAAATATTAAACTGCAAAATACAAAGGCCCAAACTTTTTGGGAGGGTCTGGATGGAGATGAGGGAGCCCAAACCCAAACTATTAACAAGTATGTTTTTTCTTGTTAGCCGTAGACGAATCAATATTCTAATTTGAATCTGGAGGTAGTCTTTATATATTTTGTTGAGAATATCCTTCTTCCCTTTATAAGCTAAGACTCGAACTGATAACTTCCCAAATCTATTTATTTGGGGCAGTGCCCGTAGATAGCTCGTCCGGGTAATTAACAAATATGTTACATTTCTATTTCTGAATTCACAAACCGGTGCAAAAGAAGACGTTTCTTTTTTCTTCTTGTTACCAAACAAAAACAAAAAAAAATCATTTTTTTTTGCACCGTTTCTTTGATTTTTCCCTTTCATTGATCCGTTTGTTCATTCTCTTTATTCAAGGTTTCATAATATGATAATTTCGCAAAATAGACAAAAATATAATCAAAGTTCAACGTATTTAAAATTTAATTTCTATACATGAAGAAGTGCATAAAAACATACCTTCGTGACTGTTCATGGTTATTAAAAGACCAACAAAGACTCATTAAGCTTTATTCATATCAAAACCATTACTTCATCATTTTTAGCTTAAATGTTTCAACTTCTTTCATCTATTTGTCCACGAGGGTAAAAAAAATCCTTTCATCTTCTCTACAAAGTTTTCAAAACTATTGATCTCTTTATCTTTAGCTCTTTTCGTTTGTGCATCTTCTCAGAACTATGAATGAACGACGAAAAGTGACTTTTGCTGAGCTTGACACAGGAGGAAAAATAATCCACTGTCCACATTGTCTCGTTGCATTCATTCCCCATCTCGGTATATAGAGATATATTTTCCTCTTTTGTTATAGCCAAATGATTTCTCGAACTAGACTTTGATCTGTTTATATTACTACAGGAGATTGGATCCAAGAGAAGTTTCAGTGTAATAGCTGCAAAACTTACTTAACGTTTAGGAACAGCCCAACAACAGTGATATGTCCTTCTTGTAACGTCGATCGTCCTGTGCCAAGTATGTTCTTAAACAAAAGCATTTTTGAGTTCCAAAAAACTTAAACGTATGCCACTGATTTGTTTAAATTTTAATTCTTCTTCAGACGATCTTAAAATGATTGTGTGTGGTGGATGTGATGCGGAAGTTGTATATCAAATACGTGATCGAGCTGTGAAATGTTATCTCTGCGAACACATTACAATTCCACCTGTAATGTTTCTGTTTCTTCTCGTATCAATTGTCTGCAAATCTCTTCAAACTCTCTAATGTTTTGTCTCTTTTTTGTGTATGTTTAGATTGGAAATATTGGTGTTCGTCCGGTTTTTTGGGCTCCTGGAATGGATCGGTATCTTATTCCTCGAATTAACCTCCCCCGGAGGAATGTTGCAGAAGCTGCAGAAACTGATTCAACTGCGAGTTCTTCTATTACTGTAACATAAATCTTAGCTCTCTCTGTCTCTCTTACAGCATGAAGTAGAATCTTTTAAATAATATTACGCTTTTACCCTTTTTGCAGCCGAGGCCTGAGACGATTGCAGTTGAATACACTGATGATTCTGTCCCTGAAACTGTATAATCATCCCTCTTTGCTTTCATTGATTCAATTTCCTACACACAAAGTTTAATCCTTTTTTAAAAACTTTTGTATTATCATATTGAAACATATTGATTTTGTTGTTTTATTGTTGTTAGGTGAGAACAAACAAGAGAGAAATCCAAGAAGACAAAACAGAAGACTCAGAGAGCAAGAAAATTCGTCTCTGATTGATTCAAAGTACTATAAGAATTAATCTTTTTCTTTTTCTTTACACATTTGTTTTTTTCTTCACACATTTGCTTCTTTGTTCCATATTTTAAATTTATTTATTTTTGCTTCTACATTTATTGATTTATGTAGTCAAACAACCTTTAATTATCAATACAGATCAAGATCCTTATTTTGATTTCCTACCATTTTTACTTTATTGTACTTTTCTGATCAATTTCAAAGTAATAGCTTAAAATACAAGAAATATTAAATAACGGGGATGAAAAAGCAAATTGTTACCTTAGTTTGCTTTAAAACGATGCATTTTGGAGTAAAGAAATGGTCAAAATCTTAACATCTCCGACGCGGAGATGAAGAGAAACAAAAACCCAAAGTACGACGATGGCATAGAAGAGTAAATAAAAAGAAAACTTAAAGGTAATTTAGTAAATTTACATTCAAGATGAAATCGTACGGTACGGTGATCGTCCGCTGATCCGTTAAAACTATGAGCGTTTTCTTTTGGCGGGTGTTCTCCAACTTCCTCGTTTTTCCAGAAACTACTTTAAATCATTTTTTTGTCTTTCTCTGTCTCAATTTTTAATTTTAATTTTTATACAAATTTGGATGATTTTTTTCTCTATTCTATTTTATAAAATTTATTTTTCTGGTAAGGCAGATTCTTGTAATCAGAGAAAATCGCACAGACACTTCTTCTGTTAAATCTCAGCCGTTCGTTTGAGGTGAACTCATCTCTATTCGCTATTTCCATTTTTAACCTTATTTTGGAAGTAGTTAACTAAAAAAAAATATTATTTTGCTTCTTGTAGAGTTCTTTTCGTGGTTAACTTCGGTTTGTTTTTGTACTTTCCTGAGATCCTTCGTATTCGTTACTAGGTCAATTAAATCCCTTTTCTTTCTTAAATTTTCCCAGATTTGTGTATTCCTAATTTAACTGCGAATTCAATTTCTTGCATCAATTGGGAATCTAAAAAGGGAAAAACTTTGAAGCTTTTTCATTTTTAATAGGTAAAAAAAATCTCTACTTTCTTTTGAAAATTTCCAGTCTCGTGTTGTTGTGATTGATTTAAATATTTGTGATTGTGTTCTTCTTGTTGTTGAATCCCAGTTTGTGAATTCAATTAGGGTTAGGGCTTTTAACTTCTCTTACTTGATTTCATTTTTAGCCTTTTGATTAATATTTTTTAGTTTGTTTTGATAATATCGTTTTCTTATCTTTTGGGTTTCCTCAGTTTCATTGGCTCTCAATCGAAGAAACTTTAGCTTACAGAATTTGCTTTGAGGAGTGATTTTAATCCATATGGAAAATCTTAGCTTTGCTCCATCAGAATCTGAGATCAAAGAGGTTAGCTTTCGATGTTTAATTACTGATGATCATAACGATAAATTCACAAGCTTGAATCAAAAACATTATTGAGATTGTAGATTTGCTCTGTGTATGATTTGGTTCATATATTTGTATAGAGTGACATTTATTTTCTGGATCTCGTTTGTTTACTTCATTTGGCAAAATACCTAATCATCATAGATTATAAGATCCATTGTCTTCTTATTTTTTGTGATTTGTTGATGTTAAATTCTAGATTGGTTTTTGTATCTTGTACATCAATTTTCTTGTTTGCTTGATCCGGTGTCGCTGATTGCAATTTCTAGTTCTGCCAATATGAATTCATTGAGCATAATCAATCACAAATTTACACATATGTTTCTATTGTTGTTGTTCTTCTCTAAGTATATTAATTTGTGAAGTGATTGTTATGTTCATAACTGATAGATCGATGTGTTTTAATTTTCCAGGATATATCTCAGAAAAATCATCCTCCAGACAAGGATAAGGATAAGGACAAGGACAAGGACACCAACATGGAACAACCTAGTAGTCCACGTCATCGGAAGGTAAGAGCACATTTGTAATCTGATGCACTCCAAAAGTAAAACCAAATGTGATCTTACATAATGTTTTGTATGTATAGGTTCTTGCTAGATGGTTACAGACTGAAGCGCAGAGGCCGAAAATTGATGACGCTCCAGTTTTCACTCCTTCATCAGAGGTACTGAATTGATTACTTGTTGTGTCTTGAAATCAATTTTTTGGTGTATTTGAATTTTTTTTGTTTCTTTTGTTGATGTTTTGAGTTCTTCTCCGTTGATTTTGTCATCAGGAGTTTGAAGATACACTTGCTTATATCGAAAAGATACGTCCATTAGCAGAGCCTTTTGGTATCTGTCGAATTATCCCACCATCAACTTGGACTCCTCCTTGTCGGCTAAAGGAGAAGAGTATATGGGAGCATACAAAGTTTCCCACCCGGATTCAGAATGTAGACCTGCTTCAGAACCGAGAGCCCATGAAAAAGAAACCCAAGAGCAGAAAACGGAAACGGAGAAGGAACTCCAGAATGGGTTCTTCTAGGAGACGATCTGGTTCATCTCCCTCTGAAATTGTTTCCTCTCCGGAGGCTGAGGAAAAATTTGGCTTCAATTCTGGTTCAGAATTTACTCTTGATGAGTTTGAGAAATATGCTATGCATTTCAAAGACGCGTACTTTGAAAAGACAGACTCTGGTGGAGATACAAAATGGACACCTTCTGTGAATGAAATAGAAGGCGAATATTGGCGGATAGTTGAGCAGCCAACAGATGAAGTGGAGGTATAGAAATAAACCATTTTACCAACAAAACACCACCGAAATCTATAAATAAACTAAGGTCAACTTAACATTTTTTCACTTTTCGCAGGTATATTATGGAGCTGACTTGGAGAATGGAGTTCTTGGAAGCGGATTTTACAAAAGAGCAGAAATGTTAACTGGTAGCGACAGGGATCAGTACACAGTATCTGGCTGGAACTTAAATAACTTACCGCGTCTCCCTGGCTCTGTACTGTCTTTTGAAGATTGTGATATCTCCGGAGTGCTAGTTCCATGGCTCTATGTGGGAATGTGTTTTTCATCGTTTTGTTGGGTAAGTGCACTTTCACACTTCGATTGATTATGAGTTTCACTTCTGGATGTTTAATGATTGATATATTTTCTTGGGCTTGAACAGCATGTGGAGGACCATCATTTGTATTCACTGAACTATCATCATTTTGGGGAGCCAAAAGTATGGTATGGTGTTCCAGGAAGCAATGCAACGGCTCTTGAGAAAGCGATGAGAAAACATCTACCTGACCTGTTTGAAGAACAGCCTGATCTCCTTCATGGCCTGGTTAGGAAAAGACATATAACTCTATTTATTTCTGCTTTCCTGTTTAGTCTCCGCCATGTTCTGAGACCAACCCTTCTTTCTTTCTTTTTTCTATTGGATTCAGGTTACACAATTTTCTCCATCAATCCTGAAAGATGAAGGAGTCCAGGTTTATCGTGTGGTTCAAAATTCAGGAGAGTATGTATTGACATTCCCAAGGGCATATCACGCAGGATTCAACTGCGGTTTCAACTGCGCTGAAGCGGTTAATGTTGCTCCAGTTGATTGGTTGGCTCATGGACAGAATGCTGTGGAACTATACAGTAAAGAGACAAGGAAAACTTCTCTATCTCATGACAAACTTCTCCTGGGAGCAGCATATGAAGCTGTTAAGGCCCTTTGGGAACTTTCAGGTTCTGTTGGAAAGGAAAATACAACAAATTTGAGATGGAAGAGTTTCTGTGGGAAAAACGGAACACTTACCAACGCAGTTCAGGTAATGAATTACGATCATTACATAAGTCATGATACTGAATATGGTTTATACTTTTCTATTGTTAATACATTCATTTTATTATAAATGTTGATAGGCTCGGTTACAGTTGGAAGAGGGAAAAATCACCACTCTTGGAAGAGATTCTTCCACCTTCGTGAAGATGGAAAAGGACTTCGATTCAAACTGTGAAAGGGAATGCTTTTCATGCTTTTATGATTTGCATCTCTCAGCTTCTGGCTGCAAGTGCTCTCCGGAAGAATATGCGTGCCTTAAACACTCAGATGACCTTTGTTCATGCGATGAGAAGGATGGTTTCATCCTGCTCCGTTACACCATGGATGAGTTAAGCTCGTTGGTCAGAGCATTAACAGGGGAATTAGATGATTTGAGGATATGGGCTTCGAAGATCTTAGGCATTGAACACAGTGAAGAAGATCAGACAAAAACTAGTTCTGTTGTCAACGAGGAGAAGAAGCTAAAGGAAGGTTCCTTTGATCTGAACATCGACTTAGAGTTGGATTATCTCGAAGACCTTAAAGAAGAAGTCAGCACCAGTGGCGAGTTAACCGCTCCAGAGAACTTAGGTGTATCAGTCGAGCCTATAAACCTTGGTATCTTGATTTTTGGGAAGCTTTGGTGCAACAAGCACGCTATATTCCCAAAAGGTACAATCTTTGAGAAACCTTTTCATTGATGTTAATTAATCAGAATTTGCTCAAAATGTTATTAAGGTTCTTTTGGTTTTCAACTTTAACAGGATTCAGGAGTCGTGTCAAGTTCTACAACGTGTTAGATCCAACGAGAATGAGCAATTACATCTCCGAGGTTTTGGACGCAGGACTCATGGGCCCATTGTTCAGGGTAAAAAGCCTTTCCTCACAACATTTTCTGTTTGATGTAAACCTTATCTTGCAACGTAATAACAACACCGTACTTTCCTTGCTTGCTCAGGTGACTCTGGAAGAATCTCCGGACGAAAGCTTCTTCAATGTCTCTGCCCAACAATGCTGGGAAATGGTGTTGCAGAGAGTTAAAGATACATCCACAAATCTTGGTCTTCCTACTTCATCGCAGTTTGAGAGTATCAACGGGCTTCAAATGTTTGGTTTCCTCTCGCCGTCTATAGTTCAGGTAAACAAGTCTAAGTTCATGTCTGCTTCTCTTTCAATAAGCTATTCATGATCATTACTTCTTACACTTTGCATAACTTAACTCTTGCTTACAGGCTATTGAAGCTCTTGACCCAAATCATCGACTCGTTGAGTACTGGAACCACAAACCTTCATCCGAATCAAAAGATCAGTTTATATCATCAAACTGTTCCGTGAGTTTAACGAAAGGAAAACTTTTTGGTGTAAATTTGATGTAGAAGCTGAAGAGCCAACAATAACAATGACTACCTTTTAGTTAGATAGAAGAAACTTTTAGTTATTCATATTATTTTTGGGAAGGGTTTATTTATTCAGAATCTTTTGTTCTTTTTCGTCTTTGCTAATAACCTAACCTTAGCGTTAGAAGTGTAAACTAGAAAAAAAAACACTGATTCTTTCGCTAATGCAAATCTCATAATAATAATAAATTCTTCCTTAAATTCAATAAGATTTCTGTAGTTAGTTCTATTGCTCACTGTGAAACATTGTACAGAATTGTAGAGAACACGCCATTATGTAGGTCGTTCTATTTCCAAATAAGATTTATGAATATAATATAACCAATAATAACAAATAAATTTAGTTGAATTTTAAAACCAAAATATGAACAACAAATAATAGTACTATAATTTTGCAAAGATTTCTAAATTTTGAAAAAAGGAAGAAAAGTTTAGTGGAGGAATTCATAAATCTTTACAAAATTATAATATTACTAGATGATGTTCCGTGTTCTGCACCATATATGTTTTTGTGAAAAATTAGTATACATTTGTAATTATTTTAATTTATTTATAATATTTATATGTGATATTTGTTTTCTTTTTATTTATTTTGTGATTTGATTTGTATATGTAAATTTATTAATTATATATATATATATATTTGATATACTAAAAATTAATTTATAGTGATGACAGTTGTACACGAATTATATTTTTCGAGCTATGTTGATTTAAGTTTTGATGTATTACAATTTTCATATATAACTTTTTTAACTCGTGTTATTTAAGTTTTTAGATTCATGTTCATTTAAGTTTTTAGACATGTATTCATTTAATTAATTAAATCTACGCTTATTTAAGGTTTTAAATCTGTATTCATTTTTATCATTATATATATATTATCAAGTATGTCTACATAATATATCCATTTGTATTAAAATTTAAATTTTTATAAATACATATCATATTATTATGTGAGGTCATTATAGTATTTTTTTTGTTGTTGTTTTCATATTACATGGTTTGATTTTAATTTTAGAACTTATATTTATTTCAAAGTTATAATAAATGTATTTAATAAATTTATAACTTATAATATTACTCTTAATAGATTAATAATGTTTTGTTTGTATTTTTACAAATTAGGGATATGATTTATAATTTTTCATACGAAAACTAAAAAAATAACTAATGATATCCAAGATGTAACTAACATATGATTTCTAAAAATCATATTATATATAGAGGATCTTTCAACACGACTAGGAGGAGGAGGATGGAGACGCAATCAGGTTATCTCCCCGCCTTATCATCCTATAACCGGGGGACTATGCATCAATGGTTTTGTTTATTGGGGTGCTTGGGCCCGAGGCAGAGAATGGATCCTGTAATTATGTGCTTTGATGTTAGATCTGAGACCTTAAGTTTTATCCCAGCTCCTAGGGATGTTGTGTATAATGAGAGTTACTCTATATTTATAGAATACAATGGGAAGTTAGCTTCCATTGTTAGAGACTCTTACAGCTTCACTTTCACTAGTTTTGATTTATGGATTCTGGAGGATGTCGAAAGACATGATTAGTCCAAGCAAACATTTAAGCTTCCCTTCCCTACCCTATAACGAGGAGATTGACTTCCCCGGGCACCAACAAGGCTGGTGAAATCATTTTTGCCCCAGAATGCTTGTCAAGAGATGTTCAACCTTTCTACATATTCTACTACAATGTACAAAGAAAAGACATGAGAAGAGTTAGGCTCCATGGAATTGCAGATACTGAAGAGTTTAGGCGCAAATATGGACTCATCGACATGTGTTGCGTATCTCTCGCTCCTCAACACCTTGAAACTATTTCTCCTTTCTAATGTATTTTTATTTATTTATTTATTGTAAGAGCTTTGCAAACTCTGGAACTACATTCCCTGTGGGTGTGTTATCTTTTTTATTTTGATACTAAAGCTCAAACTTTCTCGTTACCTTGGCCTTGATCAAACATTTTTTTTATTTTGTCAATCTTGTATTGAGTGATATGAAATAAAATCTCGTTACCTTGGCCTCTTTTCTCTCTTGGTAGGACTTCATGGTGTTCTTAATCTCAGAGTAGATGTTACAGATTATAGCGCCAGTTTTACTTTTTAAAACTGGGTGTAATCTTTATCTGGTTTGATCATATTAGAAATAGCCTAATCTAATGTAGGAGTTTGTTGTTTTTGTATTAATACTTTTGCATGTTGAAGGTGTTTTATTTATTGTAGTTCAGGGTGTGACTTTAACCAAGGACTCCTTCAGCGCTTGATGTTGATGTTGACATTTTCAGGTCTTGGGGGTTCTATGTGAAGCTCAATATTTCCAAAATGTGATGCGTGTTGGTAACCGGCTAAGGTCTACTCTGGTATGATGAAGTTTCACATCAGTTATTTTTTGCTATTTATTTCTTTTGGCTCCTTTTCTCATGTTTTGATGCCTTGTAGATGCTTTAAGATTACTTCTTTCTGCTGATGACTTCCTCCCTCTATAGATGGCTGCTGTATTCCGAAAATCGCTGAGGCTAACTAATGAGGGCCGGAAGAAGTTTCAAAAAAGGAAAAATAACAAACTTAATGCTGACTGATGCTGAGTCACTGCAGGTTTATATCGATGTTACCTTTTCCTTTTTTAACTTTGTCTGTTTCTCAATATTAATGTCTACGTCATGGTTGTAATTTGACCTCAAAATATGAGTCTAAAACCCAGTTTACCAAGATTATATATTTTCTGCTAGTTATCGACTGAATCTGAAAGCTGATTCTAAAATTCAAAGAATTCAAGAATTGGGGTTTCATTTTCAACATCCGTATTCTTTTGTTGCGGTGGGGGAGTTGGATCTTCCTTTGATAGGCAATAAACCTTTAATTTCATCGATTTGTAGGACAAAGTCACCTCTGGACAGTGCTTTTTACTTAAGATTTGGCTTGAAATTAGTAGTGTTGATCCAGCTGATAGCTGTTCTTTTTTTCTTAAGTTTCTCCTGTCTGTGACAGCAAATTTGCTAATCACTTCATACCATGTGGTCGGCGCCATCTCGTAGAACTGTAGCCCTGGTTCTTCTCTACCAACAATTGGGTGTTGCCGCGATCATTGGTGCATTGTTTCTTGTCCTTATTTTCCCTATACAGGTTCGTATATCTGTAATATTTCATGCACTTTATTCTGTTGGTTGTATTGCTTTTGAATGCTTAGTTCTCATTGTTTCCCAATTGTCTCTGCCTCTCTTGTAATCAAGTTCGTTTTTTTTTCAGTTCAGTGACAATGATTCATGTTCTTGTTTTGTTTTGTTGAAACAGACTGTTATTATAAGCAAAACACAGAAGTTAACAAAGGAAGGATTGCAGCGTACTGACAAGAGAATTGACCTAATGAATGAGGTCTTAGCTGCAATGGCCACAATGAAGTATGATGCTTTTAAAAGACTGGAACCTGATATTTGTTTATTGCATAGTTGGAAGTTTGAGGCAATGCTTAACTCACTAATCAAAATACTGTAGATATTATGCTTGGGAAAACAATTTTCAATCCAAGGTTCAAACTGTACGTGATGATGAATTATCTTGGTCCCGGAAAGCACAGACTCCTGTCAGCGGTATGGCTTGAGTGCAGTGATTGTTATATTACTTGCTGCTATAGACTGTATGCCTGGTGTGTATAATTGTCTTGGTCATTTACTTGTTTGTAACTCGCCTAAAAGCATTGTTGTATACAAGGAGAAGTCCAAGCTGCTCGTCAAATTAAATACCTTTGTCTATGTTGAAATGGTATCCATCAAGATGTGTTTAGGGCATCATGCTTAGCATCATTCATGCATGATCTTTAACATATTTTGCACTCCTCTATATCGATTTCTCCTTGTCATGGTAAATTTCTGACTCATTCTTGGTCTTCTTTTTGTCATGCAGTTCAATATGTTCATACTAAACAGCATTCCTGTCTTTGTGACTGTTGTTTCAGCAACGAGACGAACCTTGAATATTGTTGGTGCAATGTAAAATCGAGAAAAACTGAATTGCATCAGTTGTGTTGATATCATAGGTTTCTTATTCCTGTTTTCCCGGTATCTAAGTTAGTTTTCTCTTCTTTCACATGATTATAGGGTGGTGATCTCATGGAGATATATTGGAGAGAGGGGTGTTAACATCAGTGGGGGACAAAAGCAAAGGGTTTCTATGGCTAGGGCCGTCTATGATTGTTGGATAAGCTTGAATCGAGATAACTTGAACTGTAAGTTATCTAGAGTAATTAGGATAAGTTCTATATTTTAGGAGATATTAAAGATATAGTTAGTTCCTAATTACAATAGGATTAGTTTTAGTAGTCTATAAAAGAGATATCAATGTTGTGATATTCTCTAAGAGTTTGACAGCAAGTTTTTTTGAGAACTAAAGTTAATAAGAAGAGTTGTTTCTTATACATCTTGAGTTAAAGGTTTTTGGTTCTTCAAAGTCCTTTATAAAAAGGAGGGAGTATATTAACAAAAACGAACTGATAAAAAGTTTAAAACCCTAAAGATTGAGATTGCTTGACAAGTTTCTGATGGATTTCCTCCAAAAGAAACGCAAGGAGAGAGATGGAATTGGTAACAAGGAGGAAGATGAAAAAGTCAGAAGCTCAGATGCGATGATCCCTGTTGATCTAGAGGTTGAGATTCTGACTAGATTGCCAGCAAAATCTCTTATGAAGTTTCAATGCGTGTCAAAAGAGTGGTCTTCCATCATCCGAAGCCAAAAGTTCATTGATTCTTTCTTCGCTATGCGTTTGCGGTCGCCTACGCGGTTTATCATCGCTTTCACTAATGGTGTATTCGCCAATGAAGATGTCAGGCGTTTGTTCATCTTCTCTTCTTCATACGAGAAAGAGGAATCTTCTTCTTTGATTGCAAATCTCGAGATGACAGTTCCTTCAGTGAGCTTGAATTATGCCTCCTCCAAGTGTACTTCCATCCATGGCTTTTTCTTTTGTTTTGCTCGTGGACGATTTCATGCATGCAACCCTAGCACGGGGCAGGCCTTTATCTTACCCTGTATCGGAGCGCACATGTCCATGGGATACGACCCTGTTGGTCAATTCAAAGCATTGACTCTGCTGTCTGATGTTTACGAGAAAAGACATGAGAAGAGTTAGGCTCCATGGAATTGCAGATACTGAAGATTTTAGGCGCAGATATGGACTCCTCTCGTTCCCCAACACCTTGAAACGATTTCTTCTTTCTAATGTATTTTTTCTTATATTGTAAGAGCTTTGCAAGCTCTGGAATTACAGTCTCTTGGTGTGTTATCTTTATCATTTTGATCACTAAAGAAATATTAGCTCAACTTTTGGATCACATCACGCGATTCTAGAGTGGATTATTTCTCCACAACGTCACGCACCGTAACAAAAACTCAAACGATCTACAAGAAAACAGGTATAAAAGATGTTAGACCAAAAATTTAGTTAGACCAAAAATTTAGTTAGACCAAAAATTTAGTTAGCCCAAATATTTATGACCAAAGATCAGTGAAATAAATATTTGGTCTGTAAATAATTAAAATATTTTGACCAACAAAAATGTAGAAATATTACCAAACATTATAACCAATTTTTTTTTGATAAATATTTTAATAATATTTAATCGGAACAGAGGTTACAAACTTGTCGATTAGCTACTACATTCCTAAACTTGACCAAAAAAAAAAAATACTACATTCCTTAAAAAAAGTTAAAAGGCAAATAGTGAACAAAAGATTTGAAATACAAGGATCTGAGTCTAGACATAAGTAAACCATGCAGAGAGGAGACCCTTATTGCGCCTGGTGCTTCGATGCGCAAACAATATGTTGCGGATAGTTCGGTCGAGCTTCTTGAAGAGCTGAGAATTGGTTGATGCTGTGTCGGTGTGTAGCCGGGAGTTTCGTTCAGTCCAATGCTGTAGACAGTCGCTTGGATCGTGAGACGCTTAAGAGTGTTTGATAGATGAGCTGAGTGGCCTTTCATCCAAGAGATTAGGGAGCTCTAGTTAGCAAAGAGGAGATTTGGAAGTCCTAGTTTAGCGGATGTCCAAACTGATTGAGAGTAGTTGCAGTGTCGGAAGAGGTAGTCTCTGTTCTCAATTCCTGAACCACAAAGGAGACAAGTGGTTGGTGTGTGAATTCCCCAGCTAGTAAGGCGAGATCTAGTGGGAAGTCTATCAAAATTTGTGACCCAAAACACGAAAGAGTGTTTTGGAATCCCCATTATAACCAATTTTGACGGCTTATATATCTCAAATGTTAATGGTCAAACATTTTAGTCAATAAAATAAAACGACTCACAAGGTTAAGAAAATGTCAATAATTTATGACTAATTCTTGAAAGAAATATAGTAAAAATTTGAGAAACGGTCATTAAAAAGCCGAAGTTACGCGATTTTGCCGGAGTTTGGAGTCGGAAGAATAACGGTGCCAGTAACAACAAGAAGAAGCTTTGAGTAGAGAAATGTTGGGCCTATTAACGATATTTACAGGCCCAAATTAAAATTTGGTCGAGCCGAATATTATAAAGTCACTCTTTTTGTGAAGAGGAGGAAGTATATGACAAAAACCCTAAGGTTGAGATTGCTTGCCAAGTTTCTGATGAACTCCCTCCAAAAGAAACGCAAGGAGAGAGATTTTATTGATTACGAGGAGGACGATGAAAAAGTCAGAAGCCAAGAACTCCCTAATGATCTAAAGGTTGAGATTCTGACTAGATTGCCGGGAAAATCTATTATGAAGTTCCGATGCGTGTCAAAGGTGTGGTCTTCCATCATCCGAAGCCAAAAATTCATTGATTCTTTCTTCGCTATGCATTCGCGGTCGCCTTCACGGTTTATCATCGCTTTCACTAGTGGTGTATTCGCCAATGAAGATGTCAGGCGTTTGTTCATCTTCTCTTCTTCATTCGAGAAAGAGGAATCTTCTTCTTTGATTGCAAATCTCGAGATGACAGTTCCTTCACTGAGCTTTGCTTGTAACTCCAAGTGTGCTTGCATCCATGGATTTCTCTGTTGTTTTAGTGGTGGACAATTCTTTGTATGTAACCCTAGCACGGGACAAGTCATTATCTTACCCTGTATGGGTATTCGACCGTTCACATCCTTGGGATACGATCCCGTTGATAATCAGTTCAAAGCATTGACCCCGTTAACTTTTCTTTACGAGCCTCGTGATTTTCTAGTGCATGAGGTTTTAACACGACTAGGCGGAGGAGGAGGAGGATGGAGACGCAATCGGGTTATCTCTTCGCCTTATTATCCTATAACCCAAGGACTATGCATCAATGGTTTTGTTTATCATGGTGCTTGGGCCCCGAGGAAGAGAATGAATCCTGTAATTATGTGCTTTGATGTTAGATCTGAGACAGTAAGTCTTATCCCAGCGCCTATGGATGTTGTGTTTTGTGAGAATGACTCTATATTTATAGAATACAATGGGAAGTTAGCTTCCATTGTTAGACTCCCTTGGGGCACCACCACTTTCACTAGTTTTGATTTATGGATTCTCGAGGATGCCAAGGGACATGATTGGTCCAAGCAAATATTTGAGCTTCCCTTCCCTTTAGAGAAAATGACTTCCCCAGGCACCAACAAGGCTGGTGAAATCATTTTTGCCCCAGAATCCCTGTCTTTAGATGGTAAACCTTTCTACATATTCTACTACAATGTACAAAGAAAAGACATGAGAAGAGTTAGCCTCCATGGAATTGCAGATACTGAAGAGTTTAGGCGTAGATATGGACTCATCGACACGTGTTACGTATCTCTCGCTCCCCAACACCTTGAATGCATTTCTCCTTTCTAATGTTTTTGGGTGTATTTCTTTAAGGATCTTATTGTAAGAGCTTAGCAAACTCTGGAGTTCCTTTTCATTTTTTAGCATTGTTTTTCAACACCGGATATCATAGCTTGTAATCTGTTTAATCTAGGAATTACAGTCTCTTGGTGTGTTATCTTTTTATTTTGACACTAAAGGCTCAAACTTTTTCTTCATTACGGCACTTGAAGTGAATGTGAAAGATAATCTAGCTCAACTTTACCAATCTTTCAGGCTTGATCTGAACTCACCCTTTCCAAGTTCTCGAGCCCAATACATTCTAGAACTATTACCAAGCAACTGGGGAACCTGGTGAAGGATGGTACACAGAAACCTTTACTTCTTAACTTAATACTTGTCAATAGGCCATTGCAGCTCGTAACCCAAACCATTGACTCGTTGAGTTCTGGAAGAACAAGACCTCATTTGAACAAAAGATCACCTCATAATAAAAGAAAACTCTTTCTTAAATTCAGGAAAAATTCTCAAGTTCCTTGTATTGCTCATTGCGAAACATTATACAGAACTGTAGAGATTCTGTACACAATTTGCCAAAATCTTGAAGAAGAACAAAAAGCGAGTCTGAAAAATCTTGTAAAAGAAGAAAAGAGAAATGTGCTTCAGAATCTTGACGCCGGAAAAAGTCTCTGGACTTTAGAGTCAGAACAATAACAGAGCCAGTGGAAACAAGAACGAGCTTTTAGTTGAGAAATGTGCAGTGAATAAAGAAGCAGAGGAGTCAGAGGTCGGAGCCGAAGCAGAGTGGGTCTGATCCTCATCGCTGTTGGATCCAGAATCAGTATCACCATCCTCACCGTGATGATGATGACGACGACGTCGACGTCTTAGACTATCGGCTAAATCAGTATCACCGTTACCAGAATCGCCATAACTAGAGAAATCAAGCGGCGAAGCAACACCGTGAATAGCAATTGAAGAAGAAAGGAAAAGATCTGGTTCTGAGACGAGAACACCGTCGAGTGTATAGTCGGAGACAGAGTTATTGGTGATGACGATTGAGTTTCCGGGGAGAAGAGTTGGAAGACGAGTGAGATTTTTAAAGAGACGGAGATCGTTGAACGAGAGACGTTGAGGAACGATGTGGTAACCAACGGAGAGACGATGAGGATTAGCGCCGGAGGAGGAGATATCAGCGGCGTCGAAGTCGGTGGGGATGAAAATGGTGGCGGAGAGAGGGATTCCAAATTGGTCGTCAACGGCAGAGAGGAAATCGGCGGCCCAGTCACGGAAATCACCGGCTCCGATCATCGCTTCAATGATTCTGTCGGCGTGTTGGTGATCTTGCGTCGTGGAAAACGGTGGGGAAACGGCGGAAGTGAGAGTTGTGACGGTGATGGTGAGGAAGACGAGAAGGAGATAGCTTGACGTGGCCATCGGAGAATCAAATTGGCGGGGAAATTTGTAACAGAAAGAGAGAATGTTTAAAATGTATAACAGAAAAGCTGAAAAGAACTGAGATCTTTATATAACTCTCTGATAAATCATTTTGGTGGAATAATAAATTAAACCGGTTTGGTTAAGGAAATAAACCGAAATTCAGATACATAAACCTATGCGATTGATCGATTTCATATATTAAATCCAACGTTAATTTTCTAAAGATAATTCAGTTTCCTAATGATAAAATATGAAAGTACTTTTGCTGGTAAAATAAACAATTTAGCATACATCTAAAATAAAATGTTTTTCCAATATACATCTACAAAAAAATGTTATCTTAAAAGAAGAAAATTGACTACTCACAAAGATAACTCTCAACTAAGAATTAAATTACGAAAAATTGACTACTCACTTAAAAGGAGAAAGGCTTGATGTTGGTCACTAGTCCATAATTTATTTGGTTATATTACCATTTTGATATGTACTTTTGTATTTGATTTTTATATTTTATTCATATTTTACAAAATCAATATAAAATGAATGGCCTACAGACTTTTTAAAATATTTTATTAACAAAAGCATTAGCATTGGTTGAATCATATAAATTTAGTGTATGGTCAAGATATTTGTAAATGTCTCATAAATTTCGATGTTATTAAATTAGTTATGTAGTAATGCATCTTCAGAATAAATTGTTACAGATTATTTAGGTAATAGATTTTAGAGTATATGAAATTATGGTTAGAATATTTTTTCTCAAATTTTTTTCTTTATTCTGAAGAGGAAGTGTTTGAAAATTTTCTGACTGTCTGATTAAGGAACGAGCATGTTAGGCCGGATTTTCTGTTTATGGACGTTCCGCTTTATGATCATGACCTGATAGAAATATTAAAGATAACTCAGATGGAAAATGGAGATTCACTTCTAAGAAAAGAATCATGAAAGAAACTCTGACATGACGTTTGACTTTGAATAAAATTTATTAGCATATGCTTTGGTGGAAAGTAGGAACACAATGCAAACAGAAAAGCATAGATTTAACAGTCACCAACAAATTAATTCAAACATATATAAAGTTGCATCTTTATAAACCCTACTATTATTACAACAAAAAGGCACTTAATTAACATCAAGACTAATATACACAATGGCATTACATTCGCTTGTGGTAAGATATATCATCATTTTAGTATTCCTCATACTTCAATTTAACTCCAAAGAAACATTATCTTCACGACTTATGAGATCGGCAGCTAAAGTAGCTCACGTTGGAGCCGATGATTATCCATCTACGGGTCGTAATGCACCGGTTCATGACCTTGGATTCCCTGAATTTCCGTCTTTCCAAGAAGCAGTGGCTCCACCGCCTCCTCCACCTGATTTTCCTTTCCTTCCGCCGTCTCCGCCTGATTTGGCTCTCCTTCCACCGTCTCCGCCTGATCTTCCTCTCCTGCCGCCGCCTGCATTTCCCGATCCTGAGAAGCCTAGGTTTCAAGTTCCGGGTTGGCCTACTCTCCCAGATTTTCCGCCCTTTCCATTTGTAGATCAGGCTGCTCCTTCCGAACCCTGACTCCAAGATTCGACGAGTCTGATACTTGGATTCCTTCTACCCCAAGTATCCCTTAAGTGTTTCCTTAAACCAGCTCATTTGCCAAAACATTTACTATTTCAATTTCAAAGTTTTTGTAACACGTAATAATTTGAAACTTACTTATATATCAAGCAAGTAATAAAATAAACTTTTGGTTGGAAAATATTTGACTCAATATTTAATCGTATATATACCAAAACGAGACGTTGACTCCAACAATAACACATGATAAAGTACCAAGCCAAGAGATAACATGGAAACATATATATAGAAAACAGATCATAAGAGAGACAGTGAAGCTTAATGAAGACAGCTCTGAGAACGTTACACAGTCTGAAAATGGCAAATGTAGCATTTGAGTGATACAGATAGATAGATGACGATTCGGTTTAGTGATGTCTTCTTCTCCTCTGTTTTCCACTCTGCTCTGTTTTATCTTAATCTTATAGTTAGGTGTCTCTATCTTTACGTTTTCTGTGACTGAATCTTGTAAGCTCATTTTCCAGTATTGTGAGAGAGTTGGATTTTTCCCATAGACTGGATAAGCTAACTACTTAACAAGGAATTTGATTGGATAGATTAGTGATTTTGAATTACAAGTGTGCATCTTTAACAAGTTTAACAAACAAAAAACACAAAAAAACACAAAAAAAACAAGTAACAAGTCTTTCCTATGACAAATCTCAAACCACACACTCTTATTATTATTTAACTTAAAATTCACTCAAGTTCTGTAGGAATACTTTGTTCATGTCTGAAGAAATTCTCAGGATCAAACTTAGCTTTAATCTTCACCAACCTTTCAAAATTACCTTTAAAGTACTTGTTTCCCCATTCTCTTGCATCACTTCCCTTACCATTCATTCCCAAATCAAGATCTCTATAGTTCACGTACGCAGATCTCGGGTTTTTCGATACATACTGCTCCATGTAACTATACATTTCCCTCATCCATTCCATATGCTTGGCCTCGCTTGCTTTTCCATCTTGCCACAAAGTCAGCCATTGGATCTTAAACAAAGTCCCACTCCTATGTGGGAAAGGTAACTCTGTCTCCGGGATTTTCGCCATCATTCCTCCATAAGGGTTCCATATAGTCAATGGTGAATCCTCAGCTAGAAGCTTTTCCCATAACCCTTCTAATCCTTGTACTGGAATTGGCTCTTCTACATAGTCTGACTTGGCTTTGAAGTAATTCTTAAATAACGATTTACCGGCAAGTAGAGCTTCTGGTGGTGCAGTACTTGGGAAACCTTGAATATACATTACCGATTTGATCCAGCTTGTCTCTACACAATCTTTCATTGTTAGTCCTAGCTGTGGGAAACTCCTCTGCATCACCTGTTCAAAAACAAAAACCGGGGTTGTTTTTGTCACAATCAAAACTTCCACAAATTACAATATAGACCCTTAAGGTTATATAAAATTTGAATTTAGTCTCATTAATTTACCTGCAATAACCGATTGGAGTCACCGAGAAATTGGCCTTGGTACGAAGTTGAGATAGTTCTCTCTTTACTCTTCGGAGTTTTACTCGCAGGCTGAATAATCACACGGATAAAAAGATCTTCGTCGAGCTTATCAGCGACTTGTTGCCACTTGTACAAGAGCTTAGTTCCGTCTTGCTCAAGCGTCCTCGTGACTGTAAACACCGTAACGGTCTCCGGCACAGGAACTAGTTTGATTTTCCAGGCAAGAACAACCCCGAAGCTTCCTCCACCACCGCCACGTAGTGCCCAAAAAACGTCTTCTCCCATAGCTGCGCGATTTAAGATTTTGCCGTCTGCGTCAACGATCCTTGCGTCTAGGACGTTATCGGCTCCGAGTCCAAACTTACGCATCATTGAACCGTAGGCTCCACCGACTATGTGGCCTCCGATGCCTAGGCTGGTGCATAAACCCGCCGGAAAACCATGGATTTTGCTTTTCTCTTGAATCCTATTAACCATGAAAATAAACCGATTGATAACCGGATATATTTTTGCTTAACCATATTCAATTTTTTTAAATTATTTGTAAATCGGTTTAAAAGTTTTGTTGTATAAATAGTAAGTTATTAATATCTTTTCTATAGTCCAAAATCCAAAGACTACATATTGTTATTGAAACATCCGATAATTAATAACCAAAACGGAATAGACCTAACCGGTTGAACAAAACCGGGGTATTTCAATTGGTTAACCGCAATTTTGGTTTGATTTATCTGTGCTCTACTTGGTTTTGTGTGTCATCGTATCCCAAAAATACTCACGAGTTTTAAAACTTTTTTTTTGTAAACTTTTAATTGTGAAGACTGAAGACTCACGAGGATTTTTCATAGCTTTAAAAAATAAATTAAAATGATTCTGTATTGTGGAGCTTGTAATATATAATTCAAATCATATACTTTTTTGTAAACTATAATATTTTTAAAATCAGTGTAGTTACTTCCTTTACTTCGATAAATAAGTGGAACTTGTAATATTATAAATCATAATTTTTAAAACGTAGTGTGGCTTATATTATTTAAATCATTTTTTGGTGGCAATTTAGGAATCATCATCAAGACGAAGTAAAAAAGACAAAAACAGATGATTTATGTACCTGTAATAAACCTCTCCAATAGAAGCACCCGCGTGAACCCACGCGCTGTTACTTTCCAAATCGACGCTGATTTGTCTAAGTTTCGACAAATCGACGATTACAAACGCAGTTTCCATCTCTGATACATAAGAGAGACCTTCGTAGTCATGACCACCGCTTCTTAACCGCAAGTGAAGCTTCAGCTTCTTAGCGCAAACAACGGCGGCTTGAACGTGCGTTTCGTAAAGCGGCTCGAAGATGAACTCTGGCTTAGGATTTGTTGGCATTAAGAATCGGAGATTCTGAGCTGTTGTCTCTAACGCAAGTTTAAAGGAAGTTGCGTTTAGGTCGTGAGTGAAGAACGATGAGTCCATTGGAAACGAAGCGTCGGAG
Organism: Lepidium didymum; assembly: GCA_963920545.1. NCBI lineage: Eukaryota > Viridiplantae > Streptophyta > Magnoliopsida > Brassicales > Brassicaceae > Lepidium > Lepidium didymum. The sequence goes on along the minus strand of OY986993.1, from coordinate 19,951,604 downwards.
TTGTCGACGAGACACATCACGAAGTCTTGTTGGATTGTGGAAGTAGACAATGGGATTGAAGAAAGTGATAGTAAAATTAGTGTTACTAAAAAAGCGTTTGCGTTTGTGTTCATTACCGCAAACGCCATTTTTTGTTATGAGGTTTTTTAGTTGTGTTTGATGAGTTTCATATGTATGTGTCGTGTTTATATAGTGACTTAGAGGGAATTTGTGTATACGTAATGTTGATGTAATAATGATGTCATGCTCTTTTGACTTCTTAAGTTTTAGTGCTAATTATTTATTTACCAATGTGGAATCATTATGTTTACTATTTATTAATTATTTAATGATTTATAGCCTTTTGGAATTGGAATTTTATCCTTTAACGAATCATTCCATCATGAGTTTTTTTTGGTCTGATCTGATCGTTTAGGATGAAACATAAGCGTCTATTACAATTACAAATTCCTCCCTTTTAAATTATACTTATGCATCAAATTAAAATATAAGAAACGACCAATATGTCATTTGTAATTAACAGACTGCCTATCCAATTAATAATATAATATCTGTATATGAAATTATGAATTTGAGTTCACAGAAAAAATCATAATCACATTATTTGTTGTGTGAAAAAATCATAATCACATTATTTGTTTGCTTCTTTTTTTTTTTCTGTTTCTTAGCTCAACCACATTGTTGGTAATTCTTGTTTAAATGAAAAATGAAATTAAAATGAAAACAGTTTAATATGTAATGTGTTTTTATTTATTTATTGATATTAAAATACCCCAAGTTTGTGGGGGATGTAAATGATGTTTGAAAGCAGGTCATAATTTGTGGGTTTTAACTTTATAGGGACAAATTTCATGATAATTTCAAAGATACTAACACCACAATCTCCAGTAATTGTGCCCCAATAAGTTGACTCCATTTTCTTCAATTTATTCCCGTAAAAAATATAATATAATATATAGATTTCTCCCTCATATTTTCTATTTTATTTTGTCAAAGATTTGATTCATACATCTTTTCTAATTTTATATCTTTTTGTTAAGAGATTCATATATTTTTGAGATCTCTTAAGTTCCATAATCCAATATCATGTAAACGATTTTCTATTTAAGATATATATATATATATATATATATATGTTATAGTGTTAATATTTTTATTTATTTTGTCACCTAAATATTTTTAGAACAATATTATTTTAAACGACAACAAAAACTTAATAGTGAAACTTCCAAATTTATACATTATAACCGGCAAACACTCAAGATAAAATCCAAAACAAAATACGAGATTTATAAAATAGTATATATGTTTTTATTTTAAGAAGTTTAAAAACTTTGGAAAAAAAAAGTTTTACATTTTAAGGTGGTCAAATACAGCGAGGAGCAGAAGCAACTTATACATATAAAACTCAAATGACACCAACAAACTTTTAAAACTTAGTGTAATTTCTATTAAATTTTTTAAATTGAACCCAATTCAACTAAAACATTGCATTAAGAAATTTTCAACTATTCGATGTAATGTAATTGAACAATAATTATTTCTTGTTTTTTCAAAGCAATTGGTATTTTGAAACAACTAGTGGATTCTATAAATCGTTAAAACCGGATGGTGCATTTTTATCATTATATGCTACATAGATTTTTGTTATTTTTTTAAATGAAGTTGAAATATGTACATATGACATTAAATGTTATTATTACAATGGTGATTCACTGCGCATTGCGAGAGGAAGAAGATGAAGTAGAGAACGAAATCATTTTGTTATTAACAATGTATAATTGAATGCATTATTCTGTTGTTTACAATTAGTTGCTTTAATAGTTAAATCCAATTTGGAAACAATTAACCAGTTTACATATAATCGACACTAAACCAACGTTAAACTAGAAATCTGAATTGGTTTAATATCCCTCATCAAGATGGCAAATATATGAAATGTAGAGACATCTTGCTTTATCTGTCGAAATTAAGCTAGAAACAGAGCCTTTGTGAACACATCTGCAAGCTGATTTCCTGTTTTAACATGAAGAGTCTTTATCAATCCACTCTGAATCTTTTATCTGACAATGTTCAAATATTTTGTTCTCTCATGGAAAACAGGGTTATTGCCAATGTGTATTGCCGAAATTGAATCACAATAGAAAGCTACATGTTTCATTTGATGAACCTGCAATTCTGTCAGCAAATTTACCAGCCATTGTACTTCCTTGACCGCAAAACCCATTGCCCTATATTCCGATTCAGTTGAAGAGAGGGACACTGTTTGTTACTTCTTTGATTTCCACGAGATGAGTCCATTACCTAGAAACATACAGAATCCTGATGTGGATCTTCTCGTGTCTTTGCACGATGCCCAGTCTGCATCAGCAAAGGCTTTAAGGGTCAAGTTACTCTCTGCAGAATAATACAGACCCAATCCTATTGTTCCCTTCAAATAGTGCAAGACTTTATGAGCTGCTTTTAGATGCGAAGGCTTTGGGTTTGAGGTGAACTGACAGAGTCTGTTAACCGCGTAGGTTATATCAGACCTGGTGATGGTTAGATACATCATTTTGCCGATAAGCCGCATGTACATTTGCAGATCATTCAGCGTTTCTTCTTCACTGTCGAAACAGAGCTTCACATTGGGATCCATAGGAATAGTTGATGGTTTACAACTCAACATTCCCGCTTCATCAAGTAGTTCTAAAGTATATTTCCTTTGACAAAGAGAGATTCCTGATGTAGATATAGCTATCTCAAGTCCAAGAAAGTACTTTAGAGGCCCCAAATTTCGTAGCCTGAACACTAATTCCAGACACTTCGTCAATTGATCAACATCTTCATCGTTATTTGATGTTATGATCACATCATCAACGTATACAAGTACAGCCATGTATTTTCTGGAAACATTTCTTATAAACAAAGTATGATCTGTGTGAGACTTCTAGAAATTTAAACCTTCAAGTGTTTCACTGAGCTTCAAAAACCATTGCCTTGAAGCTTGTTTTAAACCATAAATTGATTTCTTCAATTTGCAAACAGGATTGAGAGGTAAGGTGGTCCCTTCTTTAGGTGTGTATCCAGGAGGTATACACATATATATATTTCTTCATCTAAATCTCCATTTAGAAAAGCATTTGACACATCAATTTGACTTAGGCTCCATTTCTTTGCGGCTGCAACAGATAACAATGTTTTCACTGTTGTCATTTTGGCCACTGGAGAGAAGGTATCCACAAAATCTATTCCTTCTTGTTGTGTATATCTATTTGCCACCAATCTAGCTTTGTATCTCTACTGTGTTCCATCAGTGTGAAGCTTAGTTTTATATACCCACTTACAGCCTATTGCGCGTTTGTTGGCAGATCGCTTTGTATCTCTCCTGTGTTCCATCCTTTAATATGTAGTTTATTAAAGGATATGGTATTGTGGTATTGCAATGATTGTAGTAATAATACTCCAAATAAGCTGGTCGCCTTGTTACTCTTTTCTTTAGTCTTTGAATAGATCTCGATTCAGGCTGATTTACACTTGAATTCTTACTCTCTGTCTCTGTATTCTGATGCTCTGTATCGGTAATATCTGTAGGTGAGTTATCAGTTTGAACTGAGCTATCTCTTTCCGTTATTGTAGTTTCTGCAGGTGTAATAACAATATCTGCTTCATCTCTTGTGTTGTTTAAGATGTTTTCATCATCTAAAACATTTGTACTGTCATCTCTTGAGAAATGTTGTCCCATGTTTTGCTCTAGAAGTTGATAAAAATTTGTACCAGTTTCGTTATTGTCTTTGAAGGGGGTAAATATCTTTATAGATTACCACGTTTCGTGAGATAGATACCTCATTTGTCTCTAGATCGAGTGTTTTATAACCCTGTATCCCAGTGGATAACCAAGAAAAACACTTGCCTTTGATCTTGGTTGAAATTTGTTTCTATTTTTAGTTGAAGTTGATCGATAACACAGACATCCGAAGACCCTCATCTCTGTATATCTCGGTAATTTGGAAGTGAGAACCTGACAGGGTGAATTTTCTCGTAACACAGGAGTATGTATTCTATTAATTAAGAATATTGTTGTTATCACGCAATCCCCCCAAAAATCCATAGGTACATTACTTTGAAACATGAGGGACCTTGACACATTAAGTATGTGTTGATGTCTTCTTTCCACCACCGAGTTCTGTTCTGGTGTTTCTGGACAAGAGTGATACGCCATTATCCCCTTAGACTTATACAACTTGTCAAATCGCAATTCAGGTGCATTGTCTGCACGAACCCCCTTCACCTTTGCCTTATATTGCGTTTCTATCATCTTCAAGAAATCTGGAAAAATGGTTAAAACATCTGATTTCATTTTTAAAAGGTATACCCATGTCATCGTTGTGTGATCATCAACTATCGTTAAGAAGTATCTATACCCTTCATTTATTGAAACCAAGAAAGGATCCCATACATCTATATGAAGTAATTCAAAGGCATTTGAGCGAATGTTGTTCTGAGACATATAAGGCAATTTCTTTTGTTTCACAAGTGGACATATTGAGCAATGAAAGGGAGTTTTATTATTCTTCTGCAAACCAAGAATGTTAGACAGAACATTGACTCTTGTTACTGAGGGATGACCTAACCTATGATGCCATATACTCTTATCAACTAAAGCATTAACAGACAATGACATGAAGCTGACACCATGACTCTATACTGATGCTTGATCCAAGATGTAGAGATTTCCAATTTGTTCAGCTTGTCCAATCATCGTCCCCTTCATAGAATCTTGTATGACACATGACACTTCATCAAACACCAACATGCACTTGACATCTTTAGTTAGTTGACTCACACTAAGGAGACTGAGCCAAAAGTCTGGTATATATATCACATTACTCAACACCAAATGCTCATTTATTCTCACTTGACCAACTCCAGATATTTTGACATTCATTCATGTGGGCAAAGTCACGGTTTTATCCAAAGTTGTACACAGATTTTCAAACAATTCCTTCTTGTGTGAGACATGATGTGTCGCACCACTATCCACTATCCATATGTCTAATGCTAGAATGCTACCTGTTGACCTCAATATACCAACAAAAGTTAGAGTTTTAGAAGAGAATGATATACTAGGTAAAACAGTAATTGCTCCAGATGAGGTTGAAGTAGATGCAGTCTGATTCTGTGTTGAAGGTAAAGATAACTGAGATTAAAAATATGCCATTACTCCTTCAATTTGGTCTTTGGAAAGAGTCTTTAATAACTCTGTTACTCCATTATCTGCATCCGAGGAATTGGTGAGAGTGAGCTGAGCAACCACTAGCTTTGGTGCATTGCCTTTTTGTTTGTGTTTAAAACCTGGTGGGTAACCATGGATTTTATAGCACTTATCCACAATATGACATGTGTAACCACAGTGAGAGCAAATGGGTCATTGTGGCTTAGGAGCAAAGTAATTCGCATTCACTTGTGTTACAGTTTCTCCATCTTTAACAGACACTTGAAAAGCAAAGGCGGGTTGAGTGTTTTGTATACTTCTCTGACTGTAGTCCTGATCCAATAAGTTGTAGACTTCAGAGAGATTGGGGATACTCTTCTTCATGATTATCTGACCACGAGCATTACCATAAGATTCATTCAATCCAGTAAGAAACTTTATTATCTTGTTATTCTCTATTCTACTTGACATGTCTTTACAACACCCACAATGACCACAAGATTTCGCACATTCTGAACCTTCAAGATCATCCCATAACGTTTTCAACTTAGTGTAATATGTAGAGAGCGTAAAAGATCCTTGTTGAAGCGCCCAGATTTGTTGTGTGATTTGATAGGAACGAGGTAAACTTGTAACATGAAATCGAGTCATCAAGTCTTTCCATATCTCTGATGCATCATCAAATCTCAGAATGCTGGCATAAATTTCCTTTGTCACCGAATTCAAGATCCAAGACTTGACCATGCTGTTACATCTAGACTAAATTTTGAAATGCGGATGTGTGTTGTATGGTCTTGGAAGAGACCCATCGACAAAGGACAATTTGTTTTTGGCGTCCAAAGCGATCGTGATTGCAATATTCCATGTGTTGTAATTTGTTCCATTCAGAATTTCAGAGATGAGAGAAACACCTGGGTTATCTCCGTTTAACATATGATAATGTGATTACAAGATTCCATCGAATTTCAACTCCTCTTTTCCTTGATTATGAAAGATTGACTTCTGCTTTAAGGATGATCTCCTTTGTTTTACAGAATTTTGATCATCTTCAAGAGAGGGCGAACTATCTTCTGGAGAACTCTATCTCCTTGTTTTCACTGCCCTTTTAGATTTGATAGAAGAAACTCCATGAGTAACCTTCTTCGGAAATCTTCGCACTGAAACCATGATAATAGGACCAAATCGGCAGAATAACCAACAAGAAGTGATCAAAATCGGAGGAATAACCGATTGATCGAAGCAAAGATTCGGAAGAAGAAAGATTCTTGGCGGAATAACTGAAGAATCGAGAGAGAATTAGCTAATCGTGAACTGATTTACTCAGAGAAAAAGAAAAGATTGCGGAAGAGTAAAGTGAAGTTTCAGCTTCACAAGCTCTGATACCATATTACAATGGTGATTCACTGCGCATTGCGAGAGAACAAAAATGAAGTAAAGAGAGAAATCATTTTGTTATTAACAATGTATAACCGAATGCGTTATTCTGTTGTTTACAATTATTTGTTTTAATAGTCAAAAGCAATTTGGAAACAATTAACCAGTTTATATATAATCGACACTAAACCAACGTTAAACCAGAAATCTGAATTGGTTTAATAGTTATCATACTTGGAACTTAATTAAACTTTTTATTAACAATTAAAAGTAATATGAAGTATCAAAATAATAAGTAACTATTAGCTAGCGCCACTATTATTAGGTAGGTGAAGTTCAATATTTTTCTCTAAGAACATTCTCACACAAAAAAGAAACCATCAATTATTTAGCTATTTTAGAATTTTATTGAAAATAAATAAAAATGTAAGTATTTAACTACTACCATGAAACACATGAAATTTTTGAATTCTAGAAAAATAACTACCAAACCGTTGTAATTGTGCATGTTTTGTACGAAAAATATGTATTAGACATTAATTGCTTTAGAGGTGTTATCCACTTGATTACAATAATTCTTCTTCTTGCTAATAACCATTAGAATTATAAATTTTTACGCATACTATATCCAAAATTTGAGACATTTTCTATAACTAAAAATTGAAATTAAATAAAGATATTGAATTTTTTTTTTTAAAAAATTTCATATTAAGGTAATATACTATGTTTTCACTCACAATACATAGTTATATATAATGTTTGTGTGTATATGAAATAAAATTCCTTTCATGTTTAATGACGAGTATATTTTAAGAAAATCTTATTATAAATATTTGTTAAAACTTTAGAAAAACGTGCTAACATCTCTTCGTATCATAATTTGCATATAATGCTATTAATTAGATATGGTATGGAAAATAAAACCCTTTATTAGATATTCTAATATTCATGGGATAATCAGAAAAATAACATGATCGTAAAAACTTTTAGGAATATCCTTATGCATTTTTTACACATCGATGGTTCACATACCAAAAACATGTGATTTCTGAAACATATGAAAATAACATGAAATTTTGCCTTTTTTTACTACTTGAAATTTTGGACCAATCACATTTTGGAAAATTAAGATCTCAATGAACATGATCCATTACAAATATCAGTATTAGATAAATTTACTTTGCATATGATATATATAGTTTGATATTTCTCAAACAAAACAAAAATTTAACAAAAACTTTACTAACCAGTGTATATTGCTCAAAAATATTTATATAAGTGTGTGATAATGAATACATATGGCACTTACATCCACTTATTGTATAGCTTAGTTGTTTACATATTTGATTGATTAAATATGAAAATTACCTTTCTACTTAATATATTGTTGACGTTGAATGTATACATACCAGTTTTATCATTCTATGATCAGTTCAAATACTGTCATGAATCTCTTAGTTTTTTTTTCAACAAAAATATTCTATTAATATTTTAGGGAAAATTTGTTGTTCTAAATTATTTGATGTTTTCAACTTCCAATATAATATTTATTATATTTTTATATATATTTTGACCATCATATCTTTTGAAACAAAGGAGTATAAGTCTCTCTTAATCATCATTATATAGATTTAAAGACATTTACCATTTTCTTGATACTTAAGGGCAATAAACACTAAGAGGGTTTATTCAATTCTGATTTATGTAAACATTTAATGACTTTGACAATCATAGAATCTCATAACTTTTACAGACTTTTTATTGATTCCCACAAGATTTTATCAAAATCTTTTAACAACTTTTACTGATTTTATTAGACTCTGAGAATATATTTTTGTAGATTTTTATTAACTATGTAGAATTATTTTTTTGAATATTGTAATTCTATTTAATTTATCTTGATATTATAGGTCTTAATTTCGTATTATGTTCGACATCCAATATGTGTTTGTTACTAATGTTCTATTACTATTGTTATACTTTAATGCTTAATATTGACAAATATATTCTAGTATCACGAAAGTATTTTTTTGCTAGCTTACGATAGTACAAAATTATAGTATATTGTTACGATAGTACAAATTTAAAGAGTTTAATTTGTGAAAAATACTTTTTAATTTGTGAAAAGTACTTTTTAAATTGTGAAAAATATGTTTCCATGAAACTACTCTAGTATCGATATTAGATGAGTTCAATTAACATGTAATGCACTCATGCACCTACGTTTCTGTGAAAAAGAAGCACTATTGTATGTTTTTTGTTTTCTTTGAAACTGTTTTTTTCTGATTTTGAAAATCTCAATGTAAGACTATGATTTTGAAAGAGTTTTTGTATGAACAAAAATATTTAAATTCTATAAACCGATAATACAAAACTCTAACATACTTATAAAATTAGTTAAAATTATTTTATTTGAATAACATGCAACTTTCATTAATTTTTAAAAATCTTCAAGACTTTTAGTGATTTTCTACAAAATTTAAAAAATACCTAAACCAATAACTCATGATTTTAATGAAATTTTTAGAAAATCAACATCGGATAACAATAAACTCTTTAAGATTTTAAACTTTTTAAAAATCACAAAACCAATAAATCCTCTAAGTCTTAGAGAGAATAAACTATAGCTTTGATTGGTAAAGTTTTTTCTCGAGCATAATGTTCTTTTAGGAACCAATCATATTTGTCTATTTTAAGTTCCTCAAATATAATTGGTTTCTACAAGAATATTATGCTCAACAAAAATTCTTACCAATTAAAATATATATATATATATATATATATATTTATTTTCCGTTAGAGGAGCCTAATTATAGAGCCTAACTTTTCCTCTTTCATTAATTAAAATCTAATTGGTTTTGCATAAGAAATTAAAATACCATGTTAGGAATTTAAAAGAAATTCAACCGAAGTAATTTATTTTTGTTGAAAAAAACCACTACCGACAATTCTTTTATGGAGGAAAAGATTTCAAAGATAAAAGTACAAAATAAGTCAAACTAATTTAATTTAAATTGATATGCTGACAGTTTTATAAGGAATTATGCCACATCTATCACATATATGATAGATATTATGTTAAATAACATAATAATCTTCACAAACCTGCATAACAGAAAATACCTAATATATAGTAGTAATTGTTGACTCGACTCCATGACCTAGACAACGCGTAACAATATGTTTATATTGTCGAATTTAGGTCTATATATTATATATATAAAAAATAACTTAAATTGATTTGTTTAGTTGAATGTGAAGTGTAATTGATATTGAGAAATTGCGCCGGTTAATGCGCAAATAGAGAAAGCATTCAAAAGCTCAAAATCAAACAAACAATTAATATCCGTTTTATACCCTTCCAATTTATGCACTTCCAACTTTTGGTGGTTACAAAATATTGGTTTTTATTGTCATTATTTTGTTTCAAGACAATAGTATAACTAAATTACAAGAACCATATTTTTAAATCGTTTTCGGCTCTATGAATCTTAATTATGACCACTAATCTAGCTAGTTTATATACCAAACGAACACTAACTTGGAGTTTACTATTTTAGTTTGTATGCTACAAAGTAATTAATTTATATCTTATGTAAAAACTCGGGAAAGTTTATATAAATTATCAATTTAATTGATGATTTAATCAGACACTGAACAACCATCCGTCAAAATCGAAAAGTCTTTGGTTTTATATTGTTTTCTAGTTTCACCAACCGGCTTATAATCCGCATGCAAATCTTAAAAATTAATATTAAATCACACATAATTATACAATCAATTTCTTTTAAAAAAAACTAATGGCAAAAATAAAATAGGAAAAAAAATTCTTATAAAATTCTCCGTATGGGTCCTTATCTCTAGAATGCATGTTTATTTTGTTTAATCTTGTATTATATTATTATTTAACAAAAGAAACATACTAAACATGTCATGATCCACTATTAATCACATCCTCGTAGATAATGCTTACCACAAGATACCAAAAGTAAAAGAGATGCCAACACTTTTTCTTTGATGTGAATTGTAGTTGGATCGTGTCAATTCCGATTTAGTATGTCGAATTAAGTGAATATTGCAGAGCTAAATTAAATTAAGCAAATATTGACATATATATTCGACGTCGACTAATAGAAAAAAAATTTGGTTTAGATTTTCACGTGGATCTTTCTTAGTTTTGGATGCTACTGTATAATTTTATGTTTAATTGTTTACGTGAAATTAATCAAACATGTCTAATTATAAGTTAGTTTAGCCGTAAAGCTGCAAAAACCTAGACTTCACATTCGCACGCTCAAGTAGCAAGCACCCACAAGTAGTCACTTAAATCTATATTTTATTTACATTGTGCTAAAATATCTCTTTTGGATAAGTTTAAAAACTAAGAATAAAATTATTGATGATTCTTAATGACATAAAATGTTCTGTAATCATGATGTTGTGAATAAAAGCAATAAACGTACTTTCAATTTTATTTATGTTTCTTTATATCCTTAATCATATTCTGTATCTAATTTACATTCGAGAAGTATAGCAAAAACCAAAAGTGAATTCTAGATACCTTTTAATCTGATCATAATTACCCTTGAGATTTGTAAACCAAATGTCAATATATTTTTTAGACTACCAAGTTGAACTTTTATCAAGACTACTAGACCACACAATCTAGTATTGTTATAGGTGCTGCATTGAAGCAAAAAAAATAAATTAACAAAACAAATTAAAAGAAATTGGTTAAATTTTGGTTAAACTGTTAAATATTCATCTAGCTATGCTATTTTATTTCACCAAAATTTGATTTTAAATAATTATATATCGCCATGTAATAGGATTTAGAGTTAGATAGAATTTTATCAATTTTATTGAATACAAAATAAGGGAAGATCAATGTATGAAGCAACAAAACTAAAATATTAGGTGATTTTTATTTCTCAATAACCGATTTTTAATGATATATTTAATTCTAACTATCAGTTAACAACTTAATCTTGATATAAATTACTTGATATTGAATTATAAATAAGAATCTTGTAGATATATTCAACATATACAGCACAGTAAAGCTTTAAATTGAAACATTGACAAGAAGAGACATGAGCTTAATGGCATAGGACATAGCTTAGTTACCATTTTTGTAAACCACCGTCTTCACAACTACTTCTTTTTGTCGTTGACCTCCTCTTACAATGACTTCATATTTTCCTTCATTGTGGATGTACTTTTTTAACATAACTGTACAATTTTTTATAATATATATAATTTATTTATCAGTCAATTTAAGACCATCTCCAACCTACCACTGCGTGAATATTAATTTCAAATTTTATCATCTGAATTTACATATTGTATTCATTTACCGTGTTGACCCAAAAAAAAAAAACTCATTTTACTAAAAGTCATAAAGAGATTTTGCTTTCCCTTTTCTCTTAGTGTGAAACAATACAACATATGGAGAGTTTGTAAATATGAATCCTTTAAAAATATCTATATGAATTTGGGCTTCAAGCGGCCCAATATTAATTTATCTGGGCCGCAACATTTTTACCTCTCTCAGACATTTATTCACATATTCAATCATGACTTTATCTTCTTCACGCGAATCAGCTAAAGAAGTCAAAAATCACAGATCAAACGTTTCAATCCCGCCAAACAAAAAAAATAGCGATGGAAAATCATTTATCGATGTCTAAATTCCCAACGAACCATAAATTCTCCGAGATATCTCCAATTTTTTAAGAATTTAACCGGATGATTTACGGTTCTGGATTAAACCAGTACAGTACTCCCAATTCCCCACCGTAACGGCGGTAACGTCTCTGGTGGCAGAAGCCGCCGCGTTGTAGCGAGTAAGCAAGTCTTTCTCCTTTTTTATATCGTTTACTTTCGTGGCGTTGAAATTAAGGTTTGATTAATCTTATTCTCTTCAGCAATTCGACAACGAAAGATTGCTGAAGATTTAATCTAAATATATTGAAGATAACTTCGATTGCGGTCATGGCCCGAAACAAAAAATTGTGTAAACCTCGATCTTTTTTTTTATAGCATTTTTTAATGTACAAATCAGAAAAATTTACGCTCTTAGCATTACACGTTAATTTTATTCAAAAGAAGACATTCTGTATAGTAATATAGTATAATATATGTCAAAAAATGTGAAAAGGAAGTAAGAATAGTCGTCTCTCTGACTTCTCTCGAAAATGATAAGTCAAAATAAACAAGAAAAAAATATAAAGAAGCCATTGATTCCACGGTGCTTCCTCTTATTAGCTTGTGAATGGTGTATAATAAAACTCTTCTTCAGTTCTGACTTTTTCCCCCTTTTACCAAGTCTTCGTTTTTTATTTGTCCCCACCATAGTTGCAAGCCTTGATTTTCTTTTAAGGTTTTGGAATTTTTTGGGTTATTTGGTCTCTTTTGTTGATCATTGTTAGCTCTTGAGACATAAGAGTTTGAGATTTTTTTTCCCTGAGAGATAACTTGTTGGAGAAGACAAATGGGTGGTGCTTGTTCCTGTGTATTCAAACATGATGAGAAGAAGTTGATGAGCTTCAACGATGATAAGTCAAGAAGGTTTTCTGGGAAATTGAAGTCGGTTAGAACAAGAAAAACTTCTGATTCATATTATTCAGATCATTACGGAAGCTCAAGACGGAAAAGTTCCACGCCTGATGAGATTCTTCACAACTTTTCCGGTGAACTTGGGCCTATGCCTCCATTACGGAATGATTCTACCAAGGTTTTTCTTTCAGAGGCTTTTAGGATGTGTAATTTCTATATGAAATATGACTGAATTGTGTTTTAATCCTGAAGATTTGATCTGAAACTTTCGTACAGTTTATGCAGAGGAATTCGTTTATGGGACGTGCTGGGGTTATGGGATTGGAGAAGGCAGTTGAAGTTCTAGACACGTTAGGTAGCAGTGTGTCTAGGATGAATCCGAGCAATGGGTTTCTCTCTGGTGTTACATCGTCTCGTAATGGTAAAGTCTGTATATTAGCCTTTGAAGTGGCTAACACAATAGCCAAAGGTGCTGCTTTGCTACAATCTTTGTCTGAAGAGAATCTTAAGCTTATGAAGAAGGATATGTTACGTTCTGTTGGAGTTAAGAAGTTGGTTTCTACCGACAATACAGAATTGCAAATTCTTGCTGCTTCTGACAAAAGGTTTGGTTTTTTATAGTTCATCTGAATTTCTTTTGGTTCATTGTCTTTGTCTTTCCTTTGATTATTATTCTTTATGTAGAGAGGAACTTGATCTTTTCTCTGGAGAGGTGATCAGATTTGGCAATATGTGCAAGAATATGCAGTGGCACAATCTCGATCGATATTTTACAAAGTAAGCTTTAATTATGCGTTAAGCAAGTCCTTTTAAGTCCCTAGCATGCCAGTGGATTTTCATTGTACTCCGGTCTATAACGTTTCAGGCTTGACACAGAGTTCTCACAGCATACATCGCTCAAAGATGAGGCAGAGGCAAAGATGCAAGAGCTCGTCACTCTTGCTCGATTTACTTCTGTATGTTTTATGATTTCTTCAATTCAAAACTCTAACTTGGAATAAGCTGTCAGATTTTTGGGGGATTTGGAACTAACTTGCATCTGCTTTATCAGGAATTATATCACGAGATGCAAGCTTTGGATAGGTTTGAACAGGATTACAGGAGAAAGCTTGCAGAAGTAGAATCTTTAAACCTCCCTCGAAAAGGTAGGTCTCGCTATTTTATTAGATCAGCCTTAATGCTCTTTTGTAAATACTCAATTTCATTTCCTTTTACCCCATGTAGGAGAGAGTATCGTCATCTTACAACATGAATTAAAACAACAGAAGAAAATCGTGAGGAGCTTAAGGAAGAAATCGCTCTGGTCCAGAAATCTGGAAGAGGCAAGTGATTACTGATTATAGGATTGCTTGTGTCTGAATGTGTGGTATATATGTCATTTCTTCTTATATTATTTGCTTGCAGATAATTGAGAAGCTTGTGGATGTGGTTTGCTATATACGTCAAACGATTGTAGAAGTCTTTGGCAATAACGGTAATGACTGTCTACTTGTGGTCCTCTGATAATGACCCAACTAATGGAAAACCAAATCTCACGTATCATGATCTTAACGAACAATAGGTCTAAAAGACAGTGGAGGGAAGCAGGGAAAAGAACGATTAGGTGAAGCCGGTCTTTCGTTACACTATGCTAATCTAATCCAACAAATCGATAATATTGTAAGCTTCCAGATTCTCACCACTCTCAGTATGATATATATATATATATACTCAGTTGAAACTGATCTTTGAATTTACTTAGGCGTCTAGACCATCATCACTTCCTTCTAATGTAAGAGACACGTTGTACAATGCATTACCTGCTACCGTCAAAACAGCTCTTCGTCCTCGGCTGCAAACTCTTGATTTTGAAGAAGAGGTTTAAAAGAAATTTCTGTTTCTGTATTATGTCGTCAGGCATTGGTTGGTTCTGTTTATTGTTTTGTTGCCTAACTTGAGTGTCTATGCAGCTTTCAATATCTGAGATCAAAGCTGAAATGGAGAAGTCGCTTCAATGGCTTGTCCCATTCGCTGCAAACACCACCAAGTAAATTCTCCTTCACTAGATTATAGGTTCTATATGTTCCTCATTCATCTTTTTCAGAGGTTGTTTTCACATTTTCACAGAGCACATCAAGGCTTTGGATGGGTTGGTGAATGGGCTAATTCAAGGTAAATCTCTCTCTTTCTCTCATGCACTCAAACTATTGATTTTCAATCTTCAAACTGACCTGGCAAACTACGAATACAGGATAGAGTTTGGGAAAGGAAAAGGTGAGAACAACGGGAATCCAACACGACTTCAGACACTTCATCACGCAAATAAACCGATAGTTGATTTATATGTACTTGAACTCGTTGTATGGCTTCATCGACTAATGAAGTCATCAAAGAAACGAGCTCATGGAACTAAGCTTACAGGAACCAACAATGTCTCTCCACCCAAAACCATAACTATCTCCAACACGCAACTATCACTCTCCCCTGACTTTACCTATAAAAATCAGCTCTCTCTAGAAGACAGGTTGTTGTTAGATAATGTCCAAGGCACAAGACGTTTTGGTCCTAATCTAAGTAAGAGTCACGAGTTAGTCCCTTTGAAGAAGAATAAGAAAGGATTCAAGATCTTTGCACACAGCATAAGTACAGGAAACACTCCAAAAGTTCATAATTTAGATGAGAACACTCCTAGTGATTTGGATGTCCTTGATGGTTTGGATTTTGCTTTCAGATAGGCGTTACATGTGCAGTTTCCAGAACCCGGTTTTGATCCATTTTTCTGTATCTAATACACATATTTTATCGTTCTTGTATATAAACACAAAACAGTGATGTAATAATAGATGGTACAAAACAAAATATACTCTCGTTGGTTTAGTTGGATTTGTGTTTCAGGTCAACTGCTTTCTTTTTTCTCTTCATCAACTCCTCAGACAACCTTATTAGAACCTAACTACTCCATATCTGGCTGCTTATAAGATCTAGTGGTTAGTAAACCGGAAAATACAGTGCAAAAATCTCCAAAGAAAATGGAAATGAAATTCACGAAGACAAAGAAATGGTTGCTCACAATGATTCTTGTCTGCCTCCTGGTTTCATCATATTCAGAGGCTACACTATTACAACCAACAGGAGAAGTGCCACAAGAGAAGCAGAACCAAACAATTCGTGGTCAGCCATCTTCTTCTCTTCCTGTAAACCAGCCTTTAACCGGTGTAAATCAACCATTGACTGGATTTAATCAGCCATCATCAACTGGACCAAACCAACCATTATATGGTAATCCATCTTTTATTAACCAGCCTTTAACCGGAGTTAACCAGCCATCGTCAACTGGATTTAACCAACCTTTAAACGGGTATAATCAACCATCATCAGCTGGATTCAACCAACCGATTACTTCATCTGGTCAAAATCGGCAATTTGGGAACCGACTCAACCAGAACGGTCTCTCGGGCGTTCCATTTCGTAATGGAAATTCGAAGTTGAAGGTCTTCGGTTCAAAGATTGTCTTTATCTGGATGGCTCTTTTCCTTTCTTTGCTCGGTACAGACAGGAACTGAACCGAACTTACACATCAAATGACATGTGACACATGTCAGTATGATTTCATAATATTTGTTCTATAACTTGTCTTTTTTTGTGTATTAGACTCTTGTTACGAGTGTGTTTATGTATTGCCGAAATGTAAATTTTCTTCTTTTTGTAATTATATGCGACAATCGGTTTTCTTCAGCTTTAAATCCGGGAAACCCCGGTTCATTACGCTCAACATCTTATCCGGCGAGCCTAAATACATCCCAATGAAGGAAGCATGAACCGTTTTTTCACCAAGCTTTGTACCATTGACCACAGTCGAAGTCAATCTCACGAACAAATTCCTATCCGTACTGGGAGCAAAACTCTGTCATTTCACTATAAGATCTACCTCTCCTTCTTCGATGGTTCTTCTGATGTTAAAGACCGTAACTTTCTTCGGCACAGGAACTAACTTGATTTTGTATCCCATACAACACCGAAGCTTGCGCCACCACCTCCACGAATCGCCCAGAAACGGTCTTCTCCCATAGAAACCCGATCAGTGAAAATATTCCCATATATTCGAATCAACGATTCCTGATCCAACAACATTATTCACCTATAATCCGTACTTTCTCATGAGATTTCCGTATCCTCCGCCGCTAAAATGTCCACCAACGCCCAATGTTGGGTACAAACCAGCTGGAAATCCAAGAACGTTGCTTTTCTCGACGATTCGGTAAGAATCGACCCAAGCCGTTCCTTCAGTGAGATTAAACTCCATGGATTTGAAATTGAACAAGTCGAGGATGAAGAATGGGACAGTGGAGATGTAAGAAAGTCCTTCGAAGTCATGGCCTCCGCTTCGTATCCTGACTTGAAGAGAGAGCTCACGTGCGCAACCTAAAGCAGCTTGTATATGTGTCCATGTGGAGACTGCGACAATGGAGATGGGTTTTGGAGTGGTTGGTTTGTCGAAACGGAGGTTAGGTATTCGGCGGCGGAGGATGGCGGTGAATGAGGAGTTGCTTGGGATATAAGCAACCGCAGAGTTAGGACTTGTTGAGTCCGCAGATTGTTGATCGAGACATTTGAGGAAAGCTATTGGATCAGTCACGGATTGTGAGGTTGTAATTGATGTAGAGATCAGTAGCAGAGAGATTACAAGCGATTTCTCCATTTCTTTTTTGGGCTGTTTATTAATTGTAGTTTGAAAGCTAGTGTATGAACTTCTTATATAGCGGCCATATTAGTGATAATACTTAGTAAACAAACAATCCATTGTTTTCTTTTTAATCCAATCAATCCATAGTTTCTTGTAATTTTAATAGAGGAATAATTAATTAAATTAGTTATAATTAACAGTAGCCTTACTATCTTATCTGAACCTAAGTAAAATATAACTAAAGAAAGTTGATCAAATTATGTAGTTCTCAAAGTTAATTATGCAGATACATACATAATCGTCTCATATACATTTATTTATTTCACGTTGTTTTGACAGCTAATTGCTGGACTAAAGATATTTGACTTTGACTTTTAAGCATTATTAAACCTTGTATTTATTATGAGCTCACTAGGATACGCGTTTTAAAAGCTTCTAGTTAACTTTTTTGATAAAAGATTTTCTATTATAATCTGAAGAATGTTAATTACAAGAAATAAACAAGAGCTAATAACAGCAACATGAGTAAGAGATAAAAATGATTGCCCAGACTAGAGAAGAATGTATAGAGAGTGAAAAATGGAGGAGAACTCCAATTTAGAGCCGCTCAGAAGGAGACTTAGTGAGATATCCAAGCTTGGAAGATTTTTGAACCCCATTTGGATCCTCGCCGTGTGAGAGAAGAAGCTCTGTTCCGAACGCAAAGATCAACGAGCTTAAGAACAAAAGTAGGGGAAAGTGACTTGTCCTCATGCAAACGTCGATTCCTTTCCCTCCAAACTTCAAAAACTGCAGCCTGCCATGCTATGAGAAGAGCACTACGGACTGCGCGAGAAGGTGAGGAAGAGGAAAGCCATTGAAGGATAGCAGACCAGGATGGAGTGGGAGAGGAACCGTTAAGCTTCCAGGTGATAGTTGTCCAGATCTGACCCGTGAAGGAGCACTCGAAAAAGAGGTGCTCCCTAGTTTCATTTCCTTGGCGACAGAGAACACACAAAGGGTCAACCGGGAGTGACCAAGACTGCATTCTGTCTTTGGTAGTGTTTCGGTTTAGTGTAAACAGCCAGGAGCATAAAGCATGTTTTGGGATCCTATGCTTATGCCATATGGAAGGGAACCAACTAACCTTAGAGGTTGAGGGTTTGATAAAATCAGCGATAGCATGAGCAATGTAAGGAGAAGGAGAACTTGTCATTGGGGAGATCCAAAAAATTGAGTCATGGCCATGGAGCTGCGGTAGAGAGAGGAGATGAGTGACTAGGGAGAGCTGGTTATCGGATCTGGGCTGAGGGATGAGCCAGTTTCCTTCTCGACGTGCAGAGTGAATTGTGGAGTTTAGTGGTAAGCCAAAGTCTTGTGGACCACCTTGACCAATGAAGTCGATAAGAGGACCAATCGGGGTCCAATTATCCCACCAGAACGAAGTCTCAGTCCCATAACCTATCTTTGTCTTTACAAAGGAAAGCTGAACATAGACTGTTGATTGCCTTAATAACCTTTTTTGGGAGGAAAAAAATAGAGCTCCAATAGGCCACAATGCCCGAAATAACCGATCTGAGTAACTGAACCCTTCCCGCATAGCTGAGATGTCGAGAAGTCCAAGAATTGAGCTTGTCTTTTATCCTGGAAATGAGAGGTGCACAAGCTGTAAAGGATATCTTAGGGGATGATAAGGGTAAACCCAAGTATCGAATTGGCAAATGATCAAATGATAAGCCCAGCGGATCCGCAAGAGAAGATGCTTCCTGTGCTGTAAAACCTGAGGTAAAAATACTTGTTTTCGACAAGTTCACAGCCAACCCTGACAAAGTTTCAACTCCTTTAGCACCTGTAGGACTGCTTCTAAGAAAACATGCATACCCTCTATGAAGATCAAGAGATCGTAGGCGAAACAAAAGTGTGTGAGACCCACACATTCGCAGTTGGAGTGGTAACCAAATCGTTTTTCTACAACAGCTTTATCCAACATACCCGAGAGGATGTTCATGCAAATAACAAAAAGGATAAGAGAGAGGGGGTCACCTTGCCGAAACCCCCTCCTTCCTTTAAACCGACCAGAGAGTGTGCCATTGATTTTTACCGAGAATTGGGATGTGCATAAGCAAGCTTCACACCAAGTAATGAAAGAAACTGGGAGGTTTAAAGCAGTGAGGCAGCTGATCACAAAATCCCAGCGGACAGTGTCAAAGGCTTTCCGAATATCCACTTTAAAGGTAAGGGTTGCGGTGGTAACCAAGAAGAACTTCGGAGGCAAGTAGAACATTCTCTATTATGAGCCTATCTTTGACAAAGGCTGTCTGGTTTTGCTTGATGAAGTCACCGAGAAGAGGTTTAAGTCTGTCCACAAGAAGCCTTGAGATTACCTTGTAGAGAGTTGTGCAACACAAAATCGGCCTAAAGTCTTTAATCTTTTCCGCTCCAGGTTTCTTTGGTATCAGTGCTAGAATGGTTGAGTTTACTGCAGAGGGCATGAAAGAAGATGAGAAGAAGTGAGAGATGGCAATAATGAGCTCCTCACCTACTATATGCCACGCAGATTTGAAGAACTCTGCTGTAAACCCGTCCGGGCCTAAGGCTTTGCTCGCTGCTATCCCAAATAGAGCCACTTTTATAGCATCAGAGGAAGGCCTAGAACATAGGGAGAGTCTGATCTGGTCCGAAGCGCTAAAGGGAGTAAAAAGAGCAACCACCCTATGCGTTTCTGGGAAAGGAGCAGACCCGAGAGTGCCAAGAATAGAGGTGAAATACTGAGCTGCTTCCTTGTGAATATCTTCAAGTGGGGTTAACCGAGAGCCATCATCTGCAGTCAGGTAGCGAATACAGTTTGAAGAGTTTCTTGCTAGCATCGAGCGGTGGAAGTAGGCGGAGTTTTGATTTCCCTCCGCGAGCCACCTGATGCGAGATCTCTGGCAGAAAAAGCTCTCCTCTATGTCACGCAAGTGACTCCACCTAGTGAGCGCCTCCTGCTCCTGAATGAAAGTGGCTTGTGAAGGGGAAGTGAGTGACTGCACCTGCAAGGATTTCAAGACTGCGTTAGCTTCTAAAACTTTTTTTCTTTATATCACTATAATTTTGACAATTAAGGGATTTGAGATGTCTCTTTAAGCTTTTCAGTTTGTGACTGAAAGCAGCGAGAGAGTCGTCCTGCTTACGGCCAATGCCCAAGCTTGCTCAACCGTCTTCATGAAGTCCGCAGATTTTGTGAGAAAGTTGAAAAATTGGAAGGGGCGGGTACCAAAGAAAGGGGGCGGATTGGTGAGGCGGATAAGGCAAGGGGTATGGTCTGGAACTTCAGGAGGTTCAAAAGAAACAGAACTATGTGGGTGAGAGAGCAGCCAATTTTCATTCACCAAGCATCGGTCTAGTTTTTTTCGCAATGGGATTTCGATCTTGTCGGTTTGACCAAGTAAATGGAGACCCCTGGAAAGCAAGATCAAACAGTTCCAAGTCTTGGCAGCATTCCCTCAGAGAATTCATAGCTGAAGTAGCTGAGGTAATATTCGGATTTGAAGTTTCCCATGGTGCCATAATTTCATTTAGATCACCAACAACCGTACAAGAGGTGGATGAAAGCTGATGGGAGGATCACAAGGATCGTATGTGTCTCCAAAGCTGCTCACGATCTTCTTGTGTATTTGAGGCGTAGATAAAAATGCAAGCGATTGGCGGCTCTGAACCATCAGTAATCTCGCAAGCAATGGATTGAGGTGAGATGTCTAGAACTTGAACTGAGAGTTGGGGTTTGTAAATCAACCAAACACGACCTAATGCAGCGGAAGGGGAATAGTTAGCTATACACTTATAGCCAGGGCAGACCATTGACAAAATTTTATTCATGTTGTGTTCGTGAACTTGAGTTTCCAAAAATGCTCCAAAAGAAATAGAGCCGAAGCTTCAGCCAGTTATATATACTCCGATGTTTGGAAGGGTCGTTTAGACCCCTCACATTCCAACAAAAACTGATCATGGGATTAGTGGGAGGTGGTTCCCCGTACAAAGGCGAGGAGGTTAGCCCGTTGCTCTTTACGACGTTGCTTCTTACGGAAAAAACTGTTAAGGTCTGCAGCAGGAACAAAATCATCTTCATCATAGGGGAGGAACAAAATCATCTTCATCTAGTTAACTTGTTTGCAGTGAAATCCATATGAAAGTATTTTGAGATTAATAGATATTTTTAGCTCATGCGTGATGCAACTAATAGGATTGAGTTTTTTTTTTTCTTTTTTAATGTTTTGGATAAGTTAAGCTCAGTTGAAGAAATATGTATTTGATCAGATCTTTGTATCGTGTAAGTTTTGTTTATGAGATTATGTGTTGACCGTTTACAATTATATTGAATATAGATTGAAGCGTTGAATATTCTCGTCCACAAATCTATCATATTGCTTGCATGTGAGATTGTGAGGGTTTTATTTTGTTTTGAACGACTTGTAACTTATATTAAATTTAGATGTTAAGAAGGAAACATAAAGTTTACACACGTTCAGTTTCTTGATAGATTACGAGCAACTGAAAAAATAATAATTTATGGAGCTTTTTATTTTATTTTAAATATGGTGTTTTAACCCCAAAAAAACTCTAACAAATTTAATTTAGTGAAAACACATACACAGAAAAGTATATAATATTAGAAACTGTTTAACAAAATATAGTTTATCGTAAGTACTTACATATAGTTTTCTTTATTTTTTTTAAAAAAATCAGTATTTACATCTACTAGTTGATAAACTAGTTTCTTTGTAATTTTTTATTATTACTCATCAATGAATTTTATTTTTTTAAATACAGAATACGTGATAAGGAAAATATTAATATAAATACTTATTTTTTCCGAATACAGAATACATATACAGGTACGTAACAGGAAAACAATTGACTATCTCGTCTTCTCATTAGAGAAGAAGGTTCTAAGTCTGAATTCCATCAACGGAGAGCTCAAACTCTTCCCTTTTTACATCAAATACTTATACATTTATTTCATTTTTACTGTAAAATATAACTTTTGGTAGACATTTTCATTAGGTGTAGTGTAGTCTCTATTGGCTGGAGAGCACTGGAATGCTCTGCTCATACCGGAAAAAGTTGTCAGGATCAACTCTGCTCTTGACCTGAACCAATCTATTCAAGTTATCCTTAAAATACTTCATTCCATACACTTTACCTTCCTCGTAAGTCGAGTTTAAGCTCGAGCCAATGTCAATGTCTCTATAGTTCAGAAACGCTTCCCTTGGATTCTTTGACACGTAAGGACTCATTGCCTCAAACACTCTTTCCGTCTGGCTCAAGCAATCCTTAGCCACTTCTTCCCCTGGCACGAACCAGTTTGCTGAGTACTGAATCTTAAACATGTTTCCTGCTCGGTGCGGGAACGCGGTCTCAGTCGCTGGAATCTCGCTCATTCTCCCTCCATACGGGTTCCAAGCCATTGTCACGTTCTTGTTCTCCATCAGACTCTTGAAAATCGCCTCTAAACCTGTTCTTGGAATCGGTTTTTGAACGTAATCGGATTTTCTCTTGAGGTAGATTTGCTTTGTTGGGACTCGGTTTAGCATCATCGTTGTTGGTGTTGTACCGGGTGGGATCTCAAGCCAAAACAAAACCGATTCGATCCATTTCATTTCTATACAATCTGTCTTATTCAAACCAAGCTCAGGGAATTTAGCGTTCATGATTTCTAGAAGTTTTGCTGAGTTTCCAAGGAACTGTCCCATGAATGAAGCCTTCACGGTTTCGTTGCTTGCGCCTAAAGTTAACCTTATAAATAGATCGTTATCGATCTTGTCTGCAATATCTTGCCATTTGGCTACAAGTTCCATGGTGTTCACACTTCCTCTATTTCCAACGGACTTAACATTAAAGACTGTGACTTTCTCAGGCACTGGAACAAGCTTTATCTTCCAGGCAAGGACAACACAAAAACTAGCAGCTCCACCACCACGTAAGGCCCAGAAAAGATCTTCTCCCATTGAACTCCGATCCAATACTCTTCCTTGAGCGTCAACGACCTTAGCATCTACTATGTTATCGATTGATAAACCAAATTTCCTCATCATGTTTCCATAACCACCACCGCTAAAATGTCCACCAGCTCCTAAACTAGGGCAAACTCCAGCAGGAAATGCACGGAGATCGTTGCTTTTATTGGCGATATTGTAGTAGATCTCTCCAAGTAAAGCACCAGCTTGAACCCACGCGGTGTCGAGCTTAGAATCGATCTCGATAGACCGGAGATTGAACATGTCTAGGACGACGAAATCAACTGCGGATACATACGACATTCCGTCGTAGTCATGCCCACCACTACGCATCCGGAGCTGGAGATTAAGTTTCTTGGCGCAAGTGACCGTAGCCTGAATGTGAGTAACATCAGCAGCCGTTACAATCGCTACAGGTTTACGTGTGGCGTTGTTAAAGTAACGAAGATTACGGACATAGTTGTTGAGGATTGTGAGGAATTTAGGGTTTTGTTGAGTATTTATGTAGTTTTGGATTGGGGATTTTGGATTTGAAGGTTTGAAATCTTTAACACATTGTTCGAAAATGTTTTCAGGTTCTGGTGGTGATGCAAATGATGTCGGGATTGTTAAGAGAAAAATGGTAATAACTAGGGTTTGGATTCGTAGAGACTCCATTGTTGGATGTGTTTTGAAAGATTCGAATAGGAATCTGGATTTTATATATCTTTAAATTTGACATGAATAGACAAAAATAGGCTATTTTTGTAAATGTAAATCTTGGAAGATTGAAATATTTGTAAATTAGTCAATTACTCAATGTGGAGATTTAATGCTTAATATGGCATTTTGTTAGACTATCTTATTATGTACCAACTTATTTGGTCTAAATGACAATTATAGTTTATAGATGTACATTTATAGAAACAAGAATTTAATCCGAAAAGAACAAAAAACAAACGAACAAGAATCAAAGGAGGGTACTTAGACGGTTCATAGTCCAAAGGAGTGCTTCGAGTTCTGCGTAAAGAGGAGAAAGATTTCGTCTAATGCACTACGCTCCCAAATTTCTCCTTCCGAATTCAAAAGAGAAACTGTATCATCCTATACCTGAATAAAGATTAGATTTTTTTCATGAGACATCTACCGTGCATTTGTATCTAGTAAAAACTGGATTCATTATCAATGGTCTGTAAATTCTCTCCTCATGAGAATGACTTATCTCCACATTAGCACCTGTTTTTTAACAAATCCCCTTTAAGATAGATCTCAAACTTCTGCTTCATATCCCAAGCCTCCGCAGCTGATCACTTGATTATTATTAAAGTTTCAAGTTTTGAAGATTGTATTTTAAAAAGTCTTCCGGTTTTTAAGTTTGTTTCATTAAATTAATGATCACTTTTGTCATGACTATTTAATAATCATGGATTTTAATAGCGTATAAATCCAATCATAATTAATCAATTGTCACCTTAGCTATACAAGTTTCTTAATTATTGTACGTTGTCTTTTTATAATAATCATACTTTTTCTATCAATTAATAAAAAGGTGATCAATGATTTTAGTAATCAATATGGCATAGAAGTCTAAAATTTAAAATTAATATCATCCAAAAGTGATCATTTATTTAATGTAATGTCATTTTTTTAAAATAATTAGATCGACAAGATCTGATCCATAATGTAAAATTTATTCTTATAATCTATTTTTCAAACTATCATAATGTAGCGGGTAGGAATCGAACTCCGGTACCAAGTTATTAGCTGGATCATCCTAACCACCAGATTGAAAGCAACTCGGCTCATTTCTTTCTAAGTAAACGTAATGTCATTTCTTTCTAAACAATTCATGTCTAAATCTATATACATTCAATAGTTTTCAATAATTTTATTAAAATTAAGTTTAGAAACACAAGAATTTCAAGTAATGTATGTCACGTAATGGGAACATATCTTATGGATAGTCAAACTCTAATACTACACTCTTTTGCTATAGATAACCATAATACTCACACCACACACACAAATTCACACATTATTTTTATAACTTTTATTGTATTTATATATACACATATAACTCCTCACATCAAAAAAATTTTGCTACGTTTGAATGATGTCTACATCTCTATCCACCAAACATGCAAGTCTACTCCACTCAAAAAGTCGATCCTAACAATTAGTCTTTCAAAAACCAATCTAACAATACAATATATATACATAGATCAATTTAATGTTGGAGATATCTAATTTTCTATACAAGGTAAGCTGTAGATTTCTTTTCAAGAGATAATGTATAAGCATTGATCACCACCTATATGGTAATGTATTTTAATTTATCCTTTCATTGAAGATAATTTCATATAGAAAAATTAATTACAATATGTTTACAATTATCATCGACTAATGACTAACCAATTTATCTTATTAAGTACAAAAAAAGGGGGTCATGCAAAAGCGAATCAAAATAAAATATTTTTATTGTTATTAGCCACCCTCAACATCATTTTTTCCTACAGCCAATACACACTGAAATTTTATTTGTTCTGGTTATCATAAGAATTAAAATTATATTTAATTAAAATTAGTAATTGGAAATTTATAATAGAAATGTTTAAGTCAACTTTCTTGGAGGCTTAGAAAAAGTCAATTATCATCTCAAAGCTCCAAAGGTTAATCCCACTCTCTGCTAGTCATGCTATCAATATAACCAAGTTTTATTCTTATTATATTATTTGTAAATATGATATAACAAAGACATATCACACTTATATACAACCAATAATCATTAATAATACGACAACAAATTCAACTAATTATTAATCAAATAAACATACATCTATGGTAACACAGGAATACTTTGTTCGTTTCTAAAGAAATTACCACTATCAACTCTCGTCTTAATCTTCACCAACCTGTCGAAATTTCCGGCGAAATATTTCTTCCCATAACGTTGACCTTCAACATAGCTATTCATTTTCCCATTGTGAGAATTGATCCCCAAATCAACATCACGATAAGGAAAAAACGATTGTCTTGGATTCTTTGAAACAAATGGAGTCATGAATTGGTACAATTGTCTGGTTAAATCCATGTACCGGTCGGTTAATCTAGCTTCTCTCCAATTCGCTGCGTACTGTATCTTCCAGAGATTTCCAGCTCTGTGTGGGAATGGAGTGGCTGTTGAAGAGATCCTCGCCATAGCTCCACCGTATGGATTGAAAGCTAAAGTTGGAATTTCAAGCTCAATCATTTTCTTCCAAATTGATTCTAAACCGGTTTTTGAAATCGGTTCACGGACGTAATCAGATTTCCTTTTTAAGTAATTGACTGTTGTATTCCTTTGGAGTAGAACTTTTTCCGACGTACCGACTTGGAAATCTGTCCAGAATAGTACCGATTGGATCCAGCTCGTTTCGATACAGTCAGACCGGACTAAACCCAATTCAGGAAATCTCTGGTTTAATATCGACAGAAGCGTTGTTGCATCTCCGAGAAACATACCTATGAAAGATGCTCTTACTGTCTTTTCTGACGAAACGGTACCGTTTACGACACCAATGATTACTCGTATGAAGAGCTCGTCGGGAAATTCCGGTGCGACTTTTTGCCACCTGTAAACGATCTCCGTTGCGTTCTGAGCTAACGTCCGGGGGATTCTGAAAACGGTAACGTTTTGAGGGACTTCGACTAGTTTTATTTTGTAAGCTAACATGACTCCGAAGCTTCCTCCTCCTCCTCCGGTTATTGCCCAAAAGAGATCTTCCCCCATCATTTTTCTATCCAAAATGTTTCCTGAAATGTTCAAATATCAAAGGTAAACAAAAGTGTAATAACAAACAATAATTATGTCGATGCCGAGGTTTTATAAGTCTAATAGTTAAATGTCTCAGTTATTGTCTCATATATCTAGAATTCAACTCCACTGATATGATGATTTGAGCTATAGATTAGATCTTGTCGATCTACCTAAAAACATTATACGTACCATTGACGTCGACCATTCTTGCATCGATGGTATTATCGACGGTGAGACCGTATTTTCTCATCATGTTACCGTAACCTCCACCGCTAATATGGCCACCAACTCCGACGGTGGGACAAATCCCGGCGGGATAAGCTAGGGTTTTGCTCTTTTCCCATATATTGTAATAAACTTCTCCGAGAACAGCACCGGTTTGGACCCACGCGGTTTTACTCTCCACGTCAACGTCAACCGACCGGAGATTAAACATGTCGAGGACGAAGAACGGTTTACCAGAGTACGTAACGTACGACAAGCCATCGTAGTCGTGACCACCGCTTCTAGTTTTCATCTGAAGGTTATGGCGTTTGCCGCAAGTAACAGCTGCTTGTACGTGAGATTCGTGTGTTGCGGCGATTATAAGGAAGGGTTTTGGAGTGGTGGAGGTGTTGAAACGGAGGTTACGGATGGTGGCTTCTAGTACGGAGGAGTAGGAACGGTTTCCGGCGAAGAATATGGCGGAGGAGATGGGATGGTTTGGGTCGGAGTTTGTGGTTAGGCATTGTGTGAAAGTCTCGGACAATGCTAATGATGAGTTTGATTCCCAAATGAAGACAATGAAGATAATGAAAGCAACATATGTGGTTATTGAATGTTTCATTTTTAGAGATTGAACGTTGAAGGAAAGAAATATAAATGAATTGAGTTTTTGAATGTTATTGAGTCGTTATTTATAATTGATAAAAAAGATCATGCATGAGGCCAAAATATTTGACCAAGAAAAGTCAAATGTGGGTTTGAGTTGTCCTAAAGATTTTGATTTAGTATAATGATCTCGCAATATATTTCATGTTCTAGAATTTAAACGTATTTAAAATTCAAAGAATATTGGAATATGCCACATGTGTCAATTTTTTTTAATGTGTTTTTGTAATTTCTTTTTAAAAAAGGAACATCACTTTCCAGAAAAATACTATTCTATAAATGTTGTATAAAATAAATCTGAACTGAAACTGCTATATTAATACCAAAGTCAAGATTGTGTAAAGATGATTTTAAAGTTGACATATAATATTATTCCTTTTGGTATCTTAAATTCGAGTTTGCACTATAGAGTTTTTGTAACTATGAATAATTCACGACAATTAAGCACCTAATTATGAGATAATCATATTGTAGATAAACCTTGTCAGTGATTTTTACAAAACAATTATACATACTAATCTGGCGTGATAGTGTTTGGTATTGTGAGGAATATAAGTTGTAGATCCACCAAACCTAATTATTTTTTATTTTTTTGTCAACCTTACTCAATTAAACAACCTAGTTATTTAAAAGAAATTATACATTAATGAAAGATTAATTACGTAGGCTTTGTAGATAAATAAATCCTTCAGAGGTTGAATACGCAACATACGTTTTTATTTTGGAAATTATTGACTGAAGGATACACTTGAACCGCTGGTTTGACTTTCATATGGTTGACCGTCCCAAGTGTAATCACGTAGCCGCAATCCAAGAAAAAAAAAGATATAGAAGTGATTCTAATTAATCATAAATAATATGCTCATAAAAAATATTGATATTGTACTCGGAGATCCTTTAGCCTTTATTCTATAAATTAAAGAGAAGCAAAATTAAACTGTCCATAAGCCCGTTACAGAAAAATGCAACAAATGTGTGGAAAATATTTTTAAATAAATATAAAAACCTAATTCCAACAAAAAAAAAATGATCAATATTGTTTTTTGTTTCAACGAGGTGTTGTTTAACCGTACGAAAGAAAAAATAAATTGTTGACGAAAGCAACTTAGAAATTATAGGAGGAGAAGTACAAATTTCTCACAATTACAAATTATTATTAAAATATTATATGTAGATCAGTTCATCTAGTCATCTAATATTTTTTTTCCTTTCATGGGAATAATTTGTTTATAATAAAAAAAAAAACTAATATTATCACTGGTTTGCACGTAACCACGATGAAGCCACGCATGCGAAGAAGAAAGGCAATTCAAAAAAGTAAACTAGAGAGAAGAGAAAAGTAGTTGAAGCAAAAATGCCAACTTTCTTCAAATCAGAAAATGATAACTAGTCGTGAGTGATTACTATTAAGGTTGGGTGAACACAAAATTCAGGTTTTGTTACAAATACATCATTTAATTTAGAATTATGATAGTTGAATGTTTTATTTGACATTTTTGGTAAATTCCGCTGAATTATTATTACTATTTATTTACTATTTGGTGCTAATTTTACTCTTGAACCAACTTTTGTAGAAAAGTTGAAAAATGAGCAGTGAACTCAATACTCAATAAATAAGTTTGGCTAAAAAAAGTTCACTTGAATATATAACTATATTTTATCTTTGGTCAGAATTGAACAAATTCATTTATCCATAATCAAATGGAAACAGGAAGAGGAAAAAGAATCACATAAGAACAAGCAAAAGATTGAATTTCAATGAAACAATGGCAGTATATCTCTTTCCCACTCATCACTCAAAAATAAATAATAATAACAAACTTGAATCTTAGCAAAAGAATATTATATCCAGAGATTGCGGAAAGCCTCTCCTTCAGCAAGAGGATTCAGTTTTGGTTCTGTATCTGTACAGAACTCTCTTCTTCTTGCTGGAGACATTGTCAACAGTAAGAACAATCTTACCAGACTGACTGTTCTTAAAACTGTTCCTAATGGGTCCTTCATTTGATCCAATCTTCTTCATCTTTTGGACAATTATGGTGTAAGCTCCTTCATCTGTTGGCACAAACTCTTCCTTGTAATTCACTTCCCATCCCAAAACCGCAATGTCCCAAACCAATGTACCTTCAGTCTATGAAAAACAAAACCACAACAAATCATTATTAGACGAAGGAGCTTATACCATGAGAGGAAGATCAATAATTTACAACTTCCATGAGAAAAATATAAGCTTTGGTTGTAAGATATTACCTCAGGAGCTGGGATTTCGATGGTTTCAGATGATCCAGGCTTAACAAGAACTTCAGTAACAGTTTCGTTGGAGAAGTCAGTATCATTATCTCTTTTGAACCCACCGTACTGAACTGGGATCTCTTCAGCTGGAATGTACCTGCAGTCACAAAAAGATAAAAATTAATTAAATCCAAGCATTTGAGGGGTTGAGAGATTTTTTTGTTTGGATTTAGTGTTCTTACTTCAGAAGGGCCTCTGTGGCCTTAGCTGGACGTGCAACAAGAAACTTGCTCTTGGTTCGTTGTGTTAAGAATGGCGAGAGGACAGCATTGATGGCGTAAAACCAGAATGGAACATTAATGAAAATCTGCAGGACAAAACAGACAACGATTAGAAGGCCAGCAGATAATCAAATCAATGAATCCCAAAATGAATGATGATGATGATGGACTCACGTTTCTGGATACAAATTCCGGATAATTGTCCTGCAAAGCTTCAATTGCATGCTTGATTGCAACCCTGAGCTCTTTCCTTGATACTCCAGGAGAGTTTTTGAGATCATGGATCTGCAGAAGAGAAGTCACACCTCCTGGTTTCAGATTAAGCTTCTGGATTCCATTCTCCATCAGCTGAAACCTCCATCTCAGGAACTTCTCTCTGTTCTTCTCTGATCCAAATGTAGCGTGGTAAAGCTCCTCATTCTCGAACACACCATGGACATTGTAACAGACTGGACGGGATTCACGGTCCACACCATTCATGTAAGTTGCAGAGGCAAGATCCTCTCCAAAGTCTTCTCCAAGGATGGAATCAATTTTGTGTTGCTTTCTCCATTTGAGGGATTTCTTCAACATCTCAAAGGCTTCGTTGACTTTGAAGTCTCTTGCTCTCAAGAACTTCAAGAGGATTACATCTGTACCTTCAGCTCCTTTGCTTGGAAGCAATGGCACTCCCCACAGCTCGATATCTTTATCAACTGTCTCATCTTCTTCTTCCTCCTCAACAGTCTCAGCTTTCACCTCTTCAGTAACAACAGCCTCAGTTTTCTTCTCTTCTTCTACATTCTCAGCTTTCACTTCTTCCTTAGTGTCTTCCTCTTTGACAACAACAGTCTCCGTACTCTTCACTTCTTCCTTGGAAATTATTTCCTCTGCAACAACAGTCTCAACAGTCTCAGCTTTAGCCTCTTCGGCAACAAAAGCCTCAGTTTTCTTCTCTTCTTCAGCCTTCTTCACCTCTGATTCTTCCTTCGTCTTCTCTACCTCAGCTTCTGGTTTTACCTCCTCTTCCTTCTTCTCTACCTCAGCTTCTGGTTTCACTACCTCTTCCTTCTTCTCCTTCACTGGCGAGCTCTGCTTCTTTTTGAAGAGAGTATTTTCAACAATAGCTTCCTCAAGCTTCTGCTTCAGATCGCTTAGGGCCTTCCTCTCAGATTCTTTTAAATCAGCGAAGAAATCACTCTCTTCTTTGAACGATGCACTCTTCTCCACACCCTTAAGATTACTCTCATCTTCTTCAACTTTAGTCTCTTCCACAGCTTTTACTCCTTCTTCTTCCACAACAGCTTTAACAGTTGTCTCCTCTGGAACAACTGCAGGAGCACTAACAACCTCTGACTCCACCTGTTTCTCCTCAACCTTAATTTCAGCAGTCATCTTTGTCCTGTAATCAGAATTAATCAAACTTTAGCCACTAACTATTACCTTTCTTACAAAATTAGTAAGTATTAAATTTTATAAACATAAGCCTTCTACTTAAAAAATATCCCAAAAACCCTGTTAATCTTCTTAATTGGTTGAGATCTATACAAGAAACAAGCTAATTTCAATTTCCTGATTCATTTTAAATCTAAACGCAATTCTTCCAAAACCCTTCCAAATCAACGAGAACTCAAAACAGAAAGCTACAGGAGGAATTCTATAACAGATACTTCTTAATTTCAGCTATGAAAAGAAGAATTATCTGCCTCTGAAACTTACTAAACTAGAATTCAAATTACAGCAGAATATACAGATTTATAAAGACTGAATCTTTGAAAACATTACTGGAGAGAAGATGCTAAAAAGAGAAACTGACCTTAAGAAAATGACTTTCTGTGATTCTGAAAAAAAGTGTTCTTCTTCCTCCTGATTTTATAAAGATTTTTAGGTTGAGGCAGAGAAAGAGATTAATGGTTTGTGAATAGAAATGATAGAGAAAAGGAGAAGAGGAAACAATTGAGATTTTATGCAATAGAGTAGAAGCCCTAGCTTGAGTGGCGGACCCCACACGACGTTAGCAACGGTCACATGCTGGGTCCCACTACTTATAAAATCAGAATGAATCATAGCCGTTGGATTATCCAACCTGTCCCAAATTTGCCAACCTGGCAAATTCTCAAAATCGTAGAGATTAAAGGTAACAAAGATATCCGCTGGGTCCCACCACTTCGCTTCTCATGTTGCAACGGTCGTCTCTACTGGTTTAGCCAGCCAAAGATAGAACGACACGTGTACTATTCGACAGAGGATGTTCGGCGCAACGGATTCAACCAAAGTCACCTTTTCTTTTTCTTTTTTTTTATGAGTGACTGTTAAATTGAATTCAGTATGTTTCATTGTTTTGTTTCTTTCTAATTTCACAAGTTTGAGTTAATACAAATTCTTAATTAAGCCAATTTTAATATAATTATAAAGTACTATGTATTAATGGCATTCGAGAATCTCTTCGTTGTAACGGTTATTTATATTCTACCTCAAATAGTTGGTCCTACAAGTCATGATTCATTGTTTTCATTATTATACAGTAATTATAAATTAATCAGACTTGAATATACGTCTGCTTTATACTTTTAACAAAACTTTATATACATACACGTCTCTTTATTGGTAAGTAAATATTCCCTTTGAGCTGTTAACATCCAAATATGCCTGCCAACAAAGCATTTTCTTATGAATGCTTTTAGTGTAATCAAATATGTGCATATATAAGATTGTTTTCCGAATAATTACATGATTGGATTGACATTGGTCGATTATTTCTAAGTTTCGATGTTAATAAATTGAAGTTGGATATGGTGTTTATGACATTCCATAAATCATATAAAAGATTTGAAATATTAAACATGTGAATAAAGCTAATTTAAGTTTTTTTTTTTGACAAAATAAACTTAGTTACAAACTTACAATTAGACAGATCAATAATTGAGTATTTTCCATCACAAGACATGCAAATTAGATATCAATAATTTAGGTCTTAAGTCATATCTTTGACGACAATAAAATATTTCCACATCTCACCTGTATATTAATTACTTCCGTGATGATTATATGCTGACATTTATGGTGCACCGCCGCAACTAAAGTTTATGCTTGACAAATTAATTATATACTTAAAAAGAAAAATAACAATTAGATAAAGACAAAACACAAAGAAGGTAGGGCTAAAGAATGTATGATTGAAGCAAATTGGCAAAGAGTTGCATAATAATAACAGAGAGGTCGTTGAAGTCAACCGTTACAGCTAATTTGCCCCGCCCAATCAGCCACAACAAATGGAAGAAAGAGAAAGAACAACTTACAGAAAGAGACAGTGCACAAAAATATCACAGACCTGTACAAGAGTCGAATTAATGTCACAATTTGGATCAGACCCACCAGACAGAAGATAGATATACGACGATCCGCATTATACAGACAGAATCTCGTCTTCTAACAGAGACAGTCTGTTTAAACTATAGTAAGAATCTCATACGAAGATCTTTTTCCTCGCTAATGGCACCCAAAACTTGGTTGACAAATGTGTACACAACATGCTTGACGGTCAATAAACTCACCAAACCGATCATTGCCGCTTCTTTGATTTCCTCTCAGGCTTCTCATGCGTCACTGGAGAATCTGTGTACAAACCAGTTGCCCTGTCGCAAAAATAAGATTTTAATTACTAAGCCAACTTCCTAGAATAATCGTTTGACGACTGGAATTCGAATAGACTTCTGACAATGGTTTGAGTTCTCTCAGCTCTCTAATCTAAACGTTGAGTTAACTGCATCGTAATTACTCCACCTAGTTTTGAATGCCAAAGCAGAGTATACAAAATAACCTTCCTAAGTTCTTGTGAATCCTGTTCAGTTTATTGACTTGGATTGCTAGTAAAGAGAGTAGTTGAGAAGTTAATGCACCTGTCATAACACAAGTACGCATCGCCAATTTGTCCTGCAACCTTGTTTCGCACTTTCCTCACACAAATCTGAAAACATACAACAGTTAGGAATTTACACGACAAGGCAACTTTTAGAGTACGTAACAAATGAAGAGGAAGGATTGGTACACACT
The DNA here is from genome assembly GCA_963920545.1 of Lepidium didymum. Classification (NCBI taxonomy): domain Eukaryota; kingdom Viridiplantae; phylum Streptophyta; class Magnoliopsida; order Brassicales; family Brassicaceae; genus Lepidium; species Lepidium didymum. Next base: position 19,916,650 of record OY986993.1, on the reverse strand, counting down.
TGCACTAGATCAAGAGGTCCAGCATTTTCATCGCGGTTTCTGTGAATAACAATACCATTGTCACATTTGTTAATGAAATGTGCACTCCCACTAATATCATAAAGGTTTGGTGCACCCCCGTCCCATTGTTGCAACTGTTTCGGATGTGCAACAAACCAAACATGACACGAGTGATGTTGGGCAAAGCGTTTGATCATAGTAAGCATCTGGCTGACATATTCTGTCTCCGTTCTATCGAAAAGAAAACAATCCTTTCATGTTTCAGAAAAGAAAGAGGATGAAACTGATTGAAGTGAAAACAGTTTTGTCACTAACTGGCGCGGGGTGCGTTGATGATCAAGCTCATTATAAGGATCTATTACAAGTCCTCGAATCCCATACCGAAGAACAGCAGCTTTTGCACGTTCCAAAACCCACCCAATATTTGGTAGTGAATCCATCTCACACCTGATTAGTCACGAGTACCCAAGCACCAAAATATTACCATATCATGTCCACGTTAGCAACTTCCTGGTCGTAGGTAACTAACAGTATCAGCGGAGAGCAGTTCTAGATAGGCTGAAGATTTTACCTTATGAGAGAGAATGTGTCATTCAACCACACTTTCCCTTCATCCAACTCCTCAACACTCATCCGTGGAACAGTTCTTCCATAACTGTTAAGAAAAATGGGGAAATATACACACCAGTTAGTGGCTTCAGTAAGATATATGTGGATCTTTCCAAAGTAGAGAAACTTACTCTGCTTCAAAGAATGGTTTCTTTACATGTTTTTCCAAAAGTTTCCTGCCATGATCTCGTACCTGGAAGCGGAAAGAATGAGAACGATCAGATAGCACAAAGTAGTTGATCCATAAGGGGGCTACTTCTGACTCGCACCTTATTCTCCATTGAGCAAAGCGCAAATTTCCAGCCAGCACTATGGTTGAGATTGCATAACAGAGCATCAATCCATTCACTTTTTCCAGAATTTGGAACCCCTGTCACCACCGTCAACTCCCCAGGCACAACCTGATGAGCAAAAAATTGAAAATATTACATGAGTTGATCAGCCTACGACAATCATTTTTAGAAAGAAAAATGGAGACTTTTGATGCTTACATTATAGATGTTGTCCAAAGTTTTCCACCCGGTTGAAATACCATACTCATGTCCATGTGTTCGATGATAATACGCATCAATTTCATCAAAGAAGTCTTTGAAGGCGAATAATCCCTGTATAGGGTAAGGCTCAGCGTTTAGGATAGCTTCCTTGAGTAAATGTGGTCCCTTAGACATCAACACCTGACAAAATCATCCAAGTAAGTAAACATTGTGGTCATTTGAGACGAGTAACCATGAAAGCAATCTTGTAGCATTTACAAATAATTGAATCTGACCTCGTTTGCATCTTTGAAATGTTCATCCTCACTTTTCTTCGGCCATTTGACACGCCAACATCTTTCTTTGCCCAGACGTCGGGCAATTTCTTCCGCCAGAGCTTGACCAGGTCCATCTCCATCAGTAGCAATAACAATCCGACAAACCTATGAATAAAAACCAATTTATACCCAGATTCTGGGGATATTGACATACAGAATTCACATATCAAACCCAAAAAAAAAAAGTATTACACACCTTCTTTAGGTAGTCATTGCAGTTCCATAGAAATTTATACTTCGTGTCCTAGCTTCACAGAACAGTAAAATGCTTAAGGAATCAAATAAGAGGGAATGTAGAAAGGAAACAAAAATTACTAATACCAAGAAGACCATGCAAACCTTGGATTCAGAAGGAGTTTCCTTAGTGGAAACAGACGCTGGAGCTCCATCAGGGACGGACACACAATTGCGAAAACCAGCCTCTTCCATTGCCAGCTTATCTATTTCCCCTTCAACCTAAAGTTAATTTCCCCAAAGATTAAAAATACTTCTCTTCACAGTTTAGTTGTCGATCATGTGAAAATTTAACGGAGATAACGGTAGACATACTATAATGATTTCAGATGCTTTTTCAATATCATCAAGTCCATAAAAAATCCTCCGTGTATTCCTTTCCTGAGGGAAACACCAACATAATAGCATGTATCAGAGCACTCATAATATAAAGGACAAGATAATTGTTCGCGTTGGAAATTGAAAAGGGAATTCGTTTGACGTGGACCTGAAAGAATTTCTTAGTCAGATACCGGTACTTGCAACTCACAAGCTCCCCTCTTTGCCAATACGTAAAAGCAATCACAATCTGCCGAGGAAATGTAGCAAAAAATCAGACGTAGAAAAAGCAAACAACAACACAGCCAAACACACAGGACCAGATCCAAGCATGTTCCTTAAGACAAGAATGTAACAGGATTCCAAATTGCAATAAAAATAAACAGTGAATGTGCAGTAACATCTCCTTGGGATATGAGGACAGAACAAAAGCTCGAAAAATAAAAATACTCGTAAGGTACCTCATCACCTATTCTTTTCTGCATAACCCGATTTCTCTCAAGCGTTTTCCTTGAAATTTCTCTTGCAGCGAAATAATCTTGAATCTGAAGCATAACCAAGAACACAACAAAATTTATCAAACTCATATACATGTACAAAGATATGAAGAATTCACATAGTCCAATCATTTCCTCAAGAAAACAGTGGACACAAAAGAAAGATAAGTACGTCAAAAGAAGTTTACAACCTCATCACAAAGAGGTTCTAGCTCTAAACTCTTCACTGTAACTTGTCTTTCAACCTTCTCTATTGAATCTGCAGATACATACTTGCCATCCACCTGGAAAAAAGGAATGAAGACGAGTTTAATGTATGTATAAGACGTCGGTTTTACATATACTCATAATCAAGAATTGCAACTTACCCGTACTCCACCTTTTAACCCACACTTCCCTCGAAAGCAATTCCATGTAGCTGACGAACTATGAGATTCGTAAATAATACCAGAGAATTAAGTATAGTCTCAGAACAAACAAAGTTAAAAACCAAAACTTCGCATACCCATCAGGGGAAATGAAAAGAGACAAGCTTTTTTCTCCAGAATCTCCACCTTCACACTAATGTATCCAAAAGAAAAAGAAAATTTTAGTAAACCCTACGGAAACAACATTCGTAGAAGACTTAGAAAATCTATGGGAGGACGACTAGAAGACATACCGTCGGACATATCAAGCCACTATATTGTCCAGAGGGGCAATTTTCAGCATCAATTCCATGTTCTGCCAATTTACGCCTTAAATTCACTAATTTAGATAGAACTGCCCTCTTGTCTGTTTCTTCTTCAGGATTAACTACATAGCAGAAAATGTTGGGGAAAATTCAAAAAATAGTTCCATTATAGACCTTGTAGTATTTCACGTAGCTATAAATAAATTGCTTATACATGGAAAAAAAATGACTCAAGAAAATATAAAAACATAAAAATTCAAATATGAACAGACTCAGAATCCTACATCTAAAGATAAATTCCAAAATAAACAAAGATGAAACCTCAAATGCTCGCAATTTCTAACGGTAAGAGAAATTATGCATTTAAAAACATACCAGGAGTTGGGACTTTGGAGATTGAAGTGTGGGATGATAAGCCGTTGGTACTTTGATGATAAGAGATGTTTTTGGATACGGGTCTCGAAGCCAAAACCGGACGAAGTCTTCCAGAAACGGAAGATAGTTTCCTTCCCGGAAAATAAGAACGAGAAATAAAACTAGAAGAAGGGTATGCGGCAAAAGAAGGAAGAAGACAAAATTCGAGGAATTGCTTCGAATTCATGAGTACTGACATAGAACACGAGAGTTTCCGCAGGTGAGTTTGTGGTAGATGAATCAAAAAACGCATCTCGAAGTATAAGTTCAGTAAAACTCTTCAGCTAATAGCTTTCATAGTGGTTGCTCAAGGGTTTTAGGGGTTCTTGTTTCCCTCCTCTGTCTCTGTGTCTTCTATTCTGGAGGAAGGAGAAAATAGAATAAACAAGGAGATTTTGATTTCGCTCTCTGAGATATATGGGCTTTTAAGCAATCAAGCCCATTAATTGTTGGCTCAGGCCTGTTAGCGACAAAGTCAAAGAGCCTACAACAGTTACTCAAAAATGCGGTTTTAAAAAGTAATTAAGAGAAAAAGAAAAGAAATAAAACCTAAAATTAGGAGGTAGTTACACTATATCCAAACCCTAACTTATAACCCACCTCCGTAATCCTCTCAAACCCTAACTTCTCTTCTCTTTCGTATTTATTTTGTGACGGTTAAGTTAGTGAAGTATACAAAATTACGCAACCTGAAGTCTTACTTCACTTAAAAGACACAACAGATTCTCTCGTTATCTTCTCGTGTCCTTTCTTTTGTTTTCTGCGTTTACTCTCTAAGCTTAATTAGCAGCAGTTAAAGCTAATTAAGTCTTTAATTAATCATTCATTGAAAAGTTGCCATCTGTAACTGTTCCTGATTGCTTCGCATTCTTCATCCCCTAAACACACAAATTCATCATCTACTTCGTTCTTATGGACTGTTTAAGCTACTTCTCCAACACAGATACAATTCAGCTCCAGGATTGTTTTATCCCTGATGTGGATATGATTATCCCTGAAACCAACATGTTCTTTCAACCACAGCCCCAACATCAACCACTGCATCACGAAGAAGTTCTTTCGCCATCTCTCTTTGACTTCAGTCACTTCTACGACCCGTTTCTTCCTGCCCAAGAAATCTTTCTACCTATCCCTAAAACCGAAGTCCTTAACGAGTCACAAGACTTAGATTCCTTCTTCCTTACGCCAAAAAACCAAGTTTTCATTGACTCGAGCTTCAAGTTCAACTCTCACGACCCTTTGTTCCCGAGTCCTAATTCTAACATTTTTGAGTCTCAAGCTCCTGATTTCTCTCCGGCGTTCAAGGTTGGGTGGAGTGAGAAGCGTGAGCTTTCTACTCAGAGCATCGCAGCACGAAAGAGGAGAAAAAGAATCACAGAGAAGACTCAAGAGCTCGGAAAACTAATCCCTGGAAGCCAGAAACATAACACTGCTGAAATGTTTCATGCCGCAGCAAAATATGTCAAGTTTTTGCAGGCTCAAATCGAGATTCTTCAACTGACGCAGACCAAAATGAAGGTATAAGATAAACCTTGATTCCAAATTAGTCCCCGCAGAATTTTCTTATGAATAGTCATATATTTATGCAAATTTTGTTTTATTTTGCAGATAAGGAAGAGTTTAAAAGTGGATAGAGAAATGCAGTTTTTGCTCGAATCTCAAGAAATCCAGGAGAAGCTATCGACAGAAGAAGTTTGTCTGATTCCAAAGGACATGGTTCAAATCCTAAAAGCCGAAAAATGCATCTTGAGAAACCCTAAGATTTATCGAGACATTAATAGTTGCTGTCCACAAATCTGATGAACTAGTTATTATTTTAAACAGAAGCTCCAATGTCCAAATTATCCTTAAATGTCTCTGTTGTTTCTGACTTTCTGTTTCTAGTTTCTAATTTGTCCTTGTTCTAGATTCTGTATTAGCTAGAGTTTAACCATTAGTTAATTTTCTTCTTGACTGATGTAAATCAGTTTGTTTTAATCTATAAAGGCTAGGTTGGCTGTTTAGTATATATAAACAGGTAGAAATGTTATCTCGAAATACTAGGAGATGTTAAAGACCGGACGAAACTCGGAGTGCAAAAAGATTGGCAAAGTTGAGCTAGTATTTCTTACACATTCATTTCAAGTGCCGTAATGAAGAATATTTGTTGAGCCTTTAGTATATCAAAATGTAAAAGATAACACACCAAGAGACTGTAATTCCAGAGCTTTGCAAAGCTCTTACAATATATATAAAAGAATACATTAGAAAGGAGAAATAGTTTCAAGGTGTTGGGGAGAGAGAGATACGAAACTGCTATCGATGAGTCCATATTTGCGCCTAAAATCTTCAGTATCTGCAATTCCATGGAGCCTAACTCTTCTCATGTCTTTTCTTTGTACATTGTAATAGAATATGTAGAAAGGTTCAACTTCTCTTGGCAGGGAATATGGGGAAAAAATGATTTCACCAGCCTTGTTGGTGCCCGGAGAATTCATTCTCATCATCAAAGGGAAATGAAGCTCAAATGTTTGCTTGGACCATTCATGTCTTTCGACATCCTCTAGAATCCATAAATCAAAACTAGTGAAAGTGAAGCTGTAAGGGTCTCTAACAATGGAAGCTAACTTCCCATTGTATTCTATAAATATAGAGTAACTCTCATTATACACAACATCCCTAGCTAGGCGCTGGGATAAAACTTAAGCTCTCAGATCTAACATCAAAACACATAATTACAGGATCCATTCTCTGTCTCGGGGCCCAAGCACCACAATAAACAAAACCATTGATGCATAGTCCCCCGGTTATAGGATGATAAGGCGGGGAGATAACCTGATTGCGTCTCCATCCTCCTCCTCCTAGTCGTGTTGAAACCTCGTGCACTAGAAAATCACGATTCTCGTAAGGAGAAAACAGCCGGGTCAATACTTTGAATTGACTATCAACAGGATCGTATCCCATTGATGTGTGCGATCCAACACAGGATAAGATAGTGGCTTCTCCCGTGATAGGGTTACATACGTGAAATCGTCCACCATCACTTGGAGGTATAATTCAAGCCCAGTGAAGGAACTGTCATCTCGAGATTTGCAATCAAAGAAGAAGATTCCTCTTTCTCGTATGAAGAAGAGAAGATGAACAAACGCTTGGCATCTTGATTGGCGAATACACCATTAGTGAAAGCGATGATAAACCGCGAAGACGACCGCAAACGCATAGCTAATAAAGAATCGATGAATTTTTGGCTTCGGATGATGGAAGAACACTCTTTTGACACACATCGGAATTTCATAAGAGATTTTCCCGGCAATCTAGTCAGAATCTCAACCTCTAGATCAACAGGGATCATCGCATCTGAGCTTCTTACTATTTCATCTTCTTCCTTGTTACCAATTCCATCTCTTTCCTTGCTTTTCTTTTGGAGAAAATTCATCAGATACTTGTCAAACAATCTCAATCCCTAGGGTTTTAAAGTTTTTAACAGTTCGTTTTTGTTAATATACTCCCTTCTCGCCATGCACTAACTGCCTCCCTCAACAGACTTGCTGCGAAACATATTATAAACTCACATTTTTATATGGGCCTGAAAGAAATTTGGGCTCACGTTTTTGATTATTCAACAAAACCTGTACGAACTTCTTTTATGTTTTTCCAACTCACGAACTTTGTTATGATATTTATATCTTCTCCACCCATTTAAATAATTAACTAATGGAAAAACGACGAAAAACTAACTGGCCATTTTATACACGAACTTGATAGTTTCAGATGTTTCTATGTGAAAGTACCTAAAAATTCAAAAATTAGACACGAACTTACAAAATTATGCTAAAATTTACGTTGGCTGTTAGTCTCGTTAGTCAACAATAATCCACCTGTCAAATAGTCGTTTAATGGCCGTTTAATGGACATGTGGCAGATGATATGGCTTAATCTAAGCTGAGTTGGCATATTAAACCAAAATGACATTGTTTTAAGTTGTTAAGGGAAGAAAAAAAAAATTGACAAAACGACGTTGTTTGTCATTTGGGATTAAAATTAGGGTTCTTTCTTTCTTTTCTCTGCCGATTACGATTCTTTCGATCTCCTTTTTGTGAAAACCAAATCGAACTAAAGAACATGTTGATTGCACCGACGGGTCTTCATTATCAAGATCAGACACTAGTGTATAAAGATAAAGAAAGAGATTTGAAGGCTTTCTTTGATATTTTAGGATTGAAAGATAAATCCAAGATGGTGCTTATGGAAGATCAACTTAGCCAAGAGAAACACATTTTGGAGATGAGGAAGTTGATAGGCTCGGTGGACGTGTAATGCCTCGCCAACTCCTTCTTTACTTTACATTTTAAGGTTTGGTTTTAGATGAAATCGCAGAAACACTCAAGTGCTCATCGACTTGCACTGATTCATGAACATAACAATTGCAGAAAGGCAATAATAGAAACCGATACAATCGCTCATAGACGAAGCAAGAGATTGAAGAAGAACCAAAGAACCAAAGAATTTAGGTCAAGACCATTTGTGTTGGATTCTTCTACTAAATGGGAAACATTTGAGCTTGACTACTACAAACAATCATGCATGTATGCTTATTTTTCTTATGAGGTCTTTTTTTCTTTCATATTGTAATTCTTTTGATGTACTTAGATTTTTGTATGGCGTTTGTTTCTGGTTCTGGAAAAATAAACAAAGATGTTACAGAGAAGTGATTATGCAAAATCTGTGATTCATTTGTGTTTCATTTCTTCCAAATGACGAACAATGTCGTTTTGTTAAAAAAAAATTCTTCCCTTAAAAACTTAAAACGATGTTGTTTTGGTTTAATATGCCAACTTAGCTCCAATTACGCCAAATCATCTGCCACGTGTCCATTAAACGGTCGTTAAACGGCTATTTAACGGGTGGATTACTGTTGACGAACGAGGTTGATGATCAATGTTGATTTTAGCAATATTTTATAAGTTCGTGTCTAGTTTTTGATTTTTTAGATATTTTATGTAAAAACACCCGAAACTAGCTAATTCATATATGAAATGGCCCGATAAAAAAATTTCAATTAATTTTTGTCTGTTTTCCCATTAACTAATAACACATCATTGTTCAATTATGTTCAAGTGATATATTCCAATGATTATTTTAAAACTGTAGGTCGTAGAAGTTTCAAATCCTTAATTCATAGTTCTTTGATTTTACTGATGTTTGGAGTCCGTTATCGATAATATTAGACATAAATCACTTCTTTCATATGTACTTGAATTTATAATCTATTTATTTGGAGAAAACTACTATTTGTTAAAGAGGCACTTGGTATGATTTTATTTCCTTGAGATTATTTTCTAAAATTTATAACATATTATTTTGGTATACTTTTGTAAACTTTGTGTCAGTTTCATTGCTTCCTTATCCATCTAATGAATGAGTTAGGAGTTAGGTTGATAAAGAGAAAACAATTAATTTGGCTAAATCCTAAATGTATTTCGATGTACATTCGAACTTATTTTTTCTTTTTTGATACAATATGCAAACATAAATCATTCTTTTCATTAGAATTGATAATCTATTTATTAGAGAAAACCGATACAATATGCACTTAGGACGAATGGATATGTATGAATTCACGTCAAGATGACTAACGAGTTGAGCCGCGAATGGCAAGTAACATAATTTTGTTATGAGCGTGCGTGTGATTATTCACACATATTATATATAAAAACATAGTACATTATATAATAGTTAGAATTAGTTATTTTCAATTTTTGAAAACTTTCCTGACATCTTTCTAACATATTTTTTTCTCAATAATTAGATCGATAAGACCCGATCTATAGCATAGCCTAATTCTTAAAATTTATTTTTAATCTACCAAATCGGTAAAAGAGATGAATCAAACCTTAGATGCTATAGTCATTAGCTGAATCATTCTAATCATCATACTGAGAAAAATTCTGCTTACTAACATGCATGTTTTTAGAATTTTGAAAGTTTTGTTGACGGAAACAAGTTTTTATATTATTTATTATTGTTATTGTATCAATTTCATAACACATTGGATTTGATTGGTTACATAAAAAGGATCATTTGCAAATGACATACTTATTTTGTTACTAATCAGTATTTCGTTTAAACAATATTTTAAATGGTCGTTTGCAAAAGATCGTTTGGACTTATTTATATCGTTTGAAAAGATTGTTTAAATGAAACTATTTATAGTTGTTTGGAAAACGACCATCATTTGTAAATACAAAGAAAATAATTACTTTTATATTTGACACATAATTATAATCTAAGAAATAATATATGATTAACATTATGGTTTTAAAAGAAAACATTTGTTTCCATTTAGAAAAATTATCATTCACTTATATAAAATATTATTTTAAATATAGTAATTGTAGTCTATATATTTATTTGTATATAAAAATGTTAAAGTATATATAATTACTTATTTTTTAGAATAATTATTTTAAATCAAATTTTACATACTAACTTTTATATCATTACACTATTCAACCGATGAGTGTTACTAATCAACATTAATCTTCGAATAACCTTCGAATAACCTTCGTTTGAATATTTCTTTTGCCAACCGGTACTTTCAAACAACTTTTGTTTCAATTGTTCATTTTTTCTAAATGATCGTTTCAAAGGTGTTATCAATCAGCCCTATTATTAACACAAACAATTTTTTATCAGTAAAAATTTAATTTCTATACTGTTGTAGTCGACTTGTCAATTCTGTATGGATTACACTATTATATTATATATACTAAGTATTTAAATTCAATTTATATATCGTTAGAAGGACTGATTTGTCAGTTTTATTATATGGATGACTTCATCTCCATATTATTACATGTTATATATTTATTTGTATTTAAATATTTTTATAATGTTCCATTTGTTGTTTCTATATTGATGACTTTATCACAATATTATATATATGTTATATTTGAATATTATTAGAATAATGTTGTAATGATTCATATAAATAATTCAATAAAAAATAATTTTACCATTGATATGATGGATGTTAAGCTTATCCCCTCCTTTTGTTTTTTTTGTAACTTTTTTGGGGTCAAATACTTAAGTTTTCTTTGTGTTAAATAGTCAGCCTTTTAGTTATGCAAACCATCGTTTTCATAAATGCATTCTCTTCTATAATTAATTTGAAGTAACAAACGAACTACTCAAGAACTAAAAAAGCTTAATGATTAGACTTGGCACTAAATTTATCATATTAGTTCTTACGCTATTTATGATAATTATATTACGTGGACCAGTATGGTCAATCAAAGATAATCTTATATTATAAGTTAATGTTATAACAATTTATTTGATCATTTATGGAATAATAAATTTCAGCCTGTTTAACTATTGATTACTTAGTGAGTGTTGTAGGAAATTTCATAATTAATAATTCTTAATTTTAAAGTTAATGTTACAAACTCAACAATGTGAAAGTGACACCATAAACCAAAGCTTGAAGAAATATTTTTGATCAAGTAGTTAATAAATATTTGCTATTTTCTTATTAAAATTAGTCTTTAAAGAATTGTGTAATCAGCATATGATATTATTTAGAGTTTTATAGTTAAATTTAAACTATAGATTTTAGATAAAAAAACAAAAGTAATCAAATTTTTAACTCATACTCAAATTGAACAACTTGTGTCTTTTCTTAACAGTGTGAAAGTGATACTCTAAACCAAACTAATCAAGCCTTTATCAAAAGAAAAAAAAAAGCAAACTAAATAAATTTAGTGTGATAAGACTAATCATAGATTTTTATCATGCATGGAAATCTTTAAATTTGAAAAAAAAAAGATTTGGATCGAAGATAAATCATTGTCGGATGAGACAAGGTATTATATTAAGTCAATAAAGTATTAATTATATAATAATAACACAACGCGGATGCAATAACCCTAGGTATGTAGCCGACCTAAGTTAATCGTTGATATTTTTTAATAGTTCTTTTTATACATGATTTCTATTTTTTTTTAAATATTTGAACTACCAAGACAAAGTCATACATAATATAAATAGTATAACTCAATTTCAGGATATATAAACACATACTACTAAGACTAAAGACTATATATATATTGTTTCTATTTTACGATAAAATTTTATTTTTTTGATAAAAGTTGTTTCTATTTTCCTAAACATCTATATGTTATTGTTATGTAATGTTGTAAAACTTTTATTTCTTTATTTATCAAAAACCTTTTCTAAAAAAAGACTCCTAAAAACCCTTTAACAAAAAAAAATATTTTTTATGGTCGTGTTTAACAAAAAAGATATTAAAGACTTCTAAAAGTCAGACTTATTCCTTATAATAATCTATTAACCAAGAGTTAAATAATGATAGTTAGCAATAAAAAGTTAGGACTATTGTTCCACCCCAAACATATAGTCAAATCAAAAAACAATTTATTTAGGAAACAAAGAGTTGTGATGAACTTTTCTTTCTATCAATCAGATTAGATGGACGATTTGACGTGACCTAAAGTCACTATTTCATTATATTCTTACACTCTCTCAAAAATCCCACATCCAAATGTTGGTTACTCATTACCTTTCATTTTCTTTTGTTCTACTTTTATGTATAAATTTCCTAAAAAATTTGTACATTGAGTATAATTCAAAAAACACTTGGTTAAATTGACGAATAAAAAAATTTATTGGACATTTCTAGACCATATGAATTATCTAATCGTGAAGGATCATAAATTTTGACATTATACCAATAAAGATTATGCACCATCCAAATAAAACCTACTAATAAATAAACAATATTTTAAGTCATAAAACATAAACCAAATTAAAATATCTAAATAATTATATAAATCCATTAAATACACACACTTGCACATTCAGAGATCGAGTTATATTTACTACATTATATAGAAACTTAACTAATGAACCGAATAATTATGGGTTAGTGTTGACAAAAAAAATCTAAATAATTACATCAATTTTATTTTAAAAATTTTTACATCAATAGCTAAACTATTATCTATTTATTTGGCCACCACCCATAAACTACTAAACTTTTGCAAAAGATATAGATAAATGAACATTTATTACAATTCCTTCTTTTTTTTACTTATTACAATTCCTCTTGTTTGTTAAAACCTTTTCTTTTACAATTTTGTTACAAAATATCCTAAATATTAATATACTTAGTGGTTGACAAATTTGTTTTATTTTTGGTGGCCACAAGTCAATAAACGACTCGTGTATTCTTTACGTTCGATCACCATTAGTGAGATATTTTGACTTATTCTACAATGCTATTAAAATTAATTTTGGAAATACCAACTAAGTGCGGTTATGTAATTTACGAAACTATCTTATAATGTCACTCATAGATGATAAAACCTAGAACTACACTAATCATATCAATTTTTATAGAATACAATATTTACACTATAACATTAATAGATGACATAATTAATATTTGAATTTAAAAATAGAAAACTAGTAAGGTCCTGTTCTTTATTGAGACGCTGCTATTACTTTTAGCGACTCAAAATTTAAACGTTAAAAAAAAAAATATATGACGGAAATAGATAATTGCATCACTGCGACAAAATAATGATGAAGCTTGTGTCATCGCCGACGTCGATGTACTTTTTACAAAATTGAATTTAAAATTAGTTGGAAAATGGAGTCGTTGATCGCTATCTCAGCGACATTAAAAAGAACAGAGCCTAAGACAAAAAACACAAAGATGGAATTAAAGTTGACAAACACATAGCCAAATGTGGATCCATCGATCGCGTAAATAACGCGGGACAACATACTGAGAAAAGAACTGTATCAACCAACAGTAGACATCAAAACATATTAATTGATAAAAGGCTGCTCTGAGTCTCTGACACTTTCATGGATCATTTCATATAATTCAGTTACAATAATTATTATGTATTTTGTTTCCTTATATTATTTTTGTGTATGATTGAAACCAAGATAATGTTTGGATGTAACTTTTGCTAAAGTATGAGCGGGTACATCCAAAAAATTTACTATCTCAATCATTTACAGAATAATAATAAACATTTTACAAAAGAAATTCACTATAAAAATATGAATTATGCCTTTAATATTACTGATACTAGTAAATTAATGATTTTTTTGACAAATAAAAAAGTAAACTAATGATTTTTAATATTTTAAATAATGTGGTAAGAAAATAACACTACAAAAAACATGTATATAGCATCAATAATATTATATTATTTAAATAAATGACATTATATAGAATCATTTATTAACAAATGATGCATTGTATGTCATTTAACATTATTTATAACAAATAATATTATTATTGCATCTTTTACAACTACATGAGACATCACTTATAGTATAATGAAACTATTTGCATCAATTCATTAAATTGACACTAATTATTTGAGTCACTATTTTTAAAATTATTTTTATAAGTGATGTAAATAGTGGTTGTATCAAATAAAACTGATGTAAGTAAATAAAATAAATGATACTATACGTCTAATTTTTTGTAGTGTATAAGTTAATTTTATGATGTATTTTGATGGTTCTACAAGAGCTTAATAATATTTTAGTAGCTTTCGTCGACAAAATATATATTTAGTATGAAACACGATAGACCAAAGTTCTGTGTGGCTATTATCCGATGCAAACAGAGGTGTCACAGTTTCCAAAAGTTTTAGAATTGTTTTTATCAAATCACGCACAGAGTAAAATTAGAAAAATATCCGAAGTCGATAACTCGACTAAAAATATATTTTGAAATAATTTAAGAGGTCACATAATCAAATGTCATTGGGGAGAGATCTAATTCTCCAAAAAAAAAGTGAATTTAAAATAGTATGAATTTCGTCCTAGGGAGATTACAGATCCACGGGTTCGAATTTCCTGATTAACAAAACAAAAAAAAATCTGAAAAACGACGAATTTAAAGACAACATTGTATGTATTATTAAAATGTTATTGCCTTTTGGGAATATAATAGAACTATGTATAGTGGGATTCTATATTAAAATTCCCCGTTAAGAAAGCCGTGAAACTAGGGCTTTTGGCCCCGACCGATCACATGCATGGTCTCATTTATATATTATATTTACACATTTTATATATACTCATCAAAATATTCATTACCCTAACTCCAATAATAGGCTTATTACGAACATCCTTAATACATGTAACAAACTTTAACCTAGAGGACCTAGCTCTACTAAATAGAGAAGTATGAGAAGTCACCAATTTGAATCTTAACTTATAGGGAAAGAAGAATATTTTCAAAAAAATATTTAAAGAGTATCTCTAGATATACGAAGATTAGGATTTTGATTCGAATTTTACGGTTAACAAAAAAAGATATATACTAATATGTTTTCACTAATGTTTTGGTGTTTAATAAATAATAATCTCTCGAAGAGTAAATTTAGAATATTGTCATTATTATAATCAGATAAGCCCAAATATATGTCTGTAAATTTGTGTGACAATAAAAGCTAGTTTTGAGAGGATAGCTTTTAAATGGGACAATGATAATAGCTTATAGAAAATGTCATTTCAAAATATTTTTCTATAAAACTATAATTTTTAATGTTGAAATACTTAATTGGTTGTTGAAGTATATAATCAAAATAGATGATTTTAACATTTTAGAGTTATATAAATTTGATTGTATAACCAAAGTAAAATAGATATGTCAGGGTTATCATATAATTAACAACCACGTAGAAAACAAACTTTTAACCAAAATTCAAAATCTCTCTCATCCTAATGAGAAAAGTTTCATCCCAGATCTAAATCTAGTATTTTTCTCCAATCTTCGACTTGAGTTCTGGTGAACGATGGTCGGTGGCTCCGATAACACCGACGTCGCTCACTTTCTTTTGTCCTCCCTCCGACAACTTTTGAAGTGATGATAACAGCTATGGTTTTCCAGATTTGAGTTTCTCTAGCGAGTCTCTTTGGTTCTGGTCTTCTTCCGGTGTGATTCTTCGACGTCGACGTACGAGTTGTAACATGACCGAGCTCCTCTTGTGGGTGAAGTTTGTGGTGGCTGAGAGATCAGAAGGTTCTCTGAAAGGCTTTTGTCTGGGTCTTGCTCCTCCATTACGGTCCGCGTTTGTTTTGTCGGTGATGGTGTCATCGGAAAGATTTCGATGTGATTCTGGTTTGGTTATTTATCTCCTCTTTATTCCAGCCTTTGATATTTCCTATATAGAGTTTAAGTGGTTCACTACAAGAAAACATGTGATTTACGATAACATTTTTCGATGGAAAAACGACGTCGCAATTTTGCTACGTCGTTGCAGCATTGCGACGAAAAATGCAACATTGCAACCGCGTCGCAATGTTGCGACGTATTCTGGAGTCACAAACTTATGACACACTTGAGATGTTGTTTTGTCGTGGTTGCGATGCACATTCGGCTATCACAAAGGCGTAGCAATATTAAGACGTTGAGGCGATGCGGTTCTTCTATAGCAAAATTGTGAGACGATTACGATGCGATTGCGATGTTACTTTTATCGCAATTATATAGCAAATTTTCCTCTTTTCCCTATAAATAGTCCACCATGTGATTGTATCTTCACACCAAATCTCAGAAACACCTACAGTGAGAAAGGATTCGGGGAGAAAGATTATGGGGAAAAAAAATTTGAGAAATATTTTTTTAAGAGAAATAAATGACGTTGGAACATGAAATGTTCACATTACGACGATGGATGTATAATCGAAAAGATTTGGAGACCGGAGAAATGACGAAAGAGTTTCGAGATGGGTTGCGAGCATTCATAAACCAGGCGGCTAATAACCCATTTACTTCGAATGACGGTAACATCTTGTCCATGTGTAAAGTGTGGGAACACCAAATATTTGAATATCGATATGGTGAAAAGGCATGTATATAATAGAGGATTTACCCCGAACTATTATGTATGGTTTTCACATGGGGATGAGTATAGTCTTGGTGCAGGGAGTAGTAGTACGGGTGTTGGTGTTGATGATTAACCTAGTTATAATGTTAATTATAATTATGGCGAAAATATGTTTGAAAATTATGAGAATCTACAAGGAAATAAGTATCATGATATGGTTACATATGCATATCATGGATCTATTCCAGTTGGTAGTGAAAATACTATTGAAGAACCTAACGCTGAAACGAAACAGTTCTATGATATGCTTGATGTTGCTAATCAACCTATCTATGAGGGATGTAGAGAAGGTCTATCTAAACTGGCATTAGCATCTAGGTTAATGTATATTAAAAGTGAAGGAAACATAACCGAGAGAAGTATGAACCAAATAGTGGATGCGTTTAAAGAGTATTTGCCAGCAGATAATAATTTTGCTGAGAATTATTATGAAATGCAGAAGTTACTTGCGGGTCTTGGATTACCATCCGAAATGATTGATGTTTGCATTGACAATTGCATGATTTTTTGGAAAGACGATGATAAGTTGTAGGAATGTCATTTTCTCAGGAAACCGAGATATCGAGAAATATGTGGAAGGAGTCGTGTCCCATACAAATGTTTGTGGTATTTGCCAATCACTGATAGATTGAAACGACTATACCAGTCGGAAAGGATATCAGCAACAATGAGATGACACGCATAACACACAACAAATGATGGGGGAGGTTACACATCTGTCAGATGCAAAAGCCTGGAAACACTTTCAAACGATACTTTGTGACTTTGCCAAAGAGTCTAGAAATGTTTATCTTGGTTTATGCACATATGAATTTAGTCCATTTGGTTTGTCTGGAAGACAATATTATCTATGGCTTGTCATATTAACGCCATACAATCTTCCACATGATATGTGCATGCAAAGCGAATTCTTGTTTATGACTATTCTAGTGCCAGGTCCTAGTCATCCTAAGCGATCTCTTGATGTGTTCATGCAACCTCTGATTCACGAGCTGAAACAGTTATGGTATAGAAGTGTTTGTACATTTGATTTCTCGCAGCAGCAGAATTTCAAGATGCATGCAGTTTTAATATGGACGATAAGTGACTTTCCTACGTACGAAATATTTTCTGGATGGATCACACATGGAAGGTTATCTTGTCCATATTGTATGGAATGGTCTGATTCATTCTTGTTGGGTTAATAGCTCGATCTTCATTTGTGAAGTACTCATATTCGCCATGGGAGGCTCCACCATCAGCTTGTTCTTAGTGTTTCATTGATGGTTTCGATTTTCGGTTTGGAGTAGCAGACTATTTGAGCATATGTCATTCAGTATTTTAGTATAGTATTTAAAAGGTTTTAATTTTAACTTTCTTTTTTTGGGTATTGTCTTGGAGAAATTTTTTTTCCATCAATTTTTTGTATCGGAATTATGTATTCTACTCTGATTTTAATATAATATTGACGAAAAAAAGATATGTATGGGTTATAGGTTCATAGGTTGGTATAGTTATTGGATACGTTTGGTGATGGAACTGTAGATGAACGAACTTATTCACTTTGTGTCCCATCCACCAAATATTCCTTAGCCCCACTTCTCCTGCTCCCATCCCAGCAGCAAAAACTTATGTTACTTATATTATTTATGATGCATATATCAATCCAAGATTGGACTTAACTCAATCGATTATATGATTTTGAATAATCAAAGAAATTTCGAGTCAAATTTTCTACTCTTAGACAGTTAGAAGAAGAAAAAAAGTATGCATATAAGCTTAATTAACAACAAACTAATACCGCTCAAAGCTAAGCAAACGCTCATAAAATTTTGTAAGAAAATATACATTTACATTTTTAAACTTAACTTAATTTCAGAATATTTTTAAAAAACTAAATAATAAATAATCGATAAAGTATACTAAAATTTTTTGTTGTCAACAATTAAATCAACAAAACCCAATCCTAAATTCAAGTTTTCAAACTCCTAACAAAATCATGTAGGACACCACGATTTTCTAGAGTCGAATTTTGGTGAGAAATACAGTAAAAATGAAGATTTAACTAAAAGTGCTACTCCATTTATTAGCAATTTAACGGTTTTATTTGTAATGAGTTATATTAAATTTAGGTATACATAAAAATGAAGATTTGAAGCTAACAATTTGTGTATAAGTTGTAATTTTAAAAATATTATTTAAAAGAAGAAAGAACTAAAAACTAATCCAAACAAAGTGACAAATTACTTAGGAAATCTTCAAATTTCACCTTTCCACGTTAATTCTAATAGTCTTCACAAGATCAATACATGAAAAAATAACGGCCTTTTTTTTTTACTACAGACGAATCCGCCGGAAAAATAAAACAAACAAACAAATGTATAACAAATAACAATAAAGACCCCTTTAAGGTCTGTCTCATTACCCACCAGTAATTTTCACAAGCTCAACTTAAACTTTTGTAATAATTTGTTTATTCTGTAATTAACACTATATATCTATAACGTCCTTGAGTCTCGGTCGTCGTAATTATTATTATTATCACCTGACCATCCAAAGAAATCATTGATTCCATCAGACGTCGTCGTTTCATTTTTCCCATCGCTTGTGCAGCCTTGAGAAAGCAACATACTCAGAGAATCTCCTTCTAGCTCTTCAAGATCTGCAAAGAAATCATCTGGCTCTTGCTGGTTATTATGATCATGAAGCTCTGGTCTATACGGAGCAATTTGATTATCGTCATCGTCTTCTATGTTTTCCAATTCCATATCATCTTCTCGTTCATCTTTAACGGTGGAGGTTGATAGAGGAGAACGAGTGGTGGTGGAAGAAGGCAAGTAGGTTGTGTTTTGGGAGGAGCCAATGGTTGTGTTTGATGTTGAGGGTTTGGTGGAATTAGGGTTTGAGGAAGAGGAGGAGCGTGTGGAACCGGCGAGAGCATTGCGTTGGATGGGCCAAGGATGGTTATGTTCAGAGGTATATGTAATAACCAACATGTTTGGATCGGTTCGGCTCCTTTCCACTTGTTTTCTTGCTGAACAGCCTTTTGAACTGCTGCATCTATAGTAACCCCTGAGAGGAAAATATCAAGTAAAACATCATAAGTAACCATAGAAATTAACCAGTATGAATCATAGATTTTCACCAAGATTTTCACTCTCTATCACCAAGATTATGACTCCATCAACCTAATTTAATTTGTAAACAAAAAATGTTATATTCATGGGTAGGTAAGATATATATGGACCTAAATGTCACAATTATTTTTTTGGTAAATCGAGAGATTCTGGTTTTTAGGTGATCGCGGACTCCGAGTAGTGCAACAGACCGAATCTCGGACACTGAGTATCATCTTTCGACTGTGGATCCCCTCAGTTATCGAGAGAGTTCATGTGAATACCCTTATCAAAAAATGGATTTGAACCTGAGACCCCTTAGATTTTAGGTATTAAAGAAGCCCCTAGCCCATCATCACTTGGTTAAATGTCACAATTATTATTAAGAGAAATGTCGTTAATTTGTTACAACATACGAATATTGCAACAACTTTAAGCTTAAAAAATGTGGTCGTGAAGACAATTTAGTGTTCTAATATTCGTTTATAATGTTCTTATATTCGTTGATATAGATACTTTCACATTTTGGTATGATAGTTTAGTGTAATACCTTGGAAAAGGAGAGCCTTTGATAGGTTTTTGACCATACTTACGCCAAGCCCATAGATCAGAGGGAACCACTTCTCCACTTGATCGGCTGTTCATAGCAGCCGGTGCTGGTATACACACCACTTTCTTTGCTTGACTCTTCCTGCATCCAAGTATATATATGTAAGTTGTGAAAGCTAAGTTTGGTATAAGACATTATTATCAGTTGGGTTTTGAAATATTTTGCAACTCAGTTATATATTCTTTTAATTGTGACAGTTCATAGATTCTCTAGCATGTGTCTTCTATAAGTATATATACATATATATAGTGTGTACATAAACACACAAATTCATGATAATGGTATTCATCAAATATAGTCAATCACTACAAGAAAACATGACAATTTACAACCAAATTTTTTTGATCAATTATAGATTGTTATAGATTTTTGATCAATTTTGATCAAAAATATGTAAAAAAATTATTTTTGACCAACTTTACATTTTTACTGTGGTCAAAATTCAATTGGTTTCTAATAGTGAATAGACAAAAAAAATCATAAAACTTAATAATGAGAAGTGTAAATATCATAACAAAAAAAACCCATAATTCATTGTAGTATTAGTATAGATGCATGCAACCGAATTTTTCATAATGTTAATAGTGATGGATGGTTTCCTATAAACCTAGCTACCAAGTTGGGTATATAGAAACCTAATTAACTGTACTCTATTTTTGTTATCATAAAAATAATAATAATGTAAACTGAATAAAAGTATTTTATACATATAATTACTTCAGAATCATTCAATCTATGTGTATAAAGCTTAATTTAATGAAACATATGATTTAAGATCAAGAAAAAATTAAATTTATACCTTCTTTTAAGGCCTAGATTTCGAGGAGAAGATATCTGAATCTGCGAAGAGAACGTGTTACCATCAACCAATAAACAGTTTCTAGGACTATTTGTATCAACGTTGATGATCCCTCTCGGTGAGGCGGCTGCTGCGGCGGCGACAACATGAGCCGCCATGGCCGGAGAGTTACAAGGAGAAGAATCTTGTATGATGTTGTTACTTTGTGAGATCCGGATTCTAGGGAAAATACTGCATTGACTCTTTATATGATCTTCTTCATATACTTTAGGAACTAAGAAACCATTGTTGTTGTTGTTGTGATTGCTAATATCTCCGACGGTGGAGATATAGCCGGAGTTTGTGACGGCGTTTAGGAGAGGATCGTTCATGGTGACAAAAGGATCTCCAAAGGGATTCATGTGAAGATCTGAAGATGATTGCGGTTGATGAAGCAGTGGAACAGGCCAAATGTTTAGAGGAGGTGTTTCTGGTGACAACACGTGTCCTCCGATTCCTCGTACGACATCAGTTAAGTCTCCTTGAAAATTTTCCATGTCCAAAAGCTCAGAGACACTGCACATAATCTATTTAATGATTATAATGATGATGATGAATACTTTGCTTTGGTGTATATATGATAGTTTTATACAACTATACGAAAGAATATGATGGTTTTAGTATGTTGTTAATAAGTATTTTCTTGGGAAAATAAGTGATTTTCCTGAGAAAAGATTGAGAAGAAGAAGAAGAAGAAGAGAGGTTGATGATGATGAAGAGAGAGACGCTGACTTTTCGTGATGAGAATAACATCTTCTTCTTCTACATGTTGATGAGAGAGATAAGAGAGATTTCATGTAAATATAATAATGGATCGATAATAATATTTTAATTATTGGACGGAAATATAAGTTAGAATAAGTGAGAGATACTCTAATTTTTTAATCATATCGATCAACGGATCAATAGGCCAAGTCTTTGTACTTTTTTTGTTTAAATTATCTTTTTGAGTTTACTTCAATTTGTGAAGTTCTAATATTTATTTGCTTCTTCATTACTCGCCGCTAATAATTCGTCACAATACAAGTAAGATATTGGGATTTCAAATAAATAAATAATTATTATTTGAGAGAACAATAGCACATTGTTTTTTGAAAAAACTGTCAACTTTTACAGATTTGTCAATGTACTAATGGAATTTGAATAAAAGACCTCTCAGTATCTTCCAATTTAGATTAAGGTTTCTTGTCTTGACAAAGATCAGTCATAAACAAATTTGATTATTCATGTAAGAAAATCATAAGTATAAAAATATTACGTGTATTCCATCTTGATGGTGATGTAAACTATTGTTCGTTTAAATGTATAATTATGCATCATTCAGATATACATGCTGGATAGAACATTTCAACCAGTAAGAATTCGCTAGGGAATGTTATGACTACAGTTTTATTTTGGTTGAATAGTTCAATATGTTTGTCAGATATACTAATGCATGATATGCAACATCACTCTTAATGAAAAACATGTATATATATATATATAATATTGTCGGAACATGTATATTTATCTTAGATTAATATACAATAATTTTCGGTTTTGATTTAGTTTATATTTAGTTGTGAAACTTTCATGTTGCATTTTTTAGTAGAAATTGGCTTCTAAGACTAATCATTTGAACAAAAAACATATATATGATTTTTTCATGTTGCATATATAATTAGGTTATTTGACTAAACACCCTCACATTATTATAGAAAAGAGATTCAAATTTTATTAATTTCTTTATCTCTCTTGCTTCCTTTTCTTCAATCTTTGTTTCACTTCTTAGAACTTAAAAACTTTATCATCCAAAAAAAGAATGTAGACTTATTTATTTCGCATAAATCATAATTTATTAATATTTTTTTCTAATGAACCCAACTTACTATACCAAATGAAAACATGAGCCAGTCATATATATGATTGTATATATAAAAGAAAGTTATAATAACATGTTATATCAATACAGAAGACCAAGTAAATAATTCAAAAGTTAATTTATTAAACGTAGACGAATCATATCTATACAAATATACATAAGTGGGATAACATAAGAAACTATAGGTATGATGTGAATCTTTTGGTCGACTTCATGATGAACACTTATACCCACGTTCGTGCATTTCAACTCCATCCACACTTTTAAAATAGCCCACTTACAAATGATCCACACACATTTACTCGAATATTTTTGAAAATGCACATATACTTGAATATTATAAGAAAATAATATACAGTTTTAAAAAATTGTTAAATAATTTAAGCGGAGGGTCTCTAGTTCGTTGATTAGATGCCAATTCTCATGCAAGTAAGAAAGAAACACTTAGATTAGTTACGTTTAAAAGGTGGTTTACTTATTTTACTACCAATCAAAAGTTAATTTTAAAAAACAGTTAAAATGAGTATTTGAAAATAAAGCTTCGAGCAGTCTTTTGAATTTATCTATGAACATCTGAAAAATCGTTTCCAAACAAACTTATTTATAAACTTTAGAATTTAAAGTTCATTAACAACGATTATTTATGAGTTTAATAATAAAACCAATAATAAAAAAAAATTCTGTAATTGAAAATTTTCAGACAAATTAAATTTTACATATCGTTATTTTTTTATCTCATTACAGTGTTACCAATCAACAATCATCAAACGACATTTGTTACAAATTTTATTTTGCCAATCATTATTTTCAACTGCTCGATTTCAAATGAATGTCGTTTTAATCGCTAGTTTTTTTCTCAAACAATGTCACCAATAAGACTTTTTATAATCACAGAAGTCATTTGATATTAAACCAATTTTAGCCTAAATAAAAAATATATATATATATATATATGTGTGTGACAAAAATCAGCAAATAACACATTAAAATATAAATAATCAATAAAAACAGATTTCAAGAGATGCTGCTTCAACACGACTGGGGAAGAGCGCATCGACACTCCGGTGAGGAAAGTAGGTCTCTTTTCCTCGTAAGAACTGGAAGAGTCTTGTATGTACAGTACCCCTCTCTTCCGCTATTGGTGGACATAAATTATGTACCAAGCAAAAAAACGAGAGGAGCTTGTTCCCAAGAAGATATATGTATTCGAAAAGGTAGATATATAATGTAATGCCTACGCACTAAGTTTCGATAATTATTAAATTTGGTAATAATCACCTAACCTTGAGAAAATTGTACGCTTGTTATCTTTGTAAACTAATGAGCCTTTTTAGTTTGGAATGATAATTAAGGAATGAGTTATTGGGCTTTGTAGCATTTAATCATCTTTAAATTAACACGTGCGCATAAATATTACCTTTACGTAAAATCTATCATTGCCCTTTAAGTACTTCTCAAGTTCGTTCATTACTAAAAAACCTTACTTACATTCTTTACTTCATCAATCTTATTATTTTAATATTCTGTCGGTTAACTTATTTAATATTTGGCGAAAAATGTTTCTTAAAAATGTGGGTTAATAAAGTTGATATTTCGAAAGATTTGTTGATTTTATTATACATTTTTCATATATCTATTTATAACTTATGTTATTAAATATCACTATCTTTTTCTTTGAAAAAATACTTACATGGCCTTGCCTTAAACAAAGTGTTATAATCAATTTCCGAGTTATTTTTATTTACGTAGTTAGAATGATCCAGTTAGTGACTCTAATATCAGGAATTTGATCAATTCCCACCAATACATATAATAGATTAAAACATAGTTTTAGAGCGTGAATTTTAAGTTATAAATGAGTCTTATCAATTTAATTATTGACAAAAAAGTGTTAAAAATAATCGAAATAGCATAATCATATAAGAGAGTTGATATCTTTTTCTATAATAGGAAATCATTAGAAAAAATTTCAAGCTAACTCTCCATAACTAACAAATCTTCTATATGGCTAAAGTGACTTAGAATATTTTTTATAAAAAATAATTTACGGAAAAGACTCCTAAGTATCGCAAATTTTTTAGATATGTTGATTATAGTAGAGATCAATATCTTTTGGGATTTTTTTTTATCAACGGGTATATATCACTACAACATAATATAGCTCCCACATAGGATATTGAACAAACAAAAAAACAAAGAGTAGATATGGGTGTTACGGAGCGGATATCCGGCGCAATTTGGCCGATTCGTATCCGGCGGATAGTGAGATTCGTAATTCGTATCCGTATCCGAAAGGACCGGATATCCGTTGAAAACCGGATATCCGTTTTTATATATATATTTTCTAAATGGGCCGGATATTTCTTAAATGGGCCGGATATCCGCTTCGTATCCGTTTGGTCCGGATATCCGTATTACGGATCAAAATTCGGATACGAATACGAATATCCGGCGAATCATGGATCATGATTAACACTCCTAGACACCGATTTTCTTTTTTGATAAGAATGTAAATATTTCATTGGAAATTTTTTTATTGGGAGTTACATATGGTAAATCCTATAGTTTAATTTCATCACACAAAAAGAATGTAAAACATGGAAGTATATAGCAATTAGTCCATCAGTATGGACAAAAGCATGAGACTTTCAGAATTGATGAAGTGAAACATTTTGAAGATTTCAAAAAGATGACATCTTGAGAGAGAAGAAGTTGATAAAAAGCAAAAGAATGAACCGAAGAAACCATAACGAAAGGAAGCCAATTCACCAATAGCCCAAAAACGTGAGCCATCAACGGCGTAGAAGTAAAAGCAACCAGACATCGATTTTTAACATGCAAGAATGGATTTAAATCTTAAAAACTACAGTATGAATAACACTAATTTCCTTTCCAAGCGTTAATTACAAACTATTGTTTTAACATGTAAAGTTAAATTACGGATATTACCAAACCTTGAATATTATAAATCACTAGCCAAACACGTAGGTGTAATTGTCTTTATTATGTGTAACAGTGAATTAGTTGTCGTACTTCGTAATTTAATCCTTTCAGATCACGATTGATAACCAGAGTAGAGTATTGTCTACCTCGGATCACGGATTATTCTCCTTCTCAGTTTGAGTGACTTAGTTTCACCCTGTTATTTACTTTAATGGGTCACAAATTGTATATTAATATGCTTTTTACTATATTTATCGATAAAAATGGTTGACCACAAAAAAACTTGCATTTGAATCTGAAGTAATCTTAGATGGCTTAAATGTAATAGTTTGTGTCTCCCTCGTCTTTGTATAAAATACAAAAGTCAAAGATAGAATATATATAGATCGACTTGCACAAAGAAAAAAAATATACATATATATACAGAGAAAAACAAAACAAAAAAGCAAAGAATTCTGAACCATAATGATTGGTAAAAATTAAAAAAGAAAAAAAACACAGATCTATGGGATTATCAATACGAGAAAAAAGACAACCGGTAAAGAGAAAAAAAAAACTAAGTAATTAAAGAGTGGAAATTAAGATGAGTTTTTGATATGTCTTTTTCGTTTTGTCAGATAGCTTCCTTTCTTTTTTATTCATTATGTCAGTACGTTCCAATTCCATTACATAACTATTACTTTCACTCGTCGGAAAAAAAAAACTATTACTTTCACTCTCTTTTGATTTTTTTTTAATACTTTGTCTGTTAAAATTATGAATAAAGTGTTTTTATTCGGATTGACAATTCGAGAAAAGGTGAAGGCAACAGTTCACTGGAAAAAAAAAAGAGACGATTTGACTAGTTTTGGATTTTTTTCTAAGAATTCCAGAAAAAAGTGTTCATCACCACTTGAGCTCAAATCTCATAACAAATATTCAATTTCAAGTCCAAAGCCACACTTATGTACACAATATTATTCTCTCTCTTTCTCTGTATATGTAAAAAAATTTAAAATAAAAAAGAACTTACAACTTACAAGGTTAGATAATTGGGGATCATAAAGACATTATAATATGTTATGTTTGCATTTTTTCTTAGACCTATAAAGTTTCCTATATGCATTTTAGGTATATTATTATCTTTTGGATGTTCACTGTTTTTACATTACATAGTATATTAATTAAAAGACGAAAATTGTGCCATCGAAAGAAAATGACTACCTTCGTTTTGTCTTTGTTGGTTCGTTCTTAATCACTTTTAGATTCTTTCTTTAATCATCTCCGGTAATTACTGTACGATTGATTCGGATGTGAAAATGGTGATCCAGAGGAGCCTCTAGATCCTTGAGAGGAATTAGGTGAGTCAAGCAAATCTTCTAAGGCTTGATTCTCTGGAAGAGTATTTGGTGATTCTGCGATAAACAAATTAAATAACAAACTTGAATTCTCTTTTAAAAGTGAAGCTAAAACCAAACTGATGAGACAAAATTGAAGTTTAGCAAAGTCTTATGTCTTTTTTTACCGAACAGTGTCTTGAGAGATGGTTTCTTAGCGGTCTTGCTCTTACGCTTCAGTTCCGCTGCTTAAAACGAGTTCAATGTACAAAGATAATGAGTGTTGTTATAATCGCAAATAACTAACAACGCTGATACATATTCATGCGAAGAAAAGAAAGAGAAGTTACTGACCCATTCCTTGGATATGATGTTCATCAACGATCTCAAGATTTTTGAATGTATAACCAAAAAAATTTACATCTTTGGATGTGATCATCTGCAAACAGGTTTACAAATAACTAGTAAGAATGGTAGATAACTCAGAGTGAATGTATATGCGACAAAAAGAAGAGAGATTTATAAACCTTTCTCCAAGGGCCAGAGTTTGAGGAAGTTTGGCAAGTAGATGGCACCTGGAAATTTAAATGTTAATCGACATTTGCAAAGAAAAAAAAGCAAAAAACATTTAAAATTGAAAGAAGTAGATGGTATTGAAAAAAACCTCGTCAAACTTTTCAAAGTTTTGTGTATCAAGTTCATGCTTCACTTGTGGTATATATGGAGCATTTGACTCATATAGCCGTTCCCATTCAATTCCTCTAAACCAAGGGTGTGACTTTTAATGGGAAACAAGTCAGAAATTTAACGTGAGGAACCATTTTAAGGCTTAAGGTTTTTGTTTTGAAAGCAAAGAGAATGATGTTTTGAGTACTTTGATTTCATGAACTCCTTTGGTTCCAAGCCTCAGTTCCACATTGCAGAGTAGTCTTCGGATGAGATCTTTTACCTCGGTGGAGAGCTTAGCTTCAGCAGGGAATTTCAAGCAGGTTTTCCAGTTTACAATCTGCAAAGAGGAACTGAGCAATTGTTTCATAAATATTATACTAGTCAGACGTAATAGGGATAGGTCTTGAATAATGTCATACCCGTACAACAGGTTACTAATACATAGCTCAAAGCATATACACTAGTAGTCTAATTAAATCATAGGCTAATTTTGGGTTATTAATCCGTACTGATGAAAATTCTTATATAGAACTGGGTAATAATAATGTACTACAAGGATATTTAAGCCAATATATGCATACCTTTCTACATGTGGCCAAAGGCTCTTCGGAGTAGAATGGCGGAAACCCCACGAGCATCTCAAACATAATTGCTCCAAGGGACCACCTATTTCAGAACATGTTAGAATAACAATTGAATACATTATTTGTACAATGTCAAACACAAAAGTCTGATTCACTAACCAGTCGCACTCCATTCCATAACCTTTCTTCAGCAGCACCTCAGGGGCGATGTAATCGGGAGTGCCTACTGTAGAGAAAGCCTAAACGATACAAGGAAGAGCCATCATTATAACCAAGGACTACTATCAGAGAGTCATATAAATAAATAGAATAGGAAACCTCCAAGGACACTAAGGCACCATAGACATTTTACATTTTCAATCAAAGGGGTAATAAAATTTCTCTCTCTCAAGTAATACGAAATCACAGCCTTTGATTTCATTCTAGTTGGAAAAGAATGTTTCTTTATGGAATAGAAGAACTTCAGGTGGAACAGAACAGAATCCACGGCAAGATAAAGATAAGTGAATCGAGTCCATACCAGGGTCCTTCTGTTTTGTTGCCAATGTAAAAGCTGTTCCTGCTGAGTTCGCCTAGGTGCAGAAGGAGGCTTGGAGAGTCTATCATATTCTGTTGCAGGCTTTGTATTCCTGTCAACAAGCTCCGCTTTAAAGTCTGGAAAATTTTTGGTTTCCAGAGACTTGCTCAATCCAAAATCTGAAAGCTTGATATGGCCGTTGCGAGTGATCAATAAATTATCAGGCTTTATGTCCCTACAAATTCAGGGGGGAAAAATTGAAAGCTAACCCACAAGCACTGTAGGAAAAGATAAAGGCAAAAGGAAGCAAAAGTACAAGATTATCTACAAAGATTCAACATTGTAAGAATTTGGGTCTAGTGAATGTCAGGTCACAGTGAAAATATAGAGTAATGGACAAAAGAACAATGTGAAAAGCTTCAAATGCCAGTTGTTAGAACCTGTGGACGTAATTATGCTTATGGATTGACTCAATAGCCAGGATTGTCTGCGCAACATAAAATCGAGTCTCATCTTCCCGTAAGGTATCCTTTCGCATCAGCAGTGTCATCATATCACCTCCAGGGAGGTATTCCATAATAAGATACAAATGTTCATCATCTTGGAAGGAGTAGCAAAGCTTGACGATGAAAGGACTATCCACTTCCGCAAGCACGTTTCTTTCAGCTTTAACATGTTCCACCTGGTATTTACGGCATATAAAGGGAGTTAGCGTATTATTTTAAGACAACTGAACTCATGGATTTGTAAAGAATGCTATCAGTAGGTGCATTACCTGCCCTCTGCGAAGCATCTCAGATTTCTTTAGTTTTTTCATTGCATACACATTGCCAGTAGATTTTTCTCTACAAGTTCTCACCTGATAAGAAATGCCATCTTATATTTATACTCCATATAAATTACAAACGGAAACTTTGGTTCATAGAGACAGAAGAAAAGCTAGTTACTAGAAGCCGGTAAGGGAGACAGAGAAAAAAAATAACAGAAAGGAAATTTTAAATGCATGACTATGTTAAAAGATCAATGAAAGCACCAAGACATTAGCTAAGCTAACAAAAAAAAAGTGAGAGATAAGAGAGGCACCACAAAAGAGCGTGAGATATACCTCCCCGAAAGCACCCCGTCCAATGATGCTCAGCAGTTCAAAGTCATCAACCCCCATTTTCTGTCTTTGTAAACGCCTATACTCCAGTTCCTTTTTCTCAAAATTCTTTACTATGTTCATCTTGTCTTCAACAGGAACATCAGCATCAGCTAGGCTTTGTTCCAAGATGCTCCGACTGTACTCAAGAGCGAGCTCATATTAGAAGGTTCAATCTAAACCAATGACGGATTAATTCCTGAATCAGAACGTGTAGATTCATTTCTAACAAACCAAAGCACATGAGTACATATTGGTGTCACAGGAAAAAATCAACGCACCGCTCTTTTCTTTCCTGCAGACTCTTCTTCTGAGCTTTATAATGATTCTCGATATATTGCTTTGCTGCTGCAACTTTCTGTTTTGTAGCATTTGATGGTGCATCATTCATAGGAGGTCTGCCAATATTCTTTACATTTCCTTCTTGTCCTCTTTTAGTAGGGCTGAATTTTTCGGGTTTCTGCTGCCGTATCTGAAACCAGCTCCTTGCAGGTTCCGTTGCCATTTCAAGCCAATATATAAACTCAATGTAGATCACAGTACTATGCACTTCATGACAACTGCAGAAAAACAAATTGGATTATTACGCTTTTCGATGCCTAAAGAACTCGAAATCCAATCTTAGATGCTTCATAAGTCGATCAAATCAAGGTTAGCTACACAGATAGAATGATATGCAGTTCCAATTGATAACAAATTCTTGATCAACAACGAAGGTCAACACCGAAACTGGCAAATTCCGGAAACAACACAAACTTTCACTTCAAGTTTATTTAATCCCTGTAAACTAGCCAACATACTTCACACGAATTGACTCTAATCACCAAGTTCTCGATTGTAGATTACTCATGCACATAGATAAACACCAAATTTCGATTGAAAACTTGTTACTAATCATCATGAAAAGCAAAAAGACAACAAAGTTTAACAAATTCAAATTCCAAACAAAATACGAACATCTAAAACTCCAGGCGAGATTGGAGCAGAAAACGAAAAGTCAAACTATCCCAAAGAGAAAGTACAAGTCGAGGAGACGATCACATATTCTCCGCGAAAGAGCAAGGAAACTTACATTAACAACAATCAGAGATTCCTATTTTAGCTCGTTCGAATTCGAACTCTTGCTAACACGCATTCACTTAAAAATGGAAAGAAAAGAACAAAATTTATTTATATTTAATAAGAAGATCTCAAAAAGGAGAACAAAACGGATTACGAATTTTATCAAAAAAAAAAAAAACGGATTACGAACTAATAACGTTTTGGTAAAGGGTATTTTGGTCAATAGTTATTAAATCTGGAAACAGTAAACGCCGTTAAAGTTACTGTCACGGTGACTCAATGGCTGATAAATACCGATACCGGTAAACTAATATTTTTACTATTTCCCGATAGTAACCGGTTCTTTGATGGGGAAGCTAAATGACACGTGTCAGTGGCTTGTTGGGTTTGTTTATCGACAAAAACGTGACAGCACGATTAAACGGTTTTCAACGAGATGTTAACGTCAGGATTGGAACAACTCCCGCCCGGATTGGATAAAAACGCGTTTTATTGGTAAGACAAGGTCGTCACCGTTCTAATTTACGACACGTGTAGACTGGGTCACCGAAAAGCCCATTAAGTAATAGAACGGAATCCATTGGGCCGAAATTAGATCACTGTGGGTGTCGATTCAACAATCGAAAGTATGGGAGTCTTTATGCACAGTGTTTAATTACAGGGGTCATATTTGGAAGATTTTGTGAACTTCAGTTTTGTTCTCTATTTTGGAGTGAGACGCGGATCTGTGAGATCTAGAGGAAGAAGAAGAAGGAAAATAAGAAGCAAGACAATGGCATCCATGGCTGGACCAGATCACCTCTTTAACATGAGAAACAATTTTTATTTGGGTGCTTATCAAGCTGCGATCAACAACAGCGAGATCCCTAATCTTTCACAGGAGGATATGATCGAGCGAGACTGTCTCGTTCATCGCGCTTATATCGCTCTTGGTAGCTATCAGGTTTGCCTCTGTCTTGAGTTTTCGATTGGATTTCAATGTGTTTTGATCATTTGTGATTTTAATTTTTCGTTTTTCAAAATTTTGTCTTCTCAGCTTGTCATCAGTGAGATTGACGAAGCAGCGGCTACTCCTCTGCAAGCAGTGAAACTCCTTGCTTTGTATTTGTCGAGTCCTGAAAATAAGGTAATTCAGGAGATCTTGAGATGTTTTTATTCATGTTCTGTAACGTTTATTTTCGAAATTTCGGATAACTTTGCCAAAATTCTAGAATAGTTTTCAATTGTATGGTTTTTGGAATCCGAACTTGAATTTTCATGTGTAGCTTATGTTTGTGATTTGCATTGTTTGAATACATATTTATTTATGTGATTTTGGTTAGGAATCAACCATTTCTAGCTTGAGGGAATGGTTGGCAGATCCAACCGTAGGAAACAATGCGATTATTCGGTTGATTGCTGGTACTATATTTATGCATGAGGAAGACTATAGTGAGGCTCTGAAGCACACCCACTCTGGAGGAACCATGGATCTGTGAGCTTTTTCGATACTTTCTGTTGGAGTGCTCTAAATCTTATCTGAGTAACTGTTCTAATGACCGTGATAATTGATTATTGATCCTGCAATTATAGGCATGCTTTGAACGTCCAGATATTCATAAAGATGCACAGATCAGATTACGCAGAGAAACAGCTGAGAGTAATGCAACAGATTGATGAAGACCACACACTTACTCAACTCGCGAGTGCATGGTTGAACCTGGCAGTTGTACGATATGAATATTCATTTCTTTTTGCAGCTAGTTTAGAGAAGATTGTTAATGTGTTTCTTAATATTAGAAATGTTTTGTATGAACCCAGGGGGGCTCCAAGATACAGGAGGCTTATCTAATCTTCCAGGATTTCTCTGAGAAGTACCCAATGACAAGCCTGATCTTGAACGGCAAGGCAGTTTGCTGCATGCACATGAGTAATTTTGAAGAAGCTGAGACTCTGCTGCTTGAAGCACTCAACAAGGTGAATTATGTACCTACTCTTTTTTACCTTAAATCGGTATCACCGCAATCCATTCCCATTGTCCTCTCGCTATATCAACTATGAATACACTTAAAGTCTCCTTACTCCAAATTTATAAGTTTATAACTTCGGGGTTTATTGCAAAATGAATCAAGTTTTAAAACATCGATGTTTGTGCTTCTTACAGGATGCTAAAGACCCAGAAACTCTTGCAAACTTGGTTGTTTGCAGTCTTCATGTCGGAAAATCATCTTCTCGCTACCTAAGGTGAAATATTCATGACAGTAAGCAATTTTTGCATATTGATGCATGAGTAAGTTTGACTTATTCCTCCATTTTCAATTTCTTTTTGCAGCCAGCTGAAACTTTCACATCCAGAACACGTACTTGTGAAGCGAGCAGCATTAGCTGAAGATAACTTCGAGAGAGCTCTTCAATCTGCCGCCTAAAATACCTTGCGGTCTATGGAATCGATTTGCTTTATAATCGACCAGATGAACATCGTATTCTTACCAAGTGTCTTGAGATTATCAGTATATGAACAGTTTTTTCTTTCGTTTTTGCATCGAATATGTTGCATTTTACTTTGATTTCTCACTGAAGCTTTTGTTATCATCAAGTTTAGAATCCAACAGAGCTTAAGATCTTGTTCCTTGCAATCTTGTCTACCAATCTATGAGAACCATAACTGATGAGACAAAACCAGACTTCATTCACAAAGTGTACAAAACAAAGCTTCAATCCAAATTTTGAGAACAAAACAAAGGGCTAAGAAAGCTATATATTATTAAGACTAATTAATAAATAGTGTAAGAGAGGTACATAAAATAATGAATGGCTGCTTACTACAAGAACCTAAGGCCATTACAAAATGAATATCAATCAAAAATCTCTTTTTATATCATGGATAATAATATATCTTAAATTATATTTATATATAGAACATCATATCCTACGAATCTTCTCAGCATCACAGATATAATCGGGAATCAAAACCTTCATCCATCATCAAAGGAATGAACAATGTCAGTAAACCGAGACCGATGAGGTTGAGCCATAGCCATTACGGTGCAGTTTCTGCCATCTCCAAGCAGTCGCAAGACTCTCTTTGAGATTAGTGTGCTTAGCTGTCCAATTAAGTTCCTTCTTGATCTTGCTTGGGTCACTGTAAACCTCAGCGTAATCACCTACACGTCTAGGCAAGTAGTCGATTTTGATCTCAACACCAGTGGCTTTCTTACACGCCTCAACGAACTCTTTCACCGAGCTACCTACTCTCCACAAACAATTGAAAAGACAAGTTCTCTTAATCTCTTTGCTAAATAAAAGCAAGAGTTTTTCTTTAGCAGTGACTTCAAGCCAAAGTTGATACCTTTCCCAGTGCCAACATTGTAGATTCCGACTTTGCGGGGTTTAGCTTTTTGGAGAGCTTTAACATGAGCATCAACCAAATCAGTGACATCAATGTAGTCCCGAACGCAAGTTCCATCAGAGGTTTTGTAGTCTGTTCCTTTGATCTGCAGATAAAACAAAGGGAAAAAACAAACTTAAATGGAGATCGATGATTAAAGAACAATAAAAGCTTATAGCCACGTAAGTGTAGCAAGTAGATTAATTTAACTCTTGGTTTTTATAAAGCAAATCAACAATAAGTTGTCTCAATTATGTATTTTTCTCACAGCTGTAAACTTATCAGCTTTTTTTGCAGACATTTTTGAACGTGATCTACAGCATGTGCCAGCTCCTAGTTATTCCAACTTTTACGAAAAAGAATTAAGAATCTGAAACTGATGAAAGAATGAGATACTGCCAATCTATGATGCTGTAGAGAGAATAAAAGTCGACACTGACAAGAACTGACATAAAGCTCAGAGAAAAATTCGATTGATATTCAGACAAAAGTTCATGAACTGAAGAATGTAAGTACCTGTAGGCCAGGCATGATGCCACGTGCAGCATCAAAGCAAGCACCGGAGATTCGTCCATGTTCTCTCAGCTCAGGCCTTGGGGCTTCACCCAATCTTCCCTCTGGATCAGACCCAATCACATTGAAATATCTGGAAATTGGTTGCAATATAACCTCATCAATTCAGGGGAAGTGAAAATGCATAAAACCACTAGATAGAACATAGAAGAGTAGTAATGAAACCAACCTTAAGATCATAACTGCCATGTCTGAGTTTTTCGAGAAATCCAAAATGATATCCTCTGCCATCTTCTTGGCCTTACCATATGGATTGATTGGCACCTGAAATGACCATGTCTATGTGTTAGAGCGCATAGAAAAGAGCCATGGGATATCAAAAACAGTTTGACAATCGAAACTTGTTTCACCTGCGGAGTTGTTTCTGTAATCGGCATAGTGTCAGGCTCCCCATACGTTGCACAAGTGCTTGAATATATCAAAGTCTTCACTTTATGAGCAGCCATTGTCTCTAATACTACCAAAGTGTTTGATGTAATATTGTGATAGTACCTGTAATTGATACACAAAGTTACTTGTTAAACATCTACACAACCAGAAAAAACCATGTATTTCTGAAGAGAAAATAGCTTAGTATACTCACTTAATAGGAAATTGTGTGCTTTCCCCAACATATGCAACAGCGGCAAAATGCATCACAGCGTCAAAGGCATTCTCTGAGAATATTTTGTTGACAGCTTTTGCATCTCCAAGATCAGCATAAATAAATTGAAGCCTTCCAGGTTCCGGAAACAATTCTTGCAGTATCTTGACTGCACCAAGATTCCCGCGTGATAGATTATCCTGTTAAGCCAGAAGAGGTTTACTTATCGATCGATGTATACAATAAAAGAAGACTTTTATGCTGAACAAAGCAACATAAATCCATGTAAACCAAAGAAATTACCACAATGGTCACTCGGTATGAATCCTTTAGAAGCCTGAGAGCTGCATGTGAACCGATATACCCAGCACCACCAGTGACTAGAACATGTGTTACCCCTGGCTCATGTAGAGAAAACTGAAAAAGTAAACACAGAATGAAACCATTAAAAAACTTGAGCAATGCTTCACCCGGAACATGCTTCTTTCTCATAACGGTAAGTATTAAACCGAAATCTGAAAACTCGAGCACAGGACAGTGAGGAGTAATACCACACTCGGAGTATTGAACGTTGGAGATTGCTTGAGCATGAAAATGCACAAGGCTGTAAGAGAGGCAGTCAAAAGAATCTTTCCCGTGTAATTGTTTTTCTTCTTCGGGTCTGCATAATCCAGTCCTACATTTTCAACATCACCAAGATCTGTTAACATTAGTATCCACATCTAAAACCCCATAAAAGCTTTACACTTTGAAGCTCCAAACCCTCAAAAACTTAAATTCTGTCAGCAACCAACCTAAAGTATCAAGCTAAATTCTCAAAACTCGCAAATTTTCGAATTTTAAGAGGTAATTCAAAAGTTTTAAAAACTTCCTAGATAGCCATTTTTCACTAAAATCAATGGAAAGAAACAAGAGATTTCTCACCTCCAAGAGACATGGATCTGTTTTGTCTCCCTTGGCTTCGTGCTCGACCAAAATTTAACATTTTGATTCAATTCAGCAACACAAGGTGTAAGTCGATCAGCAACGCCCTAAGATAGCTGCAAAAGACCAAATTTGATTTTATTTTCTAACAAAGCCCCAAAAACTGTGAAAATGTCAGAATTTTATTGTCTGTAAAAACAACTTTAGCTACAGAACTTTAGAAAGAAAAAGCACAAGAGATAAAAAAGAATAGTTAAAATAGCATTGATGAGACCTGGGAAAAGAAAAACCAAATGATGAAAATAATTCCGAGAAACAGAAGGAAAATTTCCGAAGTTTACCGAGTTACATAGCAACGTAAAGATCCAGCGGAAGAAAAATCTCAAATTTCAAAGTTCTACAGGATTCCATTTTTGAATTAAACACTTCGATTTAAATAAAATAAACCCCAGATTAGGAAAGCCTTGTCGGAGCAATGTCGGTCCCATGAAAAATGACAATGCAGAAAAATCAGAAGAAAAAAAACTTAAAAATATATAAAAAGGAAATAAGACTAACTCAAATAGATTAAAGTGAAAAGATCCTTGATTTCATCAAACTAGAAAACCTTAGGAATGAGAGAGATGAAGATGATTTGAAGAAAACGCATAGCTATTGCATAAACCAACAATTATAATAAAGTTAAAAAACGCCAAAACCTAATAAGGGCAGAGAAACGGACCTGGAGAAAAAAAACAAAAAACGAGCATTAATGGCTGCTCACGTGTACTCCAACAGCAGCAACAAGGCTTGTGTGGTTCTGTGTGCAGAAATGAAACTAGACGAACCAACCAGAATTCGAGGAGAAACCACCCAGAGATGATCAAAAGCGTGAGTAAGAAAAGAAAAGTCGAGAGAAAAGGTTGGAATTTTGATTTGGGTTTATGAGAAAGATTCAATTTTTTTCACTTTAAAATGAAATTCAGAGAGAGAAAGCGACGAAACGTACGATGAGGAAAGAGAGTAGTGCGCTCTTTTCCGGTGGCGGTGATAAGAGAGAGAAAGGGCGGAATTTTCTCGGTTAGAAGATGCAGAAAAATAAATAAATGAGGAATTTTCGTAACAATATACGATAAAAATATATTTGACTTTTTGTCAGCTTTTTTTCTTTTAGATTCTTTTGCTAAGAACATGACATGTAGCAAGAATGATGGCGCAAGACAGATGTTTCTATTTTAATAGTAACAAATTTCGACCAAAATATACCAAAATTGACAATTAAGACTTGATTAATTGCGTTTTTTATTAAAAAATATTATGTGTAATGAACTAATGATACTATATAAGGGTCTCTCTTTGTTGGTTTGAAGAAGCCATTATGCTGTTTATGTGACTTTTCTTTTGTACATCAATTTTCAATATACAAAAAAAAAGAGAAATTTAACGTTTTAACATATAGATTGTAACTTTACTCACTATTCCAATAACAATATGATCACTTAATATTGTAAAAATATATCTTCTTATCACATGAGAAAAGTAAGAATATTTTATCATAGTATTCAGAAACTAAGTACAATTAGCATTGCATATTGGAATTGATATGATATATCATTTGGTGAGATTTATTTTTCTTGTTAGAGGATACTGATAAATCCTAAGAGATCTTAAAACCTTATACTACATTTTCCACCATACTTGAGTAAACCACATTGTTACATAGTAATCTAAGTTCACTCTCGTGAAAAAGAAGAGACATCAAAGAAGGATGACGGCTTAGAATAAGATGAAATTTGGTAGATAGCTTCTTAACTTTACGATTTATATGTATCTTTAAACAACATCTCATTCAGAATTGTGGTTCAAAAGTTATGTTTGTTTTGCCAAACTATATATCTAGAAATCAAATTTGCGATTATTCATGTTTCCGAGGAATTTTCCGGCATACCATAAGTAAAAAGACAATTTAATTACATATAGCTAGAAAACTCTAAATGTCTAGATTTCATCTAAATTTGGAGTCGTAGCTTATTCAGTAATCTACTTGCAATTTGACACTTCCGTTTTTTTCTTGGTTTAAGATGAAAATGTGAATCGTGAACATGCAATTTCATATTTCTGTTGAGATATGTTCGATTATATGATTTTTTTTTTTTGATAAAACGATTATATGATATACGTTCAGAAAACATAATGGCCCTTGAGATATTAAAAAAATCAGATAAGCAGTGCGTCGTAAATCAAACAAAATTCACCATTTTCATGTACACATTATAGTTTAGCTTTTATCATTTATATAAACGATCGGTTGGATCGAGTACAAATTTACAATTCCTTAGTAAAAGTATCCATATTTTTCAGCCAATTTAAACTATGGTTTATAAAGAATAGAGGTAATGATCA
Organism: Lepidium didymum; assembly: GCA_963920545.1. NCBI lineage: Eukaryota > Viridiplantae > Streptophyta > Magnoliopsida > Brassicales > Brassicaceae > Lepidium > Lepidium didymum. The sequence goes on along the minus strand of OY986993.1, from coordinate 19,877,706 downwards.
TACATGGTACATTCCTCCCCTTAGTATAATTTTAATTTATTTATCTACAAATTATAAAAATAAAATTAGTTCCTTAAGTCGCGGCATGTAATTTTGATAAAATCTAGTAATTTCTTAATGTCTCCTTCCCCGAAACGAAATACCTTGTTTGGCTTTTGGGTGGCTGAAGATACGTTGCACTTTATCCTCTTTAGTCTATTTCACATTCCAACAAAACACAAATCAATTTTGATTTTGTTTTGTTGATTTACATTACTTAAACAGGAAAAAGGAATCCACTTTCTAGTTTTTAAGAAATCACAATAACTTAAACCATTTGTGTTCTGTTCTTCACAAACTCTTTACAAGAACTCAATAGATTCCCCAAAACTGAATCCGAATACTCATTTCTTCTAGCACCTACGCGTCTGTTCACATCCTCCATTAACCTCAAAACTGTATCTTTCTCGAACCGGGACAAGATCTTGGACCACGTTGATGTTGAAAATGCTTGTAACTCGGTCTCCTCGATGTGGTCATTAAGATCAGCAAAAGATGATATCGCTGAAATATGATCGCCTTTCTCGAGTTTCCTGATGAATCTTTCCTTTATTAGAGGAGATGGCGGAATTCTTTTACTTCGTCTCAAGTGTTCCCATGTTGCTTCCATCAGCTCTTCCTGATCATAAACACACACATAGAGGAGAGATTGTTCAGACAAGATGATAAAATAGAATTTCTCATCAAAGGTTTCAATTTGTCTCGCTTTTGTTTGTTTACCTTTCCTGCTCTGCTAGCTTCAAGTACCATTTTGAGATGGCGTTTCGCATTGAAATGGTATCCATGACGCAACATTTCACCATACGCATAACCGAAATCATCCCATTTTTGTTGTTCTGCGCAAGCGTCTAGCATTGTGTTGAATGTGTACATGTCTGGCAACACTCTTGATTCAAATTCCGAACCGCTTGTTACATAGTTTCCGTCTTCTGACACCTTCTGGAAGAGTTCTCTGGCTTCTTCAAACAACCCGCCTTTTAGATAACCTTTTAGCATTATATTACACGTGACTAAATTTGGGTTGCAGACATCCTTCATTTGATCGAAGATGTAAGCTGCGTTCCTGATGTTTCCAGAGTCGAGGCATGTTTGGATCAGGCCAGTGTAAGTCACCACGAGAGGTTTATTTGCAACTCTACATATCTTCTTAAGCTGACAACGGATGGTATGATTAAGATCAGTCTTTTAGATCAGATTCTCGTTAAACTTAAGGACTACTGGAGAAATTTTACCATATTGAGCCCTTCATCACACCTTCCTGCGCTACAAAGACAGCGAGCAAGGTCGTAGTAAAGAGCTGCTGATCCAACAATACCATGACTTTCCATATCCTCAACCGTCTGTATGGCCTCATCGGGTTTACCTTCTTTCCACAGAGTATTAACGAGAACTGATCACAGGTGGATGATTAAACTTCAGTGGAGAAAATTAAACATCAACAGTTAAAGGAAAATGAAAAAGAGTTCATAAGAAACCTCTATATGCTAGAGCATTAGGGATTGAAGATTTCTGCATTTTCCTGAAGAATTCATGAACTAAATTGTATTTCTCACATGCAAACATCACCTGCTTAGACAAATACAAATCCCACTCAATCACGTTGATATGCAAAACATTGATTGTTATCAGAAGAAAGATATTTCACCTCCATAACGAGGCCATAGGTGACAGGAGAAGGTTTTTGCCCTCGTTGCTTCAACTGTTGCAATACCCAGAATGCTCCTTCCCACTGCTTCCGTTGAACACATGCGTTGAGAACCTGTGGTGAATAGATGCCCAGTATGCAATAAAACGTCACTGTATGTTTCCTGTAAAAAGTGAAGGCTATACTATCATCATAAGAATGAGACATCTATAAATTACTGACCGCATTGTAAACAACAGCGTCTGGTTCAAGCCGGGGGTCCCATTTCTCAAGTGTCGTTGGCTTGAACTTCTTTTTAGGTGGAGATCGCATTGTGTCAATCACATGGAAGAGTTCCTTGATATGCCCAGCTTGTCCAAGGGTGACTGCAATTGAACGGTATGCTACCATATCCGGATATGATGAAATTTGTAACTGATGAAGAAAACAAAACGAATAACTTAAAATATATCAAATGCAACCTGGACACATACAGCCATGGGGTAAGGATTTTACCAGCATTGCATGGAATACATTGAGAGCTTCCACAGGCCTCTTTGACTTACCAAGAACGTTTAGTGCGGTTGTATAGATGATTCTGGATCCAAAATGGTAAATTTTATTGTCAGCACTACGTTTTCAAAAGAGAATTCTAGACTTCTACAATTGAAGTCAAACGGGTTACAAATGCAATATATCCACAGCTCGCTTTTGGAATACTCAGTAGAAAAATTCACCTTAGCTTGTTCGCTTTGTAACGCTCTTGCCGTTGAAGCCACTCGATGACCTGAAGAACTCGTCTCCAGTTTCCTAGTTTCCCTAGAAAGTGGATCAGTCTCATTACAGTGTAATCCGTGTATCTGATTTTTGCACTCCGGATCGCCTTGGAAAACAGCCACTCAGGCATATTGATGTTTGCACCATTCAACCTAGCAAAATAAACTTCCTTAACATAAAATTCAGCAGAATTCGATAATAATTTCATGACAAATCTCACCCCCTAATTTCATCTGCACTAACACATAACTAAATCATTTTTTCATTATCACCTCATAAGTTCTTCTATGTAATCTAGGAACTTGAATCAAATCTAGATAATAGCATAAACACATACACTTTAGCTAACTTCTCGATTCTGTCTTCCATTTCCATTCGTGAAGTTGCTGGCTTGTCTACTATGTCACTGGACTCATCGGAAAACCTAAAGGCAGGACTTTCCATGTCAAACAAGCTATCGCCATCATCTTTTTTAGCACCCATTGTCCTAGTTCTACTCAACTTGCTACTTCTGATAGCATGCCTCTCGTTGGCTAGTCTCTCGATTCGCTTTTCTTCAGCAAGGAGATCCAATCCATCTCCTTTAGAACCTCCCTCAATTCCTTTTGACGTGTCAGAGAAACGCTGATACCTAACCATCTCCTGCTTCGGATTCCGTCTCCTAAAACTCTCATCTTCTAGCACAGTCACTGAGGAATCACCACTCTCAGTCCATCTTACATCTTTGGCTGTTCTCTGAAACGGCCTTTCTTCAACAACGAGATCCAATTCATCAACCTTGAAACCTCTCTCAACCCCTCTCGTTGTATCAGAGAAAGGGTGGTCCTTTACCATATCCTGCTTCACGTATCTTCTCCTAAAGTTGTCATCTTGTGGTGCAGTCACTGAATATTCATCACTCTTACTCCATTTCACATCTTTAGTTTCTCTTTGAATTCCACTTGCTCCATTCCTCCTGAAACCTCTTTCATTACGTTTATCGCTTACAATCTCCTGCCTAGAGTATCTTCTTCGAAAAGTGTCATCTTTTGGCCCATCAATCTTCACATCTTTCACCTCCCTTCTCAATTCTAATTGCTTAGAGGAGATAACACCTTCCGAATCATCACTATCACCATTTCCACTTCCACCACCATCATCCTCATCTTTCAATCTGTCGAATTTCTTTTTATTACGCGCTGTTTTAATCGATTCCATGATTTGCAGGTACTGATCAAAATTGGGTTTGAATTCCATACCTCCATCACCCGATGTCTTCAAAACCATCTCTTTCGTATTCAAATTCAAACAGAACATTACCTTTGTCTTTGATTTCTTCGAATTCAGACGAAGGACTCGTCGGTAATTATCGTACGGCTGCAGAAAAACAGTTTTCCAGTGAAAACTCCGAGTGTCATCTAGATACGATGCGTTTACGAAGGCATTCGTCGAAATCATCACTGCCATTTTGCTCTGAACTCTTTTTAGTTCGAAATTACCAGAGAGAATTTAGAGGTTTGAACCCTATCGGCTACGAATAAAAACTACTTGACGTTTCTTTACAATGTAGTTTTATGTATTAAAAAACGGGAAGTTGTCTTTTGCTGTGTGACGGATCATACGTAGCCCAACTAATATTGGGCCGAAGCTCCGTGATTTAAGCCCATAAGCTCACTTCTCACAGTAACCTTATCGCAGCTTCTGAGTTCTGCAATTCAGGGTTTTTCTATTTGTCGGAGCTCTGAAAACCGGCAAAAAATGTCGATTTCAGAGTGCTCGAAAATACTTAAGTTCATATACAGGAAGAAAGTTTTTGTAGCTTATCGTTTGAAATAAATGGTGAAAATCTCATTTTTACTTAATCAGCAGCAGATTCAGATTTAAGAAGCAACTAAAAGGTTAGAGTGGATCTCCTCTCTCTGTGATTTACCCTTTGAATCTTGTGTTCTGTTCTCACTCCAAATTAGGTTGTTTCATTCTTCATCTGGTACCTCATATTGAAATAGTTAGTGAGGCTATGCGCGAAGAATTTAAAAATTTATGACTTTGCGTGTAAAAGGACTAAAGTGCAAGTCTTTGTTCCTTGTACATTGTTCTTAACTGTAGGTATATGGAAAAATACGAACTTACTTACTTTAGTCACTGTTCTTTCGATTCTATGTTTCACTTTCATCTATCTCTTGCTGAGACAAGTAAGTTTGTAAATTTCAATGGTGAATCCAGCATGCATATGTACATTGTCCGATTCAATGAGGAAACAAGAAAAACATTTTGAGTTAACTGGTTTAGTTGAATTACCGGATTATCAGGTAAGGTCTAAACCATAAAAGTTGAAACTTTGTAGTGTTGGTATGAGTTGAAACCAACTCAGAAGATTATGGAATTCATGATGTTCTTGCTAAAAAGGGCCTTCAACGGTTAAAATACAATGATGTAAAGCGATTCTATTGAGTCATGACTCGTGTTAATTAAAAGGTTAAAGCAGATTAAAAAGTATCAGGGACATACTTCTTTAGATGTGCTTATAATCATTGCTTAATAGCCTTTTTTCATCTCATGTGTTTCTAGAACAAAGCACATAGTATTCTTCGAGTCTATGAATTTCATGACAAAAGTGTTTAATCTTTGGTTTCTTTGTTCATATACAGCCAGAGATACACAATTTGGCCTTGCCTAGTCTGGACAAATCCGTTACGGTATGATCTGTTTTTGGTGAAGTGTAGCTGAAAATGGTCAAAGAAGAGTCACGGATGTCATTAAGGAGAGAACAAATAAAAGCGACTTCTCAAAGAATCTTACCGTTGGAAAATAGACAAAACGTTACCTAAAAGACAAATAAAGAGTTTTAAAGTTGTGTGAAACACTTGAAAATAGTTTTTGCATATGTCCAATTGAACACTCTTTAGCAGAACATCAAAATGCAACATTTTTTGATTAATGTAAAAACCCAACAAAAAGTGGGGTTTTGGAGTTTGGTTTTCTTATACTTATGTGTGCTAAATAAATGACCTTCTAATATAGTTTACATATATAATTATACATGAGAAGATAAAAATAGAATGGGCCAAAAATGAAATAAAAGACAACAGAGATGACCATTTCTTATTGCAGACTAAGCCTATACACTACACAGGTGCATTAAAAGGCATAAACACTTGGAAACAATAGGAAACTACAAGTGAGAAGAAGATAAAGGTCTTCCACCGATCTTTGCATTAATAAAACATTTCAGAAACCGAGAACACTTTTTCTTCTTCCTTCCCACCCAAAAGTACTCTGAGACCATTGTACACTAAAACCCTTCTAAAACTACTCTCTCTTTCTCTCTCCTGTCTCATTCTCCTTAACTGCGTCTGTGATACTCTACTCTACTCCCATGGAGCTTTAATGGGTCTCTGCAATTTCCATTTTTTTTACCCTCTTCTTCTGAGAATTCTAGCTGAAGAATCATGGAGGCGTCTTCTCTTTTGCGTTTAGTGTTTCTGTTTTGTTTGGTTTCGTCCTCTGTGTTTTGTTTAGAAGACTCTGACCAAAACGCTACCGTTTCTTCTGCTGTTTACATTGTTACTCTCAAGGACCGTCCATCTGCTCATTTCGCCGGCAGAGATTCGAGTGGCTCCAGACTCAGCCTTACCGCTACTTCATCCCAAGTTTACAGAACATTGTATGTAAAAAAAGTTAACTTCTCTCGTTTTTTTCTTCCAAGTTTGAATCTTTATCCAGGGTTAGATTTCGTTTATCAAAATTTCGTGGAATCGCTGTTGATTTTGCCGGGAGTTTTTTTTTTCTTTGGTCTGACAGTTGTTGAAATTCGTCAATTTTGGGTCTCAGATTACTTGTCGGTTTGTCGTTTGGTCTTTTCCTGAAACTATTAACGGATATTCAGTCTCAAAGCCGAAACCTTGATGTTGTTAAACGGAACTAATACATTAATGTCTGAAGAATATTTGTGCTTTATGCTCTACGTATGATCTTAATCTCTTTTTTCATACATTTAGGAACCGAAGCGCTTCTATTATTAGAGTTCACGATTCGTTGTTGAGAAAAGTATTGAGAAAGGAGAATTATCTTAAGTTGTACAGTTACCACTATCTCATGAATGGGTTTTCCGCGGTTATTACCCGCGAACAGGTACTCAAATTTTCTTAGAATATGTCTAAATGTTTGGGTTTATTCATTGTTTGACTTCCGAGCTTATGAGTTCAAAACTGATTTTCCTTTAGGCTGATAAACTAGCGGCTACAGAGGAAGTGGAGAATGTGGTTCTGGATTTTCCGGTAAAGAAAGCAACCACTCACACGCCGCAGTTCTTAGGTTTGCCACGTGGAGCATGGCTCCGTGATGGAGGCTCTGAATATGCAGGGGAAGGAGTTGTTATAGGGTTTATTGATACTGGAATTGATCCCACTCATCCTAGTTTTAGTGACAAAATCCCGGGGCATTCATATTCGGTCCCTCCGCGGTTTACTGGCGTCTGTGAAGTTACCAGTGGTTTCCCGCCTGGTTCTTGCAATAGGAAGCTCATTGGAGCACGCCATTTTGCTGAGTCAGCTCTCAGTAGAGGAGTCTTGAATTCATCTCAGGATGATGCTTCGCCTTTTGATGGTGATGGGCATGGCACGTAAGTGTATAAGCCCTCGATGCTGATTAACTCATCAACCACCAAATGGTTGATTCTGATTTTGGTTGGTTTCTTTAGGCACACAGCTTCCGTTGCAGCTGGGAACCACGGTATCCCGGTAGTAGTTGCCGGTCATCACTTTGGAAATGCTAGCGGGATGGCTCCTCGTGCTCAGTAAGTCAATACCTCAGAAAAATACTCCCTTTTGTAAACAATTCACAGAAATAAAATGTTTCGTATTTTCTTGTTAGTGTTGCTATTTACAAGGCATTGTATAAGAAGTTTGGAGGTTTTGCAGCAGATATCATTGCAGCCATAGATCAGGTAATAAACCTTGCCTTTGCAACCAGAATTTTTATGAAGCCTTTTTATTTATAATATACTTGACATAATTGTGGATGCTTTTGTATTCTAGGCGGCTCAAGATGGAGTTGACATTATAAACCTATCAATCACACCAAATAGACGTCCTCCCGGTATTGCTACGTTCTTCAATCCAATTGATATGGCATTGCTTTCAGCTGTGAAGGTCGGGATCTTTGTAGTGCAAGCAGCTGGAAACACAGGACCAGCTCCTAAGAGCATGTCATCTTTCAGTCCATGGATCTTCACAGTAGGAGCTACTTCTCATGATAGAGTTTATAGTAATTCGATAATCCTCGGAAATAATGTCACTATTCCTGGAGTTGGACTCGCATGTAAGTCCATTTTTTTCTACAGCTTAGCTTCTTCTTTCTTGATTTTTTCCTCCCTGATGTCACTGGTTTCTCTTATTTATTTACTTTTTTGTTATATTAGCGGGTACAAGAACAATGCACAAACTTGTTTTAGCTACACATGCACTCGGCAATGGTACAACCGTTATGGATGCTATGTATGTTGGGGAATGCCAAAATTCGAGTAGCTTTGATCAGAAATTGGTGCAAGGAAAGATCCTTGTCTGCAGTTATACAGTCCGATTCATTCTTGGTGTCTCAACCGTCAAACAAGCCATATTAGCAGCTAAGAACCTAACAGCAGCAGGCCTTGTCTTCTATATAGATCCTTCCACCACAGGTTTTCAGATGAGTTCAACTCCGATGGATATACCGGGAATTCTAATATCCTCTCCTCAAGATTCTCAGGTATAATCAGAATCTTAAATTGCAGAGTAATCTATTACATTGATAACAAAAATGTAATATAGCTCTTTTCATGGCTACATGTAGGCTTTACTCCGGTACTACAATTCTTCTCTGTTGAGGGAAAATGGTTCGGGAAAAATTGTTGGGTCTGCGTCGGTTGCGAAGATCGTTGGTAGCATGAAGCCTACCTATGGCATTGCAGCTCCCAAGGTCATGTATTTCTCTGCTAGGGGACCTGACCCAGAAGACAATTCTTTTGTTGATGCTGATATAATGAAACCTAACTTAGTAGCTCCCGGAGACTCGATATGGGGCGCTTGGAGTCCTCTTGGCATTGGTACAAATGATTTTAAAGGTACACATATCCTCATTTCTCCTTATAAGACTTACCTATTTTGTGTTTCTGGTAGTCTTTTTGAGCTCTTAAATTGGCCGTATATAGGTGAGAGTTTCGCAATGGAATCGGGGACAAGCATGTCTGCTCCACATGTAACAGGTATTGCGGCCCTCATCAAGCAGAAGTTCCCTCATTTCACTCCTGCAGCCATTGGGTCTGCACTTTCAACAACAGCTTCTCTATCAGACAGAAAAGGCGGGCATATAATGGCACAACGCACTGTCTTAAACCCTGACATTAATCAATCCCCTGCAACACCATTTGATATGGGTAGCGGATTCGTCAATGCAACTGCAGCCCTTGACCCTGGTTTGATTTTTGACATAGGTAAATGCTTTCTTGAACCTCCAATGGTCATTGTATTTTACCTTGAGTATATGAAAAATGAGAAACCTTTACAACTTCTTAGGCACATCTACTTCAATTTACTAAAGATCATCGATTAATATTGACTCTTTCTGCATATATAGGTTACAATGAATACGTGAAGTTTCTCTGTGGCATCAACGGATCATCTCCTGTCGTTCTCAACTACACTGGTGAAAGCTGCTCAGCGTACAACTCCTCTCTTGCAGCCTCTGACCTGAACCTACCCTCAGTCACAATAGCTAAGCTCGTTGGTACTCGAACTGTCCTTCGATGGGTCACAAATATTGCAGCCACGGCTACGAACGAAACATATACAGTCGGGTGGATGGCACTGGACTCAGTCTCGGTGAAGGTCTCACCTGCCAAGTTTACAATCGGAAACAGACAGACACAGGTTTTGAGACTTGTCTTTCGAGCAATGAAGAATGTTTCGATGGCAAGTTTTGGGAGAATTGGGCTGTTTGGGGATAAAGGTCACGTTGTTAACATTCCGGTGGCAGTCATCTACAAGATTGCTGTCTAACAAAAAGAATATGCAGAGTTTTCGTAAGATGATTAGATCAACAAACTTGAGGGAGTTGATTAATGTATGTTTTTGTCCTTGCTTTAGAGAGGTGTGTAATGTAGTTTGTAAATGTAGTTTGGAGTGGTTTGTGATGATCTTGCTGATGAAGTTGATTAATCTAATCCTATCGTTTGGACAACATAAACTCTATCGAGGGAGAGTGAGAGTGACTACTGATTTTGATTAACATATAAACTTTGATTAACTCGGTTTTGGGTTCAACATTGGTTTACTTTGTCCATAACTGGTACGAGGTTGACCGGGAAATGCCATTTCAAATTAAAACGGTCTGTGAACCAGCTGAGCAATCTCTTCTTTAACCTCACCGTCGGCTTCTGTTCTGCTAGTCTGCTAGCTTTCCGTTAATCAGCAAAAACCCTAGAATCTCTGCTTCGTTTCACTTTTCAAGCTCGATACTTAGAGAAACATGCCTCGCAAAGCCAAAGCTAAGGACGCAGCTCCCGCAGAGAGGCCTATTCTTGGTCGTTTTGCATCTCACCTTAAGATCGAAATCGTAAATTATCCATCTTATATGCATTGTTCGGATTTGTTTTGTTTTTGTTTGTTTTTTTGAAATCCAAGTTGTAAAGAATGATCGAACCTCATATTTTCTCACAGCAATATTTTCATGGATGAAAATTTCTTTCATTTTTTCTGATTTCGTGTCGATGGAGATCTATTTGCTAATGCAATATGAAATGGACTTCAGTGTTCTAAAAGTATAAGATTTGTTTCGTTTTATTTGTTACTGAGCTCGTTTAGATGATTAATTGACCAGAAGAAACTTCTTATTTTTTCTTCTTCTTTTAAATTCAGTGATTAAGGTTGATAGTAACTCATCATGAGCTTTGTTGCTGGCATCGCAGGTTGGGTTACCAAATGTGGGAAAATCTACTCTTTTCAACTCTCTAACAAAGCTTTCAATTCCAGCTGAGAATTTCCCCTTTTGCACAATTGAGCCTAATGAGGCTCGTGTGAAATCCCCGATGAGAGGTTCGATTGGATTTGCCAATTGTACAAGCCAAAGAGTGAGGTAAGTTTGTAGCTTTATTTCATGACTTGTTGCTACGGAAATTTAGAACAGAGAATACCACCTGAAAGACGACCATGAATGGACATGTTGCTCAAGCTGACTACTATACATTTGTGATGCCTTAGATTCCAGCTTTTCTTGAAATTCATGACATTGCTGGGCTTGTTAGAGGTGCTCATGAAGGACAGGGACTTGGAAACAACTTCTTGTCCCACATTGGTGCAGTTGATGGAATCTTCCATGTTTTACGTATGATTTCTCCTTTTTTCTCCTAGTGCCAGCTTTTTTTAGCGTAATTTGTGGTTAAAATACTGATTTGGTGCATGACCCCGAGAGTTATTTCTTTCAATCTCTATTCTTCTACCCATAATTGGTATTGGGATTTATCCTGATTTTGTGCTCTCATTAGCAAGTGACTAAGTGGACTGTACATGTTGCTTGTGTTGTATTGAGTTCCTAATTGAGTATTAGGAAAATCCATGTCTTTCATTGACAGACTGGTTATAAGTTCTTGTACTTTCCTTGTTTTCTACCTATAGGGGCATTGCAATAACTAGTTTATGTTTTCCTCTTATATGAATCTTGCGTGTATCTGTTCCTGACATCGAGATTTTAAAGACTTTCCAATTGCTTTCTGCAAAGCCCGTTGTTTACTTGGTGAGTAATGAATAATCTTTAATGTTCATCTCTAGTTTGTAATCACTTTTCTGTCAGGATAGATTCTTTTGCTCTGATTTCTGTCCTCGACACTTTTCTTTCGAAAGATTTTCTTGGCCCAGCTTACAATATGAAGACGCATACTGTCTATACTATATGACACTCACAAATTTAACCATAATATATTCTCTAGATTTTCCTGATCTCTATGCCCTGCAAAGTCCATTTCAGCTAAAGAATTATAATGCATATTGTTTGGATAATTTGATCTCTGATTTCTCTTAAATTTAACTTACAGATCAATATGAATGAGCGAGACTACCAGAGGAAGAAAAACAAGTTCTTGCCGAAGATTCATGCTTGGTTCTTACATATATCACACAAACTATGTTGAATGTATCTCTGTTGCGTTTACAGGGATGTCATGATGTACTCCCCTTATTCAACTCCTCCTAAACAAAAAATAATTGTTTCATCATAATGTAGGTTCAAGAACACGGTGGTGGTACTATGATTCCTTTCAGTGGTGTTTTTGAAAGGAGTCTTGCTGATATGTCCCCAGATGAAGCAGCGAAATATTGTGAAGAGAACAAACTGCAAAGGTCAGTAATAACAGGATCGCATAACTCTTTCTTCAAATGAATAGTTGCTATGAACGCGTTAAAGTGAATGTAATGACCATTGCTGCTATGACAGTGCTCTTCCAAGGATCATCAAAACTGGATTCTCAGCCATTAACCTCATATATTTCTTTACTGCAGGGCATGGTGAGGTATAACATTTATACTTTACTAGTAGCTTAATTGGCTTTGCAACACTCTCTAGTCTTAATATCTCTGAGAAGTTCTTCTAAGCATTATTTTTCTGTAATGAGCTACTGATAGTGTAACGTCAGTGTAAATTGTCATGTAGTGCATTTACTGGAATTTGATGTTTTAAAAGTAAATCCATCAATCATATTTTGTTCTGCAGGTGAAATGCTGGCAATTACGAAGGCAGTCAAAGGCTCCTCAATCTGCAGGGGCCATTCATAGTGATTTTGAGAGAGGATTTATTTGTACCGAGGTTACCTTTTCATCATCCTCCTACATTAAATATGTGTGCCAAGCCTTTTTCCTATGGGTTTTGATAATTTGCTCGGTTAAAAAGTTACCATAATCTTTCTCATGTTTTCCATGACGCAAATGATACTTGCCTACCTACTCTCATATGCATCTTGTTGTTGATTTCCTATTATGCAAGCCTGCAAATGTCAAAGCAAATAATATATAGATTTATCAGTGCCACTAAAAATCAATTGTTTGCCTGTGTTTGAATGCTCTATCTGATTCATAGTCCGTTTTGGTTTAATCCAATGTTGTTGGTATCACAGGTCATGAAATTCGAGGATCTCAAGGAACTTGGCAATGCAACTGCAGTCAAGGTACTTGTCAATAACTCCCTTTTTCACCTTCCATCTCTTAAGGTCTCTGGAGTTGGTAGTCTCCAAAATTAGACATGTAGATGATAAGGAAGGTCTCAATCCTACACTATATGCTCGTTTAAGATGGCATGGTTAAATTATTCGTATGGTGATGAAAATCTCAATGGTTCACGGAGTTTACACTTAAACTTATTTACACTCCTTTTTACCAACGCAGGCTGCAGGCAAATACAAACAGGAGGGTAAAACATATGTTGTCCAGGACGGAGATATCATTTACTTCAAGTTCAATGTTTCTGGTGGTGGGAAGAAATGAGATCCATCTGACTTCGTTTATCCTCTATGGATCGTGAAGCTTTAAGCAGTTCCAGGAAAGAAACCATACTGTATTTTCTGTTTTGGAAAGTTGCAGTTTTTGAGTGACTTTACCAAAAACAGTTACTTGTAACCCTTGTTTCTTTTTGCAGTTATCTAAGACATGTCTTTCCCTTGAGTTAGAGCATTAAGCCTGCTTTATCTTTTAGAATGAATGAATTTTTGTTGACCATTTTGAAACCTTCAACTGATTGTGAGAAAGAATTCTTAAAAATGAGAACAAGTTTCTTCTGATGCAACTTGAATGAGTTGAAGAAACCATTTTCAGACAAACCAGACTTCTTCAGATCTCTTTGGTTCACTGTTCACAGTATGGTTGTCCTATCCCTCTTTTACAAGAGTATGCTTGTCTTGTCCCTCTTTTTAAGCCAACCTAAATCAGTTTATTTAAGATCATCTATAAATATTATCTGTTTCTACATATGTAGGTTACAAATTGCAACGAATACATGAAGTTTCTCTGTGGCATCAACGGATCATCTCCTGTCGTTCTCAACTACACTGGTGAAAGCTGCTCAGCGTACAACTCCTCTCTTGCAGCCTCTGACCTGAACCTACCCTTAGTCACACACAATAGCTAAGCTCGTTGGTACTCGAACTGTCCTCAGATGGGTCACAAATATTGCAGCCACAGCTACAAACGAAACATATACAGTCGGGCGGATGGCACCGGACTCAGTCTCCGTTAAGGTCTCACCTGCTAAGTTTACAATCAGAGATGGGTAGACACGGGTCTTGAGTCTTGTCTTTCCAGCAATTGGGTTGGGTTGTTTGGGAATAAAGGTCATGTTGTTAACATTCCGGTGGCAGTCATCTACAAGATTACTGTCTGAAAAAAAGATTGTTATATGCAGTGTTTTAGTGAGATGATCAACAAACTTGGGGGAGCTGATAAATTTATTTATTTTATTATTAGAAAAACTGTAGATTTAAAATGGTACTTACAAAATGGTACTTACAGAATCAGTTGATTAAATATTGAATTTCAGTCTTCTCGAAGTGGAAAACAGAGATGGAAATCTAAGGCATTTTAAATTTTATGCAGATCCCGATGGAGATTTTTACGGATGTGTTGACCAAACAGTTCGATTAATTCTAAGGAGAAAAGCTGGGCATCAAGCGACTACGCGGTGATCTATCTAAATTCGAAAGTCAAATCGATTTTAAAAGTTCGATTCAATTCTTATTTTCTTTCTAAAGAACCCCTAAACTTGATTTTATCTCTTTTTAGTAATAACATCAAATTCGTTGGTTTGCAATATTTTCCAAAATCGATTTATATTTTCCAAAACCGATTTGGTTTTCGAATTTAGATAAAGTTTCGATTTAAAATTTTACAGAATGTTCAATTGGCTGAGTCAACACAAAATTTAATTTTTTTAATATTTAATTAATCATATCCGAAATTCAATGTTTAATCAATGACTTTACATTTTTAATTTTTCTATTCTGGGGTTCGTTAATTAATGTATGTTTTTCCATTGCTTTAAGAGGTATGTAATGTAGTTTGGAGTGGTTTGTGATGATCTTGCTGATAAGATTGATTAATTTAATCCAATCTTTTGGAGGACATAAACCCTATGGAAAGAGAGTGAGAGTGACTATTGATTTTGTGACTTGAGTAACATCTGTAATAGTCAATTGGTTTAGTAGAAAAGATGTCAAAACGGAAATAAACTATGATTACTCGGTTTTTGGGTTCAACTTTGATTCACTTTGTCCATAATTGGTACGAGTTGGACCTGGAAATGTTAATTCGAATTTAACCGGTCCGTGAACCAGCTGAGCAATCTCTTCTTTAACCTCTGCGTCGGAGTCTGCTAGCTTTTTTTTGTCGTGTAAATCAGCAAAAACCCTAAGATATCTGCTTCGCTTCACTTTCAAGCTCGACACTTAAAGAAACATGCCTCCAAAAGCCAAAGCTAAAGATGCAGGTCCCGTGGAGAGGCCTATTCTAGGCCGTTTCTCTTCTCACCTCAAGATCGGAATCGTAAATCATCTCTCTTATCTGCTTTTTCGGGATTTTTTTTAGTTTTTGTAATTTTTTTTTTGAAATCCAAGTTGATTCAGTGGTAAAGAATGATAGAACTTTATATTTGTTCACAGCTTTATTTTTATCGATGAAAGTGTCTTTCATTTCTTCTGATTTCGTATCGATGAAGATCAATTTGCTAATGTGATATGAAATGGACTTCAGTGTTTTAAGAGTATATGGGTTGTCTCATTTTGTTTGTTACAGAGCTCGTTTAGATGATTAGTCCACTATTTTTTAAAAATACAGTGATTAAGGTTGATAGTAACTCATCATGTGCTATGTTGGTGGCATGCAGGTTGGGTTACCAAATGTGGGAAAATCTACTCTTTTCAACACTCTTACAAAGCTTTCAATTCCAGCTGAAAATTTTCCCTTTTGTACAATTGAGCCTAATGAGGCTCGTGTGAATATCCCCGATGAGAGGTTCGATTGGCTTTGCCAATTGTACAAGCCAAAGAGTGAGGTAAGTTTGTAGCTTTGTGACTTGCTGCTACGGAAAGTAGAACAGAAATTACTACCTGAAATACGACCATGAATGGACATATTGCTCAAGCTGACTTCTTTACGTTTGTGATGCCTTAGATTCCAGCTTTTCTGGAAATTCATGACATTGCTGGGCTTGTTAGAGGCGCTCATGAAGGACAGGGACTTGGAAACAACTTCTTGTCCCACATTCGCGCAGTTGATGGAATCTTCCATGTTTTACGTATGATTTCTCCTTTTTTTCTCGTAGTGCCACAGCGTAATTTGTCGTTACAATGGTGATTTGATGCATGAAGTGGACTGTACATGTTGCTTGTGCTGTATTGAGTATTAGGAAAATCCCTATGTCTTTCATTGACAGACTGGTTATAAGTTCTTGTATTCTCCTTGCTTTCTACCTATATGGTCATTGCAATAAGCCAATAACTAGTATATATTTTTCTCTCGTATGGATCTTGCGCGTATCTGTTCCTGAACAGCCGATATTTTTTGATAATAAGATATCTTTTTTTTTTTCCTTTTCAACTGGACATGTGCAGGAGCTTTTGAAGATGCTGATATTATCCATGTCGATGATATCGTGGATCCTGTTAGAGATTTGGAGACCATCACTGAAGAATTGCGACTCAAGGTAAAACAAATCTAGTTCAGATATTGACATTTAGATCTCAGTACCCGTGAAATTCTTTCTTGTACCGTAAAGCAGTTGACTGATGTTTGTATGAGTTAAAACTTGTAAGTTGATTCATCCATTGTTGTTTGCGTTTAATGCGGATCTGTTTGGTGCAACTCTAGGATATTGAATTTGTTGGAAAGAAGATTGAAGATGTTGAGAAGAGCATGAAGAGGAGCAATGACAAGCAGCTAAAAGTAGAACTTGAGCTCTTGCAAAAGGTATGCTTATGAATTTCTAGTCATGCAGTCTTCTTAATGTTACTTGTAATTAACTTTTAATTGGCTGAAAAAAGATTGTAACTCTTGCGTATAGGTAAAAGCTTGGCTGGAAGATGGAAAGGATGTTCGTTTTGGAGACTGGAAAGCAGCTGATATCGAGATTTTAAACACTTTCCAATTGCTTTCTGCAAAGCCCGTTGTTTACTTGGTGAGTAATCTTAAATGATCATTTGTAATTTGTAATCATTTTTTTCTGGCAGGATAGATTCTTTTGCTTCTTTAAATTCTATGGTCGACACTTTTTTCAAAAGATTTTCCTGTCTCAGCTTACAATATTAGAGACATACTCTCTATATTATGTGTCCCTTGCAAATTTAACCGTAATGCATTATTTAGCTTTTCCTGATCTCTATGCCCTGCTAAGTCCGTTTCAACAAAAAAATTATAAAGGCATGCTTTTTTGGAGATTTTGCAGTCTGAATATTTTTCTTAAATTTAACTTCAGATCAATTTGAATGAGCGAGACTACCAGAGGAAGAAAAACAAGTTCTTGCCGAAGATTCATGCTTGGTACTTACATCACACAAACTATGTTGAACACACCTCTCTTGGTGCAAAACTTTTCTTCTACAGGGATGTCATGATGCACTTACTTCCGTTATTCAGCTTCTCCTAAACAAATTTTTTTTGTGACATCATAATGTAGGGTTCAAGAACACGGTGGTGATACCATGATTCCTTTCAGTGGTGTTTTTGAAAGGAGTCTTGCTGATATGTCCCCAGATGAAGCAGCAAAATATTGCGAGGAGAACAAACTGCAAAGGTTGGTAGTGAAAGGACAGCATACCCTTTCTTCAAATGAATCCTTTTTCCTGAAGATGATTTTGCTATGAACCCGTTAAAGTTAATCTAATGGCCATTGCTGCTTTGACAGTGCTCTTCCAAGGATCATCAAAACTGGATTCTCAGCCATTAACCTCATATATTTCTTTACTGCAGGGCCTGATGAGGTATTACATTCCTGATTTACTAGTAGTTTACTTGGCTTTGCAAGACACTCTAGTCTCCATATCTGAGACGTTTTCGAAGCATTATTTTTTCTGTAATAAACTATTGATAGTGTTCAGACCAAAAAAAAAACTATTGATAGTGTTGCGTCAGTGTAAATTGTCATGTGGTATTTACTGGAAGTTGATGTTTCTAAAGTAGATCCATCAATCATATTTTGTCTGCAGGTGAAGTGCTGGCAAATACGACGGCAGTCAAAGGCTCCTCAAGCTGCAGGGACCATTCATACTGATTTTGAGAGAGGATTTATTTGTGCCGAGGTTACCTTTTCATTTCTCTTAAACCGTGGTCAATTTCGTTTGTGTTTTCCTACCCTAAAATATATTTGCGCCAAGCCTTTTTCCTCTGGGCTTTGATGCTTTGCTCTGTTAAAGAATTTCTATAATCTTCTCATGTTTTCCACGAAACAAATGATGCTTGCCTATTCTCATATTTAGCTTCTTGTTGGTTTTCTATTATGCAAGCCTGTAGATGTTAAGGCAGAAACCTAATGAGAACAATATATAGATTTATCAGTTTCACTAAAAATCAATTGTTTGCCTGAGTTGAATGCTCTGTCTATTTCAAAGTCCGATGTGGTTTAATCCAATGTTTTTGTTGGTATCACAGGTCATGAAATTCGAAGATCTCAAGGAACTTGGCAATGAACCTGCAGTCAAGGTACTTGTCTATAACTCCTTTTTCACCTCCCATCTCTTAAGGTCCTCTGGAGACTGGGGTATGCACTATATGCTCGTTTAAGATGGCATGGTTAAAATTATTCGTATGGTGATGAAAATCTCAATGGTTCACGGAGTTGACACTTAAACCTAATCTACACTCGTTTTTACCAACGCAGGCCGCAGGAAAATACAGACAGGAGGGTAAAACATATGTTGTCCAGGACGGAGATATCATTTTTTTCAAGTTCAATGTTTCAGGTGGTGGGAAGAAATGAGATCCTTCTGACTTCGTTTATCCTCTCTTGATCTTGAAGCTTTATCCAGTTCCAAGAGAGGAACCATACTGTATTTTCTGTTTTTGAAAGTTGCAGTTTTGAGTGACTTTACCAAACACAAGTATTTGTAACCCTTGTTCCTTTTTGCACCTATCTAAGACATGTCATTCCCTTGAGACAGTATTGAGCCTGCTGTATCTTTTAGAATTCTTCCAATAAGTTTATTGACCATTTTGAAACCTTCAGCAGATTGTGAGAGAGAGAGTTCTTTTGATGCAAGTTGAATGAGTGGAAGAAACCGTAATCAGACAAACTAGACTGCAGATCTCTCTGGTTCACTGATTATTGAAGGAAAGAAATGGCGAATGAGAAACACTTTTAAAAGCAAATTATATTTGCAGCGTCACGAGATTACAAGCACCATTACTAAGAGCTTCGAGACAGATCATAATGAATTAAAACAAAAGAACAAAAGAATAATTTTGGAGCTGGTCAGTCTATTGCTTCCTTAGGCCAAGTTGTGAAGAGTTGATTCTGTTTGGCTCTTCTCACTTTTTGGGAAATCTTGATCGGAAGGAGGTTGAGTATAGCTCTCCGGCGCTTCTTCTACCGCTTGGCTGCTTGAAATCGAGTTTTCTCCATTCTGTTTGCGTAGCCAAGCTTCATGAAGCTGCAAAACATACTCCAAGCTCCATAAAACTTCTCCCATCGTTGGCCTGTTCTTCCCTTCATCTGCTAAGCACTTCTCTGCTATCTCTCCATACTTCTCCAACGATTCAGGACTGTAGTTTCCCCTCAGATTTGGGTCGATTATGGACTCGAGAGATCTCTGCTTTTGCCAACTTAAAGCCCACTCAGCAAGATTGATCTGGTCTTTAGGCAAAGTCGGGTTTATAACAGGTCGAGCACAAACAGCTTCGAACAAGACAACGCCAAAAGAGTAAACATCTGACTTCTCTGTTAACTGTTGCCTTCTGAAGTATTCCGGATCAAGATACCCGAAACTTCCTTTCACAGCTGTACTAACATGAGTATGGTCCATGGACGGTCCAGCTTTTGACAGCCCAAAATCAGACATCTTCGCCACAAAGTTCTCGTCTAGTAGTATGTTTGTTGTCTTGACATCCCTGTGAATGATTCCTCTCTCAGAACCTGTGTGAAGGTAATGCAATCCCCTTGCAGAGCCTATACAAGCTTCAAGCCGTTGCTTCCATGATAATGGAGGTAGGTTGCTTCCAAAAAGATGACTCCTCAGTGTTCCATTTGCCATGTATTCATAAATCAAGATCATCTCGTTGTGCTCATCGCAGAACCCGATCAAAGACACAAGATGCCTATGCCTAAGCCTTGATAGCATCACAATCTCAGTTTCAAATTCAGCAAGTCCTTGCTGAGAATGTGGGGTGGCTCGTTTTATAGCTATAAAGGTTCCATCTTCAAGCTCTCCTCTGTAGACTTTACCAAACCCTCCAACTCCGATAGCTAAACCGTCATCAAAGTTCTTGGTGGCTGCACGAATATCTGCTAGTGTAAATTTTCGACCCATCGCAGATGCCGCAAGAGTGTTCAGTCTCAGAGAACCTCCAGTTGCTTTGGCATTTGAAGTACTGTTATTTACATGCAAGAACAATGGACGCCACCCGGGAGGATTGTTTTTGGACTCATTTGATTTATTTCTCCTTTTCTTGCATAAGCATACGACCAAGGTTCCCAAAAACGCGAAAAAAATGATAGTTGCTATACCAGCGCCAATACTGATCCATATAATCCGCATCTTCGAGTCATTTACTGAGTGACCATTTGAATCAAACCTGAAGAAATGAGCAAGATTCTCATTTTTGCTGAGCTTGAAAATCTCAAGACCATTCAGAAGAGCATCAGTTCCAGAAGCACCAACAGAAGTGTCAGGTCCGAGTTGAATCCAGAGAATGTCGTTCTTAAAGGAGACCGGATCAAAGTAATCTTGATAAATTCCTTTGTTCTTCCCACCCGCCTGTGCATATATATCAAAATTACCAGCAGCCGTCTGGTTGTTTATGTATATCCTGAATATCCTCTGGTTTTGCTTATCAACAGACAGCTCACAGAAATGTAGCCTGACCAAGTAATCAAAGTTTGGATCCACTTCAAATTTCCACGAAATGTTGAACCGTTTCTCCAAAACTTCAGTGTTTGACATCGTCCTACCAGTTTCATAAACAAGAAGAGGAGCCACAGGCAAATCATATCCCACAGCATATGTAACATTTGAGCTGTTCTTCACTGGTAAACCAGCGTTCTCAATCACCATGTAGCTGGAATCTGTTTCCCATGTTCTATATAGCCCAAGATCTTGGCTTGGACCTAGCTTGGGACCACCAACGTTTAGCCTATACATAGTTTCGATCCCACGTTTCCCTAAACCAAGCTCCACTTCGCTTCCACCCACTTTAGTAACTGATTCCTTGAAAAGCTTATCAGCAACAGAAACAATTTCGATTGCATTGACAAACCCGAAGGACCCTTTCTGTGGCATGAAACTTAAAACCAGTTTTCCCTGTCCTACAGGTAACAGAAACTCTTTAACCAATGCAGAGGTCGTAGTATTGTGACCAGAGCTTTGCAAGATGAGATTCTTATGCGCTATTTCTCCCTGTATGTTGATGTCAAACATCAGTCTCAGATTATCCGCAAACACGCTGAAAGAAGACTCATTTGTATTGTGGTTCTCAATGACCAAAGGGCTGAAGTGGAGCCTAACAAAGTAATTTCCCTGAGTTATACCTTCAAATGTATAGTTTAACACAGCCTCGAAAACACGAGCAGTCTTATGTATCTCAGAAAAAACCGAACTTCCTATCGATGTCGATGCAGTAGTAGTAGCATCAAATCCTTGCATGGTCAAACTTTTGTTGGGAGACGAATCCCCAACCCATGTTCTTCCATCTACTTTGGTTGTAGCATTTGAGCCACAATCTACAAGGAAACTCCTGGACTCAGCTTTTCCATAGCCAACAACACAAGTGAAGATTATCAATACACATAGAACAAGTTCCAGAAACTTCTTCCTCGGCTTCGACATAGCCACTACTGAATCTTACAAAGAGAGAATGTTCAGCAACAGATGAGCCAAATCCTATCTAGCTCCTCCAAGAAACAAAAATTTCCCAAATGTGTGTAGATTGTTTTCTACTCTTTTCTGTGCATTAGCCTCCACAAGGAATTTCACTCAAAGAAAGGAATTTCTTCTCTTTTCCTCACCTCCCACCCAGAAAGTTGCAACTTTTCGCAAATCAATTCGAAAATGCTGAAATTTTCTTTTCAACAATGCAATGCAAAGCTAACAAAACAAACCAAAGATCCCAACTTTTGTTCCGCTTAATTTTTAGTAAACAATCCAATAAGCTTCTAGATCTGAAACACAACCCAGAAGAGTTCAAAAGAAGAACAAAGTAAGATTCTTTTAGTGAAATAGAACAAAATGGAGATGAAATCAAAAGAAGAAATGGAAAAACAAGAAGAACAAAGATCTAGGTTTCAACAAAAGAGGAAATTTTTGAGTAGGGAAGATACAGAAAAGCTATAGCGGTAACTAGACAAAGGAAATTATGAACATGGGTTGTTTGTTGGAACAGATTGGAAAAGAGAAAGAATATTTGTTTTTCAATTTGTCTAATTATAAAAAGTAATTCTTCATGTTTTTAATTATTAGAATTTAAATCTGTGTTTGCTGCTTGTTTGTTTCTTATCTCTTTTCACCAAACAAGGTCGAAGTACAAAGAACCGTATCACCATTCCTCCATTTTCTTGTCAATTTTAAACTCATAACACTCACATGTGATGGTTACTTATAACAAACGATAAATTCCCTGTATTTGGAGGCTTTCTCAATGTAAAATACAATTAAATATTACTATTTTTTTAATCAACTAATATATTAATTGAAACATCACCAAAGAATGGAGAAAAAATTTACAACACTAAACTATTAGCCGACTTTCTAATAGAACGAGCAAGAGCATCAACTTTATGGTTTAGAGATCTCAGAATTACATGGAGAGAGAAGACTCGAAAAAGAGACTTTAACCTGAGAAAATCTTCCTGATATGGTTAGAAGGCCGACCACTCCTCTGGATGGATCAAAAGCTTCAACACATCCGTATAATCCGTAGTCATCTCCACCTCTAAGTTCTAGATCAAAATTATGGATTCCATAGCCCACAACACAGCTTATACCTATGAATGAAGGGCGGAAAGACTCCTTCGTATTCGTCGTGCCCCCATACATCCCCTTGAAACAGCGTCGGGAAAACAAATCAAGCCAACCCCGGAATGAATATCAGAACTTTTCCACGATGCATCAACAAAGCATCAGAAACCCGTAAAGTTCAAGTTAGCGATCAAAGGTTTGGACACCCCTGGCCACATCGTAGCTGAGCTAAGCGATCCTAGTTGGCTAGCATGACTATTTTGACGTCTAGCATTTTTCACCACATCTTGCTTCGCTAGGGCTAACACTTCACGAGGGTCCTTACTCTTCCCAGAAAAACAACAATCATTTCTCGCTTTCCAAATGTGCCAAATCAACCATGAAAAACTTTGACATTTTCTGAGTCCGGACTTCTCCAAAGGAGATAGTCAAAATTATACCATATCGAGTTCCCCGAGAAAACATCTACGGGCGAGGGAACAAGGGATATTGCCCATGATTGAACTGTCAGAGGACACTCAAAAAGGACATGATTAATGGTCTCCTCAGCTGCCCCACATCTGCTACATCTAGGATCACAATTTATTCTCTGATTATTCAGGTTCTTCTTAACTGCAATACAATCGGATAAAGCTTGCCATATAAAGTGGCAAATTTGATTTGGACAATCCAATTTTCATATTTTCGATTGTATTGCCCAGAAATTTGGTCCCTAGGAGCCATCATCCATCAGAGAGATACTCTCCTCAATCTTATATTAAGATTTGACTGAATACCGACTGGTCTTTATATAATGCCAACCCTAATAATCTGGCATTACCCGTCGTGAAATTGGTATGCCCATAATTAATGGAACATCAGTAGGGATAAAATATTATCTTAATAGAATCTTTCACCAGGTTCTGGTTTGAGAATCAATGAATTGATCAACGGTAAAATCCAGATAAATATCTGGATCTATACCAATTGCCGCTCTCGGCTGAATGTCTGGGATCCATGGGTCTCTCCAGACCGATGTAGATCTACCATCACCAATCTTTTTAATTAACCCTTTAGTAACAAGTGATCGAGCCGAGCTGATGCTTCTCCAACCATGTAAAAGGTTCAAATTCGTTTTTGTCGATATCGGGCAGTGATTTTTATAATATCGACCGTGCATAACTCAAGCGAACAAAGAATCAGGGTAATCAAGCAGCCTCCAAACTTGTTTGACAAGTAGTGCCAAATTAAAATCCTCCAAAACTTGGAATCCTAATCCGCCTTCTTGTTTAAGACGACATAGTTTTTTCTATTTCATCCAGTGTATTCCTTTAGATGTTTCTGAATTCAACCACGAAAAGTTCGCAATGGCTGAGTTTAATTTTGTCACGATTGGCTTAGGTAATCTATAACATGACATAAAATATGTCGGCAAAGCTGTTAAGAACGATTTGATCAGGACTTCCTTACCCCCTTTGGATAAGAACTTTGAAGACCAGCCATTAATTCTTTCATGAAGTCTCTCCCGGACAAAAGCTTTTGTCCGACCATTAGTGAAAAAAATCTTTGAAAAATAACGGGTGGCTTTTGCGATAACATCCGCATCATTAGTTACCCAGTTTCCAGAATTGTTAAAAAGTCCAATTATTCGGTTCTTCGCTCGTCTTTGTTTTGTCTGAGCATGAAAAACCTAGTATTTTCATCCCTCTCTTTAAGCCATTTATTTATGCTCTTTTGTTTCCAATAAATTTTCTCTTCAACATAAGCATGTTTCAGCTCCAGTTCAGCTTTCACAATTTCATGCGGTGTTGAGGAATTAGACTTTTGTAAATCCTCCACAACCTTCTGCCATTTAATAATCATCCTTCCTACAATTTTTAATTCGCCTTGTAACCGTAAAACATAATACATATCACACAACATAAAGAATATGTATCCGTGAAGATAAAGAGTATCATGATAGATATGTATAAATCTGATTTCATGATATTTATACCATATACAGGAAAGATAAGAAAAAGGATCAAATTTTTCCGATGGCTCTATCATTGTTCTTATGATATAGAAAGTGATAAACCACTAAACATCAATCCTTATCACACCATATATCAAAAGAGATACTATGCAGATCATCAAAAATAAAGATGGGATCCTCCCATCACAGAAAAGATGATCAGATATAATATCAAAGACATTAAACACACACCATAGATACGATTATCTAATCTCAGAGAGATCCTACACCAATAATCAATAGAAAATAGTAAATCTGAAAGGATAGAATAATATCTAATCAAATACCGAGTCCAATTTACTCTCATAAAAGACATTAGAAAATGTTACGGATACACCAAATTGTGATGAATCCACAAGAAAATCAATATTATCATAAGCAAACAAAATTCCAAATCCCAGCAATTAAAACCTAGGAAGAGATGAAATTTCGAATCAGTAGAAACACCTGATATACTTGGAGATCTCAGAATGTTTGCAAATCGAGAAGCTTTGATGCAGAAGATTATCCGATCAAAGTCTTCAACATAGCGCGATGGATCGAGCTGTAGACATCACAACATCATAGACATAAAGGAAGGGATCCCCCTTTGGGTTTGACCATCAATAGGAAAGACGAGAGATACCTTGAAATGGATCGCCATAAAAAGTTTGATTCATCACTCAAAACCAAATCCCAAAGTAAAATGACGGAAGAATGGTAAAACATCTGAGAAGATCCGAATACGTCACCAACACCCAAAGGATCTCCTCCCCAAAGATCGACTCCCCGAGCAAAACTGACCGGAGCCAGCGATGCCAAAGGCACATACAATCAGCGTCGCCGTGGAATGCGAGTTTGATCTCCGCTATCGTCCGTTAATGATTTTTTGTTTTATAAATAAATAAAAAGTCAATAATTAATGATTAAATATTACTAATTAAAAAGAGAAAATTATCATTATATCCCTCGTCAAAAGAAATTAACAATATTACTAAACATAATTATGCAATGTTAACAGAAATGGACATCAAATTATGGGTTCTATTTGGTAGATATTAAATAATCAAATATATAGTCAAAACTAGTAAAAAAAATATATGATGGTGTTTTTATTCGCATATGTATAATAATGTGACATTATATATATATATATATATATATTCAAAAGCATATTATAATAGAAAATAATATCATTGCACCACCTAAATAAATAAATAAGCTTTTATAAAAAATGGAAGTTTTTTTTGGTTAAAATAATATCCAAAATTGATAACACACATGCCTTTGAGAGGTGATTTCTAGATATGAGATCCACAAGCTCTCTTTCTCTGATTTCTGGCTTGTTTAGTGACAGCGTGCATTGGCTCTTTTAGCACCGCTGCCGTTCACTCTTTTGCTTCTTCTTCCGATAATTTTAAAAGGGTTAAATCTGCGACGGTTTTAGAGATCTAGTCTTCCTGATGAATTTTCTTCGTCCCTTCTCTTTTCTGGTGATTTCTTCCTGCAACGATGATGATAGGCCTGTTGTTGTGGATCTCTTTGGACTGGTGAAGGAGCATTCAACTCCATTGATTGGAAGGCCTTTGTTCGAGATGATATCTCCCCAAGCAAGTCGTTTGACCAGAGGAGCCGTCGTCGGGAGGTGATTGTCGTTGAAACTCTTTGATTATCTTGGTTTAAGCTTTGAAAAGTTCTAGGTTAGGTCTTGTGTTTTAGATCCGGATATCTATTGCCCCAATTGATCGTTGTATTCTCTTCGGGTTGTTTTGTGCTCTTTTGAGTTCATTTTCTCCGGTTTGAGGATTATGAGCGCTCCTTGTTTGTACTCTAATGGCCTGATCGAGGTTTTGTTTTTCGTCGAGCTCTATTGTGGTGTATTTTGGTCGATTGTGATTCGGCTGTACCCCGAGAGTTTGTGGTTCTTATTCTCGTCCATCTCTGCCATTAGTTCGTCTCGGTCTTGCCTTCATGGCTTTTTTCCGCGGCTTCATGCAGGTCTGGTTCTTGGTCACACTCTCATCGGTTTAGCAACTCTTTTTTTATTCGTGAGGTACCTTTATGCGCCATAAGATTAGTAGATGTGGTTCGATCTTCGTGTTAGGATTAGTAGATATTAGGGGCTTAATTTTTAGGTGTCCTAATCTAATCTTTTCGAGGTTTTTTATTTTAGTTTCCCAATTTTGGGTTTTAGTTTCCAAAAAAATTTTGTATTCTGTCGGCTTTCGTATCAAAATTGTATTCCATCTATTTTAAATTAATTAATCTTCATACGACCCAAAAAAAATGGAAGAAAAAAGAAAGACAAAAGATAAGAGCGGTGGCAATAATAGGGAAGTGGGTCACATGCATCTGTCCGGTTGATCATCAGCATTACATTAATAACCTCCTTTGAAATTCCAATTTTACCCTTAACTCAAGGTAAGCTTTCTATACTTATTAAGGTCCTTTTTGTCTTTTCGGTATCGTTTGTTCCGTACCGTCCCTAGAAGTATACTCGTAGTGGAAAAACACATTCACATATCATATTCATAGAATCTCAGCTACTATGTATTTTTATATATTAGTTTTTATATTATTACAACAATATGCTTGTCGAGTCCCTGAATTATTTTCTAAAACCACAAAATTAAAAAAAAGGTTTCGTTTAGAAGTTTAGAAATGATTTTGGTTTTTCTCAGTTTGGGTTAATACTCTAATTATTTGCATGCATGTCATTGTCATCATGTTTTTTTGTTAACCAAAATAAGTCTGGCCTAAGCTCAAATCAATCTTCTGGAACCAGACAGACGTAGTCCGAAATTAGACAATTCGCAGCCAAATAGTAGCGATTAGCTCTTATGTATTCTTTCTGAGCATCTCTAAGGGAGGGGATGCTTATTTAAAGTACTTATTAATAAAATATCAATATTTTTACAAGAATTTAATTTTAAAAAGTTGTTCAATCAAATAAGGACATGTGGATTTTGGGTCTCTAGTAGGTTTGTATGTTTCTTCTATTTTGAACAATTCAGGACACAGTAAAACCAAGAGAAATAGATTGTTTTCATTCAAACCTTACAAAAAAGAGACAATACAATGACAAAAGAACGAAGTCATGAAGAGAATCCAAGTCAGAAACAAAAAGCAAAGTCATATATATCATATGAGGACATCAATGGGAGGTCTTGATGTAGAAGGAGCAGCGACTTCATCATCTTCTTCAGATGATCCATACATCAAAGTTTTCACTTCTGTTATGATAAGACTAGTGAGCAACAATCCAGAGATCAAAGCTGCAGTCATTAACATGTAAAACACTGCATCCCAACTGATAGCAGCTATGTAACCTGTAAGAACAGGTCCAATAGCTGCACCAACTGATCCTGTTCCATCTATAATAGCAGTGACTGTAGCCAAAGCCCTTGCATTGCCTTTAAGCGACTTGTGTGTACCAAGATCAGCTGCAACCGCGGTTGTGATGAGAGCATAAGGCCCATTAACGAATACTCCAGCAATGAACATGAGGATAACATTGATTGTCATTGAGATATGACCATAGGTTCTGTAGAGGAACAGAGCTGGGATGGTTAAGTAAATGAATCCTCCAGCTGTAATGGCTCTCCCGTCAAGCTGATCCGAGAAATATCCAGCTAAGATTCCTCCAACTACGCCTCCAACATCGAAGAGTGTGGATAAGTTTCCAGATGTCTCTTGTGACAAATGTTCACCTCCAATCTCAGTCTGACTTACATAGAAAGGAAGCCAATAGAGGAAAGTGTAAGATACTAATTTGGTGAAGAAGAGACAAAAGGCAAAAGGAGCAACACCAGGAATTTTCCAAGCGGCTAAGAACCCAACAGCTCTTCTATCAAATCCAGTAGTACTCATCCTAGAGCTCAAGAAACTCTCTGTAATGGTGTCACCTAGTCTCATTGTTGAATCAACTTCAGTTCCATCTCTCTCAGCTTCAACAGCTGGAGGATTCACAGGCAAGAATAGGTAAACTACAATGCCTAGAAATGT
The DNA here is from genome assembly GCA_963920545.1 of Lepidium didymum. Taxonomy (NCBI): domain Eukaryota; kingdom Viridiplantae; phylum Streptophyta; class Magnoliopsida; order Brassicales; family Brassicaceae; genus Lepidium; species Lepidium didymum. Next base: position 19,849,140 of record OY986993.1, on the reverse strand, counting down.
AATGAGCAAAGCCGGACCAACAAAAGACCATCCCCAACCGAATTTCAGAAGTCCGGCCGCGATTAGTGACCCAACGATATTCCCTATTGATGTATGAGCACTCCAAACACCCATAATAACCCCTCTCCTCTTCTTATCAAACCAGTTCCCTAAAACCGCCACCACGCAAGGCCATCCAATAGACTGGAACCACCCTGCAACTGTCTGAATGGCTAGGAAATAGTAGAAACTATGGATGTTTGCCCAGAAAGCAACTCCAAACAGAGCAGTACACACACCTGTACCAACCATACCTATTGTTAGAAACGTCCTGAGGTCCAAACGATCACCCAAATGACCAGCCACAAACATTCCAACGGCATAAACAGAGAGGAAAGCCAAATCGATTTGTCCAAGCAACGCTGTTCCATCTGGACCATCGAAAGGAGCCCATCCACCGTTGCCTGCAGCCTTGAAATGTCCTGTTGGTTGTTCAGAGAGTGTTCCTTTGACGATGCTGTTGGGCTTTCGGGTTGCATGGAAAGCAATATAGGCGATGAAGGTCAAGCCAAAGACCAATGCTTGATATTGCTTGAAAGATAGCTTGCCTGAACGCTTAAAACGTTCTAGGAAATGAATACCACATGGTTTTGTTTCTACATAGAGGAACTCAGACGATGTCCATGAGGCCATTTCTTGAGCTTCTTCTCACGTGAGCAAAACCTGAATTAAAAAAAAGTCAAAAGATAGAACCAACGAGAATCACTTAAGTTAAGAACAATCTCAAACATGAGAAAACAAAATCACTCAAAACATATGAGATTCAATACAGAATTTGAAATGACCTTTGAAATATGAAGAGAAGAGAAAAAATCTGTCTCTCTCCCTTTCTCTCTGATTTGCTGCAACTTAATGCTTGGGAAATTTTCAAAGGCAAAAACGCTCTACTTAAAAGTTAAAGAACGTGAGAATAACTAACTTAAATTACTTAATCTCTAACACATTTGCTCTATTTTATTTATTTGACTTTTTGGCTCAGATGCTTCACTTTTTCTAGTTTAAACTTCCCAACATGTACGCACATACAGTTAAACCAGAAGTTAACGAACCATGGCAGACGAATTCAAATCAAAATTTCAGAATTATCTGAGGAGAGATAAATAGAGACAACAAATGTATTCGTTATACTACAAGGGAATATACCCAAAAGCATATATAATTACTCTAAAAGGAACCACAGATTGAAGATACAGTATGTTCGTAATTGTAATCTTTGAAAGACTCAAAAATCTTCTTTCCATTCTTCAATTTTAAATTGTATTTAGCTTTCTTATGACCAAGATCTTACCAACTCAGCCTTATAATGGTTCAACGATGGAAATATTTATGTTGTTGACTTTTGGTGATCAGCATATAATATATGTATGTATGCTTCATGCTATGTATCTATCACGTCACGTGAGCTGCCTTTCGCTGTTTTGGGATTGCTATTTTGACCATACCAAAGATTATGCAACTTGCTTTCCAAAATTTAATCTTTAAGAACTTAAGATTCTAGAGAACATAACAAACTAGAACAAAAACCAGAGCAATGCAATCAGAATTTCACCAAAACCAAGTGACTTTATGATGGAACTCATAGATGTACCACGAGAGAAGAATACCTCTTTGAGCAGTGAAGATATAAGAATTGGAATGACATGGCCTAAGATGCCACAACTGCACGATATGATAGGCCCTGTGAAAAATGTAACAGTTGCTCTATGAAGTCTTCACTAGGAACATGACGTCTAAACTCGGAGACAAATTCACAAAAGCATTGGGCAAACAAGAGAGCGAGTATTTTTGTTTCAAATTGAGCATACAGGATATGCGCGCTCGAAACAGAAGATGTGGAATGATGCTGAATCGTGAAAACAAAAGCTCCTAACCCTAAAAAAATCTATTGGAGACCAAAACAGAGAAACCTAAAACAAGTTCCAAAAACCATGCCTTGAAAAAAACTTAGAGACTGTATATAAAGCCTTCAATCAGTAGTAAATAAATGGTGGTGTGAGTCTTAATACCTCCAACCCGTCGCTGCTTCTTTATTACTCCCATACTTTTTATCTTCCAAGCACCAAGAGACGATTGGTGAGCCAAATAAATTTCGAAAGGAAGAGACTTGGCTTAAGAAAGGAGTAGCAGCACAAGTGTTCGACGATATTCCTCACTCAAAGATATGTCACAAGAGTTGACGTTTTGACTCCCTATCGATCGATGCGGATTAAAAAACGATCGCGCTTTAAGAAAGGTAAAACAGGCGCTGCTCAAGCAGTCAACTTTCTTTATCAGATAATCTCAGAATCTGTTATTGTGAGACTTTGTCCCCAGTTTTTGAATTGTTTGCCTCCTCTAATGAAAAAATCCTAATCCCAGAATCTTTTGTTTGTTTTTTTCTGCTACATTGATAAAATCATCGATAGAGAAAGAAGATGAGACGAATCCTAAGATTACTAAGTACTGGATTCAACGTTATAATCTGTTCTCAAGATATGACCAAGGTATTGAGATGGATGAAGAAGGATGGTACTCTGTAACTCCCGAAGAAATTGCAATCAAACAAGCTGAGAGATGTCGTGGGAAAGTAGTGATTGATTGCTTCTCAGGTGTTGGTGGTAACACTATTCAATTCGCTAAAGTGTAAAGCTTTTCTTCTCTATCTCTCTCAAGCAATAGAATAAGTGTAGGATTATTGGTTGTTGGATGTTTTCTACACCATTTTTTGTCTTTTTCATAGATGTTCTTCTGTTGTTGCTATCGACATTGATCCGGTGAAAGTTAAATTGGCAATGAACAATGCAATGGTTTATGGAGTTGCTAATCGTGTAGATTTTGTCATTGGTGACTTCATCCAGTTAGCTCCATCTCTCAAAGTAATCTTCTTCTCTCTATCAGTTTTATATACCCTATTCTTCTTGTGTTGTTCTGTTGATATCTACTAGATTTATGTTTTTGTTTTGGTCAGGGAGACGTATTGTTTCTTTCTCCGCCATGGGGAGGACCAATGTATAGAGAAGTTGAGAGTTACAAGATGGATATGCTCCAACCGAGAGACGGGTAACATAGGAGAATTCTAACTCTTTACCTATTGATGTAGAATTTGTGTTCAATATACTTATGAAAAAAGATACACACCAGTTTGGATCTTATAATGAAGTTTTGTTTTTGTGTTTGCGTAGGTACTCATTGTTTCAGATTGCCCAATCCATTACACGTAACATCATCATGTTTCTACCGCGAAATGTTGATTTAGCCCAAGTGGAAGAACTGGCTTGGCTCTCTTCACCTCCTCTAACTCTTGAGGTACTTACTTAACGTACTGTGGAAAAGGAAACTAGGAGATCTAGTTTATTGCAAACTTTTTTCTTGACAAGTTCATATGTTGTGGTTTCAGATAGAAGAAAACTTTGTTGGAGGCAGAATGAAAGCTATAACAGCTTATTTTAGTTGCAATGCATTTTAGTTGAGAAACAGAAACCATTAGAGTGCTGTCTTGTCTTCATGAGTTTTTTTATTAATAATATCTATTCTACTTCAACAAGGACATAAAACTGTCGTTCGAATTTTAAATTGTCTACTATCGTGATTTTAGTTTACTTTGGACGAGAAAATAGAACCTTAGAAAAGGAATAACTAGATAATGTATTACAAGATGATGCGTCAGATGATGATTCTTCCATGGTAGAGGAACCGAAGAATCTGAAAGAGGAGCAAAGCGTTAGGTTCCTTTTGAGAATTGTACAGGTGCATAAAGTCAAAAACCTTCTCAAACTCAAGCACCTTATTCTACTAGAGAACTTAATCTCTCACTTGTGAACTTCCAGCCTTAATGGTTCTTCTAAAATTTGTGCTGCAGCGCTATCAAAATGCATCACAAGGCTGACAATTAAGCCCGAGATTATACTGTATATATACCTAGGACAAGATCCATTCTCTCTTTCTGGAGTACATTGTCACCGGGCCGCCCTTCCACCACGAGACGTGGCTTGGGAGGACCTCCCAGGCTCCCAAGAGCAGCATCTAGAGCTCCTTAAAGCTCTCTAGATGGAATTGGTCTCAAACTTGGAGTAGAGCTCCTAAACTGAGGTCGTTCAACCAACTACTTCAATGTATTGGGTCAGAGGAATAGTATCCGGTGTTTTTCCAAAAAAAACCGATACCTAGAAGCATAGAGAGCGTCTGTGAAAAGCTACAATCTGCTAAAGAGCCATTTGGCTGCTGATCTGACCAACTTTCGATGCACAAGCACATGGATGATAGTTCATATTAATGCTATCTACCAAAGTAGAATTGATGTGGAAGAAGAAGTATTTTTCCTGCCACTTATATTATCTCAAGAGGGTAGAAACTCAATTATCTTGATCTCGTGTCCACTTGTAAAGTAATACTATCTGAGGCACCTGGATTTTTTCTTCACTTGCATATATAAAGGGGAGAAAGGGAGCAAATAGAGATCTTTCCTTGCTGGCCAAGCTAAACATTATCAGATCATCTTTATCATTTAATCCAGTTTTCTATTCATTCACCATTGTATAACACATTTTAAAGATCAATAAAAATTCATTATAGCTTGGCAAACAACAATCTTTGAACTCTAGAGGGAAAGAAATCGCAGGTTACATGAAGACAAATCCATCCCCCACTCGGCTGTTTTCAGAAGTGTGGATCCAAATGGGGATCTCTAATTATCCAAGCTTGGTTTAGTTAGGGGTTTTACACTTCTTTCTATACTTCTTCTTTCACTTTTTTTCTGGCCTGAGCATGTATTTATCTTCTCTTCTCTTACCTTGTTGGGGGATTTTGAGCTCTAGGAGCTTCGGTAAGTACAATAGATAACCTTTTAACATATATATCATCGACTCTCTTCTCCTATTTTGCATACAGATTACTCTCCGCGAAGAAAATCTCAAATTCGATATTCAGTTTATAAGAAGGGATCTTTGACTCAAACTTTCACATCCAAATTGTCGTCAATGAAGAATAAAGATTTTCTGAACATTAACACTCCTCAAGTATAAAAGAAGGAAGACGGCGCAAGACAAAATCATCGAACGATCAAGTAAATAACCTACGTCAAAAAAAACGAATAACGAGCTAGTTGGAACTGAGACTTTTAGACTCTTTAGTGATTAGATTCTTGTCTTTTCATTAATTTACTGTTATTGTTACTTCCTACATTAACAATAGCCAATATTAGGAGTGTGCAATTTATATTATAGAGTAATCAAATTTCCGATGTTATATTCTTTGTTCGATCCATATAGTATTTACTTTTCGTAAGACTATACTATATAACGAAATTATTTTTGAATCATTGAATAGAGAAATATAACTTACAAATGTAATGCCAACACGAACAGATATCAAACAATAAGCTCTTTTGAATTGACCAAATATCATTAGTAAAAGTATAATTTAACAAGATGGAGAAACCAGGATTAAAAAAAACAGAAAGAACAAGAGAAACTCATTAAACAAAATCATTGCAATCATGTTTCCTCATAATAAAACAATTTAGAAATCACTAGTAGGGAGTCTTGTAGACAAACGGTGGAGGAGGAGAATTGTAAGTGACCTTTGGAGAAGGGGAGTAGTATGGAGGTAGTGGGGAGTTGTAGACGTATGGTGGTGGTGGAGATTTGTAATTAATCTTGGCAGACGGAGAGTAGTATGGTGGTGGTGGAGACTTATAGTTAACCTTGGGAGAAGGAGAATAGTACGGTGGTGGTGGAGAGTTGTGGACGTATGATGGTGGTGGCGACTTGTAGTCAACCTTGGGTGAAGGAGAGTAGTATGGTAGTGGTGGGGAGTTGTAGACGTATGGCGTTGGTGGAGACTTGTAGTCAACCTTGGGTGAGGGAGAGTAGTACGGTGGTGGTGAGGAGCTGTAAACGTATGGTGGTGGTGGAGACTTGTAGTCTATCTTCGGTGAAGGAGAGTAGTAAGGTGGTGGTGGAGAGCTGTAAACGTATGGTGGTGGTGGAGACTTGTAGTCAACCTTGGGTGAAGGAGAGTAGTACGATGGTGGTGGAGAGTTTTAGACGTATGGTGGTGGTGGGGAGCTATATATGTATGGTGGTGGTGGGGAGCTATATATGTATGGTGGTGGTGGAGATTTATAGTCTACCTTCGTTGAAAGAGAGTAGTAAGGTGGTGGTGGAGAGCCGTAGACGTATGGTGGTGGTGGAGACTTGTAGTCAACTTTGGGTGAAGGAGAGTAGTAAGGTAGTGGTGGAGAGTTGTAGATGTATGGTGGTGGTGGGGAGTTGTAGACGTATAGTGGTGGTAGAGATTTATAATCTACCTTTGGTGAAGGAGAGTAGTAAGGTGATGGTGGAGAGCTGTAGACATATGGTGGTGGTGGAGACTTGTAGTCAACCTTGGGTGAAGGAGAGTAGTAAGGTGGTGGTGGGGAGCTGTAGACGTATGGTAGTTGTGGAGACTTGTAGACTACCTTGGGTGAAAGAGAGTAGTACGATGGTGGTGGAGAGCTATAGACGTATGATGGTGGTAGGGAGCTGTAGACGTATGGTGGTGGTGGAGATTTATTGTCTACCTTTGGTGAAGGAGAGTAGTAAGGTGGTGGTGGAGAGTTGTAGACGTATAGTGGTGGTGGAGACTTGTAGTCAACCTTGGGTGAAGGAGAGCAGTACGGTGGTGGTGGGGAGCTGTAGACGTATGGTGGTGGTAAGGACTTGTAATCTATTTTCGGTGAAGGAGAGTAGTAAGGTGGTGGTGGAGAGCTATAGATGTATGGTGGTAGTGGAGACTTGCAGTCAACTTTGGGTGAAGGAGAGTAGTAAGGTGGTGGTGGAGAGCTATAGATGTATGGTGGTAGTGGAGACTTGCAGTCAACTTTGGGTGAAGGAGAGTAGTAAGGTGGTGGTGGAGAGATGTAGACATATGGTAGTGGTTAATATTTGTAGTCTACCTTGAGTGAAGGAGAGTAGTACGATGGTGATGGAGAGCTATAAACGTATGGTAGTGGTGGGGAGGTGTAGACATATGGTGGTGGGTAGAGAATTTTAGTCAACTTTAGGAAAAGGAGAGTACGATGATGGTTGTGGGGAACTGTAGGCGTATGTGGTTGTGAAGACTTATAGTTTACTTTAGGAGACAGAATAGTGAGGATTTTTTTTGGGTGGATGAGGTGATTTGTGTTTATAAGTAGGAGAATCATATTGTGGTGTTTGAGGAGATGAGTAAGGGTATGCTATCACGGTTGCTGCGATGGCACTCAAGACCACGAGATACACTAAGCAATGCTCTAATCCCATGGTTCTTGAGGATCTCATTCCCGTTGCTATTGTTTTTATTTCCGTTTATGGTATTCTTGTGGACATGAAGACCCATTATATACTCACTTGTCTTGTCTTCAAATATGATATTGTCTTTCCAAGTTGGGTTCGTGTTTGGCACCTTCAAATGCATTCTTAAAGAACGTGCTAAGATGTTTGTTTGAAAATAGTGATGCTTTGGGTGTATGAAATTCTATTGATTCTCCAACAACCTTCAAGATCCTTTCATATTGTTTTGTACGAAATACAAGATATTAAGTCTGGCCATGTTGGTTAGGCGTGGACGTTTAGCTAAATGGTTCGAGTTCGGTTCGGAAAGTTCAGATTCAGAAAATTTGCAACTAAACAAAATTAGCCGAATGGTAGATAATATATATTCAGTTCGATTCGATTCAGTTCGGATTCGGTTTCGGGCTCGGATTCAGTTTTTAAAATTTCTGTAAATTATACTTATGACCAAATCAAATTTTTATTAAGTTTTTAACAATAAAATGTAATTAAAATAAAATTAATTAATTAATTTTAGTTAGAGATTGTGTATTGCATATTTCTATATTTTTAATTAAAATATTAGTTATTTTTATGAATATTTGTTAATTTTATTCGGTTTTATATAGTTTGGGTTCGATTTGGTTCGGAAAAAATTAATTTGGTAATGAAAATTTCATTCTATTCAGATAATTTTATATATCGGTTCGAAAATTGTGTCTAGTTCTAATGTTGATGCACAAAAAAAAAGGTTTAGCCATGTTTGGGTATATTGTTTTTCTAATAATTTTTTTAGTTTTTATATATTGTTTTCATTTCTTTATGAGAGCTCAATATTTTTGTTGTTATAGTGTTTTAGTTACTTTCTTATTTTGTTTCATTACGTTCGAGTCAAACAACTTGAAGTAAAAGTTATTTCGGATTATCTTGAAATTGCGGATGGAATAAATTGTTTCTTATATCAACTGGTTTTTGAATGCATTTTATCGATGAACATTGTTTGAGCCTTCCATAAACATTGACTGCGAAAGAAGAAAACAATATAATTAACTTCTAAATTTAGTAGTTGGTTGTACGTAAAATTGTATTTTCATCAAGTAACATATCATACGCATAAGTTCATTAAATTTCTTAGTGTTTCATGTTTCCAAAAATCGCAACAATCTTTCAATTACATGTTGTAAAATTTTCAGCTTTCAAATCGGAAAAAGTAAGATGAAAGTTTTGCCTATCCTTCACAAAAAAAAAAAAAAAAACATTTTTTCATCAAGATTTGCTTTGCTTGCTGTACAAGCTATCTTTTATTTTTGTTATTTTCATCCATGTAAAAAAAACTTTATTAGATTTTTCAAGCTTTTATCAACCCCATGATCAAATAACAAAAGCTGAAACAGTGGTCATTCACATACTATCAATAAGTATAACCCTGACAGTACCGACAATGGTTCCGACATCATCTTCTTAAACACCTCAGATCTTGCAGACTATTAACATTTATGTCAATTATAAGAACATTGATTTGATGATGAAACAAAGATATAAAGAAAGAAACAGACCAGAATAAGCTTATGAGCAAAGATAGATTCATCAGTGTCCCCTGCTTTTAGTCGTACATCAACTTGTTGTTGTTCTTTCAGAAACCTTGCAAGTCCACCCACGAAAAGCTCTTTGTTGGTTGCCATTTTCTTAAGTTTATTATTTTGGTTTTGAATTGATTAACTGTTGAGTTTCCTCTCTGTAACAATTGTGGGGTTATATATAGAGAGAATCTGGATGGTCAAACTTACTCTTTTGCTTTGGTTTCCCAAGACTCGGTCCTTGAGAAGAAACATTAATACACTAAAATTTATTGGTTGTTAGGGTAGAAATTCGAACTAGCAAGTTACAACTCTTTATTATTCTTTATTTATAGAAATAGTAATAAATGTAATTTGTTTTTGGAAGAATAATTTCATAGATTTTTCCCAAATAATTTCGTAGTAGATAACAAAATTAAGAATTAATTGTCTAAAACACTCCATTGAATTTAAAAATTGAATAAAATATCGTAATGTTTTTTTTGTTTATGCCACTTTCAATAGAATTTGTGGCATACAATATGACCATTTTGTTCCTACATAAACTTCTCTCAGATCTGAATCCAACAAATCAAACATGTTATCCAATGATTTAATCTTACAAATTTCGGTGTCACTACATAGACATAAACATGAGTTCATAGATAATAATTTAATCTCATATATTTCGATGTCACTGGACTTGAGTTTATAGACATGAACATGAATCCAATTGTAGAATTTGTTAAATAAGTCAAAGCAACATTTTCATAGACATGAACATAGTTCATAGACAGAAACATGAATTCATTAAATAAAGTCAAAGCAACATTTCATAGACATAGACATGAATACATAGACATAGACATGAGTTCATTAACATAGACATTTATTCAATTGTATATGAATTCGTTGAATAAAGTCAAAACAACATGAACATAGACACAAACATAAATATAGACATAGATGAAAATATGATAAGAACACGTAAACTGAAATATGAAGACATAGATGAGAACACAATAAAAAATACGTAGACTAGAATACACAGACGTAGTTGAGAATACAATGAAGACATGAATATATACATGCATATTTGTGGAATGAAAGAAAAAAATGGGAAAAAATGGTATTTTTGTATTTTTAAAAAAATCAAAGTGGCATAACATAGGTTAGGTTAGGCCAAATGGACATTTTTCACAATTAAAAACTGATTGATAACATTTTTTAGAATAATCCCAAAATTAATATATATATATATATATACGTTGATTTATTATTTTGTAAAATAAATGATCTGTTTTTCTCTTTTTGATTTTTAGCAGTCAACGAATTGGGCCGTACGGCTTTTTCTTTTTCACAATTCAACATATGCTTTGGACAGCTAAATCTCTTTCATCGGCAGTTGTTTTGCGTGATCTTTCACCGTCCGGATTCTCAATCAATCCCTCAAAAGTATTTGAGTATTTCTTTGGAAAAAAAATAATGTGTATCAGATATGTTCAAATCATTGATAGCCTTTAAACTAATAATCCTGAGATTACATCTTTGAAGACAAATTGAAAATTTAGTATCCCACTTCAGCAATTCCCAATCTTGATCGTGATCTCTTACCGAAAAAGGATACTAATTTCGAAGACCAATTTCGCCGTCTTCCTTGATCTCATCTGAGTAGGTATTGTTAGTGAATGAGGAATCGACATAGCAATGGAAACCTTCCGGAGCTGGAAGCTGATGGAAGAGAAGCGACGGAGGAGAACGGCTTCGGAGATGGCATCATTTTGGGTCTTGACGGTGGTGCCACCTCCACAGTGTGCGTTTGCGTCCCATTTTTCCCGTACGGCGATCGTTTGCCAGAGCCTCTTCCAATCCTCGGCCGTGCCGTTGCCGGTTGCACCAATTGCAATAGCGTTGGAGGTTCCGTCTTATCTTCTTTCCTCAGTTTTGAATTTAGCTCTGGTCAATAAGTACTTTCTCTAGATTGTGATGTTCTGGACATCGTTGAATGAATGTTTGGCTTCGATAACGATCAACATAAGTGTGTGTGATTCAGTTTCTTTATCTGTTATATAATCAAGTTCTGCTGCAATGTGGTATTTGCCTTAGCTGACTCTGATGCTTCTTTAATCCAGGAATTGGAATTAGATTTTATCTTAGCTGTATATAAGTATTGTTTGTTTGTGTGTGTTTTTAGTCTAGTTGTGTTGGAATTAATCTATTTCGTATGTGCGGTATTGGTTTTGCTTGCAGCAAATATATTGGCTATAGCTGTGGCAGCACTTTGATATTTCTACCCTATTAAAGTCACCTTTCAATGTGCATCCTGTATGCAGAAACTGCAGCGAGGGATTCACTAGAGCAAGTGATTTCTGAGGCACTTTTACAATCGGATTCTGATAAATCGGATGTTCGAGGTTTATGCTTAGGTGTTTCAGGTGTAAATCATCCCTCAGACCAGGAAAAGATAGAAAATTGGATAAGGTAGTAGTAGTCCCTCAAGTGTAATTCAAGCTGTAGGAGGTTCAGGCGTTGAAGCATCTCGGTTTTAACCTCTTCTTTATTGCCTTGCAGGGACATGTTCCCTAGTGATGTCAAGGTATATGTTCAGAATGATGCTATAGTGGCTTTAGCTAGTGGAACCATGGGAAAGCTCCATGGCTGTGTTCTGATCTCTGGTACAGGATGTATAGCCTATGGCTTTGACGAAGATGGCAAGGAGGCTAGGGCATCTGGTGGTGGACCAATCTTAGGTGATTGGGGAAGGTACTTTATTTTCCATGTTATACTTTATGTCAATTTCAGTTTTATGATTAACAAAGGTTTACATCGGCCATTGGCTGTCTCAGAAAGATTAATTTGAATCTTAGCTTTTACAAGGTTTCACAGATACACTAGTCAAACTTATGATCACATATTGTTGGTGTACATTTATGATGTATGGAGATTCTTTAACCTAGAATTGTGTGAATGATGATGTGATTATTTACAGTGGCTATGGAATTGCTGCGCAGGCCTTAACGGCGGTGGTTAGAGCTCACGATGGTCGTGGCCCACAAACAATGCTGACGAGTACTATCTTAAAAGCACTTGGACTTTCCTCTCCAGATGAACTAATTGGGTACTTTGTTTTCAAACTAATGATTTAGCCTCAAATTATGTACCTTTCTATAATTTCTTAGAACCCATCACTGCATTCAAAACTCTTCAGAGATGAAGAGGAGTACTCCCTTTCTTTTATTCTCCCGCAGGACTGACCAAAATGCAAGTCTAATATTTCTGGATATAGGTGGACTTATGCTGATCCATCTTGGGCACGTATCGCTGCTCTTGTTCCTCAAGTATTGTCTTGTGCAGAAGCTGGTGATGAAATTTCAGATAAGATCTTGGTTGATGCAGCTGAGGATTTAGCTCTAAGTGTGAAAGCTGTTGTACAGAGACTTGGTTTATGTGGCGAAGGTGTTCTTACATATCCAGTGGATTCTGATTTTGTTCTTTTTGTGGCCACCCGGTTCCTTACAGTGTTAGATATCTCTTGTTTCAGATAGGGCAGCTTCTTTCCCGGTTGTAATGGTGGGGGGTGTCCTAAACGCTAATCAGAAATGGGACATTGGAAAAGAAGTCTCAAACCGCATTAAGAAATACTTTCCCGGAGCTCAAACTATCATACCAACGGTTCAGTACTCTACCTTTCATTCATTTATCTCTCACCTTCCCAAAGACTAAATATATATTGATATGTATCTTCAGGTAGAGCCAGCGGTTGGAGCAGCATTGTTGGCTATGAACTTCTTAACAAGTTAACCAGAGAATCAATCGGTCATGTCAAAGCTTTATTATTGAAAATGAAATCGATGTTTCTTGAATCTTCCGACATGCCATAGTGATTTTTTTTAAATTCCTACTGTGGTTGTGGTACATATGTGTAATGTGCATAAGAATCTCGTTGTAAATTCCACTTCTTGCTATAAATGATTTCTTTGGTTACTAAACAGACCTACCTACTTAACAAGAAGAGAACATTGTCAGAGGATGTTGATTTGTACAACAGATTACGAAACTTATGCTAGAGAAATTGTTCGGTCATATGAGACTTGGTCGACAGACTGATAGTCTCTTTGATTCTCCTCTTGAAAATATGAGAGTCGGTCAATAGACAGGTAGCCTCTTTGATTCTCCTCTTAATTCTCTACGGACAAGCTTCAGGATCTCGATAATCTGCAAGATATGAAAGTTTAAAGTACTACAAGCTTCATATAATATGTAAGAATTTGTTGAGAAAATGAGAAAAGAGAGATTTGCTTACACCAGGGTAATGCTTTAGAATTGGAGAGTAATGATCAAGAGCTATATAAATTTTCTGAAGAAGGTCCATGAGAGATTCAATTTCATCGCCAAGGAGATCAACCTATGATTCAAGTAGCAGATGAAAAATATTATCAAGCTTGGGATGGTCAATGAAAGAAAAGAACACAAAGGATATGTCAGCTTCAAACTTCCGAGAACAAAAAAGAATACAGGGTTCACTATAATCAGCTTTAAGAGTTAAATCATTTGTTCAAGGCCACTTTTGTTATTATGAAATAGGGCTAAACTACTCTTGTAGTCTTGTGTAATTGTGAGGACTCACCTCTGTCTCAGCCTTTTGGAGGTCACAAGTCTTGGCCTCCATTAGTTGCTTATAATTTGATTCTCTCGCCTTGAGGTAATCAACTTCATCTAAGAGGTCACTTAATTGGCTATGCGTACTATTTAACCTACAAGTCAAAAAAATTTGTCATGTCTACTGAATCAAATGCATAGATATCTCACATTTCTATGTCAAACGACACAATATAAGCAAACAGAGATTGAGTGTACCTGATATTTGCCATTTTTGTCTTTTCTGCTACCAGGCACTCAAGACTGTCAAATTCTTTGGTCCATCTAGCAAGACTCAGAACAATCGAAAGAAACAGATTCTTAAGTCTCTTTTGATCTGCTTCTGATGAGATTAATTTCATCTCAGAATTCAATTTCTCCTTCTCGGTTATCTTCATATTCTTTCTAGCTAACTCAAGATTTTGTCTCAGCTCAAAAATTTCCATCTCATGACCTTTTATTTTCTCCAGAGCACGAGCTGAAACAACTTTCAGTTCTTTGTTTTTGTCTTGAATCACTACTGCTTGGTGATCAATCAGATATTGCAGATTATTAATCTGTATCTCAAGCTTCTCCATCGCTGTATCCAAATCACTCTCAGCTGTCTTAACTAAATTGTCTTTGTCCTCAAGAAGACGTTCCAGTGAATGAATCTTCTCTGTTGGTTTTTCCTTCCCTAATCTCAAAGACCATTCCTTTTCGAATTCTCCAATGTTCTTATTAGTTTCCTTTAAAATGCCTTTGTATGTCACTGCACAACACTCTTCTGTCATGTAGGACTTAAGACAAGAGTCTTTGAGATCATTTTTGCTTTCAAAGGCTTCTCTATTCACAAGATCTTTCAATATCAATTCATAAGCTTCTCTCATGATATGATTTTCTGAATCTGTTCTTTCTTTTGCACATCGTACATGGTCCACAAGCTCTCTCACCAAAGACCCATATACATCTGCATAGATAGAAGCTTTAATATGCAAATCCTCAGCATCTGATTCAAGCTTCTGGATCAACTCTCTATGATTTGCCTCAACCTGAGAAAGCTGTAACATCTTTTCACCAGCCTCTGAAAGTGAATCTTTGAGTTGACGGTTTTCTAGAAGTAAAGAATCCATGCGGCTCTTGATATCAGCACTGTTCTTTTCTTCAAACACCGACTTCTCACCTTCCAATAATACCTTATCCAACTTTGAAATGATATCCAGGATCTTCTTTCGCAGCACATCAAATTCCTTATTCTCCTTCAAAGGAAAAAACGAACCAGGCTTCTCTAAGTTTAAGTACCTTCGCTTAATGCTAAAGTATTCGTCAGTCATCTCTTGAATTGTAATATCATGCTCTCTCTTTAATTGATTCATCTCAGTCCTAAAGTAGTTTATCAATTGTTCCTGAGATAACATTCTTATATCCTCTAACTTCTTAGACGTCAACGTGACAGATCCTACATGTTTACCATTTCTAGATGCTGAATCAATGCTTCCAGATATTTTGTGGTGCAACTGATCATCATGAAATGTAAGCAACTTAGAAATCAAGACTAACTCCCGGCGCAGACCAGCAATCTCTTCAGTCTTCTCCGGTAACAAACTTTTCTTACCACAAGACTCCACATCTCGCTCCAACAACTTTTGTTCAGACTCATCCTTACACGCTTCATCAAGAATCAAATGCAAATGCGAAATTTCATTTTCTTCAGAAGTTTCCACATGATACAAGGGCAAAGATTTCTCCAACTTTTTGTGTTCAAGTTCTTTCTGAGTTATCTTCTCAGCAGACTCAGTGTCAACTACAGTTAACATTCCCTTTGTATCCGAATCACAGACGTATCCTGAAACTGTTAAAACGCTTGTTTAAATCGTTCCGATTCTCATTCTCCTTGATGAAACTATTACTAAAGATTGATCCATCATGTTTCTTAGAATCTAAAGTACCATTATCACTCATCATAACTTCTTCATCCATAAGAAAAATCCCTGAAACATAGAAGTAGCAATAACTTACACTAACCGGGAAATTCAAAAACCCATCAACACAACAACCTCGCTACTTGCAAATAGAGAAACCAACACAAACAAAACAAATTGATGATAAAAAAAGGTAACTTTTCTAACTAAACTAATGATCTTTAAATAGTAGCAATTAAAAACAAAACAAAAAAACAAATGGACAGAACAAAAAGTGATCAAGCAACTTACAAACTCAGTTGTGTGAGAATTTTTTTACCGACTAGAATTTATCCAGATAACGGTGGGTCCAATTTCAATGGTGGGTCTTCGAAGCTTTTAGGGTTTTCTTATAATAAGAAGACACAAAGAAGATGGACCGACCTGAAAAATTACCTCGGAAAGCGGAGTGGGAGAGTAAAGACTGAACTGCTCTTATTAGCAAATTTACATTTACCGAAAAGCCCCTTCCGAATCTATCTTTTTGTCTTCCCATATAAAGTAGTGACACATCCACTATAATTTATAGTGATACCATTTTACAAATTGAGAGAGGCAGAGATCAAGTTTGTTTAATTGTTGTGTTATTAATTCAACTGTAAAAACAGTGTTTGTACAATGATCATACTTCGCAATAAATCAAACGATAAAAAACTGAGCAAAACCCAAATTAGATCTGCTCTATTCGGTTTGGTTGTGATCTCTGTGTTAAGGGTAATAATGGTTTAATGACTAAAAACAATTAAAAAAATTGTCATACACATGGAAACAGTTACTGTTTTAGGATCAGATCAGAGAGAGCTAGTCAAGATTTGGTAATGAGACATAACTTCTCTTCGAACTTCATCTCTTTTCACTTTTCCAGTTGTTGTCATCGGAAACTGCTTCTCCCATCGGACAAATCTCTTTGGAATCTTAAACCTGTCCAACGAGTTCATACATTTCCTCAAACTACTGAGAATATATAACAGAAAGAAAAAGAAAATCCAAAACATTTGCTTCGTTTAGAAGCTGTTTTGTCAATAGCTTCTTACCTGGTTAGATTCTGTGTTCTACAATGATGCTTTAGAGTCTCACTTGACAATTCAAAGCCTCGTTTGCGGTTCTCCACTTCTGACCAAGTCCAACTCTCTTGTAAACGGACACAAGCAACGACCATCTCCCCAAGACGATCATCAATGACGCCTATGACCACTGCAGAGACAATCCCAGGATGCTTTAAAAGAACAGCTTCCACCTGCGAGATTAAATCATATTAGGATGAACACAACTTGATGTTTACATAGACCAGTTTCTTGTGTTTAAAGCTAACCTCTTCGGGGTAAACGTTTTCACCTCCAGTTTTGATGCGACCATTAGACCGACCTATGAGCCATAAGTTACCAAACTCATCGAAGGCCCCAATATCACCTGTGTCAAGCCAAGCTTCATTGCTGCTAAATTCTGACATTGCAACATTTTCTTGACCTACTTGATGACCCCAATATCCAATCATTGTGTGTGGTCCGCGAGTTAGAATTTTCCCAACCCTCGATGAATTTTCGTCAAGCTTAACCATCAACTCAATATGAGGCGGAGGCTTCCCAACACATGTTCCTTGTTTTGGTTGATTAACCAAAGGATATGTCAATATATAAGATTCTTGGGGTGAATCATGGAGAGTCATAAAGGTCAGCGAAGAGCAAGCCTCTGTCATCCCTTAAAATTACAAAACCGCATAGAGATTATGGTAAAAAAATAATAAACAAGGTTGATGCTAAAGCAAATTGCAAATGACTAACCATACGCTGAAAATATTTTGGCAGATGGGAAGATTTTCGCAGCATCTTTTAAGAGCTCACTTGATAAAGATCCACCTCCATTTAGTATCTTTCTCACGCCATTGTTTTGAGATCCATTCTTCGTTATCCTTTGAGTGAAAGTAAAGTATTTAGAGACCCCAGTTTTGAAGACCAATATTTACTTTCACCAGGAAGTTTGTTCACTTTTCTTTTTACCTGTTGACACAAATTAGATCAGCCATCATAGCTGGGACAGTGATGAAGCATGTCACACAGTGTCTTTCCATAACTTGAAAGGCTATTTTAGCATCAAACTTTGGCAGCAGAACATGGGAAGCTCCAACCATTAGCATGGCCATAGCAGATGAGAGACCACCGATATGAACTAATGCTGATGTATGCAAATACACCTGCAGATAAAAGGGAAAAAAAATATTATACGATGAAGAGAGGAATATAAAAGGCTACTTACTTAGAGAATCACTCAGCTCTATACAGATCATTAAGGACAAAGAGATAAGTGGAGGTAAAAGGCGTACATCGTCTTCACCGTAGCCAACAATAGCAATTTTAGCTAGAGACTGCGTGATGAATGCCAAGTGGCTTAACGTCACTCCTTTGGGTCTTCCCGTTGTACCTATTGCCAAGAAGGTGATAAATCAAAACAAATAGAAGTCAAGTAAGCTGAAGCTTATTATGGAAGAAACAGGATTCAATATGTTGTACCAGAAGTGAAGCATATCACTACAGCATCATTAGGAGCCCAAGCGTATGTTGCTACTGAAGGCACCAGTGCGTGTTGTCTAAGCATCTCAGTTGTCAAAACTGCCTCGTAGCCAAGAAAAATTAGGTCACAATTGCATCTCTTGAAATGTTAGAGTTTTATAAGACAAAAAATCATACCCTGATTATTTTCATTTGCAAATTCTGTTGAGGTAGACTCCATCAACACACTCCATTTCAAGGAAGGTATATCGCCATTCTTATTATCAATGCACCATGAAATACAAGTGTCATCGGTAACCAAGAGCACGGGCTCTACCAGCATCATTGCCGTTTTTACTTCTTTCAAGCTCTGCTCTTTCGTAAAGATACATCATCAAGAACACAACTAAATGTGTCAGGAACATTCATTATTTTACGCATACACAATCTGGAAACGTTTTTGAAAACTTGGTTCTTGTTGATTATCACAGACTTTTTGACAAGCATGGACATAAGAAACTGATACTGACCCATCTGTAATTCAAAGGAGCTGCTATTCCTCCAACCAATGCAACAGCCAATAACCACTCCAAGAACATATCACTAAACACAAATACAATAACCAAATCTTCAAAATCGATAAAACTCGAATCTAAGACCCACAATTTCGCCTTAAAGAAGTTAACGGTTTAACAATGGGGTCAACGCAAGAACCTGAATAGATATTTTTCCTTTTAAGTTTAAAATTTTGAAAATTCGTAGATAAATTACGCATTTGACCTGTTAAGAGCAGCAATAGAGACAACGTCGCCGTTTCGAAGGCCGAGACGAATAAGTCCAGCGGCGAGGCTCTGTACGCCGTCAACGAACTCTCGGCCGGTGCGCTTACGGTCTCCGTAGATAGTAACGACGGCGTCCCGTTTGACGGAAGCTAGCCGCGTCAAACACTGACAGATGTGAGGCCGAGAGTAATTAGCCATTCCAGATAAGGGTAAATCCGGTAATCTACAATGTATTGAATATCATCGAAGTGGCTTGTTCAATAGAGGAAGAAGAAGAGGCAATGAAATGGAAGAGAGGGAATCTGTGTTCTTCAATTGATGACGTGGCATTACACGTCATCGCATCGATGACCTCTCCTTATCTTAATGTTATCTTAAGAGAACTCACCGTTTTGTGACTATTTAATCAAGGCCCATTATTATTGGGCTTTAGTAACAGATTAGTCTTTAACCAATATTCTCTTCCATAAAAGATTCATTTGAGTCTCTCTAATTTAAATTTTTCCGATTAAAGCTTCCAAAGATTCTTCTTTGCTTTCATAAAAATAGAACCTTGGATACCACTCAACTATAGAATGCTTTCATTCTTTTTTTTCTTTACATAAAATGCTTGTTTCTTGTTATTTCACTTTTTTATGCTATTTAAAAAAAAATATGTCAAAACACTTTGGAAAAATAATTGATTAGATTGATAAAAATACACACATATTTTTTATTTTGTTAAAAGCAAATATTTTATTAATTAACACCAACTAGAACAATGCAAGAATTTTAGTTTCAGGTGAAAAATATAAGTGAAAATTATTGGAATGAAGAAAGTAATTCGATGAAATCAAAGATTATAAAGAAATAACTCTTCTTTATTTAGCTTAGGAAAATCTTTCAAAACATAAACTCTTAATCTCTTTAATCTCACAAATTATGCTACAATTTTGGCATCTCCTTATATAGATAAGATTAATCCTACATCTAATAGAAAACATATTTAATTTAGATAACTCCTAAACTATAACAACTTAACATTATTTATCTCTTAGCTTGCTTTTCAAGCTTTGGTATTTAAGCTTATTTTAACAAAAATTCTTTAAACAGATAGTGGATGTTTTGTTGTTTATTTCTTCTTTTTTTTGTCAAAATTTTGTTCTTTATTTCATTCTTATATTTCTTAAGATATTATTCATTCGCACCTTGATTTTATTATATACGTATTTTGATAAGGGAAATTTAGTCGTTATATAAGAACAAACAAATGAACAGTGAGCTTTTGCTTTGTTAACTTTGGTTAGATCCCCGTGAATTTAGGGCCAATCTCCGACAATGAAACTCACGAGAATTATTTTTGACAAACTTGAGACAAAGCACAAGAGTCGAGAGGGACTGCTCCTAGCCAAAGCGGAATAAAGAAAGAATTCTTTGTCGTGGATGTGGAAAAATCAGACGAGTTATGTGATTTAATATCATTTATAACAAATGTATATTTTATAATCGTATAGATCATTACGTATAATATTATGAAAATAGTTATATCAATTGCTTAAATTTACATTAATTATTTGAATTACTATTTTCAAAATCATTTTTATAAATAATGTAATAATAGTTGTACCAATTGAAACTCATACAAACAAATAAAATAAAAATATTATACATCTAATTTCTGGTAGTAATTAAGCAACATATCACGGAATGATAACTTAAAACGACATCGTTTTGTCATATTTGGATTCTCATATAAAGCCATTCCTTCACGGGAAGGACTTTGTAGCTCCTTAAGCCTAAAACTTCATATCAATAAAACAAAATGGCTACACACAGAACCAGTGACTTTCCACCGTTGATTTCGATCATAATCATGTTCATCGTCCTAAAATCAACGACCATAAACGCTAGAGAATTACGACCGTCCGATCACGGCCTTGAATACTACTACGAACCAGACGAGTCTTCATCGGAAATGACGACATTCTTCGGACCTCCTTCTTCAAATGAGATGACGACAACTACATCGTCATCATCATCACCATCTGGTTCTATATTTCCAAGTGCCGTGAAATCTCCATTGCCGAAGATATTAAAAGATCAAGATGATGATCATGTGATGAATCACTTGCTAATCGTGGGTAGTTTGGTCTGTGGACTCTCCGGCGTGGCTTTGATGATCGCTTCTGCTTTCATTTATTTTCTTCGATACCCAAAAACGCAAAATTCTTCTGTTAATTGTGATCAGATTCATAACAATGTCAATACCAAGTAGTGTGTTTTTTTAGATCTATATTTTTCTTTGATTCGAGAAAATAAAGTTGTGTATGTTTAGTAACATCGTTTGTTTTCTTGATTAATGTGAATCATCATCATTGTAGACAACAGATAATAGTAATTTGGTTATTGGTTATGTTTTAGTAAGTTCGGTTCTGAAATTGGTTCGGTTTAGGAAATTCTGCTAATCTGGTTCGGTTCAATGAAATATGTATGCTAATTAATTAAATTTTATTTAATAATCAATAAGAGTGGCAATAACACAAATAATTTAAAAGCTTGCAAATTAATTAATAAGTTTCACTGCGTCAGTTGGAGGAGTCCAAAAGAGGAGAAATCAGAAGCTTGGCCTTTGAGGAGTTTCAAAGGATCGTGTTGTTCACTGTATTTAAAACCCTATATCAACATCCTCCTCAATCGATTGCACAATTGATTGCGTCAATCAGCTTCCGACGAAAACTAGCATCCTCTCTATAATCGATAACAATGTCTCACTCCGCTGTTTCTCAGGTCCTCGCATTTTTAGTTGTTTTTTTAAGTCAACGATTAATTTTCCTTTTGCTCCTGATGATTCTGCCCCGTAGGTCTTGCACTTTTGTGTTTGTTTAGGGATTTGATCATGATTAATGCTCCTTAGTTTGTTTTCGGAGATAACGAGGGAAATTTTTTGAAATTGTTGATCTGGGGGTTTATGATCTTTGATTTGGGTTTAGGGTTATGTTTTTCTCAATAAATGGTTTTGCCTTAGTGAAAGAGACTTCAGTCTTCATCTTCCGATTTTCTCGGGAAAACCAAGCAAAAAAAATTGTGTCATTTCTTATCAGAAGAGAAATTTAGTCTGATGGATTTTTAATTTTGTACAGGCTGCTGCTGTCTCAGTTTCAATTGGAAACGAACGTTCTCTTAGAAGATCCGTCTTCAAGGTGATGCATCCAGTCTCTCTTATAACTCCTAGTTCTCTATTTCGATATCTGTATATTAAATATCGAAAGAACATAAAGATTGAAGCTTGAGCTGTGTTCAGACACAGAACCTCTGATTCAGATTGTCACTTTATGATGTCATTTGTTTTTGTGTTCCCTGTATGTTACTTTCCTTGAGATTGTATTTGCTTGATTCAGTTAATCTGAGTTTGATCTTAAACCATCCGTTGCTTTGTGCTATGCCACTTTTTATTCTGCAGCAGAACCATAGCATAAGCTTCAACAGCAAGTCATGGTCATCTTCCTTAGCGTTGAACCAGAAAACAACAAGCATAAGGGATGCAAAACGGTACACGAACACCACAACATGCATGTCGGTTCAACAGACAAGTAGTTCTAAGGTTTCTGTTGCTCCTTTGGAATTGGAAGCCCCAAAGGATCCTCCTTTGAACTTGTACAAACCCAAGGATTCTTACACAGCTAAGATTGTCTCCGTGGAGCGTATTGTGGGACCAAAAGCCCCAGGAGAAACTTGCCATATTGTCATCGATCATGATGGTAATCTTCCTTACTGGGAAGGACAGAGTTATGGTGTGATTCCTCCCGTAAGTCTTGTCCCTTGTGCTGCTACATGGTTTCATTGTCTTTAGAAATTGATACCACCATTCTAAATCTTTTTTTAGTCTACTAAATGAACTGGATCTTATGTGTTTAGGGCGAGAACCCAAAGAAACCGGGAGCGCCACACAATGTGCGCCTTTACTCGATTGCATCGACGAGGTATGGAGATCACTTTGATGGTAAAACAACGAGTTTGTGTGTGCGCAGAGCTATTTATTACGATCCCGAGACTGGAAAAGAAGATCCTTCAAAGAATGGAGTCTGCAGCAACTTTCTATGTGATTTAAAGCCTGGAGACAAGATTCAAATCACCGGTACGTAACTAAATACCCAACTTGGTAAATCACTTATATAGAAAGGCCGCTTGGAATAATAGTCTCTTAAACTTTATCTACTTATCAAAACCAGGTCCATCAGGGAAGGTCATGCTATTACCCGAGAAGGATCCAAACGCGACTCACATAATGATAGCTACGGGAACCGGAGTGGCTCCTTACAGAGGTTACCTACGTCGAATGTTCATGGAAAACGTTCCAAACTACAAATTTGGCGGTTTAGCTTGGCTCTTCTTAGGTGTCGCCAACACTGATAGCCTTCTCTATGATGATGAGTTTAGCAAGTACTTAAAGGACCATCCGGATAACTTTAGGTACGATAAAGCATTGAGCAGAGAGGAGAAGAACAAGAAAGGTGGTAAGATGTATGTGCAGGACAAGATTGAGGAATATAGTGATGAAATCTTCAAGCTTTTGGACAATGGAGCTCATATTTATTTCTGCGGGCTCAAAGGGATGATGCCTGGGATTCAAGATACGCTTAAGAGAGTTGCAGAAGAGAGAGGTGAGAGCTGGGACTTGAAGCTTTCTCAGCTCAGGAAGAACAAGCAGTGGCACGTTGAAGTCTATTAAGCTTTAGTTACCTTTCTGTTTGAATGTTTGTGTTGTTTTTAATTTGATTTAAGAATCGTCATAATGAAATTGATGTTATTCAAACATGATAAAAATCCTGAATTTTGTTGGCTTGAAAAGATTCGGAATATTCTTAGAGAACAAACAATGGATCTGTTATGTAATGACAAGAGACATCAAGAAAACGACGAAATGTCTGTAAAAATTATGTTCTGTATTACTATAAATAATCTTTGGTTGGATTTATTGCAGCACATAGTCGTGGACTTTACATAACAGAAAAATACTAATAAGTTTCGGGCAACGGGTAGAGGTAGGGCCCGTTAAATTTCGTGGACGTTTTCAATTAGAGCTAGTGAGCTACTTGGGGCAACAAATTAAGATCTGCCCGTAATCTGCTACGTGCAGTCTGAAACGCTTCTTTCATTCTCCACTTGTACGATCGATACTGCCTCCGGGTCCACTGTTACGAACCTTGCCGTTTTTATACTTACTGAAGCGTATAGACGGCATAATGTTTTAGAATAATTGTGAAAGACGCTCTGAAGTGTACCATCAGAATTTGCGGAATACCTTGCTTGACGGAGGGAAGAAAACGACACTCTCTCTCTCTCTGTTCGCCATTTTTCTTCTCTTCTTTAAGAGATGGCTCTAATCGAGCTTTAGAGTAGGACGAATACTTTTCAGAGGTCAAAACGACATAGAAAATTAGAGGTAATTTTCTGTTTTTTGGGTGTTTTTATCACAACCCTATTTTGAAATTGTTTCCTGGATAATTGCTTTGCTGTTTAGAGTCTAGTCGGGTTTGGAGGATTATAGGTTTATAGTTTATTATCTTTTGTTTTGAATTCTTGGTTTTAGTTATGAATTGTTGAGTTGCGATTGTATTCTGATTAGGTTTCCTGAAAAATGATGGAACTTTTTCCAAGTAGCTTGACTTGTTTAGTTTGAGTAAGAGGTTAATGATTTTGGGGATTTGATACCGCTGCTTCTTTAATTTCATTTACAGGTTTTGAAGAATCATCTACTGATTTTGTTCTTTCGAACTTTCAGAATTCTACTTCGGACATTAAGCTCACGAGTCATGACTTCTTCAATCCATGAGCTTTCTGGTTTTGTTCTGTCTTTTTGTCTCTCTGTTTCTCTTCTTTACTCATCATATGCATGATTATCTCTTATTCTAAGTTAATTATTCCCTTGCTGAAACATATATTTAAACCTTGTTCCATCATAGTCCATGTGGTTTTCCCTTAGTGATTCTTGTTGGTGTATTCTTGTCCAGATAACATTGAAAGTCATGAGAAGCAAGAACATAGAGATCCTCAAATCCAACCAGCAGTTCCTCCAGGAAGAAATTACGAATCTATAGCTACAAGTTTGGTCTACTCAGACCCGGTTCCTCACCCGGGTAATACACATTCCGTGGTAAAACATCTCTCATCTACCAAAACACAAACTGTTTGTTCGGTTTAGTATCTTACAACTATCTTACTCTCTATAATAGAAGAAAAGTTAAAGTGTTTTATCACACAGCTCTTGATGTATGCTAATGCGTGTCATCGATTGTTAAATATGCCAAATCCTTGATTCCCTAACATTTGAAACTAATTTGAGCTGTGCATCATATTTAGCCGTAGACCTTCTAGTTGTTAATTTGTAGATTAATTACTTTTGTGGCAGTTACTATAAGCTTTTTTTGCATTCTCTGGCAATATGAAAGTAACAACATTCTCTATTCTTTGTGTGTTTTGTTGCTTGCAACTGAAGGCACCTGGACAAGGACACTACCCCTATCCAGATCCTTACTATAGAAGCATCTTTGTACCGCCTGGTGACACACAAGCGTATCCTCCACAACCCTATACCGGGGTAGAGTGTATTACTCAGTCTTACTACAACGAATTTCTGTTGGATAAATGTAACAAACAGTTGGTTGATGTTAACATCTTTACAAATCATGTCAGGTACAGCTACAGTTAATGGGAATCCAGCAACAAGGTGTTCCTTTACCATCTGATGCAGTGGAGGAGCCTGTTTTTGTTAATGCAAAGCAATACCACGGAATACTAAGACGCAGGCAATCTAGAGCAAAACTTGAATCTCAGAATAAGGTCATCAAGTCACGTAAGGTAAAACACTTTTAACCAAACCATGTTTCGTTATAATACATACTTCGTTTGGGTAAATCTTGAGATTGTATTTGCAGCGATATTTGCATGAATCTCGACATTTGCATGCGATAAGACGACCAAGAGGATGTGGTGGTCGGTTTCTCAATGCCAAGAAGGACGATGAGCACCACAAAAACAGTCATGGAGAAAATTCCAACCTTAGCTCTGGTAAAGCCGCCATGGCTGCTTCTAGTGGTACATCTTGAGAAGGTCCTACACATAGGTTTGTTGCATTCTGACTCTGTTTGGTCTTAGATCAACGATGTCAATGTCTTTAGTGTATGATATACAAATCTTTGTAGAAAGTTATAGGGCTTTGGAAGCAATTAGGTAAACATGGAGTGAGTTTTAGACTTGTGAATTGTGATTATCAAATAAAACCCATGAGGAAAAAAGAAAATGAATAAGTGTCATGAAGTTTAGTTAAGAAACATTGCTACTGATATTGTTTTGTTGTATGAAATTTTGGTAATAAAACGAATGATGGAAGCATCCACAAACTATGACATCAGTGATTTGGGTATACTGCAAGTCAAAACTATAATGTTTTTACTTCAAAAATGTGAAACAAATTTGACACCAATAAAACTGCTTATACAATATTGTTGAGAACATATAGTTTGAAATCAAGCCAAAACATATCTATATAAAAAGTTAAATAGTTTTTTGGATAGGACGCAAGAAAGCATGTTTCTTTCGTATGTTTTCTTTTCTTTTCAAAATACTTTTTGCTGTTCCGAGAAATTCCTACTTCTAGATATGACTGGTGACTCTGATCAATGGGGATTCTACATCGTCTGCTTCAGCAGACTGAAATCTCTAAGGATAGACTCAGCATCACTTGTCAACCATACATCCTTGCATCCAATGTAAGTATCCCTCCGAATAAGTAGCTTCGAACCAGAGACCTTTTAAACTTTTGATACAAAATAAGCCACTCGTCCATCTCTTGTGTCGATAGTTTTGATTTTTCATATATTTATGTGATTCAATTACTTTGAAATTCACTAGACTTGCTAAATCCTTTATAAACCGTAGTCCATAAGTTTGTAGTATAACAACACGGATTGTTATATGATGTTGATGGTTCACAAAGAGCTTGTGGTCAAATGGTAGGAAACGGACCTATAACTTTAAATGTTCGTAAGTTCGATTCTTCTGTTATGCAAAACTAAAACACATTTTCTTAATTACCTCTATATGGCTATGGCCGTGTTTTCAGCCTTTTTGAATATCCAAAAAAAAACCTATTCGTGAATTACACTTTCCTTCATAGAATAATTTAGATTCCTCCTATAAGATTTGGGAACTCTTCATTATCAAAAACAAAATGTTGGTGGGTTGAATAAAAATGCAATGTTGACTTTCCTATCACCATCGTTGCAAAAGGTTTGACATTCGTGATATCAAAGAGAAAACAAAATTCTGATATTCTTTAATTCACAGATTTTCTTCTTATTAGTAAGATCATCCAAAAACTTATTTACAACACAAAAGATCATGTCTAGTATCTTTTGGTTCTTGACACATGTCATGAGTTTTGTTATGGGAACCCTGATTTGTAATTTTCATCTGAAACTACAAACATGAAAAGGTTGAGACAATCACACAAACTTTAAATAAATATATAATCAAGCTACTAATTAAAATGATATATAAAATAAACAAAAAAACTGTAGTAAAGAGCTAAAATGGTGCTTTTTAGTGGCGCGAGATATACTATCGTACGTAAAGTATGTTAATAATTAATTATAGTGTGTTGTTCTTTTCAAACAGAAAAGTGAGAATTAATTAACACGATTTCTATAAATTTATTATTAGTAGAATTTGATTAAGATAATAATAGTAATAATTAAATTGAAATAGAAATAATTTTGACAAAAAAAAGAAAAAGAAATAGAAATAATAAAACGGGGTAAAGTAGGTAATATATGCAACTGCCATTGTAGAGAATCGAAGCGCATGCACAAACCACAAAGTAAGAACTCATGATGAGACTTCACATGACCTTCTACTTCCCCCTTTTTTTTATCTTCCACATTTTTCGTTTTTACTATTTTCTTTTTCCTTTGAAAATATTCATTTGTCCAGATGTTATTAATGTTTTTAACAATTTTAGAAATTAGTTTTCTCGCCCAAAAGATGTTATTACTCAGAAATATATCTCATTTTCCACTCCAAAAATTGTTACTTTTTCACTGTAATTTTTTTATCGAGTTTAAAACTTAAAACAATATCTCCTGAATTTATACAGTCTTTAAAATTTTAATGAATAAAAAACAACAAAAATAAATATTTAATCATGTGATAAAAGCACTTTTATATTCCTATAATTT
Source organism: Lepidium didymum (assembly GCA_963920545.1). NCBI lineage: Eukaryota > Viridiplantae > Streptophyta > Magnoliopsida > Brassicales > Brassicaceae > Lepidium > Lepidium didymum. Next base: position 19,821,216 of record OY986993.1, on the reverse strand, counting down.
TTTCGTTAAGTTATCATATTCATGAATAGTATTTTTTAATTTTTTTGGTATCAAGAATAGTATTTCCATCGAATATTGCACTTATTCTATTAATTCTCGCAATGACGTTTCTTAATCAACAACAACAGAACATTATATTATATATACTGAAACTTTGTTTCTATTTAAACAGACAAATAACATGCATATATTTCATGATGTCGTTTTCGCCAAGATAACAAAAATATTTGGTAATTTTCAAAAAAAAAAAAATAATAACAAAAATATTTGGCGATAATAGATTTGAAGCTTAAATGCTTTTTCGTACATGCTGATAAATATTGAATGTATTTTGTGTTAGCTTGTACATATTGATCCACATTGGATTTATAATGTTTTTGATGTTTAGCTTGTTTTGGTATGTTTATCGAGACTTAACCTTCTGATTAAATGGGAGACATCAGAGGAGCAAAATCACATCCATATGTACTGTTTTCTCTGCTTTCATATTTATCGATAAAACATTCTTTGAGGGGACAGAAAGTTTTGGATTTGATTTAAACGTTTTGTGAAGAACATAGTACTTGAACATGATACTCATAATTAGAATACATTTATGCGAAAACTAATCCATAGTAAATTATCTAAGTAAATTGTATCATTAATATCGGTCATGTTGATCGAGAAAACCTTCATACGAAGTGATAAATCTTGTACTTTGCTTACATATAATAGTATAAGAATAAAACAAAAAATTTATAATAGTAAAAAAATAAAATAATCGAGTTCTTCTCGTCCGCTAATTATGTTCGTTCAGCTGATGCTATAATCCATACTACAAAATATAGACTATAAGTGATTCAATCATTGACAAAAAAAAATATTATGAATTGCAATACAAAATAAATAATTTTTTTTGTCAACAATTGGATCGACAATATTCTATCTATAGTTCAAATTCTCTCTGAAGACCCAAATTATATCATGTAGGATTATATGATTTTTTGGAATCGAACTTCTGATACCGGACAAAAGATGAGAAATCTAACCACGTGACTATACATAATAAATAAATAGTTAAAAAAAGCAAAATGTATAACAAAAGAATTACGAGGATAGGACAAATGTATACGAGTTCGACCAATTAAAAAACAAATCGTAATCAGACCAAGAAAGGTTGTACCCCAGCTAATGCAGGCCTGTCTTTGTTTTCTCATAATCAATTCAAACGAATTTTGGGTTGAAGAAAAGAACAAAATTAACTTAACGTTAATAAAAACACATTTCACACTTCTCACGCGCCTAGTCATATACATATATTCAAACTTCTCATACATTATCATCGGCATGGATACAAATACAACATCAGGTATGTACATGCACATGCACATTACATATACATACAAAGATGAAACAGTACTGCTCATCATCATCATTGGCACATCTTAAGACAACAGAGGGAAGAGTATTGAGAAAAATTTGATGCTATGTTTGGGTAGGCCACTGTTTGCAGAGCTTAAAGACATCTCCTTTATTTTCCCTAACTTAACAAATTACCCATTTCGTCAAAATTCAGTTTCTTCTGACAACTACACTTACGTTTTACGACTCACAATTACATAATGGATTATGTTTCCAATGTCTATAAACAAACATTTTTCTTACTATTGATTTTAGTGATTACTTTATAATAATAATGGAAATGTTTTATATTTGCAGAGACAGCTTTTAGTGTTGTTTTTCATCATCTATTGTGTTTAGCCTGCTAATTTATTTATTTAGTCAAAACTTCATCTAAGTTTTCAAAACTAAATCACTTTGATTCCTCTTTTTACTAAATCAAGGATAGTGGTCATATAATCATATTACTCCGAGAATTTGGTGATAATGATATGAAATTAAATTAGAGAAGTGATCTTCCACTCATGAACATATCTTTGAAGAGCATCAAGAAAAAAACTAAAACAAATAGGGTCTAACTAATAAGTATATATCTAACAAATAATATTCACAAATTTCATATACCTATATCTTACCTCGTTAATCATCTCTAGTACGAAATATCTTTGATAAAATGTTTATGTCCACCTCTTATACTTTCGAAAAAATTCATTTCCATTTCAAAAATATAATTTCTAATATTGACAAGTCGCTAGACAAGAACTTGTGCTACAAATAAAATTCGATCGATCCAATTGACAAAAAATAATTTTAGTTTGTTTTACCCAAAAGTAATTTATATTTTTTCTTACCAAAAACCATCTATATTTTTAAACCCTAATAAAATCTTGTAATAGATAATAATTTTGTTGTCAATAATTATTTTGACAAAATTTAATTTATATTTTAAGATAAAATTCTAATTTTTTTTAATCTACTAATTATAGTAGATAATTGAACATTTTATAATAGAATAGTTAGTTGGACATCCTAATTACAAGACTTGGCGAAAAAAATCCTCTAAAAGATAACAAAATTTCAAGATGTGTATAAGAAAACGTTTTAAATTTCTACTTTTCCTCAAGAAGCTAAAGCCTTTAACCAAAACATTGAATTCAAGATACTCTAAAAATTTTACCTTTTTAATTCTATAAAAATAATATTTTACTTGTTTAGTGCTTCTTCTTGTTTCTTCCTTGTCCTCTCTCTCTCAGAAAATCTTTATTTTTACTTTTTCAGTATTTTCCTCTCTCCTTCTCCCTCCCTCTATATCTCTCTCTAGCCTTCTCTACTTAGCTGCTTCCCTTTTATATCTTGTACTCTTTCTCATCTTCCTCTTCTACTTTGAGCAGATGAAAACCCAAACTCTTTTCCCCAACCATTACCTAAAGGGAGGCTCTCTCAACTCAGAGAGCCTACCCATCTAGATCAACTCTCTTACATTTCTTCATCTGGGTCTCAATTATTTCCCTCAAAGTTTCGATTTTTACTTCTTCTTTTTAACCTTTCTGTGATTTTGCTACTTGGAAGCTATGATGGCTCACTCCATGGACGATAGAGACTCTCCGGATAAAGGATTTGATTCCGGCAAGTACGTTAGGTACACGCCTGAACAAGTTGAAGCTCTTGAGAGAGTTTATGCTGAGTGCCCTAAACCTAGCTCTCTTCGAAGACAACAGCTCATTCGTGAATGTCCGATTCTCTGCAACATCGAGCCTCGACAGATCAAAGTTTGGTTCCAGAATCGCAGGTGAATTTATTTATATGTTAGATTCATGTTTCTTTATTAATGGAATTTTTTGTTTATTGTTTGTTTCTGAAATTTTATATTAGCATTTTTTGTTTGTATTTGAAAACAAAATGTTTCCTTCAATAATTTTAAACGCCTGCTCTATTCTGACAATGTGTTGGTATTTTTCTCATTTTTTGATCTCCATGTTTGTTTTAAGCTTTTGAATTCAGATCTATGTCTATAAGATAAAAGAGTTATCTTTTGTTTATTTGTTCTTCTTTTAGCGTAGGCTTTGGCACAGTTGAAAGTTCAATTACAAAAAAAGTGACAGCTAATCAAACTGTCTTTGATGAGCTTTAAACGCCTCCTTTTCTTCAAAATTTTAATATTTCTGCCGAGAATATTTTGGAAATTACATTATCTTTTGTTCTTTATGTCATTCTGGTATAATTCTAAAGCAAAAAGGGTGTTCCTTTAACTCTGTTCTGTTCATTCTCTATTATTTCAATACATTTATCATACTAGTTTGTCTTTTAAGCTTTTGCTGTTCCTTTTGGTTGTTGACTTTTAGATGTCGAGAGAAGCAGAGGAAAGAATCTGCTCGTCTTCAAACAGTGAACAGAAAGCTGAGTGCCATGAACAAGCTTTTGATGGAAGAGAACGACCGTTTGCAGAAGCAAGTCTCCCACTTGGTCTACGAAAATGGATTTATGAAACATCGAATCCACACTGTAAGTCCTGAAATTTTTGCTAAATGCAATGTGAAGAAGCTGATCACATTCAAATTACAAGGGTTTCGACATAAACTAACACAGTGTTAGAAAGTGACTGATGAACTCTCTGTATTGTGTCTTAGGCTTCTGGAACGACCACAGACAACAGCTGTGAGTCTGTGGTCGTGAGTGGTCAGCAACGTCAGCAGCAAAACCCAACACATCAGCATCAGCATGATGCTAACAACCCAGCTAAGTAAGGAAGACGCAGCTAAGACTGATGAACTCCTTCGTTTGTATATTTCTATTGTGAGACTATGTGAAGAAACTAAACTTAATGTATTTTTTCTTTTAATTGTGTCCTTTGGTAGTCTTCTCTCGATTGCGGAGGAGACTTTGGCAGAGTTCCTTTGCAAGGCTACAGGAACTGCTGTCGACTGGGTTCAGATGATTGGGATGAAGGTAGATGAGTTGTAATATTTTAAGGTTTTCACATGTGGAAAATGTGATTATTCAATGTATTTTCTTGGTGATTATGTTAGCCTGGTCCGGATTCTATTGGCATCGTAGCCGTTTCACGCAACTGCAGTGGAATAGCAGCACGTGCCTGTGGCCTCGTGAGTTTAGAACCCATGAAGGTAATGAAGTTTCGCTTTTTCTTTAACCTTGTTTTGTAAGAAGGGAAAATTCTATGAAGGCATTCTTAAACGTCAAGTACTGTGTAGGTTGCTGAAATCCTCAAAGATCGTCCATCATGGTTCCGTGATTGTCGATGTGTTGAGACTCTGAGTGTTATACCTGCTGGAAATGGTGGTACAATCGAGCTTGTCAACACTCAGGTTTGTTTCATGAATCTATCATTCTTGTCTATTTCCTTTTAGAATTTTCTGATCGTTACTTATATTGGGTTATTAGATTTATGCTCCTACAACATTAGCAGCAGCTCGTGACTTTTGGACGCTGAGATATAGTACAAGTCTAGAAGATGGAAGCTTTGTGGTGCGTCTTAAGAACCGGCTTTGTTCCTCAATACTCTTCTTTATTAAATTTGCCTTATATATCTGTATTTGGCTTCAGGTTTGTGAGAGGTCGCTCACTTCAGCAACTGGTGGCCCCAATGGTCCACTTTCTTCAAGCTTTGTTAGAGCCAAAATGCTGTCAAGTGGGTTTCTTATTCGTCCTTGTGATGGTGGTGGTTCCATTATTCACATTGTTGATCATGTTGACTTGGACGTAAGTATTTAATAGATACAAATACATCAGGTCTTGTAAGTGTCTACTTTATATTGATTACTAAGTTTCTTTGGTTTGATAGGTTTCAAGTGTTCCTGAAGTCCTCAGGCCTCTTTATGAGTCTTCCAAAATTCTTGCTCAGAAAATGACTGTCGCTGTAAGTTCCATATAAACCTGGTCCACCCATGACTTGATTAGATTTTCTGTTTCCAAGTCTCACTTCCACGTTTCAGGCTCTGAGACATGTGAGGCAAATTGCACAAGAGACTAGTGGAGAAGTTCAGTATAGTGGTGGACGCCAGCCTGCAGTTTTAAGAACTTTCAGCCAAAAACTCTGCCGGTAATAGATTTCCTCAATAAGCTTCGTTTTATTGTAATGACCGTTGTTCTAATTGCTTTTCTTGTAACTCAGGGGGTTCAATGATGCTGTTAATGGTTTTGTGGATGATGGATGGTCTCCAATGAGTAGTGATGGAGCAGAGGATATTACAATCACGATTAACTCTTCTTCAGCTAAATTCGCTGGCGCTCAATACGGTAGCTCATTTCTTCCAAGTTTTGGAAGCGGTGTCCTCTGTGCCAAAGCTTCTATGCTGTTACAGGTGGTTAAATCATTATTTGACATTTATGAATAGAAAAAAGAGTCAATCACTTTAATTTCTAACTCAATTCTCTTTATTTTTCCTATGAAGAATGTTCCGCCGCTTGTTCTGATTCGTTTCCTTAGAGAACATCGAGCTGAATGGGCAGACTACGGCGTTGATGCTTATTCTGCTGCATCTCTCAGAGCAACTCCATTTGCTGTTCCATGCGTCAGAACCGGTGGGTTCCCCAGTAACCAAGTCATTCTTCCTCTTGCTCAAACACTTGACCATGACGAGGTAAAAAGAATCTCAAAGAACCTTGTCCATGTTGTCACTTCTTTCTACATGCTGATAATCCCTATATTGTTTACCTTTTTCTTAGTATCTCGAAGTGGTTAGACTTGGAGGTCATGCTTACTCACCTGAAGACATGGGTTTGTCTCGGGATATGTATTTACTGCAGGTTTGCTTCATATCAAAGTCTTTCTCAGATTCTATAACTTATGTTATTGAAGTTGAATTCTTAGTTTTTCTTTTCCCGCTTTTATCCAGCTTTGCAACGGTGTAGATGAAAATTTTGTTGGAGGTTGTGCTCAGCTTGTCTTTGCCCCTATCGATGAATCATTTGCTGATGATGCACCTTTGCTTCCTTCTGGTTTCCGTGTCATACCACTCGAACAAAAACCCAATCCGGTAAACAGAAAACTGTTTTTCCAAAAAAAGATTTGATATACTACATGAGATCTTATTTTCTTCTTTGCGTGTAACAGAATGATCATCAATCTGCAAGCCGAACACGGGATCTAGCATCATCTCTAGATGCTTCCACCAAATCTGATTCAGAAACAAACTCCAGATTGGTCTTAACCATAGCCTTCCAGTTCACATTTGATAACCATACAAGAGACAATGTTGCTACAATGGCAAGACAATATGTGAGGAATGTTGTTGGTTCAATCCAGAGAGTGGCTTTAGCCATCACGCCTCGTCCTGGCACAATGCAACTTCCCACTTCCCCTGAAGCTCTCACTCTTGTCCGTTGGATCACACGTAGTTACAGGTACTCTTCTTAGAACCTTACTCGTAAGGACTTTGCAACACTAATGCATTGATATCTCATTTAGTAATTGTATTGAGATATATGTTTCTTTTCTCTTCGATGTTTCAGCATTCATACAGGTACAGAGCTGTTTGGAGCTGATTCTCAGTCCTGTGGAGGAGACACTTTGGTTAAACAACTCTGGAACCATACTGATGCCATACTGTGCTGCTCCCTCAAAACTAATGTAAGTACTCTGTTTCTTGAGAGGTGGTCAATCTTGGTTTAAGTTGAAAGAAACCGGTTCGATTGACCGGTTAGGGTGACAATTGTGGATCGGTTATTGAAACTGAATTGGGTAATGATAATGATTAAAGATTAATATTTTGGTTCACAGGCGTCACCGGTATTCACATTTGCAAACCAAGCCGGTTTAGACATGCTTGAAACAACACTCGTGGCACTTCAAGATATAATGCTGGACAAAACACTCGATGACTCTGGTCGTAAAGCTCTTTGCTCCGAATTCGCCAAGATCATGCAGCAGGTAATTTATTTTCTCACTAATCATTGATAATTCCGGTGAAGTTGTTAATTCGAATTTTCCCTGAAAAGACTAATAATTTTGGAATGGAATCTTCAGGGTTATGCAAATCTTCCGGCGGGACTTTGTGTGTCGAGCATGGGGAGACCAATTTCGTATGAGCAAGCGACAGTATGGAAAGTTGTTGACGACAACGAATCCAATCACTGCTTGGCTTTTATTCTCGTCAATTGGTCTTTTGTTTGATGATTGAAGCCGTGAAGGGGTTGATTATGTTAAATATTAAAATTAGGATGCTGTTTTGTTAAAGTTTGTGAAATTAGAGGGTCAAAAGTGTAATGTTGACTAATATTATGGTTATCTTTTCCTTAGTCAATTATGAAACTATGTATTGAAACATGTTTATTTTGTGCTTTTGTTATTTCTAAATATGTTCCACTCTTTTCTTTTTTTCTGTGTTTTTTTGCCTTAAATGTTAGTAAAGTTTATCAAGTAATTAAATATTTAGATGAAAAAAAAGAAGGTAAACTTATAATTTAATTCTATATACCACACTGAATATACAATATAATTTTATTCTTGGATTTTAAAATTCGAACAAATAACACAAGAATTTTGCAACATGAAAATGGTGTCTATATAATCTATGAAGATTCGATTTTGGATAAATCTTTGACATTAAATGGTGTGTATATAATATTTGACAATAAATGATGTATAATGATTACCAGTTATCTATGATATAAAAATCGTATCTAAGAAAACTAGTGATGATGATGCTGTTTTTTGACTTATAGGCAGCAACCTATTAACTTTTCCTTTTGGTAATCTAATTTGTAACGTAAATGTAAATTGTCAAAACGTGGAATGTCTTCTATACTTACGGAAGGTATTATCAATTTTTTTTTCTGTTAATTTATGCAAGGTAATTATCTTATAATCAGATGATTATGTAACAATACTGATAATTATTTTAATCCGCTGCCTAAAGTTGAGTTTAGTTTTTTTTGTTGTTTATTTTTTTGTTAAAATTTATTATCATAGTTTACATTTTTAATTGATTTTCAACTGATAATACTACAACTATTATGTTTATATTCAACTGCAGTTTACTACTAAAAGAAGAGAGTAAAACTCTAAAAATACTTCCAATTTTTATTTTGTTTATTATTCGGATAATCTGATGCAATAATAGTTTATTATTCGGATAACCTGATTTAATAAAAACATTATAAGCATAATCATTAGAAGTTCTGAACCAGCCAATTCTTTTTTCTTTCTTAAAATGGTTTAATAGATTTATAGGTCAAAAAGATAAGACTAATCCCATAGATAAAAGAACAATGTGAAACCTCTAATGCCAAGCACAAGTGTTATATTATGTCTAAAAACACTCATAAAGTAGAATAACACATTATTACTTTTCCAAAATCCGATATTATTAGTGGACACTCCCAATTCAATACCGAATACACGGTTAAGAGTCGTTATCGTTTCTTATCATCTATACATATATACATAGGTAAATACTAATTGCATATATTATTGAATTCCAATGTTTGTTGAATACGTAAAGTAATAGTAATGTAAGTAAACATATGATAACTAGTGACAAGATTTTGTTTTATAACGATGAATAAATTTCCTATATAGTTAGGATGATAGAAACCATACAAGTATATTGAAAACTGGAGCTACGTAAGTTACATGATTACTCAACCTATATAATGAAGGAATAATTAAGTATCAAAACAATAATGAAAAAACAAAAATGAATAAATGAAAATGTGGGGCGGGTGATTTGACCGGTGAAAGTGATTGGTGGGCGGGGCTCATGCAAAACTATTATTATTATTATTATTATTATTATTATTATTATTATTATTATTATTATTATTATTATTATTATTATTATTATTATTATTATTATTATTATTATTATTATTATTATTATTAGATTTTTGTATGTGTGTGTGGTAAAAAATAAAAAACAGAGATAAGAGGTTGAAAAGACAGAAGTGATTCTGTGTTTGGGACAGATATGGCTGGGCTGGGTTAGTGTAAGCAAATGCCTTACCCGATTCTCCTTTCATAGTCAACATTGCTGATCTCATCCTTTCTCTTCATTTATTCTTCTCTTCCTATCTCCACTCCAATTATTCATTTTCTTCTCTTATGTCCTGAAACAAATTATTGTGTACATACAAAATTACAAATACAAATTTATTCTTTTGAATATTACTATTATCGAATAATTAAATCGATAGCGTCCGATCTATAATCTCGATTCATCTCTGAAATTTTTTTATTTACTATTATATATAGTAGATGTCTGAACTATTAACGGAATATTTAACCACTAGATTAAAAAGAGATTAAAAATTTTTGATTTTTTTTGTCATCAAATTTTTTTATTCATTACATTCAGTAAATAAATCAAAACAAAAGATTATAAATTTTTTTAAAGTCGATATGTCTAATGATAAAACTAAGCTGGTAAATATGTGTGATTTTTCTAACTTTTGTCGCAGAAAAGCTTAATAATTGAAATATTAGTCACTAAACCGAGTAAAAGAGACCAACATAATTCATTTGCATTACAAAATGTTGTTGTAGACTTGTAGTCATCCAAAAACCAAAACCACGTATATATATATTCACTACGAATTGTAACTAGATTTAAATCAAGAAAACGTATGAAGAATTTGGAAACATTAAACATTACCAAACACCCACCAATTCACACAGTACATATATCGTCATCCAGCCTTTGCATGACCATGTTGCATATACATACAATACATACATACATAATCACAAGATGACATACATGCATGCATGGGTTTGTCTTGGTCAGTTTAGGACCCACTTAGGTATGACAAGACATCAGGTTTATATAAATGTATGCATCTCTGCTTTTATTCCCAATTTCAGAAATTATTCAATTTTGTATGGTTTTCTATTTAGACCCTCGTGAGAACTCTACATGATCTAATTTGTTTGTTTTTTCCTTCTATAATTCAGAATTTATATTACTATTTTTTTCTTCTCTAGAGGACTGCACAATTATATATATATATATATGTATTCATTCAAAGTAAATTTTATTTCATTCAATTTACAATACCAGAGACTCAAAGAATTCAGACCTCATTTTTCTAATTTAAACGGCGATATGATGGAACTGGTCGTGAAAATCAATATTTAATATAAATTGAAAATTAGGGAATAATAGATAGCTAGTTTAATAATTAACTGCAATTATGTGTATAAAACGTAACCCTACAGAGTCTATACTATTAAACTTTACTTGAATTGTCTTTTGTGCTTTGTCTTTTCTCATTTTTTTCTTTCACAATACTCAAAATTCAGAAGAAATAAATTGAAGTCATCAGAGTTATTGAAACAAGGGTAAAACTATTTGAGTACAATATTTTTTGGGGTAAGCAGTAACCAAAAAACTGGTGGGTTATGCAGTGATATCTTATTGGCTAAATGTCAGTTTGACTCATTTAGTTTATTTGACTTAATTTCGTGTTTCCTGAATAGTTTTTCATCAGTGAATTCTTCTGTATTTTTGTTTTTGTTTTTCTGGTTGTTGTTTGTAATTATTATAACATTAAGGGTAGATATCAAGATTTTTTGAATGACTTTGAATAAGTGTGTGTAAATTGCACGAGAGGGGTCTACAGGTTGAATATTTTAGAAAGTTTGAATTAAAGTTTTTATGATGTTGAAAATGTAAATATAGGTTTGATGATTGAAGGGCTTTAAGACATTGAATTTTGTGCAGTACCAAAAGAAGTAATGTTCGTTTTATTTTCTTTCATGATTCGATGCTCCGTTTGGTGCAGGTTGATGCATTGTCTTTTTTACTTTTTAAGAAGTACAATATGGTAATAAGATGAATCAATGTTTTACAATGATTTCGATTTGGTTTGAAAATATCATTGGAGAATAAATTCTAACAGTCATAGGCAATTTTGTTGACCAGACAGATACATATTCAATGGTAAATTTTAACAGTTATAAGCAATTTGTTGTTTGACAAAAAAAAAAGGCAATTTGTTTTGACCAAATACATATTCAAGTTAAGGGTATGTAATACTCTGAAGAGAAATTCCTTACTTAAAAACAATATTATGATTTTCAAAATCTAAAAACTTATTATAATGCTCAGAACATAAACTTAGAAGACGGGATTAAACCACCTATGTATTAAGTAATAACCGTGCATATTATTTTACGGTACTTCATTAATATATAATTTATAAAACGTTCATATAACTATTTATACAAATGCTAAAAGAAAAAACATTTATATGTATAATTAATAAATAAAAAAACATACGAGAAATTTTATTCTGATTTTTGTTTGATAACTTTTGTTATTTGCTAATATCAAATTAGCAAATTTGTCATTCATTTGTTGAATTTAATGTTGTTGTCAAGTACCAAATACAATAACAATTTTTTTGTTTTACACTTTCATTTTTTGGGCTCTCAGCATGAATTTGTCCAATTATTGGGTCCTGAAACTGTTTTTGGGCCTAGTTATAAGAGACTACGACTTCACCCACTAAACTAGGCTTTATGGAGCGTACCACAAATTCTACTAATTCAATTCGGACTAGCCCGATCCACTAAGTTTCCACTGAAAACTTCAATGCGTTAAGATGTCAAAGATCGAATTCTAGCCTCTAAACGTATCTACATAACCGATGAACTCTACCTGATTGATCAAGTCAAATGCAAAATCAGTGAAAGCTCAAACATAACAGAAAAGAACTTCATGATAATTGCGAAGCTACTTTGAATTACAATAAACAGACAAATCCCAAAAGTATCCACAACTAATTTACAACTCTTTTAAACCTCATCTATGGTTTCTTTCTCTATCAAGATTTTTATAGAGGATGCAGGTTTTTTTCGTTCGTTTTTGGTGTTGGGAGTTGTTAATAGCCAGGGATTTCACCTGGAACTGGAGCCAACTCGTTCTTACTGAATTTCTCCTCATCATAGAACGTTGCACGCACGGTCCTTCCCCCAAAATATCTGCCATCGAGGTCCACAAGGGCTTTAGTTGTTTCCTCTGGTCTTGAAAACTGAACAAAGATTCTGACTGCTTCGTGTACAGGGAAGTTTGGTTCAGTGATCTCGAATATTAGTACACGTGTGACTGTACCGTATTTGCCACACTCGGATCCCACCTCGTCTTCTAATTCATCATCTACTTCTCCTGGTCCAACCTTTAGGCACAGAGAAATCAGGGGATGGGTCAATCAATTTTGGAGAGAGTAATACATAAGAAAGATACGATCTCTGCAACAAATAATTGTTACTGGGAAAAACAATCAGAGTCACAAGACTGAAGCCTACTTTATGACAAATGTGAAGATGCCTTCACCTACGAATAATTCTACGACACAATAGCCAAGATATGCTAATGAATTAGAAAGAATAGATGTTGTGAGCTATTACAGTATCCTAAGAACCATACAAATTACTTCATAAAATGTCAACTCTCTAGTATTTGGCAATCCTAGCTTAAGGACTCAGAGTAAAGTAGTATCCCCAAAATCCAGAGTATGGTTCCAAATGCCCCTTTGACTATTTGAGGGGAAAGCTACCGTAGGCGTAAGTTCATCTGAAACGTCATTTCCAAAGTGTAGGCAACCTGAATTCTCTATAACCATCCAGCAATTTACCAGGCTAACATTAAAATAAGCAACACAATGAGCTACAAGCTCCACAATGTCAAAGCTTTTTATTTAAAGATAGCTTGAAAAAATTACTGTATCCAAAGCTCCTGCTTTCCTATGGCATCTCATTACTCATTTCCATTTCCATACTGACATCGTTGTCAACAGAATTCTAGAGTGCCCTCACATACAATCCCCAAACAATCAAGCAAAGATTTTGGTTGATCGATCTAACATGCTGCCACCAATTTAAAGTAACTATTTCTAAAGTAAGAACCACACCAAATGCTGGAATACAGCATAAAGATCTTCACCGATATTCTAGCACACCATTTTAAATCGTTGTGGCAAAGTGTATCCACATCATATTGATTGTAAATAAACTGTGGCAGACAAAATGAAGAATCGTCTGAGCTCAAAAATGTAAATGTAAGGGTGTATTGAAAGACATACCATGTTTCTAAGAAGCAAAACCCTGGTTGGTTCACCATTGATATTAACACTCTTGACTTTCTTCTCCGCCGAAGATTTGTTCTCACTAGCATTGACAATAACACCAGCTCTACGATCCGTCTTCTTGGCCATCAATGGTGTAGTGATCCCTTGCTCTAGCTTCCCAAGCCCTTGTCCCTGTTTCCATCCCATCTTTGCCATCATCCTCTGAGCAGCTGTCATCTGCCCACCTGCACCAATTCCTAATCCACTCGTCTCCGATTTTCCGACGCTAAATCCGTCAACATTCGCCGGCGGAGACGAAGATCTTCGCTTCCCACCACTCATAGCAGCGCGTCTCTTCCACGCTTCCTCACCGGAGATATTCAATCGGGTCGAATCGCTGTTCTCTCTATCTCTCTCCTTCTCCCTCTCTTCCCGTTCTCTCTTCTCCCTCTCCTCTTCCTCTTGCCGTCTCTTATCCAGCTCACGCTTCATCTCAGCTTCCATAGCTTTCCTCTTCTTCTCCCTTCTGTATTCCTCGTAATCGTTAGGTCTCGCTGGATCATACTCTTCAATCACCGATGAAGTTACACCAACCAATGCCGGCTGCGAAGGTGCTGGTTCGTTCGCCGGAGTAAGCACTGATCTAGAGGAAGAAGATGATGAAGTGGAAGTAGGAGCCTTGTACTGCGACGACGCTACAGGTTTGGGTTTGTTCTGAGGTCTCAGGATTGTCTGCGGCGGAGCAAAAGCCGGTGGTTTGCGAAGCGTCGGTGGAGCCATTTTGGTATTGCTTGACCAAACGGAGGAGTTTCCGCTGGGTTTCTCATCATCGGAAGGTGGAGGAAGATCTCCATATAACCCACCAAGCATTTTCGCCGCCGGTAAGAAATTTCCCTCCTTCAGCTCCTGATTCACGGTTCGCTTTCAATTGGAGAATCAGCTGAAATTAGGGTTTTTAATTTTTCCCGATCAGCATTTTTCTCTTTTTATTTCGAAAATAAAATAAATACATCTATTTTAATATTTTCAAAAAAATAAAAATAAAAATCAATTTAATCAAAAACCGACATACAAAAGAGAAATATTTGCATCTAATAATTCCTATTTATAATTCTTGCATCTGAAGCCAACGCTCTTAATTAATTTGTGCGACAACTTTACATAAACCCTAGAAAAGTCCTGTTTTTTTCTTCGTCTTGCGTTTGATTCTTCAGGTGATTCGCGATCCTACTTCAGAGTATCTGCTTTTCTTCCACTATGATCGAGAAACTCTGAGAAGCCACGAATCCCAGATTTTCCCCTAGTTTTCTCTGGTTTTTCTTGACAAAAGTTTATCGAGTTTAATTCAAATCTGTATCTTTTTGTTTTTTTCAGATATGCCGGTGACGAGCCTTTCGTTGTGTATTGGTACACCACCGCTTGTGTACGTCCCTCCTCGCTCGAATCGTCTTCCGAGTAAGGGTCCAAGTAATGGTATGCTTATGCCTACTTTTGTAATTTGTATTGATCTTCAAATCTCAACATAAATTTGCTTCTTTTGCTTATGATTCTTCATTGTTTTTACTGTCACTTAGTTTATAATTTGGTGGGCTTCTAGTAAAATGCTTGGAAAATCCTGTAGAATTGTATACCCAGTTGTTATTTCAGTTTTGAAGTTGAGTTTTAGATTCCTCATTGAAAATTTGCAGAAGCGAGAGTTGATATAATTCTCACTTAGTGTTGTAGCATTCATCCTAGCTTACTGCGAATGTTTCAAGCTTTATATTGAATGAAGTCTAATGTTCTTCTACTTGTCGTTTGTGACAGTAAACTTCCGTAGGCGTTTTCCTACAACAGTTTCTATGCAACTTAAACCGGGCGTTATGCAACCCTTTGATAGAAAAGGACTTTGTTTCGTCTCTAAGAATAAAAGATCCGTCTTTGCCTGTAACGCTGCACTGGTAGGTTCTATTCATAAGTCGCAAGTTAATTCCATGTCTTTGCTTTCGTAACTCGCTATTGTGATGACTTTATAATTTGCATGTCATCATACACCAATCTTACTTATTTCATCTAGAAGATCGTTTTGTTCTTGTGACTTATAGTTTGTTTTATCTGTATAGTCTTCCTAGGTGCCACAAAAGCTAACTGTTTACGTATCCTGGTTTCTTTTCTGCAGAATACAAAATGTAGTCTAGGGCACACACAGACTATTAGGCGACCACAACAATCACCAACAATTACAAAAACTCCTACTCATGGTAAATTGTTACATCCCTCTCCTAATTGACTCTATTGATGCGCCTATTCATGATGAGAAAACTGTTTTGCTATTCTAGCTAACTACAACCATGATCTGTTACGAATCTTGCTAATGTTGTTTAGAACTTATATTGTGGCATGCTATTGTTTTTGGTCTTGTTGCAAAACCAAGATGGCAAAGTGCTACAAATAGTCTGCTCTATTCTAATTGGTATCTCCGGAGCTAATTAATTCCTTATCCTGTTTTTTTTTAAAACTAAAAGAGAGATCGTCAAAGCTTGATGACGGTGGAAATTGGTTCCCGCCTCGGGATGGTGGAGGTGGTGGTGGTGGTGGCGGAGGTGGTGGAATGAGCTCTTCGGGTGGATTCTTCCTTTTCGGGTTTCTTTTGTTCATGGCATACTTGAAAGATTTGGAGGAGGAACATGAAAACCACCATTAAAGGGGGAAAACTTGATGCACAGCAGATAGATCTCAAGACGAGTATTCTCCGAGAGAAATCACACACAGTTGATTAGTACTAGCAATAGGCAAAGATATTATGTTTTCTCAGTTGGATTATGAATAAGATTCTTGTTCCACAACACGAACAAAGCTTATCTTATACAAACTCATGAATTGCCTTAAAACTTTGTTGTTACTATTAGCTAGGAGGAACAAGAAATGGAGAATTAGCAAAAGAGCGACATGTAGAGAAAGATGATTCGAGTATCGTAAGTGATTCGGCTCAAGAGAAAACAACTGTACAAAACACTTAAATGAGTCTGTGTGAGGTAAAAGCTCAAGCTAATAACCATGGAAGATAATATTTTGAATAGAGAGACCGAATTTGGAGATGATACACTAAAGTAAAAACAAAGAAAGAAAAGAAAAAAAGAATAATAAATTGTACCCCAAACAGACAGCCCTTAATCAAAACTACACCAAGAATTTAAAAAGACCCAGTTGAGTAATGCTTACACTACCTTTCCTGCTTCTTCGGTTTCTTTTGCATCTTCTTTGGATGCATCCTCTGTTTCTTTTGCTATAGCGTCTGTTTCTTTTGCATCTTCTTTTGGTGCAACCTCTGTTTCTTTTGCATCTTCTTTTCCTGCAACCTCTGATCCTTTTGCATCTTCTTTTCCTGCAACCTCTGATCCTTTTGCATCTTCTTTTCCTGCAACCTCTGATCCTTTTGCATCTTCTTTTCCTGCAACCTCTGTTTCTTTTGCATCATCTTTTGGTGCAACCTCTGTTTCTGTTGCATCTTCTTTTGCTGAAGTCTCTGTTTCTTTTGCATCTTCTTTGGGTGCATCCTCTGTTTCTTTTGCATCTTCTTTTGCTGCAACCTCTGTTTCTTCTGTCACCTGGGGGCTTGCAGTTTCAGAGCTTTCAGCATCCATATGCGATTCATCAGGACCAGAATCTCTCGAGTGCTTGGTAATTTCAGCACAACTCGAATCTGGTGAAGACTCGGTGGGGTTCACAACACTCGCATCCGGTGACTTCTCTGTGGTTTCATCGTCACATGCACTTTTTATATCGGCATCACCACCGCCATCCTCTTTGTCAATTTGAACCTCACCATTAGACAATATGGTAGCTTCATCTGGGTCGGAAGAAGGCGCAGTGGACTCGGTGGTCTCTCTCCACTCAACCCAGGCAGGCGATTTTTCAGGTTCTGGTTCACTTGGGTTTTCAGAAGGATGTTTTGTTGTAGAATCATCTATTTCCATATCAACAGATGGGGAAGACGCTGCAGTGTCACTGAATTCATCAGCTTCACCTATGACAACATCATCTTTGTCACCATCCTCATCAGCATTTGGTGAGGGGGAAGCGATTGAGCTCATTGAGCGCTCATTCGCAACTTTTTCATTATCGAAGGCAAACCAATTTGAGTTTGTGAAGAGAGAATCACTACAAAGACACCAGATTACATCTCATAAGGAACCGAAATCAACAGAGGGCAATTATTTCTACCAGAAAAGCAAATTTAAACACATTACCTTTCCTGATCATCTCCAAGGCGCAAGGAAGATATGACAACTTCTGCAGATTCATCATCAAAGTAGACGTCCTGCAACATTGACTTCATAAGAAATTTTCATATCTACCATATAATCATTGAAGCTGTTTTAGCATCATATAACCAAATTTTAGGAAGTCATAGAGAAAAGACTAATAATACCTCATCATCGCGTTCTCTAGAGCCTTGGGCCTGCAATGTATAAATAAAAAATATAAATAGTAGAACAATGTTCATAACATGTAGTCCTCTTATATCTTCAGGAAAATATAGCAATAAAATTCACAAGCTCTGACAGAGTTTCTCTGGTAAATTGACTTTATTCAAGCTACTTCCAGGCTAGTTAAAGATAATAAGGGAGAAAAGATATTAGGAAGCTATCCAGAGGTCAGACAAGTAGAGGGATAGTAGAAAGAAGTGACGGTTTAACTACCCAACAAATACAAAGATTTGGTAAATACATCGCTCTCAGTGTCCAAGACATCAGCAATACTTTCGACACACTAGCATTTGATTTCACTATGTATCATATTTCAGGAACTATAAGAGGATTAAAAACCAGCGCAAATTTTAGAATGAATTTTTTCCTGAATCAGTTTCCTTCTATAACCTTTCAAAACATACTGAAATATACAGTTAAGATTCATGAAAAAGATCTCAAGTGGCAGCTACAACAATACCTCGTCCATGTCATCATTGCTGTAGATTCCATATCGAAAGGCTTGGCTCAAATTGTTTGCTAGGGCTGCCACATCATAGTCTCTATCGTGGTAATCATCATCATCATCACTATCTCTGTTACGATCATGGAGTGAAGTTGGTCTCCTGTTAAGGACGAGAATATCAGTAAAAGGGATTACCTATATACCACACACACCAACCATCAGTATTGCCTCTCATGTAACATCTATTTACCCCCTAAGGAACTTCCCAAAGAAAGCTCCTCTTGCAACTTAGTGCGAATGTGCAATCACATTTAACTGATCATATACCTTGATTGCTATTAAAGCAAAAGAAAATACAATTTTATGACTTATGCTTCTGGTAATAATTCGAAAACAGAAGCCGGTGTCATAAGTTTTATTTGTCTAGAAAAACTCTGTAAGAGAAAAAAAAATCACATACCCGCAGGCCCAAGAGTAGACATTTTCCAACGTATTACGTTTTGACAGGACATCTGTCTGCCAGTCCATCCATTTGCTATTTTCCTGGATAAACACGTAGCAGAAAAAAAGGGAATCATGAGCGAGACATGAAGATTTTTGCTACTGAAGAAACAGCACCTAAAGGCTAGAAAGCCTCTCGACGTTTCACATGCAAATAAGATGTCAAGGACATATATTGGAGAATGGGGTAAAGGCCTGAGGGAATTCTTTTTGACCATTTGATCTACGATAAAAATTATGCAGTAAATGTACAGAAATTATTCTACTCTCACCCAAAACTCAAGCAATCTAAAGAATAGGAACTATATGCAATTATAAAGAATATTTGCAAGTCCAACAAACAAATCATTTCCTTTCCTATCGGTGCACATGAATGAAATCCATAAGCAGCTAAAGAAATCCATAAGACAGAATTGTGCTATACCTGCAATTGTGACTGAATTTCAACATTGCTATTAGCTAGATGAAGAAGTTTGTTTGAGATACGAGTCAAATGACCAATGTTACCAATCCTGAGTGGCTTTCTACCCTCTGCAGGGACTGTTGGCTGAAACATCACATGTAAACCAGGTTAATAAATAACGTGGCAACCCCAGACATTAGTAATTAAGTATCTTCACCTTATCAGAATCACCACCAGTTAACGTGGAGTCTTTTTCTGCCTCTAGTATACTCCCGATAAGATTGCACTCATTGAGAAGATGGTCTACAAGTTGAGAGTTTTTGCTCTCTAAACATGAGAGAATTACATTCTCCACATGGTGATGCAAAAAATTGTTGTAGGGATACCTGAGACGCAATTGCATCACAATTTAGCATTGCAGTCTGGATATCATTAACTAAGAAACTGAAATAACTACATACTCGAAGAACAAGTCCAACACTCTTTTCACTGCTCCAAGTCTAATCACTTCCTTCTCAGCTGCTTCACTACCGACTGTGAGTAAGACTGATATAAACTCTACAATCTATGGAAAACACACAAATTTAATTTTTTGTTTATTGAAGGAGCGTAGCACAGAAATCTGAAATTTAGTAACCATTACAGTGCGTTATATTATAATTAGGAAACAGATCATACAAATGAGAACAAAAAAAGTACCTTTAATCTGTGTATTCCAAGAGGTGGTTGCAATTTTCCATACGTTGTTGAGAGAACACCCTCGGCAGATGAAACATTCAAAAGCATAAGTAAATCACCTGCGCAGTAGAAGCATATAAAATAATTTTCACAGCAGCCCAAAAGACTAGTTAGCAAACCAGAATAACAGCATAAAGACCTATAAAGTTGAGACAGCAAATATGCCATAATGATAGTATTGCTCCTCAATGAGGGACTAGCAAGTTTCTACACAATTACGAAAATACAGCTTGATCACTTTTCATATCAACATGCAACAAATGTTCATAGGAATTGTAGGTTCCAAATCCTACAAAGAAAACGCACTATTTTTCTTTATCATCCCAAACATCCCTCAAAATAGGGAAGAAAACATTCAAAAAGTCAGCACACAAGCACAACTACATATGAACATTTAATGACCTCCCTGTTTTTTGCTCACCTAGGCTTCCAAGCATTCCCTCCACTGTCTCGGGATTAGTTACCATGCTTCCATGATTTAGTTGGCGACTATATATATGATAGGTCCCCAATGTAAACCTCTTAGGATCCAGAAGAGATATGCATACGGACAATGAATTAACCAGAACAGACTTAGGCCGTGAATCTTCTAAAGTATGTTTTAACAACCTTTCAGTGCAGCTGCATAAATTTGCACATGAATCAAAACAATAATTCAAACAATTAGAAATTTCAATAGTATGAATGACCACATGGAAACAGTGGCCAATGCTGAGAAAGGTGTACCTGGGGCTGGAAAGTTTTGTAGCAAGACCAGGGGGTGCATATCTTGCTACAGTACAAAGAATTTCAGCCACGTTGGCATGTACCTCGGGAGAATCCTACAAAAGTTTAGTAAAAGTCTCCAAAGTATCACTAAAAATAGCAATGCCTGGGATGATAAAGGAAAGCCATAAGACAAGCCCTTATAGAAAGAAAAGTAATCCATGCTAATCAATAATACTGACCGAGGAGCCAAACTTGTCCACAATCATCTCTAAAACATCTGTATCTTCTACCCACTGCATTGAGCTTGTGTAGTTTGAATACAGGTGCTCATCAGTGCCGACCACACGTTTTAAAACCTGGGCACCAAGCAATAACTTAAGAGTTAGAAAATATGTATTTCACAGAAAATCTAATAGTCGACAACCTCTTGGTATCTCCTAAAAGAAATTATAACCTTTATTGTTTACAGACAATAATAATTAAAAACATCACCGGTGTAACAATAATAGTGATACAGCAATAACCACCATGAAAATGATGATTACCATTCTTCTAATTGAGAACAATATTAGTAGTAATTACCATTCTTCTTATCATCATTACTGAGTCTACTAATATTTCACAAAAAGAATCATAAATGATTTGAATGAAGGGAAAGCATGACATTTTATAAACTATTCAGTACGTTCTGGAATAGATATGTAATAAACATAAAGCCTAAATCAGGAGTTCCAAAAGCACAAATACAAGTGCAAACCAACCTCCATTATAGATGTAATACCAATCAAATCAACAAGCTGCTTCAGTATTTCTTGATGATCCTGGTTAGCACGAGAAAGCAAAGGTTAATCATAATGTGTAAGTAAAAAGTGAATATTGTTGTAAGTAAAAAGTTCTTTCATTAATTAAATATAAAAACAAATCATCAATACTTCTGACTATATAATGCCATTATTTTAATTACGTATAAAACAAATCATCAATATCTCTGACTATATAGTACCATTTTTTCAAGTTACACAGACGATCCAAAGTGTAAAAGAAAGCAGCTCTGATTGTTTAAGAATTTCCAGTGATAAGGAAAAATACTAATTCTAGCTAATTCAAGTCATCCTTAAACGGAAATCCTAATCAGGGAAACAAAATCAACTTACTTTTAAGAATTGCATGAAAGGGATTGTCTTCCGCACCAGCAGACAAATGACAACCTAGTAATAAAAGATGTAAGAGAGAAAAAGTCAAAGAGCACTCTATAGTGCCTACAAGAGCAAGAAAAAATTTCAATAAGTTTGCTACCTTGCTGAAGTATCCAGCAAGCAATGAGTTATGGTTTTCTTTAGCTTCCAAAAACGAAAACAGCAATAACATCAACTGCAAACAGAAGACATCATGATAGGTAAGAAACCCTAAGTCCTTAACCATTTACAAAGAGTAAATATAGGAGAGAGTAAGAGATTATAATGTCTACCTCCTCATCTTCTACTAGTGTTTTGAGTATCATTTCAATCTCACATGTGAAAATTTCACAGGCAATGAAAGGAAACCTAAAGCAGAAAAATTATTAACTGTTTATTCATCAAACACAAAGCAAAAAAAGTTAACATATGTCCAAAACGCTTACTTGAATGTTCGCTTCTTTTCCACATCATCGAGAGGCTCCTCTGTTATGTACTTAATTAGTTGTTCCACTTGCACCTTTTCTCTCAAGCTAAAATAAAAAGAATCCAATAGTCAAGCATGAACGGCATACTGTAACATGTGTAAGATAGGAGGTTTTAATATCCGACTTTTGTGATGAATAAAGAGACTATTTGGCTCGACCGGATGACACAAATATCATGTGACACAAAAAATGGTATATTGTAACATGTGTGCAAGTAGAAGTAAATTAAAAGTCGTATAAATATCTTCTGGGAAAAAATATCATGAGGTAGATATCATAATAAGTGACAGCATCATCAAGTAATATCCTCGACAGCCAAAGGCAATGCATTTTTACTTCCAACCTTAAAACATGAATAGTTGCATTTATTTTTCTCTCCTAAAAAAGTAATGAAGCATGAAATAGCAAGAAAATGTGGTTACAAAGCATACAAGTTTAAGAGTCGTCCATTCAGGGCTTTGCATTCTTGAATGATTTCATCCTCATCAAGAAGTTCCTCTAATGTAAAACTATCTTTGTCCAAAATTGCCTCAACCTGCCAAAAAAAAAAAAAAAAAAACAAAAATTTGAAATTACATGATACTCCACAAATTACCCCCTTGAAAACCCCTAAAATAGGACAGAGTCATGCTTATTCTAAATGTCTTTTTGATTGTTAAGGGCTATCACTGCGAAAAAAATATTGAGGAGGAATTCCATCAATTGAAAAATGCCTGATATCCCATCAACGGTATTCCCTTCACTCTACATATTTCCTCCGTGTAGAATATTAGTCTAGAAAATGCAAACCTCAAAAAAACAATCAATTGTTCAACAAGAATAGATAGCCTCCCACTTCCAGTGAGAGAGTGCTAAAATATTATCAAGAATAAGGTATACGAAGACACTTCGTTACTTATAAGCCAAGAAATCAAGAGACACCAGAAACCATAATCCATTACACCACCAACATATTGGTCTAAGGAAGCAGAGGAAGCTCCCAAATCCCTAGATATGACACCCCAATATTCTGTACAAACCCTAAGAGCTAAATGCATCAACAAATAAACGCGTCCAGAATAGAAACAATCAGCGAAAGCTCCCATCACGTAAATACTGCACATAATCTTAAAGAATTAGGTCAGAGAGAAGAAAAAACTCACGGCAGACGCCGTTGACAATCCCGCCATTCGCCAGAACATCTTTACAGCTCAAGAAAACGTCGAATTGCCTTCTTCCACAGATTCGGATCTTCGAAACCCTAGGAAGACAAGGGAAATTCGCCACGAAATAAAAGAAGAAAGCTCGATTGGAAAGAATTAATCGGAACCCTAGTATCTGTAATCGCTATAGGGAGAAGAAAAAAAATCGCAGAAATTCAATCTGAGATCGAGAGATTGGATTTGAGCGACGAAGAGCACACCTTCACTTGCGGGAGGGTAGTGCTTGGAGATAGAAGAAAGACGGGGAAAAAAAAAGAAAAAGATTACATCTGTTTCTTTAAAAACCCCAGATTAATTTTATTTTGCTACTTCGTCCAAGTAGTGGTCGATATTCATCATGCGTTCGTACATAAGAGCAACACAATTACATTCATTCGGTTCAACAAAGACAAATACATTCATTCGGTTCAGAAAAACCGTCCAAATCACTGGTTTAGTCTAATTTAACCAATGCGGAGTCTGATTCGTTAAATCTTGTTTGTTTCTAACATCAGATTCAAAACTCAGAAGCTCGAATCCTCCGGTTGTTCTGTCCGCTTCTTCGAAGACCTAAATTCAAACTTCAGAGAAGCGCATCAATGGAGGACGCTGATGGCCTCAGCTTCGATTTCGAAGGCGGTCTTGATTCCGGACCTATCCAGCCCACAGCTTCAGTCCCGGTTGCTCCGCCTGAAAATTCCTCCGCCGTTGTTAACGTAGCACCGAGCTACGATCACTCTTCCGCGACGGTGGCTGGAGCTGGGAGGGGAAGAAGTTTCCGGCAGACTGTTTGCAGACACTGGCTTCGAGGTTTATGTATGAAAGGCGACGCCTGTGGGTTTCTCCACCAGTATGATAAAGCTCGGATGCCAATCTGCCGGTTTTTCCGGTTATATGGTGAATGTCGAGAACAGGATTGTGTGTATAAACATACCAATGAAGATATCAAAGAATGCAATATGTATGTACATAAAATCATTTCAAATTTGGTTTCGATGTTATGACTCATTCAGTAAAAGATGGAACTTTTTGTTGATCTAGGGATGCAATGATTATCTACACTATGCAATGAATGAGATAGTGTTGCTTCATGTTCGGTTAGCTTTTATTCTTACATATGGGATCTTGCAATCATATTTGCAGGTACAAGCTGGGATTTTGTCCCAATGGTCCTGATTGTCGGTATAGGCACGCAAAGCTTCCTGGACCTCCACCTCCGGTTGAGGAAGTTCTTCAGAAGATACAACAATTGACTTCATACAATTATGGGCCAAATAGGTTCTATCAACCACGAAATGTTGCTCCGCAGCTAGCAGATAAACCTCAGGTGCAAGTTCCGTCGCAAGGCCAGCCACAAGAATCAGGTAACTTGCAGCAGCAACAACAACAACCTCAGCAATCACAGCACCAGGTCAGCCAGACTCAGATACAAAACCCTCCTGATCAAATAAACAGAACAACTCATCCTTTACCTCAAGGGGTAAATAGGTGTGTCCAGAGTCCCAAGGTTTTTAATTGGGTTATGTAAACTATATATCTGTATACGTATCAAGAAGTTGTTGTTGGTCCATTATTGAACCATTGGTTTCTTATAAGAGCTTTAATCACTTTAAAATGTAACTTGTTATTTGCAAGTTCTAAAAATTTTGAACTTATATATACATAGATATTTAACTTCAGGGTATATTATCTACCTGATCTTAGGATATATTTCTCTGATAGTTAGGTAAATTTATATTATAACTTCAATTGTTCAAAGAAAACAATAAATCAACCAGCTTTTGGAGCTGGCGTTGCTCTCTGATTTTTTTTTGAGGATAGTCTCCTCTTTCCATCAGGTCCTCTCTCCGTTCAGCTAATATGTGGGAGATAGACTCTGCAAAATGGTGGTATACATATACTGGGTTCATTTTTGTAGTTGATTGTAGCTCTTTAGAGATCTGTGTCATTAGAAGAAGCATATGGAAAATTTAAGCACGACTTAGTTGTTTATTTAGTGCTCTGCTCCATTCCCTAATCTCAGTGGTTTAGCAGGCATCCTGCAAACATGGGAGTCATGTTTTGGCTAGAAGGTGATTTTATTTAGATATTGATAAGAAAGCGTGTAATTTATGTAGCACTATCTTCTGGATTCGCATATAAATGATCTGGAATCATAATCTGGAAGAACGATGGAGTTCTTAATACATTGTTTAGGGTGTCACCGTAAAATGCTTTACTTGACTACTCTTTGTAATAGCTTCATGTAATTGCGTAGCCTTCTGCTATATATCTTACTAATCTTCATTGGCCATACCTGATATAATTTGAAACCTTGGGGTTTCAGGTATTTTGTAGTTAAAAGTTGCAATCGAGAAAATTTTGAGTTATCTGTTCAGCAAGGAGTATGGGCTACACAAAGGAGCAATGAAGCTAAACTTAATGAAGCTTTCGACTCTGTGGAAAATGTGATCTTGATATTCTCTGTCAACCGGACACGGCATTTCCAGGTAGTTTATTGGGTTAAACAAAGACCACTGCAATTATGTTGAAAACGTAGTTCCCTCTTCATTTGTATCAATGTGTTCCTTTCTGTAATTATCTTCTTTATAGGGTTTTATAAGGTTTGGCAGCGTTGTGAGTGTAAGTAACCTTTTTACACATGATGCTATAGGGCTGTGCTAAGATGACATCTCGAATTGGTGGTTACATTGGTGGGGGAAACTGGAAACATGAACATGGAACTGCACAGTATGGCCGGAACTTTTCAGTTAAATGGTTGAAGGTATACCATGTGATTCAGCGTTGGCTTTCATCAATAGTCTTTCTATGAGTCCTAATTTATTTTAGTTCTTTATACGATTGAGCCTATATAGTCTTCCAGTTCTGGTAATATATTCTAAACAGTAAGTCTCAATCTTACTTGATTACACTATCAACCTCAACACACACCATCCCACTTTCTTATGTCTGCGGTATTGAATCTGCGATGTTAACAGTGATCTCTGGCACACCCTTCTGAGTAGTAAAGGGGTTGCTTTCATATTCATGCAGTAGTATCCTGGATACTTGAAATGCAGTACTCTTCTTTGATTTGTCTTTATAAGTGATTGTAATTCTTACTATTGTAGTTGTGCGAACTATCCTTCCACAAAACTCGGAATTTGAGGAATCCTTACAACGAAAACTTACCAGTGAAGGTACATGTAACTAACTTCTCACCATGTTTTTTTACGCTGTACTAGCTGGTCTTCCATTTGGGAAAATAGTATCGTTTGTTAAATACAGCTCATGATGGATTAAGATACGCTCCGCAAAGACCTAAGTTGTTCCCATGTCGACCTAACTCGATAGGTTAACAAATATTTGCTAGATATTACATGTTAATATCGACACAATAATTGATAGTATTAGCTAACCACCATTTCAAGTGATTTCTGATACAATCATTACTATTAGCTAATGGTTGTCCTTTGATGTTTATGCTTTCTTTTGGTTCGTCGACTGTAGATAAGCAGAGACTGTCAGGAGTTAGAGCGTTCCGTTGGTGAACAGCTGGCTTCTTTACTTTACCTTGAACCAGATAGCGAGCTTATGGTACACTCTCTTTTTGTTGCTTTTTTTTTTTTTACTTTAATGGTCCGTAAGCGTATAATATATTATACAGTCCAAGAGCTGAGCTCCATGTGCTCTTGACTTCGGGTTCTTCAATGATGCTTCATTCTGTTGCTTCACCACGGACTGTTAATTTTTGTTTTTCAATGAATCCAAAGGCGATCTCTATAGCTGCGGAAGCCAAACGAGAAGAAGAAAAAGCAAAGGGTGTGATTCCAGAGAACAGAGCTGATAATCCAGACATCGTGCCATTTGAAGACAACGAAGAAGAGGAAGAGGAAGAAGATGAAAGCGAAGAGGAGGAAGAGAGCATGGCAGGCAGTCCCCAAGGCAGAGGAAGAGGAAGAGGAATGATGTGGCCTCCTCAAATGCCTCTAGGACGCGGGATCAGACCAATGCCTGGAATGGGAGGTTACCCTCTTGGAGTAATGGGTCCTGCTGATGCATTTCAGTATGGGCCTGGTGGTTATAATGGTATGCCAGATCCATTTGGTATGGGTCCAAGACCCTTTGGACCATATGGACCTAGGTTTGGTGGTGATTTCAGGGGACCTGTACCCGGGATGATGTTTCCTGGTAGGCCTCCGCAACAGTTCCCACATGGCGGGTATGGTATGATGGGAGGCCCAGGACGTGGCCCGCATATGGGAGGAATGGGAAACGGTCCTCGAGGAGGTAGACCGATGTTTTATCCACTAACAGGAACAACATCATCAGTGCGTCCTGTCCTGACCAACAGGAAAACACCCGAGAGAAGCGATGACAAAGGAATGGCGGCTGATCAACAGAATCAGGAGGCATCACATGAGATGGAGCAGTTTGAGGTTGGAAACAGTTTGAGGAATGAAGAGAGTGAAAGTGAAGACGAAGATGAAGCTCCAAGACGATCAAGGCATGGAGAAGGAAAGAAGCGTCGGTGAAACAGAGACTTACAGAAGCTACAATTTTTCGAGTGTTTGCTTTTGTCTATTGGATTCAATATTAGCGGCAGATATTCGTTTAAAAAAAATCTTTGTACCATCAGACAGAAGTTGTTAGATATATCTCTCACGCGTGTTTAGTGATGTACCCTTAGTTATCAAATGATCAGTTCGTTATTTAGGATTTTACCAAACTTTGGAAAGAGAGCAATACCAAAACAGAGCTTTAATACTCTGTACATAACAAGTCATTAGTAGTTATAGTTGTCTAGTTGTGGTCTTAGTGACTGATGTTGTAAACATTTGAGAGTACAAGTGCAAACATTTCCTTTAACCTCTGGTTAAGATCAACTCATGTATTAACTTGAATTCTGTAATTTTTAGATTTTGTTTTCTAATTTAGAAAAAAGAAGAGAAAGATTTTATCAAAACAGTGAAGGTGACTATCTGTATAGTATAATCCATGTCTAAGCCTCTCTTTTTTTGGTCATCGCCATGCAATAGTCACGCCTGAACTTAAATTCTGTACTTTTGAAAGTAAATGTTTAGAGATTATGGAAAAAAATTAGTGAGCAGTGACCCATATACATGAAATTATGGGTGAAAGTAACCATAAGTTTATATGAAGCTATTTATCTAAAAAATTTCCAAAAATCAAGACACCGCAACGGCACTATCCATGAGAGTGAAATGTAAAAATTGTCTCAGAATACAACCTCAGAATTTCTCTATCTGCAAAGTAAAAAAAAGGAAAAAAAGGAAACAAAAAAATATAGCTCAATATTCAATCTAATTGTTTTTCAACAAAATAGAAATTTCTTATACTAGAAGGAAAAGAAAATATGAACTGTTGAATTATATATAGGACAGATATTGAGAAAAAAAGCTGACCTTGAAGGGTAGGCTCTTTGATGTTTGTTGGTGGGTATAAAATGAAATACGAAACTATGTAAACAGAGTAACAACATCCCTGTGATATCCTCTTACGATCAACATCCTCGGGATATTCTCCACCAGCAAGTCCAAATACTCCATGTAGAAATATGCCGGGTGGTTCAATGGAGGCGGTGGGAGACTAACCAGAACCACTGCGGCCATCCTCGAATAATTGAGTATGGTCGAGTTTAGTTTCAACATTGTGTATAGAAACTTCTCCACTTGTTGCTCATTCACCACCATCGGTTTCCCATTTGCCAACAATGGATTTGAACCTTGTCTCTTGATCTCTCCCAAGTAATCTGAGATCCGTCTCTGTGCAGCATCAAACGCTTCCAAAGAATCTTCTTGGCTGTTTCCTTCGGATCTTATGTCCCATGATTTCATTGTGATCACGATCACTTCCGCTTGCATTCTGAGATCGTAGAGGAACTTCTTCACATCGGCTTTGAGTGCTTCCGCGTCTGAATCCTCTTCAGCTATACAGAAGAGTTGGATTTTGCAGCTTTCGAAGCTTTCTTTTGTTAGAAGAAGTTGTGAGAGAAGAAGCATGAGACCACCGTCTCTCACAATCCAGTACAAGTCGATTGTTCCATACTGCCTTTGGTACTCGTTTGGCCATTCGTCTAACCCTTTGATGATGACAACTGCTTTGTTTGCTGTTATGCAGTCATTAATTATCCCAACAAATGTTGATGGAATCTCTATTAGATTTTCACTGCGCCAAATCTCAGGGTACCGCATTACCACAATGTTTGGTTTGAGGTTTCCGAGTCCCATAGTCTGGATGATCCCACGGAACCCTTCAGTCATGTTTGGGGCTACAACGATTTCAGCTACACCTTCACAACGTTTATACTCAATGTAGGTGGCTAGTTGTTTGCAAGCTTCCCTTGCTTCTTCAGCACATTCATAGTAGTCACCATCTAATATTGAGACGAAGATGGACATTCCACGACCCTTTTTCTTCATACAGTTGGCAAAATCAGCCAGCTTAGGGTGGCATGGAACATTTTCCGGGAGCTGTCCCCACGGTCTGCAGAAAACAAGGGGAATTGGATACCAGTTCTTAGGGTGAACTTGATTTGCTGAAAGTAGAAGAAAACACAGTAGATGAGATTAGCTTAAGTATAAGAACCATATCTTATTAAACCAAATTAATACTGTAGGATAGGCGTAATGGAACTTAGAGAACACATATTATATAACCCGTTTCTAACAACGCAAAAAAGTTTATGCAGCGTACCTCCGAGTGACCTGAGACTACGAAGGGCCAACTGGAAATATGCACTCTTGAAACCATCCCCCCAGTCCCCGGCCTTTCCTTTTAGGCCAACGTATTTGTAGATAAGACTTGCAAGTGCAATGGCAACCACAGTGAATGACCAAGAAATCAAGAACATGATCACTGCAATAGTAGAGAAAGAAATGGAAAAATAAACAAGTCTTTTACAGTAGGATATCTCAAGCTTCGACAAAGATAAGCTAAATGGTAGAGTCAAATAGTTTTGTTTTGTAGGATGACTACGAAAGAAACTTTCTCCAGTGAGTATTTGAAAATTCATACCTATGCATAGCGAGGCTCCAACAAAGGAAAGGCTCCAGTGATGATATTTCCATCGTGGACGCCAACTTGGAGCATCAAGAAGATCGAGCAGGAAACAAGACAAGTTTACTCCCGAATAGCATAAAAGATAAAACATAGTCACCGTTGGTGTGATAAGATCTAGATTTCCGATAACAACACATCCAATGCAGATAAATGCTGTGAAAAGTGTTGCTACGTGAGGTTCACTAGTATCTGCAAC
Organism: Lepidium didymum; assembly: GCA_963920545.1. Taxonomy (NCBI): domain Eukaryota; kingdom Viridiplantae; phylum Streptophyta; class Magnoliopsida; order Brassicales; family Brassicaceae; genus Lepidium; species Lepidium didymum. Next base: position 19,790,446 of record OY986993.1, on the reverse strand, counting down.
TTTAAAATAATTCAGGATGGGGAGAATATCATCGTTTGCTATAGCGGCAAGTAACCGTGGGGCCCCCGTCAAACTCTGTAGAGCAGCCCCTAAGGTTGAAAGGATGATTCCAACGTGAACAATGGCAGGGAAAGGCCAAGCAATTGTAGCAGTAAGTAGCCTGCAATAGAGAAAAACAATTGATTGCATGAATAATAAAACGAAGTTCACCAAGTAAGCCAGGTGTTGAAGTGCTAACAGAACAGGTCTCTGCGACCAGTATCAGACATGATAGATCTATTATGACATATAGACTACGATATGTACAGTTTGTAGGCTCCTAGTAGTTTTATTTAGTACAATTAGAACATAAAGCCATTTTTCTTTTCTTTCAAGTTTTACCACGCTAAAGACACAAAGTGCAAGTGATGAGTGCATTTTTGCATTTTCCCCGAGGACACTATTGCCTAACAAAACACAATAGACCAGCTTTGAAACAAAAATTGTAAACACACGAGTAGTAATGTTGTTACCTATCGGTCAAAAGTTTGTTACGGGTCGCAACAGCTCCGAAAAACAACACAGAGATCAAATACAGTGAGGTTGTAGTCAGAGTGGCAGCCAACGTTCCAACAGGAATTGATCTTTGTGTGTCTTTCAGTGAAGCTGATCGATTTGAACCAGCCATGATTCCTGTTACAGCAGGGAAAAATAGACCCACCAGATCACTGAAAAAAAAAACACAACGAGAAAGCCCGATAAATTTTAGAGTAAAAACTGAACAGGTAAATTATTTATTAACATAAAAAAACCATACGGTCCATTTCTGAAAGTTACTCACTTGAAACTCCAGTAGGTGCTTCCAGTTGGATCAGGAATTCCCGCATTATTTGTCATCTGATAAGCAGAACCCCAGTTATCTTTAAAACTTTTTAAACGCAAGCCTGTAATTCCATCTGTTCAAATCATAACACGGGAACGAGAGGAAAGTTAACAAATTGGGGACAAAAAATTCCACGTCTAAATCCAACAATATCCAGACACTTGACTTAACTGTCAGGATCATCTGTCTTTGCCAAAAATATCCCGATGAATATGCAGAAGATAGAGAGCAAAACGGGTACAAGAAAAGCAGGTGCAACCCGATTGATCATCTTCACACCCCCAAATACAATGAAGCATAGAAGGATAGTAACAACAATTCCATAAACCTGCAAGTCATGTGCGCTTGGGCTTTGTATTGATTCCGAAACTGCTGTTCCGTTAACCGGTGTGAAATTTCCTGCAATTGAAAATGAAACATGGCCAAATGACGAGATGCGACTTGTAGGCTACAGATTATTTCCTCAGGAAAGCAAGTGAACGTTTAGTTAAAACAAAACTCAAAATTGAAATTCAATAATATAGTTTGTTGTTTCTTCCATATCCTGGATTGCATATACTCTTTGCTACTTCCAAAAAACCTAAGGTGTAAAGACTAGCATGATAAAGTGGTAGCTTAGATAATAATCATAAAGGATATTAAGTGACAAATCACTAAGAGTTGTAGAAGTCCCAGTATCCTTTTGCTTTAGTTCAGAGGTTTTGATTCGTACAAATTCCACAGTAATACCTCTAAAAATCCCAGCAGCAGGGAACGCTTTTAGAAAAGTCTCCACAGCACCCAAAACATACCTACAATGATAAGAAGGAAAATAGATAAAAAGGAAGATATTAGAAGGACTTGCCGACCATGTGAAACTGAACAGATCGCCAGCAACTTAAAGCAATGAGTGTCAAGCTTATATTTTTTGAAAGGTAGATTCCTTGAAAGGATCCAGGATTTACACTTACAAAGCTCCAGCAACTGCATTGCCAAGGAAGAAGCATAAACCTATGCTAATCCCAACTTCTGGACCAAGAGCACGACCAATGAGGTAATAAGGTCCCCCACCCTGGAAACGCAAAAAGTTATTCCAGTATGAACTAGATGTCCTAACTATTGTTCGATCAGAAAGTAATAAGGGGTGCCACGTATGGACCAGAGACCCAACGAAAGGAGGGATATCTTTAACTACGGTTGAATTAATTTATTCAAAGAACCTTCGGGTGATATTATAGAAGAAAGAATTACCTTCATTGCGCCATTTGTTGCAATAGCACTCAAAGATATTGTCGTCAAGAATGTACATAAGCCACAGATCAATACCAATACTAGGCCTTGTCCAATACCCGCCATGCCAACAATCCTAAAAATTGAACAGATTAAGGCCACCGCGATGAATTTGCAGTCTGTTGTGAAACATTAAGGACTTTGCAGTCTTACCATGTGAAACGGATATAGTATATAATTCCTAATATGTTTTGCAAGCAGGGAACAAAAACTCCCATCATTGTACCCATCTTGAGAGGAGACTGCAAAAAGGCGAAGATAAAATAACATCATGGAAAACAATAAATGCAGCAATCGATGATACCTACGTCAAAAATTCTACAGATAACAATGAAAAAAATTTGGACAGACTAGAATACCTAGGAAAACTTAACTTTTGCATGCACCATAGTCAACAACAAAAAACTGAAGGAAGGTTTCCGAAAAAGTAAAACCATCTAATTTTCCTAAACGTAATTTGACCCCTTAATCTTAAGAAAAAACAGAACAAAGAGCTTGAGCAGAACAGCCTGGCAGAATTTCAATTCCGTGATCTAGAAAGCAGTGAGAAGCTAATGCGAAAAGAATGATACCTTTGGGTGCCCTTGTGTGATGGAAATATCCTCCCCATCTCTAGGACTAGATGGTGCTTGAATTTGCTCCCCTGTCATACTGGAACAGAAATTCATTATATCACCACACGTACAATCAAGAGAATTGTCTGTTTCTCAACACAAATGACATATATCCTGTGCAAGAAAAACTTGAACGTGGAAAAGTATCAACTGTTATTGGAAAACCGACCTGCTGAACTGATTAAGCCAAAGCTTAGTTTAAGGTAAAGATGTCATTTCCACCATTAAGAGAATGAAAGAGAGTGCCTTACTTTGTTAAAAAGGAGGAGACACAAATACTAGTAAAGAACTATCAACAACAACACAAACCGATGGAATGCCCATCAATATTATTATCTATACCAAATTTTATACATAACCAAGGGAAGCAATACACGAGTTCACACAAGAAGGAAACTTCTATTGAATCAGTTCAGACGGGAAAATCCCAGGGTGTTTAACGAAAGCATGAAACTGGAAGCAAGAGATAATTCTCAGTAATTATTAACTACCATCTTAGTGCAGTAAATGAACGTCAGCTCACTTATCTAATGTACATTTCTACACGTAAGCAATAATTAAGATCGCATGTACCTCTTCAAACCAAGAATGTTCACAAGGGAATCAAAACCAAATAATTCCAGCTTGGATTCCTTCTGGTGGCCATTGACTCCATCTTCTGGTCTAGTCCCTTCCTTTGCACTAGCGCCCATCTCTCCTGGTGGAACTACTTTTATGTGCCTGTCAAAAACCTACAAATGTGAGACATACATGATGACAAGGTATAAAAGGCGGAAACACTGAATACGTCTTTCCAGTGTAGAGTTGGGAATATTCCGCACCCACAATTCTACAAACTATAAAGATCACCTTCGTGGATTCTCTTAAAAAGCAGTAAGAAAGCAACCAAAATATATCATACCGAAAAAAAAAGCAACCAAAATATAAATTCCCTTGTAGAGTTATGGCATCCACCTACCAATTTGAACAAGTTCAGCCAGAACAAGTGATTGTCGCAATTGTAAATGAAAAAAAAGGAACAAAAGTGTAATCTAAATCTTATTGAACTAACGTCACTTTCAACACCTAAATGTCGGAGAAACTTACGGCAGAACAACCCGTTCACAAATCCAAACAACCTGGCAGCCAAAATAATAGCAATGGACCAAATTGCATCCCATCTCTACTGTTCAGAACACAATATTGACATCAACATCAACGAAAACGTCTACATCTTTATAACACTTCAGAAGCGTGATCAGTAGTACACAGAAAAGATTAGCCTAACATCAAATGAATGAAGTTCACATGATCAGTGGCGAAATTGTTTTCTAAAAAGAGAAATTACTTGAGGTTGGAAGAGGAAGATCCAGGATCCATGGAGGACATCTCGACAACCGCTCTATCGTGCGCCACAACCGGCCTGTATTTGCTTCCGCCGAGACGCGGTCCTGACTGAAACTCCTCTTCGCCATTACCGCCGGCTTCTTCAATGTCGCTATTCATCTCTCCCGCCGTATCAGAACAGATCTCTTTCTCCTCCTCCTTTCAACAATAAGAGAGATATCTCAGCGGAATTAGAGATCAGATAGTTTGAAATCTGACGACAAGGGAGATCCAGACTTCACGAATTAACGGGAAAAACAAAATGAAATGAGAAATTCCGATAGAACCCAAAAAATAAAGACAGGAATTCAGATTTCCAAAAAATATATAACAAATTACTTATATATATGGCTGCATGAAAATATGTTAATTATTTATATGGTTGGTTTTATCTCTTAAGATTTGAAGAAAAAGATAAAAGTTTTAAGAAATTTAGGATATTAATTTTATTACCATAATACCATTAAAAAAACAAAAAAAAAAACTTTCTTTTCCACTATTTTCTATGTCAAAATCTAGTACATTTCAATTGATAGTCTATTATGCTTAAATTTTTTTTCTCAAATCAATATTTTTAAGTCTATTATGAAGGGTTTGTTACTTTTACCTAAGTTTACTATATTATTTAAAGTCTATCACGTTTGAGATCGTTTAGTTTGGTAGACTTTATAATGCGTAATATGTTGATGTGATAATTTTCATTAATAACATTTTCGTTATTTTATGTTTTTAAAAAAAAAATTATATTTTAAAAATTTTGGACACTATTTCAATAATTTTCAAATAACACACTATATTAATAACTACATATATTTTTTTGTTTTTTGGATAAAGGAAGAAAATTAAAATTTGGGCTTTTTAATTGGGTCAAGCTGACGGCTGAAAAAATGTCCTTCGATTGCTTAGCATAATCGTCTTGGTCAGTTCAAGTCTTCGAGATTGTATTTATAATTAACCATCTTTCTGAAGTCTAATAAACCAATTTAAGCAATGTTAACATATTTCCCCCATTCAATATAATTTTATTAAGTGATAATTAGGAGTCACATTAATTAAAGGTTTATTAAGTTATCATAGCTATATATATACACATCCCCAAATAGATATTCAGGAAAAACTTTATTATAATGAGAAAATTACTCTACCTTTGTTCTACAAGTCAGAGCCTTATATCTTAAGAAATAAGATCCTTCTGATCGTTAAGAAACCAAATCAAATATCGTTATCAGTAATATTTGTTTTTTTTTTTTCTAAATTTGTTATAGGTTCAAATAAAAATACGAAAAGTGACAAATAGTTGGTCGTCAAAGATACAAAAACAATTGATGAACATGACTACAATACACACATTTAACAGTGGAATCTCTCTTTTTAAAACTAAAAAATGTCCAAAACACAGTAACTGGACATTTTACAGTGGAAATTTACCATTTTCATCTTTCAGAACTAAAGCTGGAAGCTTTCTTATGCTTCCCACGACGTTCTTTAACGTCCTTTAACTTTTCTATCTTCACATTCTCGTTGTTAGACTTGGTCACAGATCCTTCTTGAGCACTGCACATTTGATGTGACTTCAGCTTAAAACCGAACCCGAGTTTCTTAGAAACGTTTTCCCATGTTTTGCTACCACCTCCACTGCTTGCTGAACCAGCACCTTTTGTTGTCTTACCGAGTTTCTCAATCTCTTGTCTCATATTGGAACATTCTTTCTCTAACTCACAAACTCGCATTCTCATACTGTCCATTCCAACTTTAAGGACTTGATTCTCTCTTACTGCTGTTGCCCATCCTCCTCCGCCTCCTCCTTCGGTTGATCCTCCTATAAATCCTCCGCTTCTTAACTGTCTTGATCCACCATCGAGGTTATCTGAAACCAGGAAGCATCCAGCTACAGACGTTCTGAGCTGAAGCTGCTCAAAAAAGAGCACTTGGACGATTATTCTCAGAGGTAATCTTTCGTTCTGGGCCGCATGTGTGCAAGCTTCTAAAGAAAGTTTCTGGCAATCTAATAGCCTGCAAAGATTCTCTCTTTCTGCTTCTGCTAACCACGGATGATGCTGTGAATCATCAAAAGATGGAAAAGAAAATCTTAATTCGTCTGTGTAAAGAAAAGAGACCTTATATTTGGAAGATTTATGGGTTTGTTTTTTGTCTTACCTTAAGATAAATGTCTATTCCGCGATAGAGTCCATCATCTAAGAGTCTGGCGTATTCAGGCACAGAAGCGGCTAAAGCTTGGAATTTTGGAAGCTTGAGATTAACGTCAGGAGCAACTTCAGCAAGATACCCATCGATCAGCTTTGCAACCGCTGACATTGGTGTTATTGACTGTGGGGATCCGATTAAGTTTCCGTCATCTACTGACGAACAAGGAGAACCAACCCCACCAGGCATAATCTGATCCGTCCTAAGAAAATGGTCTAGGATCCTCTGCACAGAGTCAACATCATATAGAGTCTCCATAGTATGAGAAAAGCTAGGCATTACAAGATCTTCCAACGCAGCCTGGTCAAGCTGCATCCCTATCCTCTTCTCCAAACTCGCTATGCATTCTGGACTAACTTTCAAAATCTTGCTGACTCGAAGCATGTCGACAAAAAATTTAGTTGGAACTAAACCTTTTTGCATACGGAGTAGTTCCTGGATCTCTTCCAGCAAGTTCTTCTGCTCTTCCTCGGACAGTACATTCCCTGAGCTCAAAGGTGTGCTGAAACGACCACTAGATTCAGGTCCACCACGTCGCCTTTTTAAGCCAGGCAAGTATTTTCGTGTGTAATAGGTTAGCGAACCGGCAATGATGTCTTCTCTTATGCCTCGGGAATCCATGGCCATGATAAGTCTCTTAAAAAGAGGAAAACTAAGCATCGACGCATCCTCATACCACCAATCTGAGCTAGGATGTTTAGGTCTAGCCCCAGTACTTATCCCGTTCCATAAAACGCTGCCACCTGGACTCTGCATGGGACCACCATGCTCCACAATTGGCCATCCAAACAAGTTTGGGTCTGTTGATGCTTTCATGGCTAGTGACTCGATGCATTTCTTGGTAATATTCAATTCATCAGCATACCTGAGGAGGTCATCGCAGCTTTGAAGAGCTTTTACTGAATCTTTCCAACTTTTGAGAACCACTTGATTGAAAAAAGTTTCAGTTTGAGAAATCAGATTTCCTTCCCCATACTCTTCCGTCATTTCGAGATGCTCAGCAGCACAGCGGAGATATACAACGTTTGAAGCAGTGAGTTCGAGCTTCACGCCATAGCAAAACTTGGCGACTAGTTCAAATGTTTTGTCTCCACCAGGAAGATCAGAAATCTCAATGAGGCATTTATCATCCCCTTCTTTTGATGCCTCAGCAATCCTTCTTTCCATAACTCCACTTCTAGAGAGCAAGGGAAACTGCAAATAGCCAAAAAAAAGGTATAAGAAATCGCAAGTAGCACTATTCTTTCTGAATGAGTTTTGTAGGATCCAAGTGAAGACAATACCAAGAAAGTTCAGCAAATAAGCAAGGGTGAGGAACAGCCAGCACAGTTTCATTGGTGATTAGTCACAACAAGTTGATAAAGAGCTAAAAACCAAAGTTTCAACAACAGCAGTATCGATCTTTTGATCCACATGAGACATATAGGACACAATGTTGGACAAAGAAAATACAAACAAAACACATTAGATACATAGAAGTACAGGTTTCTACAATGCCCGAGAAGGGAATAACAATTTAGAAGACCAATAAGTTGTTTCAGGTTCAGTTTCAGGTTCAGCCAATAATATAACACTGTGTTTCAAGAAGAGAGTGTATTGTCTGGTGAATTCACCTTGTGGAGATGGAAAGACATCTCCCCAACTTCAACGACAATATCACTTGGAAGTCCAGTTGTGCAAAACCTGCAATTAGCAGAACCCAAGTAAACAACGTCAGACAAAGGAATGAGCTTTGAGTCAGTAATGCTATGATTGACTTAATAACGATGATGGTCTCAAATTCAGACGAAGACCAAGTCTGGGCGATTGGAGAGAAAAGAAGAATAAACACAAATACAATACAAAATTAGAAAGAGAACAAGTGAATATACCAAGCCTGGCCTTGTCTCTGGAAAGCATCAGATTTGGATCCCAGCTTCATGCAAGCCATACTTTCTCTCACCAGAATTCAACAAACTCACCGAAGAAACTATGATTCTTGAGCCTCCAAACCCCTTTGAAATCCCTTCAACAAAATGAAAACCCTAACGTACAGCAACCAGAAAAAGAAACTGCTAGTTTCTCAAAAAGAACGAGACTTTGGATCCATTACTCGATACCCAGATATCAATCAAAACAGATCAATTTCACACAGACATTTTGACAAACACTAAAGGTGCTTCTCTCTCCACAGTCAGTAGCAGAAACTTCGCAGCTCACAATACTTTTTTCCAGAAATTAACCTAAACCTCACACAGATGTGCAATAGAATACCAGAATGTCAAAAGAAAACTCCCAAATGATCTTATCTACAACACCAAATTCAAACTTCTTTTCAACAATTTAACTGAAAGTTAGAAATGAAAAAAGCCCCAAAAAAACCCAGTTAGACAAGAACAGCTAAGCAGGAGTTACCAGCTCTCGTAGCTTTATACGGGAATATACATGTAAGGGGACCATATAGCAACATTAAATTATTTAATTAATTAAAAAAAAGGCAGGTCTTGTAAGAAGAAATTAAAAAGTAAGTGAACAAATAAAATCTGTATTGGTTGCTTTAGAATATTGAAATTCTAATAAACGAGAGTAAAATGGAGAGTAAAAAGGAAAGAGATGATGGAGATTGAAAATCTCGAGATTGAGAGGATTAATGAGGGAGAGTTAAAGGTAATTAGATGAACACATGGAGGCATGTGGGGTCCTTAATATCTTCAAACATACTCATTGTGTTGATTCTCGATATTAGCAACACTTTTGTTTTCATTAAATTCTCTCTTAACGTGGGCTTTAGTTTAGTTTTGTCCTAATCTCTACTCAAAAAAGAATCCAATCCTTCCCACTCATTTTTGGCGTGCCAGTGCGGTTCGAACATCTCCAACTCCCACTTCAAACCATTATTTTCGAGTGTAAAATAGAGTTACGATAGTGACAAGAAAAAAAAGAGAGTTATGAACAATATAATATACATACTTGGGAATTAGGTTTATTTATTTACAAATGTATCTTTTAAATTTTAGTTGTTACTTTTTTTTTATCTATAAAGAAGTGTTTTATTAAATAAAGTAGTATAACGCCAAGTTGGTGGGTTACAATAGAAAGAGTTGGGTATTTAAAGTAAACAAACGAAGCCCATTAACAAGGTAATAAGTTGTGGTAAATATGCCCGAATCTGCGTAATGACGCCTACGTATCGCCCAGGATGAGTTCTATCAAATAGAACGTCGGTACACTATCAATGTCGCTTCACCGTAACAATGGCCGGTAAACACTCTTTAATGTCATCTCGTTAACGGTAAATCAGACGAGTTCCACTACAACTTCTTTCGTAACGGTTGAATCTAAATATACTCCGGCATTGAAAACCATCTGTGAATACTAACTCAGGCAACTCTGACAAAGCATAGATTTACTCCTCCAAAAATTAGCAAAGAGCACACAACACATAATCACCAATAACTTTGATGGAAATTGACAAAACTGATACATATATAATATCTAAAACCCGGAAAAAGCTGAAAAGACGACGACGAAATCTGGATGGTGACTACCGAAACTTATTATATAAAACCTAAAAAAAGAAAAAACAAAGACCCAACAACAGAAAAAAGAACAGGAAAAAGTTGGAACTTAAAGATCCGAAGAGAAAAAAGAGGAACCGGTTAACCCGGAGAAGTACTGACAAGTACGCCGGGAAAAATGCCGACAAGTACGTCAGGAGAAGTACCGACAAGTACGTCAGGAGAAGTACCGACAAGTTCGCCGGGAGAAGCCGAGAAGAGTTAAGATTGAAGCTAAGACCAGTAGATCCATCGCATATGCTAGTAAGAGTGATCATACTAACCCCCAACTAACACCCAACTAACCCCTAATCCGAGCTAAAACCACCAGAAAAATAACAAACTAAAAATTGCACAATCTGAAGGACTAAACACGAAGGGGCAAAAGTGCATCGGTGAACAAATCCAAAATGGAGTGGAGTCATCACCTAGAAACCAAAGTTAACAAGATAAAAGCCTCAAACCTAATAACTAAAACCTTAATCACAAGAAAGATTAAATAAAGCTTCGGAAAAAACTAATCCAAACTAATGACCGAAATTAAACCTTAAACAAAGCTTAAATAGACCATTAAACTACACCTTAAACATTCCTAAGATTATGCCAAGGAAAAATGATGAGAGGAGGTACCAACACACCAGAACAGAGGACCGATTTGCACCTCTTTGTTCTCAGAGTCACAAAACCCTGAATAGAAGAAGAGAAACCCATCTCCACTTAACACGGAGGTAAAGGAGAGGCAGCAAGGAGCACACGGCAACCGGAGAGGCCGTCTTCTTCGGCGAGTAAAACCCAGATCTCACCACCACATTGACGCAAAAATCCTTACGAGATGCGACACTTAAACATAAGGTAAGGCCCTAACGGCAAAGAAAACAAAGAGGTGACTCGACGGCGGTGCTATTGGAGCCACCGATCGTCAACCCCAACGGAGATATCTCAGATCTAGGTCTTAGGCGAAAATTCTCTCCGATTTTTTTTTTTTTTAGTTGTTATCTTTTGTATCAAAGCAATAATTATTGTTTTTTTTATTAATTAAATTATATTTTGAAAATATATAAACATCTAATCCATTCATTTTACTATGTTTCTGGTCAACTAGAGTCTAATGTAAATAATAAAATGTTTATAAAAAATATAATGTTTGCATCTAGCGTTAAAAATTATTTAATGCTTTTTTTTTTGGTGGGAAGAAATTATGTGATGTTTCTCTACTTTAATTATAAACCCAAACTAAAAATGGAAGGAATCTAGTTTATATCGATTAATGTTGCCTAAACCTATAATTATTAAATCATAGTGATCAATTCCTATCAAATTTAATTATAACAGTACATATATATATATATATATATTGTTGTACAATTAAATTTTAAACAAATCTCAACCTCAATATTCCATAAATCACAAAGTCGAGTTGTCATAGTCAAGAAGGAGTGCATACTATGTGTAAAATTTTGAGTGGCTTTAAATAGTTTTGCACATTAATATATGATTTGGTAACGTTTGCCTATAAAAAAAAAGGAATAAAATCTACATATTTTCTTGCCGCCAACTTTTCTATATGGTTACAGGAAGAACAAAATAAGAAAAATACGCAATATATTATACATATAGATGCCTAAATTTCCAAATCAATTATGCCAACTTGGCAAAGTCATGAAAGGCATTTTATTACTAAACAACAATTTTATAATTAATAAGTGATGGAATGGGATTTTGTCCGTACTATCTATTTATCTAATCTGAGCATGTGGTTGAAGCTTTCGTTGTCCGACGAAAATGGTTTACTTTAGTTCGACGCTGACGTAGCTAATAACCAGCTTGGCCACGTGAACTTTGACTTCTCTTTAGCGAACTTTTGCACTTCTCAACTTCCTCACAATTAAAGTACTGAACCAATGACTTCAATAAACTTATTTTATGAGGAATTCTCAAGTTTTTGAATCTGTACTATTACGATTTAACTAAAACTAAACCATTTGAATTTGAAGTTTTGTCCGGCTTCTACTTATGATCTGACTCAAAAACATTACTGTCGGAATCAATTTAAAAACAGTCTAATACCGAAAGAATTTTATAAAACAAAATTGTGAAAGTTCTAAATAAATAACTGAATAATATATTCTTTTTGTTATTTAAAACGTTGAATACTACATAGATTACCAAAGTAGCTATAAAATAGTAAAGTTAAATTTTTGGAAATAACGTTATATAGGACATTTGGAAACTCTATGAATGCATATTCAGTAATCGAAATACCATTTCCTTTGGCATAGAGTTTTTTTTACTTACATATTCATTTTGTTCTAATCTCATGGTTTCTTGCATTTTCCTAATCATCATTATTAAATTCGTTTACACTAATTTATCGTAAATACTGGACCACAAATGACCGACCCATTAGCCAAATTCTTATATAATGTTGGCAGTGAGACTCAATCTTTAGGTGTGAAATAGTTTATATTTTCAATGGACTTACCACATATCACTAGACCAAAGTCACTTCACTCCGTTAACACTAAGTTAAAATTAAAAGAGGGTAGAAATATTTACTGTAATTTCAAAAATAATTATGAATTATTATGAAAAAAACCAAAATACGCATGCAATAGTGTTCAATGATTCGGATCTAAGCGAAGTGTGTCCTTTATTCTTATTTCTTAGGATTCTTAAAATTTAATGTTTTCTTATATTTATGATCGTTGTCCACACATAAAAGCTCCTTTGCTTTTACATGCGTTTATGTTCTGCCTTTGTCGCTCGACACTCACCCCCATACCCACAAGTCAACCCCCATTTAAAAAAAATTACTTCTACTTTGAATACATTTTTTTTTAAATGTTAAGCTTTGAATACATCTTGTTGTATGTAACTAAAAAAACAAATTGTGTTTATTTGTAAAGACGGGTCTCTATTCTCTACCATAGAACAAAATTTCAAACTTATTTTACATGGAGAAGTTAAATAGAGATATCAATTTTGAGGGTGTCTAATTATGTAAATGCGAAGGGATTATCATTACGTGTGCACTGTAATGTGTAATGTAAAAGTAAATGACATGATTAATTTACCTCACATTTTACTTTACCAAACTAAGAAAAGGTAAATAAAAGTTAGAAAGTCCGAACAAAATGATTAAGAGATGTCGCGTAATTTTGCTTGCCTTTTAGACAAAGCGTGAGAGAGAGAGCCTTAGCCACATGGGAAACAAACTTACCACACGCCTCGGCTTTCGCAACCCTCACACTTTTTACGTCAAAACTTTAATTTTACCTACCCAGGGGTAAAATGGTAAAATCAATACAACTTATAAATTAGATCATCCTGCCACGTGGAAATAATCCGATCCCAGGATTCGAACATGGGTCTCTTGAGTGAGAGCCGACTATCCTGACCAGCTAGACTATAACGGAATCTTCTTGAATTTGCCTTGAAAATACTATATTATATAATTTTATCATGAGCGTATGGCCCAAACAAAATTCAAAAACATATGAAGTCAGATTAGTTCTATGAAGACTTTGTATATATTATTAACACATCGAGTGATACTTCATTAGAAGATTTCTCCTACCTGTTAACTTCACTAATGTAGCAAAGCTATAAAGAACAATGGGAACTGAAATGTAGCAAAACTGCCGATTTTCGACTGCTTGTTACTTTGAAACTTTGGGAAAATGGTGATGATGAAAATTCCATCATCATGCAAACAGCAAACTTAAAAACCCAATCTTGGAAGGCTAGTGATCATGTTTAGTCACTTAGATTTGTTTCATTCTCTTTGCTTTCAAAGACCAAGTTGGTAAGGTACTGAGCATTTTCTGGTCCGGTGCTATGAACCATCTTAAAGAAGGCACTTGTATCTCTTGATAGCAATGCTTGTGGACTATCATACTCCAAAACCTAACAAAATTGACATAGTTTTATGTAAGTTACACAAGGATGTTGCTAATCTGCACCAGAGTCTTCTTGAGTCAGTTCTATGAACAATAATTCCTGGCCTTACCTGACCAGAACTAAGCACAAGGATCTTGTTGCAGTCGATGATGGTATTCAATCTGTGAGCTATAACAAGCATTGTGCAAGATTTAAATTCCTCCCGGATTGTCCTCTGTATCAGAGAATCTGTTAGGGCATCAACAGATGATGTTGCTTCATCGAGAACTAGGATCTTAGATTTTCTTAGCAATGCACGCGCAAGACTCAGCAGTTGCCTTTGCCCCATGCTGAAGTTCTCACCTCCCTCAGAAACCTTCACAGAATCAAGTAACAGTTTGATCAATTATCTCCATAACAAATCAAAGAATTCTTCTAACTAAAATATGCCACTAGAGATAAACAACACCTCTGCATCTAGGGCTAAAGGATTCCTTCCGATGACGTCTTTCATATGTGCCCTTTCTAGAGCCTCCCAGAGGTCAGCATCATTGTGCTCAGTAAATGGATCGATATTGAACCTTACCGTCCCTAACAAGAAGAATTGATTCTCAGAATGCAGGATCATACTTAAAATATCGTCTTAAACTACACACAAACCTGAGAAAAGAACTGGTGATTGGGGTATGATACTGAGGACCCTGCGCAGATCGATCAGTCCAAACTTAGCCACATCATAATCATCAATCATAATTCTTCCCTTTTCCAATTCCACAATCCGATATAATGCACTCAGCATGGAGGACTTCCCGGCCCCTGTTCTTCCCACCACTCCTACTTTCTCATTCGGAGAAACAGAAAAGGACACTCCATGGAATACAAGAGGAAGCCCAGGTCTATAACGCAGGTGAACATCTTCAAACTTGATTGATCCTTTTGAAGGCCAGCCCGATACTGGACGATTGTTCTCAATTATATCAATAGCCTCAGAAGGAATATCAATGTAGTTGCAAACACGCTCAACAGAATTCAAGCTGTTCTCTGCTTTGCTAGCCATCCTTAGAACACCACTTAGCAGAGTAGTGATATTTAGGGTGTAACTAAGAAGGAGACCCATGGTAGATGCAAAAACAGCTTGGTTCTCTGCATTCCCATTTTGCAGAACCGCAAAAGTTGCAGTTAACCAAATCATGACACCCCCAAGAGTCTCTGATCTTATACTGAGCCAACGATTTGAGCTAGTATTTGCAAGAGTGAACCTTATGTTGTTGTCCACGGATTTTCCATTATTCTTGGCCATCCTGTCATAGGCTTTGTAGGCTCGGATGCTTGACAAACCATTCAAAGCTTCTCCAAATTGAGCATAAATAGGTGATCTCGTAATGGAATCCAAACGTCTAACTTCGCGGGATGTGCTCTGCAAATCACAAAATTGATATAATTATAAGTGGATCATATAGTTTAGCAACAATTCTACATTTATTTGATTATAGAACAATCAAAGAGAAGAGCAGAATGACATGATATAGAAAATTACCTGATAGTAGACATATGTTGCATAAAACAGTATTAGGAGTGGCATTATTGCCCACAATGAAATTGTACTAACAGTACCTATAAGTGCAAATGTTGAGAGGAGTTGCCAAAGTTGGCTCATGAACAAATTTATTAGGTTAGCGACGTTTCTATCTATATCACCAATATCCTTTGAAAATCTGTTTATTACACGACCGGTTGGATTTGTTTCGAAGAACAACATAGGAGCTCGTAGGATGGAATTCAGCATTGCGTCATGGAGTCTTTTGGCAGCATGTAAACTTGATGTGATTAGCCAGAATGAGTTGGTAAACATAACAGCCATCTGAAACAATGACCATAAATATCATCAGCTATGTGTACTATGTCAGAGTTAAAGATCTCAGTCTTTTACAGAAACAAACCTGAAAAAATCCAAGAAGAGCATATACGACAATGTAGAAACCAGGACTATAACTCTTTGATTTGCTTTCATCAGTCCAAATACTTAACCATGTGCTACTTAAAATTCGGAGAATTTCAGTTGTTAAATAGCATGCAAAGAGAATCATAACTATCCATGAGCCGCCTAATACTTTTTTATACCTGAAATATAGGAACATATGTTAGCCATTTGTTTGCATTAAAACAGAAAGCAATGTCCATTCTCTGAAAACAGCAAGTCAGATTTCGACAAACAAACATAAAGAAGATGACTTTTATGCCTTTTTCTCTTTTTTTTTTTTTTTTTTTTTTTCATTTGGGATGAACTATCAAAGTTAAATTATTTTAGCTGCAGAAAGATGTTGAGCTAAGTACCTCATTACAACATCCCAACTAATGACGCCAGTTTCCCGTTCTTCTTGTTTTACAAGCATGGATCTTCCCTGTTTCCCTTCCTTAGTACTGTCTTGATTTCTTTCACTCAAATCAATTGCGACAGTAGGATCCGTCTTCAAGCATTTCTCGTCATTTCTTTTCACCTCTTCGATTGCATCCACTTTCCCAGCATTCTCCATTAGCTTTTGGAATAAACTCCCATTTTTTGACAGATCAGCATAAGTTCCCTCCTCTTTAATCATTCCGTCGGAGACTAAAATTATTCTATCCATTGAAGGAAGAAAATGTAGCTGATTTGTGACAAGAACCCTTGTTTTCCCCTTAAGCTCATCCTTCATGCAGCTATCAAAGACCTGTTAAGAAAAATAGAGAAATGAAACACAAATACTGCAGATATTAAATCATGCGGATTCAGTAAAGGTGGGTTCCTCATAGATGGCATGCCTAAACACACATTAGTTATCTGTATGATTTGTGCCTTAAGAAATTATCAGACTATCAGTTATGTAATGGATCAACCATGAGAATACCTGGTGAGCAACATGAGCATCTAAAGCACTTAGAGGATCATCAAATATGTAAACATCTGAATTGGAGAAGACTGCCCTAGCCATTGAAACTCTCTGCTTCTGCCCTCCACTAATATTCACCCCACGTTCTCCAATTTCAGTAAGATCACGGTCCTGAATAAGCAAATTCAGGAAGTTACTTAGACATGTCATATAAAGTACATGTATCTGGGTTGTGTAAGCCTTTTTGTTCCGCTTAACTGGAAGCAAATCAAGATCATGTTGTAAGGCAGTCACATCAATAGCCGTCCGATATCTTTCAGACTCAAAATCTGACCCAAATAAAATGTTTTCACGCACCTGTAATAACATTGACACTTGTATTGGGACGTTTCCTGTCTAAACTGATTGACCAAATGAAAATAAAGCTACCAGAAGTTCTAATGTGACTTTTGTTTTCAGAGCCAGGGAGAAGTAAATGGGACTTACAGTGGCATTGAATATCCACGAAACTTGAGGAACATAAGCTACAGAGCCTCTAATAACAACACTTGAGGTTTCAGCGTGAGATAACTCCCCCAGCATTGCAGAAACAAGTGACGTCTTACCTTCTCCGGTTCCACCTACAATAGCAACCAAGCTTCCCACCGATATCTCCAAGTTAATATTGGATAATGTGGGCTTCATTGTCTGGGATATATGCGAGCAAAACAAGAGGGCATCTTTAATAATATTCAAGTTGCCCACTGGTAACTCCAAACACAGTGCACCAAAGAAGCTAATCTTGCATCTCAACATATTATAAGAAAGAGGGCATCTTTTGATGATTAACCTTTGAATCCCATGAAAAATATCCATTCTTAATTGATATTGCTGGAGCTCCTGGTTGAAGAGGTGGGTTTTGTGCTAAAATTCTCTCTTCACTTAAAAGTAGTTCCTCAATGCGTTGCAGTGAAACATTTGCGCTGACAGCCTAAGTAGAGAAATAGCAAAGAGACTCTACTTAATATGAAGAGTACATCCATTGGAACATGATAGATCATATGCAGACCAGCAAATTAATTATGTAACGTAAAATTAGTAAGGTGTATGAAAAACCTGAGGAGGGAATGACTGTTAAATTAACCTGACTTAGTAGATTTGGTAGCGTGTTGAGAGGAGGTCTTAAAACTGCAAATAGAGAAAGAGATGTGAATGCCCTTGCTGGTGTCAAATCTCCTCCAAGCAGAACGAAAACTCCAAATGAAACTACGGTTACAACTACCGGGATGCTGTTGAGTATAAAACTATTGAACTGCAAGAGGAAAAACGTTTAGGTAAGAAATATTGAAAGTTAATAGTTTTAGTTAATTGTTAAAACTATTTCGGTTTAGCATTTTAGCAAAATTAGTTTAACCTAATTCAAGTGCCAGGTCTAAGTCATATATGGAACTAAAGGGAAACAAGATAGATGAAACCTGTTAGACATAAGCTTCAAAATGCCAGGCAATAAAAAATCATAGATAAGGAGTCATACAGCTGATAGTAACTGCGCTTTACGAAACCATGAGACCTCTTCATTTCTAATTCTTTGAATCCGAGACTCAAAGCTCTTTTCCCATGCATAGCATCTAACAAAATTGGAAATTCCAAGAGAAAATAGTAGAATAACTGGTTCAAGAATGTACCATTCATAAAAATGTAAAAGAAACAATTAGGAATATCAATCATACTTTACAGTATCCATAGATGCTAAAATCTCATTTGTGATACTGACTCTATTGTCAGTCCACTGGAGTCCTTCTTTAGTCAGTTTCCTCATTTTTTTTACAATCAGAGTCTGTTTATCAAGAATCAGAATAGACAGACTTGTATGTAAAATGTAAACAGATGCAATTACCACAACTTGTATGATTAAACAATAGTCAAAATAATATAATAAAGCTGAATACCTGGAGAGGAATTAAAAGAAATAGTATGAATGAACCAAGAATCGAAGCAATTCCTAGTTGTTGATAGAGAAGAGCCATAGACACAATGATGCGAAAGGGAGCTGACCATAAACCATGGAGCTGTTCTGCCATTGTCTGAAAAACTCAGAAGACTATGTTAGCATTTACAAATCCATACTTGTGCCAAGTATAGTATGGACCAAAGTATACCTGAAGTGCATAAGCATCAGTAGTTATCATGTTTGTGATTTTCCCAGATGCAAAGTTTTTGCGAGCTTCAGGAGTTAGTCTTAAAGATTTGTGGAATACAGCTGCAACCTACAAAGAAATGAGCATAATTACTTGGAGAATATACATGGCTAAAGGGATCATACATGTCGGAGAGACACAATTTCAGAAATTTTACCATAGTTGACCTCAACTGAAATCCCACTCGCCCAACATACTGAAAGTAATGAGATTGACAGAGCACTCCAGAGGTCTTCACAAGATAAACAACGATATGAAAACTAAAATAGTGTAACAATAAATGTGTATCAACTGAGGAAGAGTAGAAAATACAATTTTTTGATGAAAAAGTAAGTGAACCAAAAGTATTTTAGAGATCAGAGACGAATTTTGAGATACATACCACCCCTACGAAAATTAAGAAAGCATAGACATAGCCAACCCAAGCTGGATCACCTTTTTGCATTGACTAGATAAAATTATCAAAGATGTGAGATAATAATCAGGGAAACTGCAGAGCCTATCAAATAGAGCTCATCCCTGCTGTGTTGTTTTTGTAATTTTAAAAGCCGTAATTTCAAAAGATAAAGAAAACTTACCTGCAGTAGATAGTTCAGTATAACCGGTCCAACAAATAGAGAAATATCCTGTCCAAACTACAACATGCTATGCATAAGTTGCTAGAGAGTTGTCAAATACATAATCAAACATTATTGTGAATGCAGGTCAGACCTAATGCACGAGAAAATAACAATCAAGAGCATTTCTAAGATCTATTTTAACGAAATGAGAGATAAAACACGTGCCTAAGGGCATCTCCAACGGAGAGATGTTTATTTTGAGGTTCTTAAGAATAAAATATTAATATCTTTACAAGAATTTAGTTTTTTATTTAAATTTTATTTTTTTTTAAAAAGTTTTGTTCAATCAGATGAAGACGTAGTTTTTGAGTCTCTAGTGGGTATCTCAAATGAGAGACGGTTCTACTTCTCTTTCATACTTTTCTATTATTTGAATATTTTTTTAATGTCTGATACCCACTGTGAGACTACCGTTGGAGATAGCCTAAGCGACCATATTTCAAATACCACAGAAATTAGGGCAAAGGTCTTTACCTTGAAAATGCCACCCAACCAGAACCTGCAAAGAATAGTAAGAAAACATTAGTGCCAGTATCTATGATGTGAGGCATTAAGGAAAACTACAGCTTTTACCTGTCACCAAGGCTATAGTTTAGTGCTCGGAGAAGCCATGGCTTAGGTCTTTGTGATTCTTCAATCCAGTCTCTTTGGAATCTGTCAAAAAACTCATCCAATAAATAAGAATGTTCTTGATTCGAAATGAAACCTTCTCTACCATATATATAAGAAGAAATACTGGAGAATTCAGAAGAAAAGGAGCAATATTTCTGTACCTTTCAATCAGAGTTTCTGTATGGTCCCATTTGTCTAATTGCCAAACATCCTTCTCAGTTAGAGGCTTTCTGTAGCCTAACTGCATAAGTGGCGTGATCCAACAAAAGTATATTCCTTTGGTTGTCAATAAGTAGAGAAGAAATTCAAATCAGTCGGGAAAAAAAAATCGTTTGCCAGACATGGATTGTTTGGTAATAGAGTGAGTACTCAATAAATTTCGTTATCAAGTCAGGGGCTAACTACCAGAAAATATGCTGGTATGTCGCTCGGGACATATGTGCTCTCCCTCGCGAAGTGCATCATATTCAACATTGTCTAATGGTTCATTGTCTACAATATGGTAATCTGTACAAGGATCCAATTCAGGAATGTAAACAAGAAGAAGAATTCCAAAAAGAGCCTGCAACAGAAAACAAAAGAAGACTGAATTGTTATAAAGTCAGAATGTATTGTTCCCAAAACAATGAATTGCAAGCTTTACGTAAGAACCATGTTCTGACAAACCTGGCAACATCTTGAACTGATACAGAGATACAGGGCAGTTCTGTAAGGGCAAAGAGAAGAAAATTTAATATGAAATTAAAGATTACAGCTACCAATGCCCAAAATATTTTCTCACTTTCAAAAGATTGTATGAGATAGCAATAAGCTCTTGAAATTCAAATCTCGAATCAAGGGGCTGAGTTCCTTAATAGGAAATATACAATAACTAACCTATTGATTGAATTCTTGAGAGGCAACACAAGGGCCAGCAGGACAACATCGGCAACCAAAACATAAACAACACCAAATCTCACATACCATCGGAACTCTTTGACATATCGTTTAGTTTCAAGCCCAACCAAAACAAGTATGGAGAGCCAAGCGAATGCCTCTACTATTAGAGATGCAACCTGCCAGTGAAGAACACCAGGTTCATACTCCATTTCAGAGCTTAAACAAGAAGGACATACATACCTCCATACAACCATATGATTTAGAATTAGAGTTACTTTTTTTAAGTCACCTCAAAGGGAGGAAGATCAGTTTCATCATCCAATTCAAAAAGCGAAATCCTCATGACCAATCTCAGTATAGGCTCAACAACACAGTAACAAGCCAATACCCATAGCACAAGGTTATAGTACTTCTTCCTCAGAACATATTTCTGTGCTTTGGCAACGTCCAAGATGATCCATATCCGGTAGAAACACAAACCCAAAAGTACAAAGTGAGAAACGATCATCACTAGTGAGTCAATCGCACATGGCGTGTAGGCGCCAAATGTACCATCCACTGCTTTTTCCCAAAATCTATCTGCAGTTGGCTTGCAGTACCAATTCAAGGCCTCAGAACGCATCTTTATTCAATTAAACCTTGAAACCCCAAACTGGAAAAAAACAAAAGGCATTTGCTTAATACTATTGAAATGGCTATGCAAACATGCAGTTCTATGCCCAAATCCAAAATCCTAACAAGGCACCATCGTAAACAGACAAAATATAATCCATAACTTTCATAGGTAGTAAAAACAAAAACTTTGTATAGTACAATAACAAAGGAACAATTTTTTTGTCGCTCAAAGTAGGAGAGACTTTTAAGGTTCCCAAAGCATCACCAATTACTATAGAGTTCCTAAAAGACCCAAAGCGTTGACTAAACAAAGAGGACCCAATAGCAAGATAAACACTTATACAGAGAAGAGGAAGGAGATGATTTGGGGAAGAAGAAAACCATTACTTTTTTGCTTCGCGATCGGACGTCTAAAAGACCCAAAATCGGAACTTTGCCAATAATCTATGGAATGCGATGCGAGTTCATACATCGTCATGAGAGAATTTATTCTAATTATATATTCCCTCAATTGTGGCACTATCATTGACCATTAATTGTGCACTACATTTTTTCTTTCAAAGTTTATATATTCTCGTTTTGTGTTTTCTTGCGTTGGTTTCACTGCAACTTCTGCAGTTGAAATCTGTTATTTATTATTATTTTTTTCCATTTTCTTTTTCTTTTTGTCAAATATTTTATTTACGTTGTGTCGAGTTAAATTTTCCAACTAATATTCAGAAGTTCGACTTCACCGTATTATGGAAGTTAATTGAAGATATTAAGGATGAATTTACATCATAGATAGACTTTGTCGAACACATTATAAACAAAAAAAAAAGCAAAAACAAAGAGAATGTATATATGAATCTGAAAAACTAAAAAACTCCCAAAACTGACTTTATAAGAGTTTAAAAAATCTGTTTTTAACAATTCAAATATTAGCCAAAGACAGGTGATCTAGTGGTAGTGGTCATTTTACAAATCTTCAGGCATTGAGATTCGATCATTCCCGATATAAGTGGAAGAAAAAAAAGATTTGAAGGTGTGAACTTTGTTTATAGATCGGACTTTGTCGATCCAATTCAGTTGTTGACAAAAAAAAACAATTCAAATATTTGAGAAACTAGTTTTTTTAATGAAAAATTTATATAACAATTTCTGTTATAGTTTACCATTCATGTTTTTAGATTTTATTTTTCAAAGACTAAAGAATTAATTTTCAGAGTTTTTGGAAATCAAAATTTATTAACAAAATCAAAAACTAAAAATGAAAAACCAAAAACCCAAAACCTAAAATCAAAAACTAATATAACTCCAAATAACCAAAGTAAAACCTAACTAACACTCTTATAAATTAATTTTTTAAAATATAGAAAATAATAGTAACAAATTGGAGCTTTACATTTTTGTCTTTTGAAATTTTTTTTATTGACTATGAGACTCAAAAGGTGTACACTGAATCTACATTAAGACATTATCTATCATAGAAAAAGACAGAGATATTATAATGGATTACAACCAACGAGTTGAGGCGAAATTCATGGAGGGTTACGAGGAAATTGTTTATCATTTATAATTACACTCAATCTAATCAATACAACAATTTATATTATGAAAATTGACGAGTATATCCGTGGAATATCTAGCTTATGGGCTTAAACACTTCTGTTTTGGAAAGTCATTAGTACATCAACGGGCTAGTCATTAGGAAACTTTTGGCCCATAACTAACGAAAATTATACATCAGTTATTGAATACACAAGCTCTAATGCTTCACACTGAAGCTTTTGTTTGCGTTGCCTGCAAAAACAGATAAACTTCATCGATAAATGTTCTCAAATTTCTTGTTTAAGAAGTTATCTTCATTAGAGGATCAAGAAAGGTTTGTATTCTTACAGAAATTAAAGCATGGTTGTTTCATAACAGGATCATCTTTGATCTCTGGAGGCTCTTGACCAAACATCATCTCACAGCTAAGATCATCAAAATCTGCAAAACTCAATACAAATGTTAATTTAGTGTTGTCACATTTATCTCTGTTTGAAAATGAAAATGATTGCTTGTGTCTTAAGTCAAATCGTTGACTTGTTAGAAAGAATGATCATTCATCATTAGTCATATTGAAGAATTAATGGGTCTACTTGCTAATGGTGTCCTTAATGGTGAATCAATGGGACCCCTAAAGATCACACTAAGCCTTCCACAAGCTAATGATTTCAATTGTAAAATCGTCTTGTTTTCAGTGATTGTAATGATAATTTAAAGCGAATGAGATTCAGTATAGTACCAGGCTTCATGTAGATTGGCATACCAAGTGAGTTTTTGATGAAAATTTGGGATGGAATCTTACAAATGTGAGTGCACATACCAACACAATTTGTCTGCTCAA
Organism: Lepidium didymum; assembly: GCA_963920545.1. Taxonomy (NCBI): domain Eukaryota; kingdom Viridiplantae; phylum Streptophyta; class Magnoliopsida; order Brassicales; family Brassicaceae; genus Lepidium; species Lepidium didymum. The sequence continues at coordinate 19,766,575 of OY986993.1, read as the reverse complement.
GGAACCTACAAATTATACAACAGTCAAAGGACATTATATAAGTGACAAATCTCTACAGTGGAGTGTTTATTGTAATGTAATGATTAGTTATGGAAGAATAATTTTGATACTTGTCTGAAGTTTAGTGATCAAATGGGATCAAATAGAGAGATTACACTTAACCTGCACTTCTTTATGAACACAACACTCTTCTCCTTTTCTCCATTAACCTCAGTCTCCTTCACCTGATCAATAAAGTTTTCAAATCCAAACCCACAAAAGTTTGTCTGTTCATTTCAACTTAAACAAAAGAGACCAAAAACAAGGGTCTTACCTCTGAAGGTCCAACAAGCCAAGTGAAAAATACTGTGGTGAATAGTGCGAAGAATTCCCTAGAGGATTTTGAAGGTGGAAAAAGCATTTTGATCTGTAAATTCAACAAGATATGTTAGTGGAATATGTTCATAGTTTGCTGCTACTTGATTTGTTTGATACATAAGAACCTACCAAGGAGGATATGACTGTTGGTAATGCTCTGTCCAAAGACCTAAGAATAAGCTCATGTTGTTGCTTGGTGTCTAAGTTAGTCGCAACTCTAGTTGCTGCATCCACTAGACTATCATAACCAGTACTCTTGCTGCTACAATTACTCATCCCTGAAGACAAAATTTCTCTATCTCTTTCTTATAAACTAAATAAACAAAGATTCAAAGAAAAGATATGAGATACAAACCTGCAGTGTCTTGAAGATTCTTTGATAGAAAATTGATTGCAATTTTGGAGAAGAAGCTGTCCTCATTATCTGCATTCTTTGTATTTGATGGCTCGGTGCTTGTTGTCTCTCTTGCAGCCTTGAGTTGTCCAGAGTAGAAGAGCTTTGAGGCGAGAGTTGGGGAAACACTTGAGCGTCTAACAAAGCCACTTCGTGTATCGCTGAACCGAGATCCGAAAGTGATGTCTTAGTGTTCATCTTTTGATCTTGTAAAAGAACTTGTCAGAAACTTGTTGCAGATTCTTTTTTTATTTTTCTAAGGCCTGTAACTGACGTTTCCCTAATAATATACAGAATTTAAGACAGAATCTATCATTTAGTGTTAGCTTTTTTGTTTCCTTTTAATACAAAACAAAAAACAAAAGAAGTCGTTTTTCAAAGAAAGAAAAAACAATGAACAATTTAGAAAAGACACGTTTTCCTGTTGATACTTAGTAATTTTCTTGCGAAAGTTTTTCATTCTAACCTGATAAATTATGATAAGAAATCTTTACTTAACAAATGAAAACAAATTTCTCTTGATTTTTCTGTGAATCAAAATCAAAATCTAATTACATGCATACTTAAAGTTACAGAAAATAAGATTGGTGAACTAGTTCAAATACGGATATATGATAAACAAATTTTAATTATATGCATACAAGTAAATAAGATAAAATTGGTAATCTAATTCAAATAGGAAGAAAATAATCCAAATAAATTTAATTACATGCATGTGGTAACTACAAATTAAATATTTAGTATATATGAATATCTTATCAAAGAGACATTACTCAAAACTCAAAAACAGTTTATATGTGACAAGACAAAAAAAAAAGATAAACTAACTCCTGCACATTATTTCTCAGTGTTATGATATATAAACTATTACATGTAAGAAAGAAAGACAATACAAATAGTTACGATAGAAATCCAAATCATCTTTTGAAGTTTTGTTATATACAGAGACCTTTAGTTTTATGGTCTTTTGTAGATTGTATATATGAACAACATGGAGTAATACTTCACCTGAAGCTTCTGTATGCAACAACCCCGAAATAGGGGAACTATAAGCTTCTAAAAGATTTCTTCAATGCCCCAATCTTCATCTTTTTAACTTCACCACTGTAAAAACGCATAAGCATCTGCCTCAAATAGGTGTTGGCAAAACTTTCTTAACTGTCAAGACGATCGTATGTAAACAACAGTGCTACAACGAATATCTTTCAATGGATACAGGTTTTAAAGTTTACCTTGAACGTTCACCATAAGACTATATCACCTTGTAACTTCAGGACTATGGTAAATGGTAATGATGCAAATTCCATTATCGTTCTTGCTGTCACAAACCGACCTTATACTCATTTTGGAAGGTGGTGAGTGGTGACATTTTTATCCACCCGGACTAATTGCGTTCCCTTTCCTTTCAGAGACCAAGCTGCAAAGGTACTGAGCATTTGCTGGTCCGGTGCTATGAATCATCTTAAAGAAGGCACTTGTATCTCTTGATAGCAATTCTTGTGGACTATCGTACTCCAAAACCTGAGAAAATGGACATAGTTTTATGTAAGCCACAAAAGGACGTCGATAATCTCCTCTCGAGTAAAAAGATCTGACTGTCTTCCATGAAGAAAAATTCTAGCATTACCTGACCAGAATTTAGCACAAGGATCTTATCACAGTCGACGATGGTATTCAATCTGTGAGCAATAACTAGCATTGTGCAAGACTTGAATTCCTCGCGGATGGTCCTTTGTATCAGAGAGTCTGTTCTGACATCAACAGACGCAGTTGCTTCATCGAGAACAAGGATCTTAGATCTTCTTAGCAATGCACGCGCTAGGCTCAGCAACTGTCTTTGCCCCACGCTGAAATTCTCACCTCCCTCAGAGACCTTTACAGAGTGAGAGTTTGATAAATAAATAAATAAAAACTTTCAATGCTTATAACTAATAACTATGATTAATAAATAATGTCTTTTAAGATAAAACTACACCTCTGCATCTAGACCAAAAGGATTCCTGCTGATGACATCTTTTATATGCGCCCTTTGAAGAGCCTCCCAGATGTCAGAATCCTCGTGCTCACAAAATGGGTCAATATTGAATCTCACCGTCCCTGACAAGTTGAAATGATTTACATAATGAACAACATAAAGCAGGAACATTCTTACAATGTTTTCTTAAACTACACGAACCTGAGAAAAGAACAGGTGATTGTGGTATGATACTTAGGACCCTGCGTAAATCTGTCAGTCCGAACTTAGCCACATCACAATCATCAATCATGATTCTTCCCTTTTCCACTTCCACGATACGAAATAATGCATTCAGCATAGAAGATTTCCCTGCCCCGGTTCTTCCAACAACTCCTACTTTCTCACTGGAAGAAACCAAAAAGGACAGTCCATGCAATACTGGAGGCAGCCCGGGTCTATAACGCAGGTGAACGTCTTCAAACTCAATTGACCCTCTTGAAGGCCAGCCAGATACTGGACGATTGTTCTCGATTATATCTGCAGCCTCAGAAGGAAGATCAATGTAGTTACCAACACGCTCAACAGCATTTAAGCTGTTCTCTGCTCTGCTAGCTTGCCTTAGAACACCACTTAATAAAGTAGTGATATTCAGAGTGTAACTAAGAAGGAGACCCATCGTAGATGCAAAAACAGCTTGGTTCTCTGCATTCCCATTTTGCAGAACCGCAAAAGTTGCAGTTAACCAAATCATGACACCTCCAAGAGTCTCCAATCTTATGGTGAGCCAACGATTTGAGCTAGTATTTGCAAGAGTGAATCTTATGTTGTTGTCCATGGATTTTCCATTAATCTTGGCCATCCGCTCATAGGCTTTGTAGGCTCGGATGCTTGCCAAGCCATTCAAAGCTTCTCCAAACTGAGCATATATAGGTGATCTTGTAACAGAATCCAAACGTCTAACTTCGCGTGATGTGCTCTATAAACCAAAAAAGTGATATTAGTTCCAAGTGGATCATATAGTTAAACAACAACTCGGCATGTATTTTGATGCACAGAACACTCAAAGAGAAACATACATTGACATGAAAGAGAAAATTACCTGATAGTAGAGATATGCTGCATAAAACAGTATTAGGAGTGGCATTATTGCCCACAATGAAATTGTACTGACAGTACCTATAAGGGCAAATGTCGAGAGGAGTTGCCACAGCTGGTTCATGAACATATTCATTAGGTTGGCGACGTTTCTATCTATATCACCAATATCTTTAGAAAATCTATTTATTACACGTCCAGTTGGGTTTGTATGGAAGAAGAGCATAGGAGCTCGAAGAATAGAACTCAACATCGCGTCATGGAGTTTTTTGGCAGCATGTAAACTTGATGTGATCAGCCAAAAGGTGTTGGTAAACGTGACAGCCACCTAAAATAATGACCATCAAAATTGTCAACTTCGTGTAATTGGTCAAGATTACAGATATCAGGCTTTTACAAATACAAACCTGACAGAATCCGAGGATGGCATATACGACAATGTAAAAACCGGGACTATAGCTCTTTGACGTGCTTTGATCCGTCCAAATACTTAACCATGTGCTACTTGAGACTCGGAGAACTTCAGTTATTAAATAGCATGTAAACAGAATCATAACTACCCATAAGCCACCTACTGCTTCTTTATACCTGAAAAATTGGAAAGTACAATAGCCATCTGTTTGTATTAAACATTTAAACTATAAAGCAATGTTCTGCTAAAAAATTGGAAACCAGGTTTTGGTGAATAGATAAAAGGAACATGCCCATAAGCCGCCTAGTGTGTCATTTGCTATCTGCATTTATCCATATTGTTTTCTAGAACTATTCTGCATTACTGATAAACGATCAAAATTAATCAAATCTAACTGCAGACAGATGTTGAGCTAAGTACCTCATCAAAACATTCCAACTAATGATGCCCGTTTCCCGTTCTTCTTGCTTTACAAGCACGGATCTTCCCCCTTTCCCTCGTTTGGTACTGCCCAGATCTTTTTCACTCACATCAATTGAGCCCGTAGGACCCGGCTTCAAACTTTTCTTGTCATTTTTATCCACCTCTTGGGTTGCATCCATTTTACCAGCATTCTCCATTAGTTTCTGGAACAAACTCCCATTTTTTGACAGCTCTGCAAAGGTTCCCTCCTCTTTAATCATTCCTTCGGAGACTAAAATTATTCTATCCATCAAAGGAAGAAAATGTAGCTGATTGGTTACTAGAACCCTCGTTTTCCCCTTCAGCTCATCCGTCATGCAGCTATCAAAGACCTATTATTTATTTTAAAGCAATCTGTCATTAGATAAACTTTCAAGAATTACTGAGAAATGAAATACTGTAACACTTATAAGTTTTTTCAATACGATTAATGTCAGTCTTAAAATATTATCAGTTATGTAATGGATTAACCATAACAATACCTGATGAGCAACATGAGCATCTAAAGCACTCAAAGGATCATCAAATATATAAACATCTGAATTTGAGTAGACTGCCCTCGCCATTGAAACTCTCTGCTTCTGCCCTCCACTAATATTCACCCCACGTTCTCCAATCTCAGTGAAATCACGGCCCTGAATAAGTGAAATTCATTAAGTTACTAGGAAATGTAAGACAATGTACATGTAACTGGGTTCTGTAAGCCTTTTATTCAACTTAACTGGAAGCAAATCAAGATCATGTTGTAAGGCAGTCGCAGCAATAGCCCTCCAATATCTTTCAGACTCGAAATCTGACCCAAATAAAATGTTTTCACGCACCTGCAATACAACAACACTTGTGTAGACGCTTCCAGGCAAAATAATTGACCAAATGATAATAGCTAACAAAAACTACAGTACAGTCAGTGAGAAGAAAAGGTGACTCACAGTGGCATTGAAGATCCACGAAACTTGAGGAACATAAGCGACAGAGCCTCTAATAACAACGCTTGAGGTTTCAGCCTGAGATAACTCCCCAAGCATTGCCGAAACAAGTGACGTCTTACCTTCTCCGGTTCCACCTACAATGGCAACGAAGCTTCCCACTGGTATCTCCAAGTTGATATTGGATAATGTGGGCTTGGTTGTCTGGGATATATGCGAGCAAAACAAGAGGGCATCTTTAGAATTGTCGAGCAAGCTTCCCACTGGTAACTCCAAACACAGTGCACCATAGAAGCTAATATTGCATCTCAACAAAATATAAGTAAGAGGACATGTTTTAAGGATTAACCTTCGAATCCCATGAAAAATATCCATTCTTAATTGAAATGGCTGGAGCTCCTAGTTGAAGAGGTGGGTTTTGTGCTAAAATTCTCTCTTCACTTAAAAGTAGCTCCTCAATACGTTGGAGTGAAACATTTGCGTTGACAACCTAAGTAGCCAAGAGAATAAAACTAAATATGAAGAGTAAATCCATTTTCACATGATGCATCTGATGCAAACCAGTAAATTGATTATGTAAGACATATCTAACTGAGGTACATGAAACAATTGAGGAGGGAAAAATTGTTAAAATAACCTGACTTAGTAGATTTGGTAGCATGTTGAGAGGAAATCTTAGAACTGCGAAGAGAGAAAGGGATGTGAATGCCCTTGCTGGTGTTAAATCTCCTCCAAGCAAAACGAAAACCCCAAATGAAACCACAGTCACAACTACCGGGATGCTGTTCAGTATAAAACTATTGAACTGCAAGAGGAAAACGTAAGGGAAGACATATCTTGGTTTCGAATTTTAGTAAAATCAGTGCAAGGTAAGAAATCACACAGCTGATAGTAATTGCGCTTTACGAAACCATGAGAGTTCTTCGTTTCTAATTCCTTGAATCCGAGTCTCGAAGCTTTTCTCCCATGCATAACATCTAAGAGAGTTGAAAATTACCAAAATAAAACGTTAAATAACTGCTTCAAGATTGTATCATTCAGAAAAGCATGAATACTCAGAATATCAATCATACTTTACAGTATCCATGGATGCCAAAATCTCGTTCGTGATACCGACTCTTTTGTCAGTCCACTGGAGTCCTTCTTTAGTCAGTTTCCGCATTTTGCTTATAATTAGAGTCTGTTTATAAAAAATTAAGAGTCGGTGTACGTTTATGTAAACTTGTGCATTTACCACAACTTGTACAATTTTAAAATACGTAAAACAACAGTATGAAGCTAAATAAGTACCTGGAGAGGAATAAGGAGAAACAGAATCAGGGAACCGAAAAGCGAAGCAACTCCTAGTTGTTGATAGAGAAGAATCATCGACACGATGATACGAAAGGGAGCTGACCATAAGCCATGGAGCTGCTGTGATATTTGCTGAAAAAAATATGGAGACTATGTTAGCAATTTAAAATCATAGTTGTGCATAAGTAATGTACCTAAGAAAACAGATGGAACGTTTGACTGAACCTAAATATACCTGAAGTGCATTAGCATCTGTAGTTATCATGTTTGTGACCTTCCCAGATGCGAAATTCTTGCGAGCCTCATGAGTCAGTCTCAAAGATTTGTGGAATATAGCTGCGACCTACAAGGAAATTGGCATAATTAGCTGGAGATTAAACATGACTGACTGATTAAACATATCAGAAAGGATATGAAGTGTTCTCAAAAACCTACCAAAGTTGATCTCAACCTAAACCCCACCCTCCAAACATTCTGATAATACTGGGCTTCACAAAGCACTCCAAGTGTCTGAAACAAAATCGAAATGGAATAGCTTTTCAAAGGTTTTGAAAGAAATAAAATGGTGAGAAAAATCTGGGGAAGAGTAGAAAACCAAATATGATAGTTCGGAGAAAAGGTAAATGAACCAATGGAATTTTAGAGATTAAAGGAGAATTTTGTAGTACATACCACCCCAACGAATATTATGAAAGCATAGACATAGCCAACCCAAGCTGGATCACCTTCTTGCATGGACTAAATAACATCATCAAAGATTTGTTTAAGTTAGATTCAATAAACCAAAGTTACACTGGACCAGGTCAGACAGATCCTCGATGTAAAGGCAACGAAAAGTTTATAAATTATTGGTGATTTAGAAATGTGAGATAGGAATCAGGGAGACCATAAAGCAAGTAGGCTATTAAATAGAGTTCATCACTCCTGTTTTACTGCGTTGTTTTCTCTATTTCCAAAGCTATATTGTATAAGTAAAACCTTAAAAAAAGATTTGTAGTGATCATACATGTGAAATATTAAGTAACGGGCCAGAAAAACAACATGCAATATTTTAAAGTAAGAATTAGCAGCACGAGAGCTTACCCGCAATAGATGGCTCAGTATAACTGGTCCAACAAATTGAGAAAGATCATTTCCGATCTACAACATACTAAAACATGATGTATCAATTGCTTGAGATTTTTCAGATACAGAATTGAAAATTACTGTGGATACAGGTCAGATCTGATGCAAAAAGCTTTTTTGAGATCTAGTTTAACGAACCGAGAGAGATAAGAACACGGGTTTAAGCAATTATCATTCAAAGAGCATAGAAACTAAAAAACAGGATCTTTACCTTGAAAACACCACCCAACCAGAACCTACAAAGACGAGAAAGAGAAAGTTAATTCCAGTATCTATAATGTGTGGCTTAAGAAAACTAAAGTGGAATAGCGGTTTGCATAAAAATGATCAGCTCTTACCTTCCCCCAAGGCTTTTATTTAGTCCTCTGAGAAGCCACGGCTTAGGTCTTCGTGATTCTTCAGTCCAGCATCTTTGGAATCTGTCAAATAACTTATCCAATGAATAAGAATGTTCTTGATTCCAAAAAAAATCTTCTAGTACAACAAAAAGAGATAGAGTAGAAGGCAGAAGCAAAGCAGCACTAATTCTGTACCTTTTGATCAGAATTTCTGATTGGTCCCATTTGTCTAATTGCCAAACATCCTTCTCGGTTATGGGTTTTCTGTAGCCTAACTGCATAAGTGGCGTGATCCAACCAAAGTATATTCCTAAGAGAAGAAATCCAAATCAGTGGAATGAGAAGAAACCATGAAGCTAATATACTCTTCTTTATTTGCCAATACACCTAGCACTCAATAAATTTCGTTTATCAATTCAGGAGATACCTACTGGAAAATATGCTGGCATCTCGCTCGGGGCATATGTGCTCTCCCTCGCGAAGTACATCATATTCTACATTGTTTAATGGTTCATCATTTAGAATATGGTACCCCGGATAAGGATCCAGTTCCGGTATATAAACAAGAAAAAGAATTCCAAAAAGAGCCTGCAACAGAAAACATATGAAAACTTAATTAGTGAGGTGAAGCACTTGTCTGTTACCACATCTCGACATCTACCATATGGCCAGCCTTCTCTGAAAGCTAACTATTTATAATGCCGATTATATCTTTCACTACAAATTTTTCTGTAAGTCTGAAGCTATTGGACTGAAATTCCCAGAACAAAAATTGCAAGCTTCTACATGCGGACATCGTTCTAACAAACCTGGGAACATCTTGAACTGATACAGAGAAATAGGGCAGTTCTGCAATGGAAAATAGAGGAAATCTTATTAAGACGATCAGGGTTAAAGCTACTAATTAATACCCAAAACTTTTCCCCCTTCGAAAATATGTTAGAAATGCAATTTCATTTGTCAGCCCAACTGAGTTCGTTAATTTGAAATATAAAGCACCAAACCTATTGATTGAGTTCTTAAGAGGCAACACAAAGTCCAGCAGCACAGCATCAGCAACCAAAACATAAACCACACCAAATCTCACGTACCAGCGGAACTCTTTGACATATTTTTTGGTTTCTAGTACAATCAAAACAAGCATGGAGAACCAAGTAATTGCCTCAACCATTAAAGATGAAACCTGCCAACGAATAACACCATAGTCATACTTTGTGTCTGATCTTGATCTTTAATTACAATGAGAAGGGAATGTGAGTTTCATCACCACATGCCATATGATTAAGAATCAGAGTTACTCTTTCAAAGTCACCTCAAAGGGAGAGAGATCAGTTTCTTCATCCATGTCAAAGAGTGAGATCCCCATGACCAATCTCAGCACAGGCTCAACAATGCAGTAACAGGCCAAAATTCCTAGCACGCAGTTATAGTATTTCTTCCTCAAAACATATATTTGAGCTTTCGCATTGTCCAAGATGATCCATATCCGGTAGAAACACAAACCCAGAAGAACAAGGTGTGAAAGAAGCATCACAACTGAGTCAATCGCACACGGAGTGTAGGAGCCAAACGCACCATCCACTGCTTTTTCCCAAAATCCGTCTGCAATTGGCTTGCAGTACCAATTCAAGGCCTTAAACCCCATTTTTTTTTCAATCAAACCTTGAATACCCAAACTGGAAAAAAACAAAAGGCATTTGCCTAATACTATTAACACACAATTTCAGACTATTTAAAACTTTACCCAAGGAAGAACAGAATAAAATCCGCAACTTTCATAGATTTATTATAAGCAAGATGTGACTTGTGGAATAACAAAGGAGCATATTCTTGATAATCCACTCAACGTAACTATGAGATTTTTTAAAAGGTTCCAAAAGCGTTGAACTCATTTCCAAAAAAGCTAAAACCTTTACGAAAGTCCAATTAGCATAAACATTATGTTTTAGTGATCTTACAAGACCCAAAGCAACTTGAACTGGTTAAACAGAAATGAAGAGAGAGAAATGAAACAGGGGAAGAAGAAAAGAATTACTCTTTTGCTTCGTGATTGTTCCAATAAGACCCAAAATTGGAGCTTTGCCAATAGTTTTATGTAATCTCAATCCCTAAGATATATATAAGGGAGACGTTTGGGTAGAATCCAAGTCGACAAACACTCACGCGGCCTAACGACGAAGCAGTCACTGTTGGGTTCATAATCAAAACCAATAGAAAACAAAAAAGATTCTCTTGGATAAGAATCATCTCCACAAATGTATGTATTCACGTGATTATGAGACAAATTATTCATAAAAAATCACCATTGACGTTTGTCAGAAATGGGCTTTTAGCCATTAGGCATGATTACGAATTTAGTCTATAATTTAATTATCAAACAATGCGTATAATATACTAATTGACGAAGTTACTGTCTTACAAAATTATTTAGGAAACGATACTCCCAAGAAACTGACGACTCAGTTAGTTTGTGAGTCTGATATAGGATACTAGGTGATGAATTTAAATTTCATCCGGATTAGTTGAAACATTTAGGTTATAGATCGGATATTGTCAATCTAATAGTTGACTGTTAAAAAAAACCCTATACTTATATTATTATTATTTTTAAACAATTGAATTGACAAGACTGATTGACAGCTTAAAATTCACATCTTAAAATATCTTTTTAATCCACTTAGGCCTAGGTGTTCGGTTAAATGGTTCGAGTTCAAGAAATTAAATTTGGGTTCAAGAAATTTGTAATAAAAAAATAGCTTATAGTAAATAATATATATTTGGTTTGATTCGGTTCGGTTCGCTTTCGGGTTCGGATTCGGTTTTAAATTTTCTTATAAAATAAGTTATATTTATGACCAAATTATATTTTTATTAAGTTTTTGATAATAAATGTAATTTTTAAAATAAAAATAATTAATTAATTTTACTTAAAAATGGTGTATTTTCATATAGTAAAGGCATGTCTATATTTTAATTAAAATATTAGTTATTTTTATAAATATCGGTTAATTTTATTCGGTTTCACATAATTCGGATACGGTTTAGTTCGGGAAAAGTTAATTTGGTGTTAAAAAATTTATTCTATTTAGATAATTTTATATATTGGTTCGGAATCGAGTTTAGGAATATCGGTTCGGGTTCAAGAATTTTTGCTCGGTTTGAGAATTATGGCCTCCACGAAAACAATCAAATTTTTTGTCAAACTCCGCTGTGTGTTTGATTATTGCATTAAAATTTTATTATGTTTATGAAATTATTATTACATTAGATGGCATATGAAAAAACAAAGTATCATCGGTCATGGCTTACGTATACGTATTATTGCATTCCTTGGCTTTATGCGTATGTATGTATTACCAGGTAGTAATTAATTAAAGAAAATATTTGAGAAAGTAGACTATAGGCTATTGAACTTTTTTGATTTATTGTTGACAAACAAAAAAATTATATGTTCAATGGCGATTGAAGTAATTTTTTTTTTGAGGAATCAGCTGTAATATTAATTTTTTTCTTTCTGTTTTTCAAGTTTTTTTTGATCGGGAAAGGGAGGCAATACATCCAGTTTTATTAATAAGTCAAACTAAGTTCAGTCCCTACAAATAGTGGCAGTGCCACGAGTCTTCAAACAAAAATAACACCTCATCGGGTGGAAACAAGAAAGAATGAAAGTCTAAAGGCAACGAAAAAGTGTGGTTAGCTAACCCATCAGCTAGACAGTTAGCTTCCCGAAAAACATGTGTAACACGGACTATCGAGTTCCTAGATATAAAGTCATAGTACAAATGTACTAGGAATGACAGGGGATGAGAATCATTAATCTCTGTTTGTAAAAAATCCACCATCAACTTAGAATCTATCTCCAGTTCTACTCGTGAAACTCGCTTCCCCCATGCCATGTAGAGGCCATAATATGCACCCCAGAGCTCAGTAAGAGGAACCAGACACTTACCGAGATTCACTGAGAAACCACCACATCAGTTACCAGTCTCATCTCATAATACCCCACCAGCTGTAGCTACACCATCTCCACCTCTGACAGCACCATCTGTGTTAACCTTTAACCACCTCTGACATGGATAATGCCAAAGAATAAGTTTATCAACACGCTGTGGTGGATCACTAATGCTGCCTACGCTCTTATTCGCAGCATAAACATCTTTACCAAGATCTCGAATGAATTTGACTCGGTCTCTGCATTTACCTCAATTCCCAAACAAATAGCAACATCGCCATTTCCATGCCCACCAATATGTCACTGCAAACAAGGTCGACTATTGACACTCTCCAACAAGCAAATCATCCTTTAAGTTATCAAATAACCATGTAAGGATTGATTGATTAAAAAAAAACTCGACGTCGCCTATTAGGCAAAATGCTATCCCAAATTCCTTTGATTGATGGACAGTCCCATAATACATGGCTTATTGACTCCACTGCACCTTGACAAACAAAACATGTAGCCGTAGGGCACAAGTGTCTATGAAATCTCTCAGAATTCATCAAAATAGATTGGTGTGAAACAAGCCATAGGAAAATAAGCACTCTCTAGGGTGATAACTTTCCAAAGATGCCTAAAGAACAAAGACATATTCGGGGAGAGGTCAAAATTACGTGTTAAGATGGCATACGCAGATTTCACCGTAAACTGTCCATCCACAGTTCCACTCCAGCTTAAACTATTCGAACAACCAGTGAAGTTATCCACTATTCTCGTTCAAAGCTCCAAAACAAACGATGCATGTAAAAGGTTCACAAGATGGGTAAAGTCTCAACATGCACTTATCATCCAATAGTCTGCAACGGTGAGGTCCAACAATGAGGGCGGGATTGGGATAAAAGATACCTCGGCAAGGGGAGAATTATCACTCCATCTATTCTTCCAAAAACTAGTAGTCCTTCCATCATCGATAATCCAACGAATATAAGGTAATAACGTATAACGAATCTCTTGCGAGATACACCGCCAAGTAGAAGAACTGCAACTCGGCTGTGTTAACCACGACATATCAAGTTACGGACTCTGTATTTGGACCGCAACACTTGAGTCCATAAACTAGAGTGATATGTTAACAAACGCCAACCCAACATAGCCACTAAGGCTTTATTTGACTCTTGAGCACGACGAATACCAAGATCTTCCTCACTCCGAGGTTTACATAAAAAATTTCCACGAGACTAAGTACAAACGTCGTTGTTCCAAGGATCCCCTCATACAAAATTACAAGTGATCCGATCAAGCTTTGACAATGTAGACGATGGTAAAGAGATAGCCCTCATAACATGCATCAGAATAGATGATAAGACAGAGCGCGTAAGAGTAACATGGCCCACAAAACTGAGACATTTGCTCTTCCAACTAGAGAGTTTCGAAGATACTCTTGCCAATGTGTCACTAAACGTATCCTTATTGATGGATTTTTGGAGAATAGGCATGCCAAGGTATTTCCCTAACTTTTTTCATTGCTCTGATTCCACTTTCATGGCTGATAGAATCCACAAGTTGGCTACTAACATTATCGAAGAAAAAGATTATGGATTTAGATAAACTTATCTTTTGTCCTTATGCATCACAAAAACGTTCCAAGACTCGACGAAGGATGCAGATTTAAGAGACTAAGACTTTCGCAAACAAGATCAAATCGTCAGCAAAACAAACATGAGACAAAGAAGGGCCTCCACGTGAGAGAACCATCGGTTTCCAAGCCTTATCATCGACCAAGCGATCGATTAAGTGACACAGGCGCTCCATACAAAGCAGAACCAGGTACGGAGATAACGAATCTCCTTGACGGAGTCCACAACAAGGCTTGAAACCCGACATTTTCTCCCCATTCCAAATAAAACTCATAGTTGGGTCAGTAACATTACTCATAATCCAATGTACCCACGAGTCACTAAAATTAGTAGCACGAAGTGTATCTTCAAGAAAATCTCATCATATGCGATTATAAGCATTTTCCAAATCTAACTTAAGAAGCATACAACCCTTTTTCCTCTTCATTGAATGAACGACCTCTTGAACAATAACAACCTTATTTAAACCTAGACGTCCCATAATGAAGCTAGACTGTGCTGGACCTACCAGCTTCGATATAAATTGTTTCATACGACTCACCAAACTTTTTGTAATGGCCTTAAAAAAGACATTACATAAACTGATCGGACGGAATTGAGTAATGAACTTGGGCTACGAGACTTTACCAATTAGGACCAACAAAACATCATTGAGACCCTTTGGAAGTTGTCTCGATTTGAAAAAATCAAGAGGTAGTTTTGATACCGATTCACCATTAATATCCCACAAGCTCTAATAAAAAACAAAAGTCATATGGTCCTGGAGCTTTGTATTTGCCCATAAGACGTATTGAAGATTCAATCTCATCCTTAGAGAAAGGGCGTTCTAATACCCGAACCTCATCTAAGCACAAGCCCGAAAACCCATCATGAGGAAGACTACTAGCCACAGCTGGAACATCATCAAGAGAGTAGAGACGAGTATAATATGATAACGCAAGGTTTTCAAGTTCCGAGGGGTCTGAACACCAAGAAACATCCTCACGTTTCAAGCCATTAATCTTATTCCGATGTCTGCGAATGTTCGTGGAAGTATGAAAGAACCTGGTACCAAGATCCAGCAACTCTTCCTGCCCACAAAGGAAAAGCAGATTGTGTAACCACACGTTCTTCCTCCATCATCAAAACTTCATTCGCACTCTTCCCAAAAGCATCGTCCTCCACCTCAACTGTGACCAAAGCCGAGTTTGCAATGCTCTGCGGATCATCAGACAACGAAATCTTTGTCGTAGGGTCCTCCATGATCGCATCGCGATCACCTTCGCTCACCACTCTAGGATCACTCACCATAGACATAGGAACAGAATTCTCCAAAACCCTAGTTTCATTATTGATCATCAATTCTCTACCGTCACCAACTTCAATCGCATTCGAATCTCTTCTTGTACCGAGCACATGTCCAACCACACCCGAAGTAGATCGAAGATCAGGCGGTCGTCCCCTGTGATCAACATCCGTCAATGTTTCGTCCACCGCACGCCTCACGTAAACCCTAGTCGCCTTCGCTTTCGCTGTCATATCGCGTTTTTCCAATGTACCTTTTTATTAATTTTCTATTTTTTAAGTATTGTAAATGGATCAAATAACCTAGAAAAATTGAATTTAAATCATCACATCGTCGAACCAATCACTTTCTTTCCAAAAGAAGCGTACCCTATAGTTACATCACACAATAGATTGGCACTTTGTTACGTGTATCCCAAGTAACACAAACTGAATTTAAATCAAAATGGGATCTTTAGGTCAAGAAATGTTAAGTCTTTCACAGTTTACATCTCGACGTGGTCCCAGTCAAACGATTTTCCCTCTAAGTTGTAATCTGAATGTTGCATTTGGTTCCTCGCCAATCTACTCATCACCGCAAGCCCTGAAAGTGCATACACCATATATGACATCAAGCAACTTAAGACATTTCTTTATGTAGTAGCAGAAATCTTAACAACACTATTACCTTCGACTAATTTGTAAAGAGATGGCCACCAACGCTCTCTAGAGATATGATTTTGTTCAAGAGATTCTTCTATCTCTTTATCGTGTTTCCCTTCAAGAACACTGCGTAGAGTAACTACAGCGTCCTTGGTTCTCTTCAAAATGCTGTTATCGTCTTCGATTTCAAGGCTTTGAAGGTTGTTGTGAGATGAAGTGAGGCTCACAGCCAAAGCAAACTGAGCAGCTGCAGCCCAACGAGAAGAAGCTTGCCATTTCCTTTTGCCTTCTAAAGGTTGTGAATCATCACCACTTGCTTCTCTTGTACGTTTGTTTTCAAGCACTAAATTTTGCAGGTACTCAGCATTTGCGGGTCCTGTACTTTGAACCATCTTAGAGAAAGAACTTTCTCTGTTTGAAAGAAGCTTCTCCGGTGTACTGAATTCCTGAACCTGAGGTATTGGGAATCTCAATTTAGATTAGATCAAAGTCAAATGTGGGTTTGATTTAATGCAAATAATGTTAGAAGATGAAGTTTACTTACTTTTCCAGAATCAAGGACAAGAACTTTGTCGCAGTCGATGACAGTATTGAGACGATGAGCGATGATTAGCATCGTGCATGACTTGAATTCTTCTCGTATGGTCTTTTGAATGAGAACATCAGTTCTAACATCAACAGCAGCAGTTGCTTCATCCAGGACAAGTATCTTAGATCTTCGTAACAATGCACGTGCAAGACTCAACAACTGTCTCTGCCCAACACTGAAATTCTCTCCTGCCTCAGATACCTGACCAAAAAGAGTGAGTTACTACTGAGAACACTCACTTTGAAAAGATGAAATGTAAAACTTATGCACCTCAGCATCAAGACCAAGAGGATTTCTGCGGATAGTATCTTTCAAGTGTGCCCTCTCAAGCGATTCCCAAAGATCGGCATCGTTGTGTTCACTAAATGGGTCAAGATTGAATCTAACAGTACCTAGATATAAATGATATTTTAAGAAAGATAAATATCAGAAGGGTAAGAATAAATATAAATACCAGAAGTGGTGTGAGAAGTACCTGAGAAAAGAACCGGTGCTTGTGGTATGATTCCAAGCACTTTACGTAGGTCCATTAGTCCTAATTTTCCAATGTCACATTCATCGATCAAGATCCTTCCTTTTTCCAGTTCCACAATTCGAAATAACGCATTTAAGAGGCTCGATTTACCAGCGCCTGTCCTTCCAACAATTCCCACCTTATCCATTGGAGATATGAAGAACGAAACCCCATGAAGAACAGGAGGTAACTCAGCGCGGTAACGGAGAAAAACATCTACAAATTTTATGGATCCAGATGATGGCCATCCGGGAGGTGGACGGTTATTTTCAATGATCAATGGAGCCTCTGATGGTATTTCTATATAATTTCCAACACGCTCAACCGAGTTTAGACTATTCTCAGCTAGACTGGCAAGTCTCAGAACAGCTGTTAAAGAGCTGGTAATACTTAAAGCATAACTGAGAAGCAGACCCATCGTAGATGCAAATTCTTGTTGATTCTCTGCCTTTCCATTCTGCATGACGGCTAATGATGCAGTCAACCACACCATGAGACCTCCCAAAACTTCCAAACGAATTCCCAGCCACCGATTTGCACCCATGTTTAAAAGCGTGAATCTGATGTTATTATCCATTGATCTTCCGTTAATTTCAGCCATCCTGTCATATGCTTTATAAGCACGGATACTAGAGAGCCCATTCAATGCCTCTCCAAATTGAGCATAAACAGGCGATCTTGTAATGGAGTCCATACGTTTAACTTCACGAGATGTACTCTAAAAAAGAAAGAAAAAAAATGTTAGCACACAGCACGTATTTTTGCGGACAGATTGGAAAACTGAAGGGCTAAGGACAGGCAAATTTTTACAATCATGAAAACTCTCAAGTCTTCAAGTGAAAAATGCAGTAATATAGGAGAGTTAACACTATCAGTGTTCCTTTAAATCTCAGTTTCCGATGTCTCTAACTGTGTTTCTCTGAAAGCATTATGAATTGAGAAAGCTTTACGTAGAAAGTATGTTACCTGGTAATACAAATAAGCTCCATAAAACACAATCAATAGAGGCATGATGGCCCACAGGGACAGAGTGCTGACAATGCCAATCAAGATAATAGTTGAAAGAAGCTGTGTGATTGAACCCATAAACATATTTACAAAGACTGCCACACTTCGATCAATGTCGCCCAAATCTTTTGCAAATCGATTGATTATCCGTCCTAATGGATTGGTTTGAAAGAAGACCATTGGAGCCCTTAGTATGGAACCAAGCATAGCATCATGCATCTTTTTAGCAGCATAAAGACTGGACATAATCAACCAATATGAATTGATCAATGTCACAGTTACCTGAAACAAAAAGAAATAAGTTTTAGTACAACAGTTTTGCTCTCTGTTAATGAATCTTCTCCATGTCGTTCTTTACAACAAGTTTCCTCAGAAGAAACATGGTGTACGTTTTCTTAACTGATCTGCCTTTAACGTTCAGTAATATATTGTTAAGAGTCATGAGTCTTTAAGATACAGACTCAGTTATATACCAAATTGCAACTCATACCTGTCCAAACGAAAGAAGCGCATAGATAATATTATAGTAAACGGGTCCATGACTCTTTGGAGTTCCTGCATCAGTCCACTCACTCAACCAAGTGCTGCTTGAAACCCGAAATACTTGAGTAAAAATGTAGCATATAACGAGCATCAACACTACCCATGCACCTCCAAGTGCATTCTGGTACCTGCATGGTGACACCTGGCAGTAAGTACAATGGCCTTAAACTACGAAGCCTAGCATGTCGGACTCGAACTATATATGACCATATTGTAGTAAGAAAAAAGCCACCACAGATGAATCTGACATATTGCTTGATCAAAAAGTATGCATCTTATCTACGGATTTTCCACTATGGATAAGGAAAAAATATATATAAAACAGAGTACCGCAAACACACATAAAGAAAAGAGCAAAAATACGAAAGCCAACTTACCTCTCCAGAACTTTCCAACTCACAACTCCAGTTTCACGTTCTTCTCGCTTGACAAGCACAGAGTTTCCTTCTTTGGATTTCTTTGTCTCTGTTCCGTCCTTCTGCAGATTATCAACGTTCCCATTGTCAACTGGTTTTACAGACGTTTGATCTGCTTCAGCTTCTCCATTTTCTTCTGAATATTCTTCAACCTTTCCTGCATTTTCCATTAACCTCTGGAACAATGAGCCACTATTGCATAATTCTTCATATGTTCCTTCCTCTTTTACTATTCCCTCATGGACAAGTAGAATTTTATCCACTTGTGACAGGAAGTGCAGCTGGTTTGTAACAAGAACTCTCGTTTTCTGCCTTAGTTCTCTTTTTATGCATTTTTCAAAAACCTATATCAGCCAGAGTCGAACATCAGATAACAATCTTTGCTCAAAAGCTTACAGGCAAGAGTTCTGTGACAATTAAGAAGCAGAATATCCATGCAGATACTGAAAAACAAAACGTTATATAGTCCAAGATGTGCAAACTGAAAGAGAACAATGTCTATAACTATCCAAAAGAGCCTGTGGGCTAAATTACCTGCTGACCAACATGCGCATCAAGGGCACTCAATGGGTCATCTAAGATGCACACATCTGAATTTGAGTAGACGGCCCTAGCCATAGAAACCCTTTGCTTTTGGCCCCCACTGATGTTAACACCCCTCTCTCCAATCTCCGTGAGATCACCACCCTATCAATCATGTGAAAGAAGACAAAACAAACTTAGATACCGGGAAAACAGGAATAAGAAACCTATGATATCAACACAACTGATTTAATTCAGTTTTTCTCGATTTTTACATCGCACCAACAATAATTCAAGGTTCGTCTCGCCTAAAGAAATCTCCAATGCATAAGGCAACAGACTTTTCCACAAAACTTACAGGTAGTAACTCCAGGTCATGCTTCAGTGCTGTCACATCAATCACCCTTTCATATTTTTCTTGGTCAAAAGGAGCACCAAACAATATATTGTCACGTACCTACACAATACACATTACAATCATCAGCTCAGAATCGCTAAAGACAAAACACTGGTGAAACTATCCAGAATCTGCATGTGAACATATCCACAGCACATACTATTATATAGAAACCATATAACACATACAAAATTAGCATTATGCCAAGAGGTGATTTGAGAACTTCGCAGTGAAAACCATACTATAAATGCAGAAGCATATATATATGTATATATATAGGAAATTACTGTTGCATTAAAGATCCATGAAACTTGTGGAACATAGGCGACTGATCCTCTAAGAGTAACTGTCGCATCAGATGTTGCAGGAAGTTCCCCAAGCATAGCAGATATCAGGGAGGTTTTTCCTTCTCCTGTACTGCCAACTACCGCAACTAGACTGCCAATAGGTATATCCACGTTGATATTTGACAAGGTTGGTCTATCTGCCTGCATATGTATACTTCTGGCTCATTTCTTGTACTTCAGTTATAATATGTAATGACAGAAGGGTACGAAAGTAAGACATGAGATCAAATAGACAAAGAATACCTTTGAATCCCAAGAAAAGTATCCATTTCTTATTGAGATAGCTGGCTGTCCAGGTTCTATAGGAGGATTTGGTAACAGAACTCTCTCTTCCGTTGATAGTACCTCCTCCAAACGGTTTAAGGAAACTTTAGCATTTACTGCCTACAGAAGTAAAGCCTGGTTAGCGTCTGCAAAAAAAGTTATGACAATGACTGATCTAAAAAAACGATAGAGATGGAAAATATAAAGAACAATGGGGAACAATCTTTACAACTGATGCCATATCTTTTAGTACCAGACATGATAACATGGAGCACGAGACATTTAAAGGAAATCACCTGAGTTATAATGTTTGGAAGCATGAATAAAGGGAAGCGAAGCACAGAAAATAAAGAAATTGACGTAAACGCTCTTGCAGGTGTCAGATCTCCTCCAAGCAATGAAAACACACCAAATGAAACAACAGTCACGAAGACAGGAATGCTGTTTAGTATGAACATATTGAACTGCAGAACAAATAGACGACCAAGAATGAGTCAGAAATTTACCATGCCAAGAAGAAATCGATATACAATAGTGCAAAATATGTTAAAGACCACTCATGAATGATGATGCTACGTATGGCCACAACAATTAAACCACTGCTCAGTGAACTACAAGAAAGTACCGCAAATGCCCTAAATATCTTGATGGATACCATTGCAACATGTACAAAGGCATTTAAATCGACGAGCAGCTTGGACTTTCCTTGTATACAACAATGCTTTTAGGCGAGTTACAAACAAGTAAATGACCAAAAAAATTATACACACCAGGCATACAGTCTATAGCAGCAAGTAATATAACAGTCACTGCACTCAAGCCATACCGCTGACAGGAGTTGTGCTTTCCGGAACCAAGATAACTCATCATCACGTACAGTTTGAACCTTGGACTGAAAACTATTTTCCCAAGCATAACATCTACAGTATTTTGATTAGTGAGTTAAGCATTGCCTCAAACTTCCAACTATGCCAAAAATAAATATCACGTTCCAGTCTTTTGAAAGTATCATACTTCACAGTGTCCATTGCAGCTAAGACCTCATTCATTAGGCCAATTCTCTTGTCAGTACGCTGCAATCCTTCCTTTGTTAACTTCTGTGTTTTGCTTATAATAACAGTCTGTTTCAACAAAACAACACAAGAACAAGAATTATTGTCATTGAACTGAAAAACAAATGAAGTTGGTTACAAGGGAGGCAGAGACAATTGGGAAACAATGAGAAATAAGCATTCAAAAGCAATACAACCAACAGAACAAAGTGCATGAAATATTAAAAATATACGAACCTGTATAGGGAACATAAGGACAAGAAACAATGCACCAATGATCGCGGCAACACCCAATTGTTGGTAGAGGAGAACTAGCGCTACAATTATACGAAATGGCGCCGACCACATGGTATGAAGTGATTGGCAAATTTGCTGTCACAAACAGGAGAAACTTTAGAAAAAAAAAACAGCTATCAGCTGGATAAACACTATTAATTTCAAGCCAAAGCTTAAATAAATAGCACTGTCCAAGGTCTTTTTTCTACAAATCATGGAAATTAAAGATTTATTGGCTATCACAGGAAGACCCAACTCCGCCACCGCAACAAAAGAATACAAATGTTGAAAATGAAACCTTTATTCTTGAATTCCTTGAATTTTAGAATCAGTTTTCAGATTCAGTCTATTTCTAGCAGAAAACCTATCATCTTGGTAAACTGCATTTTAGACTCATATTTTGAGGTAAGAATACAACCATGACGTAGACATTAATACTGAGAAACAGACAAAGCCAAAGAAGGAAAAGGTACAATAGATATAAACCTGCAGTGACTCAGCATCAGTCGTCATTAAGTTTGTTATTTTTCCTGTTTGAAACTTCTTCCGGCCCTCATTAGTTAGCCTCAGCGATTTTCGGAATACAGCAGCAATCTATAAAGGGAGGAAGTCATCAGCAGAAAGAAGCAATCCTAAAGCATTTACAAGGCATCAAAACATGAGACGCAGAGCCAAAAGAAAATAAGTAGCAAAAAATAATTGATGTGAAACTTCATCATACCAGAGTAGACCTTAGCCGGTAACCAACACGCATCACATTTTGGAAATATTGAGCTTCACATAGAACCCCCAAAACCTGAAAATGTCAACATCAACATTAAGCGCTGAAGGAGTCTTTGGTTAAAGTCATACCCTGAACTACATTAAATAAAACACCTTCAACATGAAAAAGTATTAAGAATACAAAAACAACTAACTCTGAGATTAGATTAGGCTATTTCTAATACGATCAAATCATATAACGATGACACCAAGTTTTAAAATGTAAAACTAGTGCTATTATCCGTAGCATCTACTCTAGATTAAGAACACCATGAAGTCCTGGCAACAGAGAAAAGAGGCCAAGGTAACAAGAGATTTTATTTCATATCACTCCATAAAAGATTGACAACACAAAGATATATTCTTTGCAGTCCATGCAAGAGGATAAATAAAGTAGCAAAGTAAAAGGAATTTGTTGCATACCACTCCAACAAAGATTGAGAGTGCATAGATGTAACCTATCCACGCTGGTTCATTAAGTTGCATTGACTGCAGAAAGTTTTAAGACCACATTGTCAGATATCGTCAGAACATAATATCCAAAGGATTACAGGATTCTGAATCTACCAAGAACATGTAAACACTAATTATAGCCAGTGGGAAAGTGTATTCATCTCAGAGATCCATGTAAATGGAAGATCACAAAGCATTGTGTTAAATAGGTTCAAAAAAACGTGCACTGGGGAAAAAAAGGAAAGGAACAAACCTTTAAGAGTTCATTCAGTAGGAGAGGCCCCACGAATTGTGAACAGTCATTCCCAATCTATGGTACAATTTAGATTAAAAGGTCAAACCATTTGATTAACCAGTTATAAAACATACCATGTAGGAAACATAAGGCCTCCAAGGTCATTAATAATATCAAACTGATAAGGAAAGACTGTTGCAGCAACAGGAAAAAAATACAAGAAAGAGAAACAAAAGTACCTTCCAGAATCCACCCCACCAAAACCTACAAAATACAAAAACAAGTTTTTATAAGACAAACAGTCCACAAAGATAAAATAATGTTTACAACAGATTATGACGGGAAAAGTAACCCCACTGTTATTCAACTCCACATGCATCACAACATACTTGAACCCAGAGCCATAACAAGTTTCTCAGCTTCTACTGATTCATAATGCATATACTATTACAAGCAAATGCTCCCTTTAAAATTCACACATCATGTCAAAGCCCAAACAATCAGTCCATATTCCAAAGAGATGGAACACATGGCTGCAAAGATAATTCTCTTTAGTTTTTACCTTCCCCCAAGGCTGTTGTTCAGTGCTCTCAATAGCCACGGTTTGGGCTTTTCTAGTTCCTTATCCCAGGCCCTCTGGAAGCTAAATATGAGATAAAAATATGTAACACACCCATTCCAGCAAAAGACAGTCTGAAAACAGTTTTAGATATATATATTAAAAGGAAAGAACCTTCTTATGAGAGTTTCAGTTTTATCCCAAGTGTCCAAATGCCATATATCCTTCTCGGTGAGAGGCCGTTTTGATCCCAGAGTCATCACCGGATTCAACCATGAGAAGAAAATTCCTGCGGGGTAAAGAGATATTGGGAAAAGGTACATAATAGTCAGGATTCAACACATGTCAAAGTGGTGATCACGAAGCAATATCTTCAGTCTCACAGTCACAGTCCACTTTTTATAAGTTCATTGCTAGGGAGAACTGGACGATAACTCAAAAAGAAATTGAAGCGACTGTAGACAACTCACTGTGTTAAATGCAGAAACAATTTAAATGACCGGTTATCGTTCCATAAGAAATATACAGATATGGGGAAATACATGTACCAACTCAGATAGATAGTAAGTGCAGACGCTAGATCAGAGATGATGTGGCGATTCTCACAGTTTACAAAGAAAGCATATACATAACCAAATCCACAGAGCAGGAATGAGAAGTATGTAGAGAGACATACTGTCAAATAGATTTGCATGCCTCTCAGGACATATTTGTTCTCCTCCAGGAAGCACGTCATACTCATGATCCTCCGTGGTTTCAGTTGGCAGTGGTGTGTAACCAGGGTAAAAATCCAAATTAGGGAAATACACAAACAAGAGAATTCCAAATGCAACCTGGATGCAAAAAGCATCCTCTAAGTCATTATTAAAAGACAGTTGTATCATCAAAGAGTAAAGAGAAATTTGCAAATGCATTAAGAGTCTAAATGTGCAAACCTGAGCTGCCACCTCGCTTACGTAAAGATATAGTTCAAAACTGCAAACAACAAAACATGAAACATATCTAAGTTCATCCTGTTAGACTAAGGCAATGAATTTGCAAAACCATGTAGATTGAAAATTTACCAACCTGCCATAGTACTCCTTGACTGAAAGAACAAGATTTATTAAAACCATGTCTCCCACAAGAGCATAAATGACAGCAAATCTGACATACCAACGAAGTTCATGGATATATGTTTTAGTTTCAACAACAGTCATAACCAACGCAGAACCCCAAGCAAAAGCTTCGAGTGCCAACATGAACGCCTGCCAAAAGAAATCACGAAATAACAGCATCTTTCAGGCAAACTATACAGAACAACAACAGCAAAAAGCAAAGCGTGGGAAAAAGCAAGTGTATACGCACCTCATACGGAGGAAATCCAGCTCCATCCAAATCCAAGACTGAAATTCTCATGACCAATCTAAACAAAGGCTCAGCAGTACCATACGCAGCCAAGAGAGCCAGGAGATAGCTATACCAATTTGACCTTAAGCAGAACTTTTGCACTCTGTGATCCTTTGCGGTGAGCCATAAGCGGTAAAGACACAGAATCGACAGCACCAGGTGAGAAATACCAAGAACAAAAGAGTCGACAGCACAAGGCGTGTATGCACCAAATGCATAATCCACTGCTTTTGTCCACACACCATTCTGCACCGGCTTACAGTACCAATCTAACGGCTCAAAACCCATCTCTTCCTCAATTTAAAAAAAAATACACCCAGCTTCCAATTTTATCACTTCAAACACTAAAAATCACTAGTAACTAACAATCTCCTAATCTGCCAAAAGAAAGAAACAAAGTAATTAAAGCAACTGAAACACGAACGTTGATTAAATAGAGGACCACAGAAGTATTAAATAATCAAGCGTCAGAAACAGAAAAAGATACCAATTGGCAATTATTATGTTGTTATGAACTCAATGAGAACAAAAAATGAAAACGATGTGGATAGGTTTTTCGAGGAAAAAAAAAGGTGGAATAAGCTTTCAATTCCTTAGTGGAGAAAAAGTGTTAACCCCAAAAAGGGAGAACAGAGACAAGCACCAAAAAATTAGCTCCTTTTGGATTAAAAAAGTTAATAAGCATAGATTCTCATGAAACCCAGTAAGCAAAATAATCACCAATAGAAGATGATAACCTCCAAGTTTCTATCCCCAGAAGAAAAGAAAAAATCTCTACAAAAATCAGAACCCGCGAAAATGCTTTAGCCATGGCTCCACTAAAAACTACAAAAAAAAATCAGTAATCCGCGAAAATCGCGTAACAAGCACGAAATCGATTCGATTAAGATCCTCACTGCTACAGATTGCTTCTCGCGCTTTATGGATAAAACGCAGACAAAAGGAGAAAACAAAACCTCGGAGTCAAAGAGAGAGAACTTCGCCGGAGATTTACAGAAAGACGTCAACGGAATGTGATGAACCCATTGGCAGGAGAAAAGGTGGCTGAATCAGAGAGATTTTGAGAAAATCGATGCGCTCTGTTACACATCACTATAATGAAATTGAAGATCCATCCGTATATATGGATAGATGAATAAAAAGTCAAAAAGATTCGTAAAATCATGAGTTACAAGACGACATTTTTTCTGCTTTTTTTTTATTTTTTTTAATGGAAAATCAAAAACAAACAAAAATCTACCTTACACAAAGATAGATGTACCTTTTAGACTTTTTAAATTTTTTTTTTTGTGGAAGATTTTTTTAATTTTACAAACCAATAGTATATACAGTTTGAGTTTATTAGAAAAATTTGAATGTCGAAGATAGTGGTCCGGTGATAATGATCATTTTAGAGTGTAAACTTTGGTTATATATCGAATTTTGTCAATTTAATTATAAGTAAAGTTGACAAAATAAAATTTTCAATAAAGTATTCAACATTCACATGTCTCCTGTTTTTGACAATTCCATTTTCTATATTCAATATTTTCCTTTTTATTTATCTTACTGTACATATCCACTGAGGTAATATTAGTAAAGAAACAAATAGATACGTACGTAAATTCAAAGCACGACTTTTCATCACTCTATATTTTATTTTTAAAAAAATAGAAAAGACATCTATTTTCCCCTCCAAAATATTACCAAAAACACCTCAACTTTGAGTATCACTCCAATTGCACCTAAAATGAAAGTTATAATCCTAATCCTAATCCTACACCAGCCCTGGTTTTCGGTTTACTGCTTAGCAGTATGCCAAATACACTATTAAAGAATATTAACCCATTCTAAACCCAATTTAAAATAAAAAATCAAGTCTGAGAACACTATTATTCGTTTCATGAAATCTCAAACTATGAAACTTTAAATTTTCGAAACAACAAATATCATGATTGATTCTCATCGTGAAGATGGAATCGAGAGAATATACTCTACTCAACCCAAATTCTGGAACCGATGAAGAAAGACAAGACCGTGAGATTCAAAACAAACCATAAATTTCTAATACATAAACACATGTTCAGTTCCAATACACTAACATATGTTTACTTCCAATTCACAATCTCAAATACATGTTCGATATTCCAAAAGCATAATACATGTTGAGATTCAAAACAAACCATGAATTGAAGACCCACTATAATGTTCGATACTAAGACGTCTTCGATTAGAACAACAAAGATGGATTCGACAAAATTGACA
The DNA here is from genome assembly GCA_963920545.1 of Lepidium didymum. Taxonomy (NCBI): domain Eukaryota; kingdom Viridiplantae; phylum Streptophyta; class Magnoliopsida; order Brassicales; family Brassicaceae; genus Lepidium; species Lepidium didymum. The sequence continues at coordinate 19,739,146 of OY986993.1, read as the reverse complement.
GAAAGAATTTACTTATACTTGATTTTCGTCGGTAATAATGGCTTTGATTTCTAAAAGATATAAAAATATTCTGACAAAAAAAAATATAAAAATATAATTAGAGTGTAACCAAAGTTGAGAGCACGACTTTTCAAATTGCTAGTAGATTGTTCCCAGACTCTGCTTACAAGTATTACTACACCAATTTTATATCCCTTGAAGTAGATATGTATTGGACCAACGAATTTTTAAAGCTCTTGTCCAAAGATTTTCAAGATGAAGTCATAAATTGGAATATTGGAAGACATATTTTCTGAATCAAAATGAGTAAGTCTTGATTGCAACTTACAAGTAGTAACGATTGTTCGGTTTAATGTGGCTGCAACTTATGTTTGTTTCACTGTCACAGGACTAGGTATTGTCACTTTTATTTTGTTTTTGTTTCTTCACAACAACATAATTTTCAAAAGACTAGACAATCCAAATAGTTTTGATGTAGAACCAGAGTTTGTTAGTTCGATTTTGGAAGATGATGTAGCCGGTTTGACTCATGCTCAAAACATAAAATATAGTTTGTAAAAGTTGATTGTCAATCCATATTTTGAGATTTATTTTTGAAAAATCGATGATTTACAAAATCTTAATAGAATGTAATGAGTGAATCCTACTATGTCCAATATGTTTATATGGATATGGATATGATAATTGCTTCTTAATATACAGTTGGCTTAAGTTAGTTGGCATTTAAAACCATTCGTTGCTGTTCCAGTGCGATATATATAGGTAATTTTTTTATGTTCGACTTGACTTTGTGATCTCATCTTATAATTTAATATCCAAATAATCTAAAGCTCCATTGAAATTGGTCTATGTCGACATTTATTAAATCATAAAAATATAAGTAGAAAGCACAAACTGATTAAATATTAAGGTCAAAGTTTACAAGCTTGAACAAATAAGAATGATAATTCGATCAGTCCGCAACTATAATTAGGTCACACTTCACCGGACCATAAAACCAAAAAACAAAGAAGTTTGTGAAGCTTTGATCTCTTCTTGGGATTTTGCAAAAATCGTAATTAATTGTCGGTTTACAACAAAACTATAATTATTTAGTAATTTTATGTAATTAGACAGATTTCGTATATTATTTGTGGTATTCAATAATCATTATCTAATTTTGGGTGCAATTGAATCTTGTATGTATATTTTAGATGAAATTAGACGAAAAATCTAAATATAGATTGATCTGTTGGTATATCAAAAATTTATGGTAGAAATAGACCGTTAACTCTATATTTTAAAATTAACTTACCGCAGATTTTTTTCTTTATATTTTATTATTATTATTAGACAATTGTATTTTACTTATTTTAGGTGGGATAATTATTTATACGTATGTAGTGAGTTTACTATGTTTTTTTTTGCCAGATCCAAATTTTTTATCGATCATATCAGAATTATTAGCATAAACATGAAATGGTGAATAATTTGGCATTAAATATTATGTTTAAATTAAAAAAATAGTAAAATCTTTTTGTTTTTCTGTTTTGTTTATATGTTAAAGAATGACTAAGTTTTTAGCTTTTCTCCTCTTGTGTGAGATAGCGTGTGTGGTAGATTATCCATAAAAATAGTACTGTACATAGTTAATTATGAACCACGAGTTAAAGTCTATTTTTTATCTTCTTCCCTTTCTATTTCTTTTTTTAGGCAAAAAGCCTGCTTTTGATTTGAATGCTCAACACAACAAATTTTGTCCTTTTTTCCGTAATCTGATTGCATTAATTCCAAATAAAACAAAAACAACATTCGTCGGCTTCTATTTGGTTCACTTCTTTTCTGGTATCAAAATTTCAGTTATATGTATTCAGTATTTAGTTCATCTAATCTTTTCCGTTTGATCTAATCGTTGACAAACATACAAAAAAATATTTTCAGTATGAAATTTTATTACTGAATTCTAAAGGTTTTAGTTCCTTGTTGAGATCTTAGAAACGCCTCGACGTTAGATCCGATTAACAATCAAGATGTTTGCACTTGCATTATTTTAAAAAAAGAAAGAAAAAAAAACTATAAGAAAACATTAAAAAAGTACTCAGTGATACTCATATTCTGTACTCACATCACATGACATCCGAAAATTTTTGTATGCCACTTGCTACACTTCAAGAAATAAATCAAAAATATTTTTGGGCCTAGCCTAACTCGTGGGCCTATTTCATTTTGTTTGTACCAATTATAAATACGATACAAAGTTACATACTATTAACCAGAAAAAATCTAATTTTTTCTTTCTGGAACTTATATGTAAAAACCAAATTCAAGTATCCACTACATACCTATTGGACTTTTTATCTGGCTAAATCAGAATTTGTCAATCCAAAATCGTTGTCTACACTACCGTTTGCTCCACCGAGCTGTTGTTTGCTTTACTCCAACATCCACACGTAAAACTTTTAAATGTAGTGGCGAGTTTCAATTAAACTTAATCATATATGTAAGTGCGGATTTGGGCTTAGATCAATATTTGATCCATGAGAATTAGTCCAAAATCCACATTAAAATCCACAAAATAATAAGTCAAAACTCCGAAGATATAAAACAATTTTTTTTTCTACCAGTACCAAGCTTCGTAACTTATGGACTACTAAAGAGAAATAAAATGCGATACAAGCAATATAAACACAAAAGACTTGCAAATTTCATTAGATTTCACTCAGCTTCATGATCATAACATTGTTATGAAAATCTACAAATTTTACAAGTACAAATGAAAGAGCTTCAATCATTTTATATAGCACCAATGTTTTTGAGGCCAAGAACAACTCCAACTCCAATGATATGACCAACGGTGCCACAAGCCAACGTATCGGCGAGTGTAAACCCAGCCGGGTCACCCGTTTGTAGACCCGAGTCACGTGCCTCTAGCTTTAGTCCAGCTGTCGCTTTCCTATTGGCTGATGGGGCTAGTCCGAATCTCCCCGCAAACAGCATAAGCGTCGTGGACGTTACCATTATCTAATCAAAGTTTAAATCAATTTTATTAATGCTTAAACTTAATTAATCGTCATTTAATTTTGTTTTTTGGGCTTAATTACCAGATTTGTTGATGAACCGATGAAGTCACACTTCGCACCCAAAGCTCCATTTCCTTTGCGTCTCATGGGCACAACACTTGCCTGAGAGAATTTCACACAAAAACACAATTCAACTTCTCAAAACATTTAAGAACAAGTCACAATTTTAAAATCAAAATAAAAAAAATTGCAAAATTACAAACCAGGCCTTGAACAGGAGCTGCAGAGATCTTGGTAGCTCGAAGACCATTGAATTGAGGCAATGTAGTCATCATAGTGGTCGCCATTTTCTTAGCTTACTCTAAAAATCTTTTGATTTTCTTCACCAATTCGTTTTTAATTTTTGTTTTTCGCTTGTTTTTCTTCTTACAGTCTTTAAAATGGTTTAGACAAGAATCATCGTGTGGCCTTGGTGATCACAGAAATGGATTCTGTTCTGGTTACTTACTGCTGACATGTCAAGAATGTATTGGCGGATTTAAACTCTGGATAAGGTTGTTTCCTCGTCGTCATCATATTGCAGATTTGCTTCTGAACATTACTTATATGGGCTCTATCTCAGGCCCATGTGGACTTGCGCATGTCAACTCTCAAGTAAAAGGATGTAAACATGATTTTTGTTTTGTTTTTTCTTGGGTTAAAACATGGCAAATTAGACATATTCACGTGTTAATAAATAAAGGATTAATCATTGAGTAACGAGACTAACAGTCAATTTAAATTTTGAGACTAACTAGAAAAGTTTACGAAGCACATAAATTAGAAAAATGCTAACCTTTTAAATTCATGTAGAAAATGACTCGTTGAATAAAGTTCGGTTTAGGAAAGGCCGTTTTTCCTATAAAACATAGTCAAAAATTTATAGTTTATACCGTTTGTTTCTTATGTTCTGCCAAATATTCCCACACAAACATTCTTGTTTCGTATGTGTTCGGTTCGATATGTTTACCGTTGATATCGTAATACTGTAGGATTAGGAAGTGTTTCATTGACGTGGAGACGAACTTGCCGAGAAGAACACTTTGAAGATTTAATCAATTCTTTACCCTCTTGTGAATAAGTTTTTTCAAACCAACCGAACATGACTTATTTTTGATCAATCCGTTCCTTTTTATATTAAATCAAATATAAGTGTAACTTGAACTTCTTATCCAGGACCACAATCAACTTATACTTATTCAACCACTTGAAGTCCACAGGATCATGGTATTTAATTACAAGTTCAATATTTGTATTAAGAAGATGTTAACAAAACAATACTAAAACTAAAGTTTAATTCTTACCGAATTTTAAATGGTCATTTAAGTCAAAACGGTTGGTGTGAAATATACATCAGTCTACATGCATTCCCTTTAATTGCGTTATTAGGAGAAAACTTTGGAGTTATATAGCCTCACGCAAACTGAAGCCGACACAGTAGACCCTTGTAAGAACTGATTTTCCTAACAACTAATCATAATTAGTTTCATAAACAAATATTTATATACAGAGCAGCCGTAATTATTCAATTCTTAAGCTGACAAAGAATACTCGAAAAAATGAGGTGTTTGAAATCAAAATAAATGTTTCTTCAAGAGGAGATTTAGAAAACTTAAATCGATCTATCTAGAGTTGTTGGATCTGGTTTACCAGAACCGGGATTTGATTTTATTAGCAGCCAACCACTTGGCTTTAGTCAAATATAAAAACTAAACCGACTATTGTACCGGCAATCATTATCCGTACCGAACAATTTAATGTGTTGGACCGGGTCAAACATATATTCCTCCGTACTTGCATTTGAGATTCTTCCCAGAAGCTACATATGCGCGTGTGATCATATATATATAAATAACACACAGAGATCAATTTCAAAATACACAGCGATCTATTCTTGTTTCAACAATTTACAGCTTTTATCATCATAACCTGAACAATTTTCTGACCAGTATTTTCAGAAATGGAGAAGTCAATCGTCAAAACTCCATTGAGAAAGCTAAGGAGAAGAAGAACAAAACGGGTTTGGAGATTGAAACAGAAGCTGAAGCTCGCATGGAAGTCTATTAAGATCCGGGTCAAGTCACAAATTCCGGGTTTTTTGTCAACTAAGAAACATCTTTTACAAATAAAATCACGAAAGGAAGAACAAGATTTAGCTCAAGTTGCTCGAAAGATCTGCAAAATCACCAACGACTCGACCAAATCTCTGGCTTTTCTACTTCAGCTTCCAAAATACTCAGCCGATGATTTTCTAGACCGAGGCGATTTGATGACTCCAGCTGCATCTCCAAGGGAAAACATATCCAAAATGTGGCGTGAGCTTCACGGTATCAACAATTGGGAGAACCTTCTCGATCCTCTGCATCCATGGCTGAGGAGAGAAGTAACTAAATATGGAGAATTTGTGGAATCTGTCTACGATTCACTTGATTTTGATCCTTTATCTGAATTCTGTGGAAGCTCTAGATACAATAGGAACAAACTCTTCGAAGAGCTTGGTTTAACTAGGCATGGTTACAAGGTAACCAAATACATCTACGCTATGTCTCGTGTTGATGTTCCTCAGTGGTTCTTAAGCTCTTCTTTGGGAGAGACATGGAGCAAAGACTCGAACTGGATGGGGTTTGTAGCTGTGAGTGGAGACAGAGAGTCTTTGAGGATCGGTCGAAGAGACATTGTTGTAGCATGGAGAGGAACTGTCACTCCCACAGAATGGTTTATGGATCTTAAAACGAGTAAAGAAGTGTTTGATTGCGAGGAAGGACATGGCAAAAACGTGGTCAAGGTACAAAGCGGGTTTTACAGTATCTACAGCTCGAAAAGTGAGCAAACAAGGTACAATAAACAGAGTGCATCTGAGCAGACAATGGAGGAAGTGAAGCGTCTAGTGAAGTTTTTCAAAGATAGAGGTGAAGAGGTGAGTCTAACTGTAACTGGTCATAGCCTTGGAGGCGCATTGGCGCTTATGAATGCTTACGAGGCGGCCAGAGATGTTCCAGCATTATCTGGTAACGTTTCTGTGATCTCATTTGGTGCACCGAGAGTAGGTAATTTGGCATTCAAGGAAAGGCTAAACAGTTTAGGTGTTAAGGTGTTACGCGTGGTGAACAAGCAAGACATTGTTCCTAAGCTTCCTGGTATTGTGTTCAACAAGGTACTAAACAAACTCAACCCAATAACTTCAAGGCTCAATTGGGTCTACAGGCACGTCGGAACGCAGCTTAAGCTCGATGTATTCAGCTCGCCTTACGTAAAACATGATTCGGATTTAGGGAGAGCTCATAATCTCGAGGTGTATCTCCATGTTTTGGATGGGTTCCATAGCAAGAAATCAGGGTTTAGGGTTAACGCGAGGAGAGATGTTGCCTCTGTGAACAAGAGCACAGATATGTTGTTGGATCATCTAAGAATACCTGAGTGTTGGTACCAAGTGGCTCATAAGGGTTTGATCCTCAACAAAAAGACCGGCCGCTGGGTCAAACCGGTCCGTGCGCCTGAAGACATACCATCTCCGTTATCGACTGGACAAAAACTTGTTTATAACTTATGAGAATTCAATTTATTTCCATTCATTCTTTTTATTGAATTATTTCTCTTTGTATATTTGTATCGTCCTCTTTGAGATCCACGCACAAGAACATATATAGCAAATATCTACACTTAGCAGATCAGAAGATACAATTGTTGTTTCTTCGCACCTAGTGAACAATGAAATGACCCATTTAGATACACATGAGAAATGTTGGGTCATGTTGATCTGATGAACCAACGGGATTCAATTAGGCTGTAGAAGAATCATAATGACGAATCAAGTTGATGCTCAAAAGTAGCTTACAAAGTTACAACAACCAAAGAACACATACACAGAAGAATCCTAAACAAACCCTAAGAATTAACACACATAACAATAAAAGATCCTAAGAAAGCCACAAAACAAATCTATGAGATAATTTTGAATTGGATTCAAATTTTAAGCGCCTGATATTGCATTGAAGTCTTGGTAACGAGACATTGCGCCTTTGAACTCGTGATCTTCGGGTTTGTGAGTGCTCAAGCTATGGGGAATGTACGCTCTGAAAATTTCTTCGAGGTCAGGACTCTCCTTCAGCTCACGGGAAGCCACCTCCAGAGCTGTGTGTTCGAACCCTCCATAGAATTTCTTGTTGCACACGTAGCCAAAGATGAGAGAGGTGACAATAAGCAGGGTTACGAAGATCGTGTACACGAACATCTTCGCTGCTAAGTAACCTAACATAACCACTTGGAATAGTAACAACGCCGCTAGTATGCGCTTGTGAATATGCGGCCACATTCTTCCGTAACTCTCGTATGATGGAACGTACACTTTCAAGGCCTGTCATATCCCATACGAACCCGATCAAGATCAGCTTTTTATGTGTTTAACACAGTTTTTATGGGTATAGTGATTAGGGAGAAAGTCTGACCTGATTTCTGAGGACAAGCCAGCCTAAACCGAAGTAGATGACGCCAAAAACGAGGATAAGAGGAGCGATTACTGAATAGCAGAACGTAATTGTGAGAATGAGCATGTCTCCAGGGACCCTAGTCGCGTAGCTTAAGTCTCCCGGGTACCAAGCTTCTTTGACCTCTGCTTCGGTTTTGCAGAGATACTTCTTTTTCAGGTGGAATATTATCAAAGGTATGATCCGAGAGAGCTCGAGGCCATAACCGATAAAGAACCTGAAGTTGCAAGATTCAAGAGCATAAGGTTTTGGGAAGAAACCAGCAATGTATACGTTACTTAAGTCAAGAGGAAGGAAAACTCACTTGAGAGCAACGAAAGTCAGGAAGAAAGTTGCGCTCTTAGGGAGGCTAGTAGCCAAAATATTCACGGTGGAGTTGGGAGTCTTTTCGATTTCTTTCAATGTGTTGTACAAAGTCCCTCCAAGGGTAACACCAATGAAGACATTCAAGACCGAGAAGTAAAAGTACTTCCCAGAAGTAGCCCTAATGGCATGGCTCTGCGAAGGGATCCCCTCGGCCTTGGAAAGGAACAAGAGAAACTTAGGCAACATAGCCAAGAAAACGATGAGCGCAATCTGAGGAAGGAAAGACTCCAAAATGGTTCTTATGAAGGTTATGTCCACAACCGGCTTTATGAACGGAATAATTTTCTGAAGATTCGTCAGAGTGGTGAATGCAGAGATTATCCCGATTGGGATCATGTAAAACAGAATGGTCAGTGCAACAAAGAAGTAGATGAAGTATTGCCGGATTATTCTACTGAAGAGCTTCATTTTGAGATTTTGCCATATGATCTGGCGAGGCTCCGGAGCTTCTGTCACAGTCCATTTATCGACCATCTGGCAATGCAGAGACTGAGCGGCTGATGCAGCAGCAACCCTGGTGGTGAAGAAAACCACTGCTGCGGTTTGCTGCTTCTCAGCAAGAACGACTTTCTGTTCTGTTTCTAGTTTGGCGACAGATTCGTTGATTAGCTCAGTGTAATACTCAATGCTGTCTACTTGTTTACCGAATAGCCCACACAAACCAGTTTTGTTTGTGGGTCGTTTATTAGTGGATGCATATATTGCTTCTGCACGCGCAAGCTTCTTCTTGTAACCTTCCAAATTTTCCCATATCTTATTAATCTACAAAACAACAAAGAGCAAAGATTAATAACAAATAAAAAAATAACTTCACTTAACATTATGATGCATAAACACCTTAAAACATGGAACTTTAAGACCAGAATAAGCAGATACCTTGCTGTTCTCTGTTACGACAAGCGATCTGTAGAATGTCTCTGGGTATATTTCTCTGAAAAACGAATCGATGTACTCTTTCTGTGTCTGCCCATCAGGTGGGGAAGGCACATCTCTAACAATAATAGCGAATTGCTCGGGTTTTACATCAGCAGACATCAGAGCTTGTGCTCTCAATGTAGAGACATGCTTATAAGCTTTCCACAGGAAGAAATATGTGACCAGAGATACCCAGTAAACGGCACCTAGGAACGCCCACAGCCTCGAACTACTTTTCTGTTCAATGAAGGAAAAACTTGTGCGTTAGAGGACCAAAACCGCGATATTTGAAATGGAATCAAAAGGCAAGACTTACTGTAATGTTAGCCATTGATAGATTATCAAGTTGGCTAAAAGTTCCTTCGCTTGTAGTATCTGTAGCGTTCCTCGAGCGGTTCCTTATACTGTGGTCTGTAACGGCTAGGGGGAGTAGAGTCGGCAAGAGAAGAAGACCAGAACAAGCAAATATCCCCAGAACTGTGTTTAAACAATAGCCAATTTCAAGATATCAGAAACACTTCCTCATGTTCTTTTGATCATTAAACAAGACACTAAACACATCCATCTAGGCTTCATAAAGTTTTGTCTAATGTCTACGAGTAATGAGCTATAAGATCAAAAGGTACTTAATTTAAGCAGAGGTAGGCAAAAGTAAACAGAACATAACACAGCCAAAAGCAAACAAAACCATCAGAGCCAGCAAAATACAAACAACAAAAATCTTCCATTTTGGAAACATTTTTTAGCCCTATTGTCTCCAAAGATCGAAACTTTCTTAGGTTAAATTTCAAACCCAGATCAAAACCAGCAGAAATCCATCAAACCCTTATATAGGAAGCACTCTAAGAACAAACTAAAACTGCAGAGAGAGAGATCGAACCAGTGCTCAAGAAGACGAAGTGGACGGCAGTATCGACGCCGGATAAGTTAACGACATCTTGTTCGGAGGAAGTCAAAGCTTCACGGATCCAAGCAAAAGGGTTTCGAGTCAAAGAAGTGCCTTCCCATGGTTCCAAGCCTTTAAGGATCCGATTCGGGTAATAAATCGGAACGTTTCCCGGTTTTCGAGAAAGCCAAGTAAAGAGAAACATGAGAATGATGAAGATAACAGTGTATGTCCCTAAGGACACAAGAAAAGATCCAAATTCCATCTGGGTTTTGCCAGAGAATTCTCTATCTCTCAACCTCTTTGTTCCTCTACAATCCTCTCAAGTTCCTCTAGGTGAAAAAGTAGCCGTTTTAAAGGTAAAGAAGAAGAAGAAAAGAAAAGTAACCGTTTGTCGTAGGGGGAGAGGAAGTGTGTATCTCGTTGAGGTTCCTTTCCTTGTTCTGGTAATGGCAGGAGAGAGTAAAGGCTTCTACTTTTTAGTTTTTACCCTTTTGAAGTATTCACAGAAAAAAAAAGATATTTTTATTAATAGTTGAAGCTTATGGAATAATTGGGATTGAGATTTAGATTAAATGGAGGAGAGGGAGAGGTGTGAGAAGAGAGTGAAGAGCGTGTTTAAGTGAGAAGGCCGACAGGTGTTGATGAAAGAGACAGCAGAGGAGAGGGATGTTAACCCATTAACCCTACTTCACAGGGACGTCTCTTTTCTCATTTTCTTCTTTTTTAATTTCTTTTTATTCTTCTTTGGATTTTCCTCTTTTTGTACTTTTTTAAGTCTCTTCCATTCCTTTCTATTTTGTAACGTTGTATTTTTTTTATTTTTTTTACTAGTCAAATCCTTGGTCATGTGCTTTCTACTCTCATATGTTTTTTTGCTTATTTTTCTTAAACTTTTCAAAAACATTTTGTAGGGAAAACTTCTAATTTTTTACCCAGAAATTATTTTTTTATAAAAGATTTTCTTATTTAAAATGGAGTTTACAAGGATGAACAAAGAAAGTACAAACACAGTTAACCAATAGGAAAATAAAATAAAAAATAAAAAATTACTTTGTTAATTAATATAGGTACCCAGAAATTACTTTGTTAATTAATATAGGTACCCAGAAATTACTTTGTTAATTAATATAACCAGAAGAAAATCCTTCTGGGTACCCAGAAATTACTTTGTTAATTAATATAGGAGAATTATGTACATGCAATTGGTGACCCATATAAAATTATGTACATGCAAAACTGAATATTGCCTCTTTTTTTGGGTTAATTAACCGCAGATTGCAATAAGAGAACAATATTGTATACCAAAAATTTGTCGGTCAAAAACCGAATCATAATATAATTTGATTTCAAGTAAAAATTACTCACACTCCATTTCATTATACTTGTCATTCTAAGTATTTTATGTAGATTAAACTTTTTTTTATAAATTAATTATATTAACTTCACAAAAACATTAATTTACCGTTTTAATTAAAACATCTATTAGTATTATATATCATTTATAGTAAGATTATATTTATAAATTTTATACAAAAATTACATTAAAAATGAGAATGATAAGTAATTTAAAACAAGAAAAAAATATAAAATGATAACTAATATGAACCAAATCGAAAAGAACTAAATAATAGTTTCATCCAAATATAATATATTTCCCTATAATAAAAAATGGAATCCCAATTTCCTAAACCAAAGCTAACCATATCATTGTAAAAAAGTTATTTTTGATTATTAAATTTTGAATACACGCAAATATTAATCAATGAAATTGAGTATTAAGAAAATATATTATCATTAAAATATTGTACATTGATATTTGATTACAAATTAAAGTTAATAATATGTAGTGACTATTATGAGTCAACACCAAAGGTAACAAATTTTTCTGATGTTTGGTTAATTGAAAATTGTGTAGTTACGGTATTTTCACATATCCTAGAATATTTCGTGTCATTATTAAATAACATAAAATTTATGTATAAAATGACACGTTATCGAAGTTGGTAGTATAGTTATACAACAATAACAATCATTTTCAAAAATAATCGTAAAAATAGATATTTAATTCGTGTATTTTCTGGTAATACATTTAGTACAAGTTGCTTAAAAATATCCTAATGAAATTAGTAATGTATACTGTATTTTTGTTGGTGAAGGATTATTTTTTTTGTTAACTAGGTGAAGGATTTAGATAATCCATCTGGATATAATTCAGCAGCTATGCCAATTATAGTTGATTATTTTACTATAAATTAAACAAATAGAAAGTGTATTCAACTATAGATTTTAAATGATTGTGAGCATTTAGATTTTATAAAATTTTAGATAGATATTAGATGAATATAGAATTTTTTTTATAATTTGTGATAAAAAAATTTAAAATTCTATTTAAAATCATGAAATTTGAATTTTTATATTTTTAACTAATAAAATTTTCTAAATAACTATAGAATCTCATATAATTGCTTACAACCGCATTTTTAAACTTTTTCTAATAATAATAGATTTAATTATATTTTTTAAATTCATTAGTTCAATAACATTTAATTTTAGATAATTTTTAAAAATTCTTGTTTGAATAACGATGTTTCGCTACTTAAAGCTAAATTGTTTCAATACACACTCATAGTTACGATAATGGGAAAATCTTTTCAACCTCTCTCTCGGTTTATTCTTCCTTTATCCTCTCTCTTTATAGACAACGAATCACACCCTTGGTGGGTTCCTTAGACAAATCATTCATTTGGGCGAATAAAATTATATAAAATAAAGTTAAGATAAAACGGGACCCATAAAAAGAAAGCTCGTTGTCTTAATGATGCCACGTCGACATAAACTTCACTGCCGACAGCGAATACAAACAAAAGTGGGTCCCATACATTATCTGTATTTTAATCAAACGATATTTTTAGTTAGTCGTATTATATATTTTGTTTGAAAAGTAACGTCATTTGGTAAGGTTGCTTATTTCATTATATGCTCCAAACTCCTTTGCTGATATTTATTTTTCTCCTTTATTAATAATTCACGTCCAAATTAAACAATGACTTAATTATATTTCAAATGCAAATAAGTTGTGTTGGCAAAAACTTAATATATAAAAAGACTATAAACATCTAATATTTGGCAAAACATATCATCATATTAACTAAAATCTTTACTTGATAATTTTGGTATTGAATAGACATCATTAGTAATAACTTTTTGCTAAAATTAGGTAAACATTAGTATTTCGCAACATTTTCTAAAATCCTAATATTGTATAATGCGAATTTTAATACTAGTTTTTTTTTTTTTTGGAGATAGGGTAGTTGTTAGTCACTTTTTAGATAAAGCACATTGGTTTCATAATTTATTGCTATTTATGAAGATTACCTCACTTTACCGGCACAAATTCTACGACAAGAATATATTGGAGGAAGACAAATGGTTTTCATAAGTTTACGTCAAAGAGTTAACATCATATACACAATCACTTAAATTTTACAACTGTTCATTAGCAAATTCTACACTAATCGAAGAATATAAGATAATATCAAAATAGTAAGAGATTCGAGAGTATATCAAATTTAGTAGATTTCACTTTGTAAGCTAATTCGTCGCTTTCACGACAGAATATACATGTATGTATGTACACTTGTTGGAAATTATTATATTTATTGGTGTAAGAATATTGACTTCTGTTAAAACCAAAAAAAAAAAAAAAGAATATTGACTTCTATAGAAATCAAATCTTACCATTTATAAATGACTGATTAATTTTATAAAATATTAGGTTATAGATATTACAAGGCTCAATTTTGAGTTGACTACAACAATCCAATTCTCTAATCGTGTTATTTGCGTATATATTCAAAACGAATCAAACATGTTAAAATCATTGCATGAGAGACGTGACTCCAACTAATAAATGTCCGTTTGAATAATTTAGCATGACTTGCAATCAAAGGCAATATTGAATCACAGAAACAAAAAAAAAGCATCATTCGTATTTTACAATTGAGTATTATTATATTGTACAATAGATATTCTCTGATGCTGTCGCTATGCAACGAATCAATTACATGCAATATTTTGCATTTTTTTGTGACAATAGGACAAAACATAATAATACATTGTTACGTGTCTCTCCTGCCAAATTTAGTAGTTTATACTTGACTTGGATATGCCTTAGCAAGTTATACCATTTCTATATTTCCATATTCCCATCAACTTATTCAACTGGAAAACTATGATCATATAACTATTTTTATATTGATCCATTTCGTCTTTACATATTATAACTAGTGATTACCGTATTTAAAGTTTAGCTAACGAATATTATGGCCCATTATATGTTAGGCCCAAGAAATTTCTTTTTTAGGCTTTAGGATATTGTGAAAAAATGGTGACAAATTTATCATCAAAATACTAATTTTAAGGTCACATTCTTTTTCGACCATAACAAAAAAAGGCCACATTCTTTATTTAAAAAAAGAACAAATGAATTATTTCTAGCTAACAAAAAATATTATATGATTTTTACCCTTTAAAAATTGGAAGATTGGTAAAGTAAATTTGATCAAATAGTTAATATCCACCTCTACAATTTTTTCTATCGAAGCTTAATGTCAGGTCGATATGTATCCAATATGTAGTAGGATTTAAACTATAGGTTGTAAAGTTAGGAAAAAAATTGACAAATTATAGATCAAAAAACTCATATGCCTTGGAAACGAGACCTAAGTGGGCCTGGAAGATGCCTATCAGGCTTCCAAAACAGATCATTTGATGGTTCATTTGGTTGTGGACAATTCAGTGACTAATCGTATCACTGCTTTGATGGGCCTTGACTCGTATCCATATTCTTTTTTTTATTAATCTGGTAATAATTTTACCACAAATTGTTACTAAATAAAATTACAATAATTCACAATAAATAAAATATATAACAAAATTGCATATAAAACATCATAAATTATTACTAATATTTATAGTTATAATATAATTATCACAATAACTCAAAATTTTTTTGCAGTGATCGGCAATAGACTTTTAAGATTGTTCAACGATACCAATAATTCATTTAGAAGATTTGATACATTGATAGATTACATCTTTCTTTCTTTTGTTGATAAAGACAATTTATAATCTAACTCAAATATGTCTATTAAAAAAGTACATGTTGTTACCTATTAATTAATTCAAAAACTAAAATAGTAGAGTTATTTTTCTTACCTCCTAACACAACATCTAAATTTCAGTCATGTGATGCTCGGATTATTCGGGCATTAAAGCTTCATTATCAGCGTCATTTTTATTATAGCATCTTGCAGAGCTTTGAAATTGACTCATCAAATCCCAAAAAGATTAACATTCTCGATGGTATTAACTTTGCTACATTGGCTTGGAGATTTGATGTAAAGGAAATAACAATTGCAAAGTGTTTCCGACATTGCAAGATACGATCTGAAGGACTCGATGTTCCTAAAGCATAAGTTGATAAATTAGAAGAAGATATCGAAGGATTAACATATGTCATTTCTAAGTTACACTATAGAAATATGATGGACGTGAAACATCTTTTGAACTATCTTAACGAGAATAATATCGTTATGGAATTGACTACCGACGATGAAATTATTGAGTCTATACTAGGGGTGGTAAAAATAACCTAACCGATTAGACCAAACCGAACCGAACCGAGATTTGGTCTAATCGGTTCGGTTATCGATTTGTGCTTCGGTTAAATCGGACAGATAATCAAATCGATTTTGGTTAGCACATTCGGTTCGGTTAATAAGCAATAACTGATCGGTTATTAACTAACCGAAATCAATTTGCCTAAACCCTAGTTTCTTCTCCAACCTCCTCACTTCTTTGCAAAATCGTTTTCGTCTTTCGACCTCCGACAGTCCGACCAAACGGCGATTCCGAGTAGTGCTCGACCGTTCATCGATCTGCTTCGATCTTCTTCTTCATCATCGGTAAGCATCCTTCTTCTCACACTATCTTCTTCTTCTTCGGTCTTCTCACGTTATCTTCTTCTTCTTCGGTCTTCTCATGGTCTTCTCACGATTTTAGGTTTAGAATGGCCAAATTAAGGCTTGAATAAGTCTGATTTCGTTGTATCTTCGAAATTTGTAGAATTATTTCACCTTAAGTTTGATTATGGTGATTGATTTTCATGGTTTTGTGTTGTGTTGAAACCGAAGAAACGATACGCGACGTCGACGGAGGAGTTGAATTTGGATACTTTAGTGGAGGTGGGTCCGCAATGGTGGGTGGTCAGGGTTTCGAGACTTCGTGGTTACGAGTTTGGATTCTAGATTTACAGTTTCTAAAATCGAATTCACAGTTTGTAGTTTGGTACTTTGTTTTGTTGTGTATGTTGAGTTTGGATTTATGACAATTAGAATTAGGCCTGTGAGAGAATTGTTGATAAAATATTTGAGAACCTCGAACTCATTTACTGAATTGTTGAGAAAACTTGTGTTGAAACTCGAACTTGGTTAATATCGGTTAATATCGGTTAGTTCGGTTAATTCGGTTAATTTCAGAATCACCATTTCCGAACCGAATTAACCGATAACCAAACCGAACCGAACCGATTATAATTTTCGGTTATTTCGGTACACCTATTTCTTAACCGATATAACCGAATTCTCACCCCTAGTCTATACTGATTTATGAGAATGATCCAGAACCAGATGATAGTAGTGTCACACCAAATATGTCATCAAAAAGCATATCAAGCAGTAATCACTTTACAGAATTACTTTATACAACACGAGCATAATACTCCTAAAGTTTTGTTTACGCTAAGAAAAATCAAGGATGAGATGAATTTTGGTGAAAAAAAACTAAAAAACTATACTTATTTTTTGTAAAAGAATGACTTATTGTACTAACATTGTTGATTGAATTATTTTTTTAGTATATATATATATCTAATGAAATGTGATGATTATTCATTTATAACATAGTGTCTTTAAAAATTTCAACAAAATTATTCATTAATGCATTTAACGAAATTATTCATTTCGCCCATTATTCCAAATCAGAACTGAAAAAAATTATTTATCAAGATTTTTCACCTATCAAACATTCATCAATCTAAATGTACTTGGCTTTTTTCACATATTTTTATATAAATTTGTTATCTTTCACTTTTCACCAGTGTTAAAAGATGTACCGAAAAGTAAAGGGCATATAATCAGCATTCCAATAGTATATATTTTTTCTTTGGTAAAAAGTTCTTTAAAAAAGTCAAATTATATATCCACTTTCAATATTAGCAGAATTCGTAAACAAAACAAACAAAGATTCACCAATTGTAAAAAACTTTATCATTACTCTTTATAATATAAGTGATTGTTTTTTTTGTCTTTGGAAAAAAATGTAAGTTACAATAAAAGATTATCGAAATTACTATACGTAAACCTAGTTTACACAGAAAGCTCTTAATAGTAAATATCTTTCTATTTTGGAAGTTTTGGAAGCTTGTAAGAAACTTACGTGTCTATTTTGAAATGTTTGCTTTATAACAAAATTTTAAAATTTTAGGTTTATTTTACATTATATGCAGCTAAGTATTAAGAATATATTATAAACATAAGTAATTTGTACATGAGTTGACAAAAAAGAAAAAGTAATTTGTACATGTAAGAAATTCCCACTTAGATAATCGCATTTGTGTGATGAGCTGTAAATAACATCTTTGTCAAATTAAATTCAAATATACTTTGTCACAATTTATACAAAATATCTTATGAAATAATGTGAGATACCCCACCAAATAGAATATATATATATAATAAACATTTTAGGATTATTATTAGAATGCATGGATATTTAACTCTTTTTTTTCTTATTCTTTTGTGGCCTACATCATCGATATGATTCCTACTAGATCTTAAAAGTGCATGCTCATATTTATTTATTTATCTCAAAACCAACTTATGTCACTTTCTTACATTATTTACTGATTTTTTTTGTTATTTATATTACTTTCGTAAATCCATAACCTTTATGAAGATAATAATTTTCGATATTTAACGTATTTTTCAAGTTCCAACATATCTAGGATTCCGATTACAGGTTAATCTTGAACTTGTCATACTCATAATTATCAAGTGGAATGTAATAGTATTAAACTGTTTTGTAAGATAAAATAAATTATAAATAAAACAAATGCAATTAATTGTAGTAGGTATGAGACATGATAAACCGGGCCAGAGTTAGTTCAATGCAACTTTTTCTTATACTAGCACATTGCTTTTGACTCTTTCTTGGATTTCACATTTTCCTCAACTATATCAATTCTGACTCGATTCCACCATATACTCTACACTTTTTATATCAAAGAGTTTTCCTTCTAAATGTGTAAAATTCTGTTACTATTTTTTTCACTAATTATATCAAAAATTTCCAATTAATATTTTTAACTCAATTGCATAAAATTGCACAACTATTTACAGCCGAATTTAATAAAAAAGATTGCATAAATATATATTTAACGATTTAATAATATATTTTGGGTTTGCACATTATTACTAGAAACTAACTTTGAAATAATTTTTTGTCATTAATTAGATCGACAACGTCCGATCTATAGTGTAAAATTCATCTTTAAAATTATTTTAAATCTATTATAATGTAGTGCGATGAATCAAATTTCTATGTCTAGTCCTTACCTAGATCATAATCTTAACTACCACTAAAATGAGAGGTACTCCACATAGTTAAAAATTAACTTATGTTTGTATAACATTATCTCTGTTTTAACAATTGGATCGACAATACACGATCTATAATTCAAACTTCTCTCTAACAATACCTTAAAATTAATATTATATTGGCCAAACACAAATTTTTGGAATCCAACTCTAGAAAAGAATATAATTGAAATAGACATTTAACTCTTACCTAAAATTACTTTCCCTTTTTTTTTCAGTCACATATTCTCTAATGATATATTTTAAAACTTACCTACTCTACTATGTGTTAATACCAATAAACACTATTCTGCCAATTTCAAAAGTAATACGAAAATAGTTATTTTTCCTAAAACACAATATGTGATGACAAAAGTAGAATACGTAAGTTTGTAAAGACAATAAGTTATATTTGAGATATTTATATATATTATTATATACATGTGTCAAAGTAAATCCAATATGACACTTGATCAAAAGTGAGAATAGAAAATATCATCATTTACATCGCACTTTTTTTTGCTACTTAATTTCATTACACAAAAAAACTAGTACAAACAGAAGGAATATTATTCACAAAAGTTTGATTCCTAGATAATCTTTTAACATTATCGGTTAAGAAATCGGTCTTGTGATTCAAAACGCGCAAAATCCAGACTAGAGAACATTGGCCGAAATGGCTCCTCAGTCTGGAAAAGTCGTATAGGTATGGTAGAAAAGCTAGCCAATCTGAGGGAGCTTTGATCATCTTCACAAGCTCTAAGCAATCTGTGACAAACTCTACTACTGATATGCGAAGAGCAATAAGACAAGTCATAACCTAGAGTAACGCCTCAAATTCCGAGTGAAGTGGTGAGACACTATGATAAATGCTTTGTGCCCCCATATTTACTTCCTCATCCTCATACGGAAAACAATGCCATCCTAAGCCAGTAACAAGATCGAAATCTTTCCAAGAGGCGTCCAATATGCACATATAACCAAAAAACGTTCGATTCACGGTAAGGGGTCTAGCTATCACTCCTCCGTGTTCCTGTGTGGTTGTGGCGATACTACCAGTGCTGACCTTGGATCCGCTCCCAAGTCTTTGCCTCCGATTCCGCAGCCAGTACTAAATCTCGGGGATCTGAATCCTTATTCGTAAAAATCTTTGCATTTCTGGCTTTCCATAAATACCACATAAGCCAAGGGAAACTTCAAAATTCTTCTTTTTTTGGTAGCCGCCAGATTAGGTGATCAATATTCGAGAAAATAGAAGAACCTAGGAAATTGGGACATGCTGGTATTTTAGATAATGCCCAGGCTTGTAAAGCTAGATGGCATTCAGAAAGAACGAGATTTATCGTCTCCTTATCTGCCCTGCAACGAGCGCATCGTTCATCACATTGGATACATCGTCGAACTAAATTAAATTTGACTGCTACTTGACCCGAAAGGGCTTGCCAAAGAAAATGTTTTACTTTTTGTGGTGCATTAACTTTCCAGACCCGAGCTTGTAAATCTTGGATATGAGGTCCATAAGTGTCCAAAGAATATTGGGATATATTTCTCTCGACCCAATATCCTGTCTTTACTATGTAAAAACCCGTCTTGGTGAAATGCCAACCCAGACGATCGGATTTTAGGAAATCTTGGTATATGGATCCCTAATATCAACTCTACATCTCTTGGAAGGAAACTTGTCTTATCAAGGCTTCTCTCCATAGACGTGAGCAGGCCTCTATTACCTCAGAGAGCCTCAGGTCAGGATATATATTACTACATGGTCCTTCTACTAGTCTTGGGATACTATCTGGAATCCACGGATCATGTCAGACACTTATGGTATCACCATTCCCCACTCTCATAATAAGGCATTTTGTCACCAAAGCTCTTACAAAAATAATGCTTTTTCACCCGTATGAAGGAGAATATAATTGCCTTGGTGCGAGGGGACTTAAGCCTACAAAATAGCGACCTTGGAGGACTCTGTGCAAGTAGTGAATCAGGGTGGTCAAGTAACCGCCATAACTGTTTAGCCAACAAAGCAGAATTAAAATCCTCAATTGCTCGAAAACCTAAACCACCTTCAGTCTTGTTCTTACATAAGTATTCCCACTTAACCCAATGAATTCCTCGCGATGATCCTGAATTATGCCACAAGAAGTTCGCAATAGCAGTTGAAATCTTGGACGTGACAATCTTAGGGAGTCGGTAACATGACATGACATAGCAAGGGATAGCCATCAAAACTGACTTTATCAACACCTTTTTCCCTCTTTTAGATAGGAATTTCGCTGACCAAGAGTTTATTCTTACTTCTATTTTTTCTTTGACAAAAGCAAACACCTTCGTTTTAGTTCATTCTAACCTTTTTGGCAACCCAAGATAGGTACACATTCCCCTAATAGTATTGATGTCTAAAAGTCTTTGAATCTCGTGTCTTGTAATTGTATCAACATCTTTCAACCAAATTGGATTGATGATTTTGTAAAACTAATTCGTTGTCTAATAGGATTCTTCTTCCTTGTATGCTAGACACAAATCACATGCAGTTGCTTGGATCTCTGTCGTAGGACATGAGTCTAATTTTTTTAGTTATTCTAATTTATTCTTTAAGGATTCTTTCTTTACTTTTCCAGTTGTCACATGGTGTTTCCTCCATTTGGAAACCTCTCTTCGACAATTTGAGATTTTATGCGATATTCTAGTTCTTCTAAGGTTTGTATATCTAGCCCAACCCACTTTAATAGTGTCCTCAAAGCCGGACTTGCCAAGCCATCCTTTATCGAAAATAAATCCCAGCCTGCTTTTAATATCATTTTCTTTCATTTCCACAAGAATTAGTATGTGATCTGATCCTATCATTTGTAGTTATTCAGTAGTGGTTTTTGGAAAAACCGTATGCCAATCTTCTTTCCCATAAGCTTTATCAAGTTTACATTTTACAATTTCATTTTGTCGAACCCCTCGCCAGGACCATGTGTCACCAATACATGGGAACTCAATAAAACCACAATTATATATCATCATGTTGAAAGGAACGAACGAACTCAATCTTTGCATTCCCCCTCCCTTCTTTTCACAGTGTCCCGAGATTTCATTAAAATCACCGACAGAAAACCATGGTTCTGTGCGTTTTATACCATACCAGGTCAATCTTTCCCATACCATTTCTCTCAAATGGTGCGCTGGTTCGCCATAAATAAATGTTATATAAACATTTTTTTTCCTCTTAATTCAAGGGATATATCAATCATATTTTTATCCTTATAATTTAGCACCACATTGTAGTAATTTTGATAAAAATAAGAATAAATCCTTGCTTGCTCCAATAGGCACCTTGTGATCATATTATCCATGTGAAAATCGCTTGTTATTTGTTTCATATAGTTATCACATTTTTTTGTTTCCATCAGAAAAAGAAAATCAAACTTCACTTTTTTATAAATATCTTTTAAATAATTTCTAGAAATTGGGTTCCAATACCCTAACAATTCCATGATAATACTTTAATCATTACAAACATAAACTAAAAAAAATTAAATTGACGATGTCGTGGAACGGGAAATATGCATAAATCACTTTCCTTTTCCTCACAGAACCTTGATAATCTGCCCATATGTATCCTTCTTCTTTTATTTGCTCTTCAGAGTAATTGCAACCAAAGATTGACTCGTAATTGCCTGAAATATTTGAAAATTTTATCAAAGGAAACTCACAGTAAACTGGAGATTTGAATTAAGAAAAAATTGGGCTTGATAATATTTGGAAATTTTCATCAATCCTTTCGAATTCAGAAAGGAAACTTCTTCTTACTATCCAATTTGAAAATCTTGACAGATACGTTTGTGATTTCCTTGTTTGGTGTATCGGAAAAGATGAAAACTTGGTAATCTTGTTATGAACTTGGACCTCTGATATCTCCAATTGATATGGGATTTTGAAAGATTACTTGAAATTGGACTCCTCATCTTCATTAGATTCTGAGTTTGTGACGTAGATTATTTTTCTTTAACTCGGAATTGGGAATGGCTCAAATCATTGGATTTAAAAGACCGTCTTCTTCGCCTTCGATCTTGACACATAAATCGCCTCGCCTTCCGCTCATGATTGAGTCTTCTCTTTCTCTTCTCCATTGTAATCACCTTGTACCTCCACCAATCACAACTTTTTGTATTCACCAAAGCCCTAGATGAATTAGGATCCTATTCTTTTGATATATCGTGAGAAATCTATTAATTTCTGTTACCAATTGCTTCCAAAACTTCTTTTGAGTCGGACTGAGCTCCCTTGCTAATCGTCTTCTTTTCAAACGCCGTGAAATCATCCGAGATCTCATAAATTTTGTTCGCCAGAATTTATCTCATTTATTCGCCGGAAATCGCCTCATATTTTTGCTGGAAATTGCCTCGTCATGGTGCAGTATGTGATACGGCGCAAATGGTAAAAAGAATCTTACTAAAGCTTTCTTAATCACCTATCATAATTAAGCATCACTTCAATACCCTAATTAGCAATAATCACAAATGGCTTAGAATTTAGTAGACAAGGGTTATCACTGTCTTTTTCTTGTTGTTGTTTTGGTTTCTTCTTAATTCCCACTAATCATTGTTAATTAGCATTAATCATTCAGCTTTTAACTTCATTTGTCAATTTGTTTAGCTTCATTAAGGGAATTAGTGAGGGGCCCATTTTAATTATTATAAAAATCGGCTAATCAACATTTAGCTTCACAGTCTTGTCTCTTGTCATTATCTAATGTTCTTACGAGGTAACAAAGAAAATCTTTGTTGGTGTGTTTTGTTTAACGTTGTCTCTTAAAGCTTATAACTTGACCAATAAACAATGAAATATGTTTATAACTTGACTTAATCTGTTTCACCTACTTCTTTTTTATTAATTAAATATTTTTGAATGATTATATATTTTGCACATATAACTCCAAATTATAGTAGTAGTCAACTTTCTATTTCTCGAGGTCAACCATATATATTTATAGGTAGCTCGTAGTTTGGTATTAATTTATATGTTCTGTTTCTTGATTAAATAATAGTATACTATAAGAAACAATTATGTGATTCTTTTAATAATCACTAATTCATTACTAGTTAACAAAATTAACTAGGTAGTAATCTCAATCGTTTCAAAAAGGGTGAAGATAATCATCTAGTTTAGAAATATTATAATTTATGTGTTTAGGGTCACAAAACAAGATATCTTCGCAATATAAAAATTCAAGTTACGTATGTAAATCAGACTTTTAATTTATTTTTTTCATTTAATTTTTAATTAAAAATAAAACAAAAATAAGTTAAAGTAGTACGGATTCTTCATAGTATTAAACTCTTTAAAATACATACTTTAAAGAAAGTTGGATGCTTATGGTCATGAGGTACAATATTTGGACCAAATTGTCTTTAACTATAATTTTATAAATGGTTGGGTAATCTTTTCAATTATATATGTTTAGGGTTACAAGTTGCGCAGAAACTAAAGAAATGTTCTTTTTCCTTTAGTTTTTATTAATTTCCTTTGGCACAAAAGAGGGGTCAATATGTAGTAATTAAAGAAAACATCCTTAAAAGAGAAAAATGTTTCATTTAAGGTATCGTTCTTTTCTGAGATATCTCCTGAAAATTAATTTAATGATTATCTTATAGCATTTATAGATCTCATTGTTTTACATAAGTTGCATTGTAATCATGTTATTGAAGATAATTCCATTGCATGCTCGCTTTAGTTTATTAATGACGATATATGTCATCAGTGATTAATTTGAAATATAGCGTATTATTTCCCCATAGAAAAGCAAACATTGCATATATACGGCCAATAAAATTTAATAGTCATAACCTATAACAACAAAGTTTTCTCTTTCAAAATTCTTCATTTTGATTGGACGTTTAGATAATAATAAGAGATTTGTTATGATAACAATACGGCCCGAATAACATATTAAATAAAGGGGTGAACTATAGATTTAAAGAGTTTGCAGACTCGATTTTCCTGATATACGAAATTATGTCATAATTTTCTGGTTACTTATACACTGATATGGATTCATGCTTTCAACCATTTAAATACCCGGAGGTAAGACTCTATCCGTAGACTGCACCACCCCTAGAAAATAGTTTAGGTTCCTCCATAAAACATGAAAACTCCTAAGTTTAAAAAAACATAGTAAACAAATGTTTTTTTCTAAGTATGAATCGTAAAAATTTATGATCTTTAACTTGTAGTTTTCTCTAGTGTCCGAGGTTCGGATGTTTTATACAGAAACTCAATAGAAAATACTTTTCATTAATCTATTTCTTGTTTTGTAATATTTCTTATAAATTAAATATATAAGCATTAGATAGTGGTAGATATACATATATATATATATATATGTAATTTATGTATACATTTCTTGTTCTATGTTTTTAGTCTTTCTTGTAAATTATTAGGTTAGTCAATTTTGTCAATTTATAACACATAAAACAGATAAGAATAATCTCAAAAGTAAGGCATTTCATATATAATTGAATATTTTTCAAATCTTAAACTTTGAGAGTTTTAATCCCTTATGTTTGATGCATTCAAGTTTTAAACCATATCATGTAGAATGGGGTAACACATATCTAAAATCAAACTCTATAATAAAAATTGTAAGGATACATTTTTAACCATTTGCCCAAATACACTTTTCCAAAATATCATTTTATTTTGATTGACAAACACTAATAATAAATAGATATCAGTTGTGTGACAAAATAAAAAATAAAAAAAATATCAATCAATGCTTTGAGGCACTAGACATAAAAAAATGGATACCATGAGTTCATTCAAATAAAATTTATAGGAATTTATGAAAAACTTCTTGATAGTGAAAATCACAAAGCAAACATAATCTATTTTCATAATATTATTCACAATGTGTGTACATCTAAATTTAAACCATGTTTAGTGAATTTTATAAAATTAGCAATACATATACGTACATTAAGAAAAGAATATTGAACATCATATTAAGAGCTTTTAAGCTATATAAAAAAAACTGTATGAAAGGAAATAAGACTGTACGTATATAAATCCTAAAAGAATGAGTTAAATTACGTATTTTGTTGAAGAACTGTGTAACTGAACACAAATCACAATTTACCAAACCTTTACAAAAGTACAAGAGCTTCTTATGTCCACATGTCTAACGATATTTCTTGTCATAATTTCGTTACAAAATTTTGGAGTGAACTAAAATGATTTTAAAAAATAAAATAATAGCATATATATTTAAAATTTGCTGTAAAATTGCAACAAAATTGACACAGATTTGATATTTTCATCTCAAAGTTCAATATTGATATCAAAGTTTTCGTGTATTGTGTTTTCTAATGTTCATGAATAGTCATTTATCTAAAATGTCACACATATTTATAAAATCAAACTTTGCTAGTACTATACCTTTTCTTATTAATATATAGAACCATTATATTATCAATATAATTATTATATTATAAAATATTAAGTGATACTATATATATATATATATATATTTAAGTCATGGGCATAACCGCACAAGACATAAGTAGAGGGTGAAATTGTACCTAGTGTTTATTTTTATTTTATACGTTACTCTTATAACAAGTATATGGATATTTCTCCTCAAATATTTTTTATTATATTATATTTTATAATAATTATACATTTATCGTTACGTAAGCATGGTTTATATGGATGATAAAATCTTTCATAATATTCTTGAAATTTTTATCATAGTCAACTAATTACACATATACCAAAAGGTCAAAAAGTGCACATAATTATGAATATATCTAAATATTGAGTCATTTGTTAATTGCACATAAAACTAAAATCAAAACTCTAATTCTATCTGAACTATCACATATAATACCAGAAACACACGAAGTTTGTCTCTTCTCTTAATTGCACACAAAATTAAAATTAAAAGTATTCTATCCGATTTTGAATTTTTGTGAAAATAAATAGAAATATTGAATTCAAACATGATCTATATCTGAACTGAACCCGATCCAAAATTAAAAATACTTGAATGAGTCTTAAATCAATGGAACCGAAACCCTGAAAAAACTCGATCAAAAATGACTATATTGACAAAACACTATTTTGATCATTTAGGTATTTTTTATGCTTTGTATGTTAGATGAACAAAATTCAGGTGTTCCTAATACTATTTGTGATAGTTCGGATGAAATTAGAATTTTAATTTTAGTTTTGTGTGTAATTAACAAACACCTCAATCTTTAGGTACATTTCTATTCAATTCATAGTTATATTAAAGTTTTGGGTTGAAATTAGACCGATAATTTTAAATTGAATGGTGTAAATATATGTAAACAGAACTCGTTCAAAAATGGTAGGACCAAACTTAATTTCAACTTTTATCGGGTACGGATCGTTTTCATATATATCGTTATCAAATAATAATAATAAAAGTAATATGTATAAATCGGCCATATGGTCATATAAAAAAAAATTGTTCAGTCACATCAAAGTTCGATTTTTTCAAGTATATGTATTATAAACCAGTAGTGTAAATATATATATATATATATATATCTAATCTGATATGAAATATAACATTAATCGAATGGTCTCTTCATAACTTTGATAGTGAATTTTAAAAATTGTATTAGAAAAGCTTTTAAGGCAAAAAGATAATGATTAATAAAGTTAAAGAGAAGAAAATAATAGTGAAGAAAATATAAATGACGTCAAAGAGAGATGGGACGGGCAAATCTTGAGCGATGAAATGGTGGGTCTCCCAAATCTTACACTTGACTTGTTGCTTATTTTTTTATTTTATTTTTTTTTCAACAAATTACTTTTCTTTTAATTGTTAATTAAAACTTTCAATAAAATACAAAATGCCAATTTATATCATGAATCATATCTTGAGAGCCCATAAGCGCCATGCTACTTAAATATATCTGTTGAAATAGTCTATTAAACTCCACAAATTTATCAATGTTTCTTTTGTATATTTGTCTTAATTGGGTATGCTAAGTTATATCAAATTAATTTCCTATTAGATATTATGAGCTTCAAAATAAAATCTAATTACCACCTAGTCGATGTCTTGTATTTTATTCTAAATGTGAAATAATTCTACAAACAAAATTGAGATTAACATAAAAACAATGCCCTAAACCCTTTTCAATAGGGTGGTTATACGTCTCGTGATTTAGCATATAAAATTTAATTTAACTTCACTTTATTACATGTATAAGTTTTTTTGGTCAACTAGCATAATAAATTTTTAATCCTATTATTCCACTACAAAAAATAATTTGAATTTTGGTGCCTAAAAATTTATAAAGATAACACTACCACTAGACCATCTGTCTTCAACTTGCATGTAGAAATTTTAGAATATGAAATTTTAGAGATGAATTTGGGTTACATACCAATATAAAAATACGAAATCGACAATTAAAATGTTAATTACTGAAGAATATAAAGAAAAAAAAGAGTCTGATATATAACTCATATATATAGCAGTTCGATAAACAATTATTATTGATTTTTTTGGCACAAGTGGTGAACTCAATGGGGTGAGTTATAATGATCCCGCAACTGTGAAAAAATATGCTAGACCAGGTCAATTGGGTCAGATTTTTGAAAATCTAATTCTATTGATTAAATATTCGGTTTTGCATCATCATAAAGAAATACACTAAACAAACCATAATCAATAACAAGTTAAAACACATAAACGAGAAATCCAATCGGAAGAAACTCTGACACACTGAGGATCTTTGGATAAATGATGGATAAACAATCCTGAATCATAAGATAACCAGAAACTAATCATAGTTATGTCACTAGGAAAGGCAATTGAACTAACGAAAAATCTCTTTTAACCATCGAGCTTTTGAAACACAGCTCCAAATTGGAGAACCTAAACAATATTCTATCCTAAAAGAAAGAAAAATTCATGCCTAAATCCTGTTTAGGAGAATAAAGACTAATAATATATCTAAATATCCTATAATACCCAATATTAATTTGTCTAAGCCCCATACGGAATAACTTGTCCTCATGGATGTGAAAGACCAAAAAAACTTGAGTAAATAATTAAAACTAAAGCCCAAATACATGGGCCATTACCAAGTCCATAAAGAATGACACTTGAAACCCTAATCAGGATGAACCTTTGGACGAAGGGAGTGATTGCGCTGCCGTTGACGTCATCTCCGACAGCCTTAAAGCTCTTTGGGATTCTGTAGTAGACTTACCGGAGAGGGAGAAGAACTCGTTCATCCTGAGGTTCCGCCTCTAAGCCAACTTGCCGTGGAGCATATCGACTTACTGAGGAAGAAAAAGGTTCAGTTGAGGTTTTGGTGGAGAGTGGAGCAACAGATCTGACCGGAGCTTTGCCGGCGGCGAGGGATAATGTCTCCAAGCGATTTACAGTTGTATCAAGAGATGGAAGGCGGATTTGAAGATCCCGGTGGTTTAGAGCCACCGGAAAATTTCGAAACACAAACACTAACACAACAAATGACAAAGAAGGTCGAGATAAGAAAAACAAGGGGAGAAACAAAGACCTCGGATCCGACAGGAAGAGATGGTGGTAAAGATGTTAAAGGTAGCTTCGTCCTCTGAAAGCAGAGCTTCAAATTTCGATGAGACCAACCATAGTTTCGGGCGAAGGAGGAGAACGGAAAGAGAGGGAAGTGAAACGAAGAAGAAACAATATCAAAAGAGAAAGAAACAGAGAGCAAGTGAACGGTGGAGATGAGATCCAATACTAGCGAGATCCGGTTAAACCGGTGTTGCTGATGTCAGAGAACGAATGATATTAGCTTTTCTCGATTACTCAACAAGAGAACGTTTTTTATGAGATCAAAGACATTGCTTTCTTCTTAATAATTTGTTTAGTCCATGTTCTTATGTGTCTGTTGAAGATTAAAGAATTATTATTGTTTTGTTTCGTAATTTACATATTTAATAATTATATAGGCAGTGTGGCGGTGATAGGTGCATCACAACTGCAAAATACTTTCTATATATTTATCAAAGCAAAAATATATGATACCTTGGATATCTTGACATAACCATTAACCTTTACATAATAAAAAGATTGCTAAACAAAATATGTTAACGTAAATATAATTTTTACAGATTTTACTCTAAATTAAAATTACTAAACACTCAAAAATAATATATTTCTAAACGGTATACTTTTCAACTCAAAATTATCATATAAACTCTTATATAAAAATACAAATACCTTAAATATTCAACTGTATTATATGGGATCGATGTTTATATTTTAAGTTAATTGAGAGGAAGCCTACAAATAGAGAAGGAAGTTTCATCACTTTATGTAATCAGAAAAGAATAATAATAAAGTATTGAGCTCATGAATGAATGTAAGGACATGACTCTTCGATAACTAATGTTTAAATGACTCCAAGTTCATTCGGACAACAGGTCCTTGTATTGGCGGTCCATTACTGATATAACTGGACTCATTCTTTACTTTCTTTATTTTATTTTATTTATGTATTTGTTATACCATATGTCTGCATTTGTTGTGTTGTTTTGATTCAGTACTTGATTATATATATATAAATAATAATTGAAAAGTGTGTTGGTTATATGAAAAATGTATGAGAAAATTTTGACCATGACGTTGACTCGATGACAGGTTTGCCAGAGAAGTCGGTGTTTTAAATAGGTATTGTTTTTTGGCGTTAACTAATTATTCAATCGTCAGATATATACACATATATTGTCTACCCAATATATATTTTGTTAAATTTCATTTATTTTATTTTTATGATAAAATCCAAAGAAGAGTTAAACTCAAAGTAGTTAAGACAGATTTCACGTGCAATGCCTATAGACGAGAAATCAAATACATTTTTGGACAACACTAATATCAGCAATCAGACAAAAAATTAATAAGAGTATATAATCTTAGTATAATTATTGAGTTTATTTATATCAATATATGTTGAAGAGAATGTGTCGTGAGATTGACTTAATAGCGTATCGGAAACGGACTAAATAAAATAATTGAATTGATAATTATGGTATGCTTCACGATTATAAACATGCGATATTATTAAGACTAAACATTTGGATAATAAACCAAATTTGCATGAGACAGAAACACTTGGAAATTTCTAAACGAAGTCTTAGAATGATGTGATGCTGATAGAAAAAAGGAGCTCGATTTCTAAATTGATCAAGCATATTTTAAAAGAATAAATTCTGATTTTATTTATGAGAATCAATTAATACATAAAACTAAATATCTCACAATTGTCCTCCTTTTTAAAGAAAAAAAAGAATAAAAGAAATAAGAGAGTGCATGTGAGATGGGCCAGACCCTCTGATCCAACTGGCAGTTTCTTCGAGGGACATGCCTGAATGGCCCTTTCTTTTCTTTCTTCTTATTTCACTTAGGGTTTTTCCTTTTATCTTCGCACTTATTATTTTATTTAATATTCGAAAAGTTTTGGATCGATGGTCATGAATTGTATCGAACCAGAGACCAAAAACGACACGTAATCCTTTATTATCCACAAACAGTGTTCGAACTCACGACACAGACCGACTCCACCAAGGTCTTATTCCGGATTCAACAAATTGAACTAAGAAATGCAAATATTTATTATTACTTTTATAGAAAAATTCTTTGCTACCTTCATTTTGTTGTTGTTGTACGTTTTTGTTTAAAAAAAAAAACTCTTTATTGTTCTACATATAGATATTGTACGTATTCTATATATGTGACTGTAGTAAAACTTGATTTTTAAATACACACTGAAAACCTTTTAGCAAACATGAATAACTTGGATATTGGATATTGTTCCCGTATAATAGCCAAAGAATATGCTTTTAAAATTATAACACACATTTTTTTTCCAACATTTAGTCACAATTGGCCGATCCATTAGCTAAAATCTTATATAATGTAGGCAATAAAACTCAATCATTAGATGTGCAAATGCGTTTACCTTTAAGAGACTTACCACATGCCACTAAAATAAATGCTACACTGAAAACTTTTTAACAACTAAAAAATTATAACACACATATTACATATATATATACACACACAAAAAATTCATACTTGCTCTTGTTTTTTTGTAGTTCATAGTTCATTATCTTCAAATTGTATATAATAGCTAATTAGCTATGTAAAGCCATCAAAATACATTGCCTTATACATAAATATATTGCTTAGACGTTTCTTAAAAAATTGGTTGGCCATATTTGCAAAAAATTTATCAAATCTAATTTTCTTTTATTCCTTAAATTTCATCCACTCGTTAAAACCACAACATTCTTGGAATCGCAGCCCTATAATTTTCACCATGAATAAAAATTTAAAACCTTATAATCAAGTCAATGAGTTCTTTCATCGATCCTGAATATTACAATAATTAACTAGTTTTTTATGTCCAGTAAAAATATGCAAATTCAAATTTGACAAAAAATTGGTAGTCAAGTGATATGAGCCGGGGTCTGAAATTTTTAAAAGTTGCGAAATTAATTCCATGTTAGATTTCATAACCGTAGACTATGATCTAATGCGTGTGTGTGAATAGAGAGTACAAGAGAGAGTAAGACACGTGTGATAAGTTGGAGGAAATTGCGTGTAGCGACCGAACACCGTAAGTACTGTGAAGGCGACCAATAAGAGAAGCCCTACTGTTTTTAGTATTATGTCACGTCCCATCTCCTTTTAATCTGACGGCTACGATTTGTTCCTTGTTTTCATAACCTATTATCGTACACCGTTAACTTCTTCTCTTTACCACTTTCTTTCTAGGGACAAAACCCATACATGTCCTATTCTTCTTCTTCTTACAATATACTCCTATTTTATTTTTATTTTTATATTTCTTTATATTTTGACGTCTAATCCATCCTATTATACGCACTTTTTAATAATATGCCCATCAATTCAAATATATGTGTATATATATCGCCGACAGAATTGAAAAATTAGCTTTTGAGACTTTGTGACCAATTCGATATCTATATACATGTGAATGGCGAGCTTATCTTCGTTAAAAGTTGCAATTACATCGAATTGCTAGTGGTTAAATCGATAATGGATAAAAATTCGTAAGCCACCATGTTTGTGTAAAGTAAACAATAATTATATATCGCCAATAAGATGAACAAAAATAAAACAATAGTTAGAATTTTACTTTAAAAATTAATCACTTAACGAACATAAGATATGTGAAAATAATTGAATGCAAATTGGGAATGAGAGAAAGTCTAGAGAAACCAAATTTACAAACACAAGTTGGTATTTTACTCACCTTTTTAATTATCCCTTATTATTTATATATTTCGCTACCTTCTAATTTTCTTCACTAAAACTATTTTTAAAAACAATAAATTTAACAATTTGAAAATCATAATGTATGGAAACTTGGATTTTTTTTTTCTTTAAACCTATTTAACATGTGCAACCAAGTAAAAAATTTATCAAAAAAAAAGTCGTGATAGTGTGGTGGATGCATGTGGTAGGCATTAGTTTAGGACAAGAGGTTTCATCAGTCGTGAGTTTGATTTCTACTGAAAACTAAAATCGCAATTGTTTAGTTAGACAAAGAAATATAAAGTTATGTTATATATTTTATTAGAAAATTTAAAATTAGACTAGTAGTTAATATTAGTTGGCCTCGATCTGGACCCAAAATTAATAGAACACTATTTAACATATGTTTAACTGTTATTTTTATATGTTACATGTTCTCTGTATCAAATAGGTACGTACTAGCTAGGTATCTAGTTTATCCTAATTTTGAGGTTTTGCTTGGGAACTAGTTGCATAAACAATTACTATTTACTATTCCTTGTTAATGTTATGTATAAATATCTTTATTTGATAAACCAAAGAAATGTCACATTTTTGTTGAATAAAGCCACGCTAGCCTAATTTTCTAGCAATTGAAGCCCATGAAGGTATTACGAGTGCTGTGCCAAGATAGTTGGAGGTCTAAGGCAAAATTTGAGAAAAAAAATTCGTAAGAACATAATTGTGTATGAAAGTTTTGGGTTATATTACAGTTTTGTCACAGTTTTATGCTTTTATGTTTAAGTTATTTTTCTTTTTATTTATTTATTTTTGAGTTATATCATGATCTATCATTATTTTTGGGTAAAAATATAGTTTTAATTTTTTCAAATTGGTAAAAATATGGTCTTAATTTTTTTAAAAAAATTGAAGGCCTAAGGCAATTGCCTCATTTGCCAAAAGGTAGGCACGGCTTTGGGTACTACAATCTATTTGTCCAAGATGTTGTTTCCAACGTTACCCTTATTACGTCAAGAATCTGCACGTGCCTACTAAGGGTAGTTTTGTTATTTGTTTTAATGAAATGATTCACTATGTCCACTGTTTGGAGTCAAAATTCTTTATGATAAAAAAGTGGAAAACACGTAGAAAGCTCGAAGGTGTAACATTCAGTCATTTTTCTAGGTGAAAAAGTTCATATTCTCTAATTAAAATTCGATTTTAAAAAATAATAATATAACGTATATTCCTTATTTCATTTATTGAGATAAGATTTTTTTTTTGGTTAAGAAATCAGTTTCGTAAATATAGATATATTTCAGTAGTTAAAAATTTATAAAGGAATATATATATAGATATATTCATGTATAAATATTGCCAATTTTGCCCTTTCATACATGCAATTTGGACTGTTACATACATATTAATAAAGAAAAAAAAATCAGGAAACCCTAAAAGCACGTCATGTCATTTTTATCAGGTGATTTCACTGTCCACCTTGACTTATTGCTATTATATATAAAATATTATTATTTTATTTATAATTCGCACACTTTAATTTTCATATATATATATATATATTTGATAATAATTTAATTTTCATATTACACAGTTAAATAATGAGGCAAGCGAATATAGCCAAGAAAAGGAAAAAACAATGTAATTAATTATGATGGACTTGCGCGCGAGATAATTCCCTAATAAGTAATTAATGGGAACTAAGATATATTTATAATTTTATATATATATATACATATATTTTTGGCAGTATATTAATTTATAAAATATGGGTAAAATACACAACTTTCTCTGATATATATTGAGTGATTTAAACACACACTATACTAATAACCAGCCGACAATACAAACATATCCCTTTATAGAATACACAACTATATTCATATATTTAGTTTTTTTCTTCGTTCTTTAAAGAAAAAAAATGAAAGTTACAATTCACTACACCAAAAAAAAAATGGTTGAACAACACATATTTTTTTATTTTTTTTTGTTGTTAGGACCGATCCTGAAATGAAAGAAACCACAAATATGTAGGGGTAAAAGTGAAATTTTCAACCGGCAATAGTAAAATTTGACAGGTTATTATTTTTTGTTAATAATTAGATTAAAAAAAATTCAATTTATAATTCAAAATCTACACTAAAACTCATTTAATTTTATTTCTTATAGTTAGAAAGATAGACAAAACTCAATTTATGGTTATCATATATTCATAGTGCATGTTATACAATAACTAAAAAAATTATTTGTTAGATATTTTTCTGATAAATAATTTTCTATTTAAAGAGATATTTGCGCAAACTAAGTTTTATTTTTAGTTATCAAAAGAAGAAAAACATTTATTTATTACTACTAATTAGGTAGATGATCTTCATTTCTTAATAATAATCAAACAAATATTATGTTATCTTTTACGTAATACGTTATTCTATCAGAAGCTACATAGTCGAAATAATTTTCATGACACGTATTTGCTACTTTATTGTTAACATGTTATTTTACTAAGTTACGTCACATCATATATTTACATAATTCTTTTTTTTTGTCAGCTATATTTACATAATTCTACGTAAATACATCAGCATAATTTGATCAACCTGCATGAAAATTACTTTTTTCCTTATTTATGTACTTAATTTCTTCTCCAAATTAGGTTTTTTTTTCTGAATTACATCGCTCCATATATAACTATGGCATTTAACTCTATTACACACAACCACACAATTCTTTGGAATCAAATTATAATAAAAATAGTTAATAAGTAATGGATATTAATTAGTTGATCGTTTGACAAAAAAAAACTAGTTAATCAAACACTGTTCGCTATTGGACCGATTAATTATGACTCAATATTAACAAAAAAAATATTCTTTTTCCAATTAAAGTATCAGTCTAAATAATTTTTCCTACAATTAGAAATTTTGATCTTATTATTCATATTTCTTATATTACATAAATATTAATTATGATCTTATCATATTAATCGTTTATTATTGTTCCCAATTTTATATGAAAATCTAAATATTATTGCGAAATTTAATAATAAATGGTTTTATATACTCACACTTATTACTAATAGCTTTATTTTTTGTATGTAAAAGAATAACATGATTACTTACAATATACGGATAATATTAAAAGAATTTACTTCAAAATAAATTATTAGAAATCAAGCCTAAACTTTAGTACAGAGAAAACACTAAATTATTGGTCATATACTTTGACGGAAAAAATTCAACAACATACATTACGTAAAAAATATGAATACCAAAAATACAATGATCGTACCATAACGTTATTATTAAAACATTTTACCTTTTATCAAAAAACGTTATTATTAAAACATTATAAAGATTGTATAATTTACATCGACGACGCAACGAAGTTTTGAAACTCGGGAGAGGAGTATGATTAAAAATGAAAAGGCACGAGTCCCAAACTGTAATAAAAAGGAAATAAAGGGTTAAATTAGTAAATTGGAGTGTCCTTTCGGAACAACAAGTTGCTTTAAAAATGTTTACCAAAAATCAAAGACCCGCTTCGTTCGGGTTCGGGTCAAAAACAGCCATTGTCGTTCTTTCTTCTTCTGATTCAAATAAGAGAAAGAGAAAGAGAAAGAGAGGAAAGAGATAAGTTAGTAACCAGAGCAGAGAATAACAACAATAATAGAATCGCCGCCGTATTCTGTTACCGGAGAAATCGAAATCATTGTCACTTTTGCAAACCAGAAAATAAAATTAAAAACCGTCTCTTTCTTTGTCTGTCTTCTTTTTCTCCTTTTGTTTGATTATTCTCTCTGTACCCATGTTCTGCAACAGTTGAGCAAGTGCATGCCCATAACTTTCTACTTCTCATTTCCCGATCTTTACATTAATCATAGTCCTGGGATCTAAATTTCTTAAAGTTCAAATCAGCTTCAAGAAGATCTCTCTATTGATAAGCTGAAACGACATCATCTCCCGTCGTTTTAGTTAGCTCGAGATCTGTGTTTCTTTCTTGGCTTCTGAGCTTTTGGGCGGTGGTGGGGTTTTTCTGGAGAAAACCAAAGGAAAATCAAAGTTGGGTTTTTTTAATATATTTTTTAATGGTTAGTTAATAGTGGGATTATTACTGGGGAATTACAAGGATGAAGGATTTGAAGATTCGAAGAAGTGGCTTTGAAGTCGGCGAGACGAAGATTGCGAGCTTATTTGGCTGATTCAATTGATGTGTGATTTTTTTTTCTCATTTCTGAGGAGAAAAATCTGTTTTTTTAGGGTTTTTAGATTGTGAAAAGATTTGGTTGGTGAATGGGTGGGAGGTGGAAGGAAACAGTTAAAAAAGTTATGCTTTTGGTGTCTTCTTCTCATAATTACATTTGGGCATCTTGAAATCTTAGATCTTTGAAATAACCAAGTTGGAATTTTTTTTTTGGGTTGTTCCTGTTTGCTATTAAGTTATTAAAGAAAGAAAAATGAGATTGTCTTCAGCTGGGTTTAATCCTCAACCACATGAAGGTATTTCTCTCAATTCTTTCCATTTTCTCTTGCAGGTAGTCTTTCTAATTGGAAAATTAAACTAACTTGTGTGTTTGATACAAAGTTACAGGAGAAAAAAGAGTTCTTAATTCTGAGCTCTGGCATGCTTGTGCTGGTCCTCTTGTCTCACTACCTCCTGTTGGAAGCAGAGTTGTGTACTTCCCTCAAGGTCACAGTGAACAGGTTTTTGTCTCCTTCCTTTATCCTTTTGATTCAAATGTTTTTGTTTTGGTTACACAGATTTCTTGAGAGAGAACGTTTGTGGTTTTCAGGTCGCTGCTTCGACCAACAAGGAAGTAGATGCTCATATACCAAACTACCCAAGCTTGCATCCGCAGCTTATCTGTCAACTCCACAATGTCACAATGCATGTGAGGTTTTATGAGAAACTTTCTTGACTGTTTATTCTGTTTTTGTGTTAATTAATAACATTGATTCATTCAATTTCAGGCTGATGTGGAGACGGATGAAGTCTATGCACAGATGACTTTGCAACCGCTGAATGCGGTATGAGACTTTACCTGTAATCCATATGCTTTTTTTAAGCAGTTGTTGTCGGCGTTGTAACTGTTTTGTTTTTTCTGTTTGGTTTTTCTTGTTTGAATGCAGCAAGAGCAAAAAGATCCTTACCTTCCGGCGGAATTAGGTGTCCCGAGTAGACAACCTACAAACTATTTCTGTAAAACTTTGACTGCCAGCGATACTAGCACTCATGGAGGTTTCTCTGTGCCTCGCCGAGCTGCTGAAAAAGTTTTCCCTCCCTTGGTAATTTATCTTCTCATTTATATGTTTTTTCTTTTTAGCTTAGCTATATTGTCTCTCTTAACCAGAATCTGTTATGTGTTCTTTAGGATTATTCGCAGCAGCCTCCAGCTCAAGAGTTAATGGCGAGGGATCTGCATGATAATGAATGGAAGTTCAGGCATATTTTCAGAGGTTAGTTTCTTCATGAAAATTCAAGTTATTAGTAGTAATTATTGAAGGAAAAAGACGTTTATTTACTCTGTTTTTCTTTTTCTTTTTCAGGCCAACCCAAGAGACATCTCCTTACTACGGGTTGGAGCGTATTTGTGAGTGCTAAAAGGCTTGTTGCTGGCGACTCCGTGCTTTTCATCTGGTTAGAAACATTTCTTCAAATTTTGGGATTTTGTTTTAAATGATACTTGCGAGTCTTGAAACTGACTCAAGTATTTGTAACACTAGGAACGATAAGAATCAATTACTTCTTGGCATAAGACGAGCCAACCGACCACAAACTGTCATGCCGTCTTCTGTTTTGTCAAGTGACAGTATGCATTTAGGCCTTCTTGCTGCAGCAGCTCATGCTGCTGCCACAAACAGCCGATTCACCATCTTCTATAACCCGAGGTACGGTTAGATCCCATATGAATGTGCTTGTGTGTTGATTATCTGCATTTTGCGGTAAAGGATTCTTCTGTTGTTCAGAGCCAGTCCATCGGAGTTCGTTATACCTCTGGCTAAGTACGTTAAGGCAGTGTATCACACTCGCATCTCTGTTGGCATGCGGTTTAGGATGCTGTTTGAAACAGAAGAATCAAGTGTTCGTCGGTAGGTGATTTATCAGAATTCCTGAATTTTACTGTTTTTTTTTGCATCCGAATGTCCTCAAGAATCTTTGTAAATTGTCAGGTACATGGGTACAATAACTGGAATTTGTGATCTAGATCCTACTCGTTGGGCTAATTCGCATTGGCGGTCTGTCAAGGTTTAGCTCAAAAACAAAACCACTTTAGCAGAAAATGTTCATAAAATTTTGCTTACTTTTATACATATATCATTAATGATCTGATCAAATTGCAGGTTGGGTGGGACGAGTCTACTGCAGGAGAGAGGCAACCGAGAGTTTCCTTGTGGGAGATTGAGCCTTTAACGACATTCCCTATGTATCCATCTCCTTTTCCTCTCAGGCTTAAACGTCCCTGGCCTCCTGGTCTGCCATCTTTCCACGGTATTTTGAATTTCAAAACTTGGTTAATCTCGCAAAAGGTCTTATTTTTAGTATCTTGTATCTCTAATATTGATTGTATCTACTTTTCTGCAGGTCTTAAAGAAGATGATATGGGTATGAGTATGAGTTCGCCGCTCATGTGGGATCGAGGACTCCAATCTCTAAACTTCCAAGGTATGGGAGTAAACCCATGGATGCAGCCAAGGCTTGATGCCTCGGGTTTGCTTGGTATGCAAAACGATGTTTACCAAGCAATGGCTGCAGCTGCACTGCAAGATATGAGAGGCATTGATCCCGCTAAAGCTGCTGCTTCACTTCTTCAGTTCCAAAATACCTCGGGATTTTCAATGCAATCCCCGTCGTTAGTACAACCGCAGATGCTGCAGCAGCAGCTCTCTCAGCAGCAGCAACAACTCTCACAGCAGCAGCAGCAACAGCAACAGGCGTATCTCAACATTCCTGACACCCACCAGCCTCAATCTCAGTCAAACAATCTTGTTTCTCAGCAGCAGCAGCACCAGCAAGTGGCAGATAATCATAATCTGTCTGCTTCTAGTGCTGCTGTTGTCTCTTCTATGTCTCAGTTTGGTTCTGTTTCTCAGTCCAACACGTCGCCACACCAATCCATGACGTCTCTGTGTCATCAACAGAGCTTCTCGGACACCAACGGAGGAAACAATCCTATTTCTCCGCTCCACACTCTTCTTAGTAACTTCTCTCAAGACGAGTCTTCCCAACTGCTCAACCTCACTAGAACAAACTCTGCAATGACTTCATCAGGTTGGCCATCAAAGCGTCCTGCAGTTGATTCATTGTT
The DNA here is from genome assembly GCA_963920545.1 of Lepidium didymum. NCBI lineage: Eukaryota > Viridiplantae > Streptophyta > Magnoliopsida > Brassicales > Brassicaceae > Lepidium > Lepidium didymum. The sequence goes on along the minus strand of OY986993.1, from coordinate 19,699,162 downwards.
CCAGCACTCCGGAGCTGGAAACAACAACGCTCAATCCGTAATGGAGCAATTGGGACAGTCTCAAACAAGCAACGTTCCTCCAAGCGTTGTCTCATTGCCTCCATTTCCCGGTGGAAGAGAGTGCTCAATCGAGCAAGATGGAAACGTTTCAGACCCGCATAGCCATCTTCTTTTTGGAGTCAACATAGATTCATCGTCTCTTTTGATGCCAAACGGAATGTCAAACCTTAGAAGCATTGGCATTGAGGGAGGTGACTCCACGACTTTACCCTTCACATCATCTAACTTCAACAACGATTTCTCAAGTAATCTTGCAATGACGACGCCTTCTAGTTGTGTAGATGAATCGGGTTTTCTCCAGTCCTCAGAAAACCCTGGTTCTAAGAACCCACAATCTAATACCTTTGTGAAGGTAAGGTTTTTTCCTTTTACTTTTTAAATTGTTTTTCTTTTTTAGACACAATAGTGATGATTTCAAGCATACTGCTTTTGCAGGTGTACAAGTCAGGGTCTTTTGGACGATCATTAGACATATCAAAGTTTAGCAGCTACCACGAGCTGCGAGGCGAGCTTGCTCGCATGTTTGGCCTTGAAGGCCAATTAGAAGACCCTGTGAGATCAGGCTGGCAGCTTGTATTTGTTGACCGAGAGAACGACGTTCTTCTCCTCGGCGATGACCCTTGGCCGTAAGTTTTAATCTCTAACTCTATATTCCCACTTTCTTTCAGTCCATTCCCGTCTTTATTAACCAACATTCTCACTATCAACAGGGAGTTTGTGAGCAGCGTGTGGTGCATAAAGATATTGTCACCACAGGAAGTTTTACAAATGGGTAAAAGAGGCTTAGAGCTTCTTAACTCAGCGCCATCATCCAACAATGTCGATAAGCTCCCGAGCAACGGGAACTGCGATGACTTTGGAAACCGGTCAGACCCCAGGAACTTCGGTAATGGTATCGCATCAGTTGGGGGTTCATTCAACTACTAGAAGTCGAAACAAACCCCTTTCTTTATTCAAGTTAAGTTTCAATCTTATAAAATTAGTAGTGGAGGTCCTCTTAGTTTAATTACTAGCAAAAGTCTCTCTTAATTACTTATAAAAAAAAGGGAGCTTTATCTTTGTGGAAACAAAAACTATATAATCCTCTGTCGTAATACTGTAATTATAAGATCTTTTGGTCTTTTTCTTATATTAATATTTTTACTTAACACATTTATGTCATTTTCTTTAATCAATTCTTCTATCAATTTGATAGTGAAATGTTATTTTGGAATTACATTAAGACACTTTGTTATTTTCAAGCTTCTGCTAAAGCTCGTTTCTCTTCTGATCTTTGCTTAGCCAATGCGATTTTCTTCACCATCTTTGCCTCAGCTTCAGCTTTCATCTGCTCTACTTTAACCTATCAACACAAGTTTAGTAGTGAAATTTGTGTAAGCAAGCAAAAGTTGTAAGTTAGATTTTGATCCGAAACCTCCTAACATACCTCAATACGTCGCATTTCTGCTTCCAGTTTGGCTTTTTCCTGACTTTCCCAAGCTTGGATTCTGATGTCTTCACGCTTATACCTAAACATTTTGAGTTTCAGAAAGATAAGAACATTACGTTCGAAGTCTTTTACTCTATATATTTTCCTCACTGGACAAGCAATATATTTAATTTTAGGTCATAGAACCAAACATACCTTGCATTATGTTTGGATTTCTCTGCTTCTTCCCATGCCGTTGCTCGTTTTTCAAACTCAATCTTCTGCGTCTCCTCTGCATCTTCATTGTTGTTTTTGTTCTCTTCTTTACTTGCCCAAGCTGCAATGTTCATCTTCCCTAGCTGAACTCCGAGAGCTACAATTTCTCTCCTTGTTTTCGCCTTGCTTCCTCCTCAGATAGTTCTCTTCTTGTGCCTTTCGATTGGTCTCGTGACAAAGAAGAAACATCTTGTTGGCCACCTCTAGGAGTAGAAGGGAGTGATGAATTTGGGCTGCGAAGAGGAGTTGTTGCATCAACTGGTGTGACCGATCTTGAAGGTTCTTGACTCGGTAATGGCGTCATTTCGGTTCCCATATCTCTCATACATACAGAATGAATCGCAGGACCAGCTTCACACATTGAAAACACTTATCTTGTCAAGCTTCTAAAGCTCCAATATAACAATTTTATCCAACAAAAAAAACGAATCACCTTTTTTACCTGTTGTACTAGCATGTGATGAGACCTTTGTTTCATCGACAAGATCATTGCTTTGTGTGGATTGATCGATCAATGAGTTTCCTCCATATTCTTGAGTTGGAAATGGATGTGAGGGCGAAGGAACAAAGTTAGGGAACTTCTCAAAGCCATCAATTTGTGAAGATTGGCTCGGATCCATCCTAGTTCTATTATGCTCGTAACCTGCATTATCAGGTACAACTCTTACAGGCATTCGGTTCACTTGAACGTTTTTCCTCATCACCATGTTTTGTCTACTCATTATCCACTTCTCAGCATCATTCCATTTTGATGGCATTTGTCTTGAAGGATATGCTCTTGAGCCATGATTCTGATTCAAACGCTCATTACGAACTCGGTGAAACTCGAAGCTTGAAGAGCTAGCATTACTGTCATAATCAAGATTCTCATCTTCTTATGGTCTCATCATGTGAGGAGGAATCACATTCAAGTCCCCTTTCTTAAATTGAGGTCTCAGTTGATCGATTTCCCTTTGTCTCGAGGCTTGATTATCGCTCTCGCTTAAGTCCAAAACAGGCTCATTAGGAAGTTTAGCTTCTTCTACATCCATTGTTGTAGCCACCACTACAAGTCACAACAAGAACAAAGCAAACACACAAACTTTAGCCTAACATACGAGAAGAGATCACAGACATTAATCATTTAAAGACTTCAATTGTCACATAGAGCAGGGAGATGTAACAAGAACAGTTCAAAGGCTCAAACTTTAGTCAGTAACAGAGCAAAGACACAGACTTTAGCCATTACTGAGAACTTAAAAAGAAATTATGGATAATCAATTGAGACAAAGAAGAAAAGAGACAAACCATTATCGTCGTCGTCTGAATATGATTTAGAAGCTAACAAGCTGTTCTTGGAGAACTCAGTGTCATCCAAAATCTGAAGACGAGAAGGAGATGTTCTTGAGGAATTACTATTGGACTTAGATCCTTCTTTCTTCTTGTTATCGTGAGGACCCATTAGCTTCATTCGCAGCTTCGTTGGTGAGATTATGCTCTTCTCCAATATATCAAACCAAAAATTATTGAATTTTTCTCGATGGTTTTTATGAAATTCAACAGTTTAAAAGACATAGACAAATCAACTTTTTCTGATAAAGCAACACTAAATAGTTGAAGTGAGGAGGAAAAAAAGGAACGAAAACATCTGAAATTAAACCTTCGAATGTTTTAAAAGTTCATATTTTTCTCCGAGAAATTCTTTAACAGAGGAAAATCAAATGTAGAAGAAGAATGAGACTCACTGTAACATAAAAAAATGAATGCCAAAATCCCAAAAATTTCAATGAAAAAAGGACAAAAACATAATATCAAAGACAAAACAGAGAAGTACAGAAGAAAAGAGAAAATTGAAAACCAGAGAACTGTTGTACTTCATTGAGAGAGAGAGATAAGATTAAATTAACCTGCACCTTCTCTATCCTCTCGTAATCCATTGGTAATGCCAAAATCTTATCTCTGTGTATACAAACCCAAGCTTCCTCTCTTTAAATCCTCTCCATTGAAGAAGAAGAAGAGAGACAAATAAAGTTTTTAAACTTTTTCCGAACTCCTAGCTCATTCTATTTTTTGTAATAGGGGTTTTTGAGAATTTTTAGATAATGATTGAACAAAAGAAAGAACTTTTTTTTTGTATTTTTATATAGATATATATATATATATATTTTTTGGTAACTTTTTTTTGTATTTATATATAGTTCTTTTTTTTTTTATTGTGTCAAAGTAAAAAAGAAAGAAAGAATGAAGTAGGGGATTGTGCACGCCGGTCCACATTTTGCTTGCTTCTTCATCATATCACCGTTTTGATTTTGACACGTCACCTAACCCATCTCTGTTTTTAATTACAATATTTTTTATTTTTTGAGTACTTTGTTCTATTGTCATCCATATATACAATTTTTGTTGTTTTTATTAAATTAAATCTCGAAAATGACTTTCATAAATAGGAGAAAAATATTGAATAAGAAAAGAAAATGAATATATAGAGACAAAAATTAAAGGGTAGACTATAAAATTAATCTATATAACAAATTTTCATGTGTCGAGTTGTTCTCAGTCTGCTGGTTAGAATAATCCAGCTAATGACTTAACATTAGAATTCGATTTTTACATGTTGCATTATAGTAGTTTACTCAAAAAGTGAGATATTTGGAGAGTCTATAAATAGAGTAGTAAAAGTGGATGTATTATTTACATATGTGGATCTCGTCATCTTTCATAATAATGAACTGAATTATTTCTCTTTTCACTGTGCAACTCATTATGTAAAAACAAGCAGAACCGAACAACCTACAGTATCTGACTCTATTTGGTTCAGAGTAAAAATTTACTTATGGTAAAAAGTTAAGGTTAAAGAAGAAACCGAAGAAGTGGTAGTGAAGTAGATACAAAAGGAGTACTGAAATGTAGACAGTCGAACTGACACTTTATCCACCTTAGGCCATTATACGTTTCCTGTCACTTTGACCATTGACCACCTCTCTTCTTTTTTTCTCATAATTATTACTATATTTTACATTTTTATTTAAGGATTATAATTCTGATATATATATTATCATAAATTATTGATTATTTGATAAACAGTTAATGTATATAAGAAAAAACTGTGAACACTATAGTATTAAATAGTATATACGAATGTATGATGTATACAAAATTAGGAGCATGTACGTATTGCAAGGCTCGAGCTAAGCTAGATTCCTATAGCTTAACCTTCTTTTCCTCAAAAGGTTTTATTTTATTTAAACATTTTCCTAAGAAAACATGCTTTTGCACAGAAAATAGATGAGATTTTTTTTTTTGGAACATATGATTACTTTCTATTCTAAGGCTTTTGTGCAAAAAAAATATTAGAAGTCACCACCAATTGTAAAATTACCTTCTAAATAAAAAAATGCAAGTCAATCATACGAAATAACTCTAAACATTCGGTTATTCAGTTTTAAAAAAGTGGTAACTAGTGGTACTTACTAAAATTTGTTTCAATTCCGATTATTTCGGTTATAATTTTTCGTTATTGTTGTAAATTTTTTAAATGATGATAAATAATATATCAAATTGAAGTCCTAATGATAAAAAATCTAAATTTACTTATGTGGTCATAATTTTTTTTTATTAGTATACCAAATAATTAGAACCAATTTTGTGGATTATTGCACAATGTATATGCATGGAGTGCCTATTTTTGTTTGTTGCATATGCGTGTAGTTTATTAATTTAGGCCGCTACTGTTTTCTTACTTTTAAAATTCGCATTACTAAATATTCAATCAGAAATTTTAAAATTTAAATTATATATTGTGACATATAAAGTATAAACTCAAAACACAAATGCAAAACATTCTGTTTACTTTTAATAAACATATTGTCGTGTAACTCGTTTGTCTATATATAAATTTTGGACATACTAATATTCGTTGGAGTATAAATTGGAGAAAAATCTTTGACCAATTTAACCAACACTAAGCATTCATTCTCCTCACAAATAGTGAAGTAAACAATCAGATATCGATTTTCTTACATGATATGATGGTCTAGTGCACATTGGTCGCTGATAATTTATTTCAAATTAAGTTGACTAAGTTGATGACAAAATTTTGTACTTTTTTCGTTTTTGGTCAACAATGAATAGATTTTTATAAATATGTATAGAAGGATATGTCGAAATGAATTCTAAGTTTCATAATCAGCTTATTGAATGAAATGGTGCGTCAATTTGATTTTGGTGGTCGGTGTATAAGACAAGTCAAAAAAGCTACTACTACTAAACAATTCTTCGCACACTTTCTGACATTTTGTCCATTTCACATTGTTATTAATTTTGAAATTTTATTCATATGGGAAGGTTCAAAACCATGAGTTTTAACTATCAGAGAAAAAAATAGAAATGGAGACAAAACATATCTCTCTAGTGGGTCCATAAATATCACTCCCAAAAAAGAATTTGCCAAGCTTGTTGAAAACTGTTTTGGTCTACAAAAATGGATTCAGTATTGTCTTAATAATCGTGTTGAAGGAATGTTACAATAGCTTTCTTTTTTGTTAGAGCAATGATGGATCTGTGAGAAACCTTTGGATAAGAGACAAAAGCTTCTAATAAGAGTGAGGAAACTCATTGAAGGCTGTGATACATTTTGTTTGCTTTCTATAACTCTGCATTTTCATTTTGTGAATTTGATTGATGATAAAGTATTCAAAATTTTATAAAGGGAAATTTAATCAAAAACCTTTTTCTTCAATCCGACTTGTGACTTGTGAGTGGTCCTGCCTAAGGCTCCATGCCTACATGTTCCGAGTCTTGAAGCCCAATTTACCTTAAGACTGCAAAGAAACTGGGAATTTACTATTTCACCCTCTTTAAAACGGACTTTCCATTTTTCCTTTTTGGATACAGACTAGTTCAGTTATTCTGAGATTACGGTTACACTGACTTTCTCTAGTCTCTTTATACTCTGGTCTTCTATGATTGCATACTAATTATTACTACTTGATTATCTAAATCGGTACACTAAAATATCAAAATCACAATTAGGGGTGTTCAATCCGGATTATTTCGGTTTGGTTCAGATCTAATTGATTTATCCTGATTCAACAGCCTTCTCACAATGAGAAACGTGATTAAATTTGGGTAAGAAACAACTATTTTCTTTCTTTTTGATTTATTTTAGCATAAGAAGGTAATATCTAAGAAAAACAAATTTTAAATTTATAATTAATCAACCCTAACTATAACTTGATGGAGAGACAAAAATCCCAACATAAGAGAAAAAAGAATAACACAAAAAGTCTTTAGTGTAATCATAATGTTGATATTAAGCCATGTGAGTTGATGTGTCCTGAACAAAACCGTCTCCATCTCTATATCTGAAAAGCATCCTCAACTTCTAAGTAATTTAGATATTCAGCCTAAAGAGATTTTAATGAAACCAGAGGGTCATTTAAGTAGGCAACAATCTTAGTTTTCTAAATGAGAAGGCCAGGTGATCATTTTTTTACCTTTTCATAGGTCTATTGGGACTCTCAAGCCATCATGAGCGAGTTTTACTGGAATCCCTTCCCTATCAAACCAAAGTATTGCAGCAAATAAGTTAAATTCCCTCTTTCTTTGGATAGATTCTTTATCTTGATCATGTGATTATGGGTTTCTCATAGTTTCTTACCTTTTAGACCATTCTTCAAGAAACTCATTGTCCTTATGGTGATCAAACTCGTGAGTCATTCCGATTAGAAGAGCCCTTTTCGGACTCAGTCTTTTTATTGTATCCAGTGTCTACAGTAAACAAAAGTAAGCATACGAAAACCATATAAACACACACACATACAGTCTTTGAAAGACAAGGGGTGCTAGAAAAGAACCTGCGGAAAACATAAATGGGTGTTGTGGGACCCTGTCTGCAGTCACGGTAAATGAAATTGAAAGAGAAAGAATGTGAAAACATCAGCTCAAAGTAAACACAAAAGTTCCAACAGTAACACTAACGCATAAGTATCTGTGTTACCTTATATAAAGTATCTAAGATGAGAAGATCCAATTGGCCACCACCAGATTTTGATATAACTGTATAATCCAAAGGCAAATGAAGTCTGAGACATTATATTCGAAAATATCAAGATACAAACGTACTGAGCAATTTGATACACTTACCGTACTCGGTGTTCGGAGGAAAGCGTGATACATCGGATATATACGCCACTCTGGATTTTTCGCCAAAAAGGAAACCAAGACAGACATAGTCTTCTCCATGCATCACCTACGGATAAATAGGAGTTAGTTTCAACATAGATCAGCAGGGAGACATGATACACTACCATTTCTAAAGGCTTTAAGAAACTTACTGGAAGTGGCGTGAATGATAAATCTGAAGCTACAAATGGCTTGTTGCAATCTTCTTCAATGATTCTCCAATCCAGCTGTGCTACTCGCCTAATTTCTTGGCCTTCTTTAAGTTTCTTCTGAACCAAATACGGGAACTTCACAGCAAGGCTGTTTTCAGAAAAGCATGTGATTGTCGAAACTACAGCTTCAAAGTCTAAAAGTACAAGTTGAATTTTCCAAAGACCAAGAAGATGTTATTACCTGTCCATAGCATATTGGCTTACGAAAATTGGAGTAGGATCTATATCATTAGTAGGACTAAATGGTTGTACCGAACGTATATCATCCAGGCCAAGTACTGCATCAGCATGTTCATGAGTCAAAATTATCTGCAGTTCATGAAAAAATTAGTCATCCTATGCACTAAGAGCTCGAGATTGTGACCCAAAGATTTAGACTTTGGTTCATGTTAGCTTCTTAGTACAGCATCCAGAAAACGGAGATCTCAATGTAAACATCAAACAGGCAGACTGTAGAGTAATAAAACGATTTCATTACGACTTACGGAATCAACTTGAGGAATCTTGTGAAGTGTAAACCAACGAAGGACTTGTTCCCTGAATGTCTTGCCGACATCAATTTGAATGTATTTATGTTTGCCATCACTATGGCAACAATCAATGAGCAGTGAAGTATTCCCCCTGTCAAAAGCACAATATATCTTGCAATGAATTTCTCTTCAGAAAAACTCAGCTATAAGGTGGATCTACTCAAACGCCACACACAAATCTTAAAGGCTACATATGATTCAATTCGACCATGGATCAAAGTGGAACTTAGATTAAAGTACAAAATAAGTGAAACCAAATCCTTTATGAAACAAGAAAAAGTGAACTGAAATCTGTTCGAGCTCAGGAAAAATTCCCATTCTCAATCTTATGAAATCGAAATAAGTTCAACCTCTCATATGAAAAAAAAACATCAATTACACAAATTTTCCTTCAAAATATCTACTGCATCATACACTCACGGAAGAAAAACCCTAAATTGCAACTCCAACAATCGATAGAATTTCGAACTAGCATTGCAATAACAAGAGAATCAAATTAGAAAAAAAGAAGAAGGAAAACACGTGAATATACCTGTAATTAGGATTCCGCTCAGGAGGGATCGAAAGAGACTGTGAGCAAACATAGCAAGGACTATCCGATTTCTGGATCAAGCACATTGCGTTAGGTACTGCGCTCGAACATCCTGTTCCGAGGAATATCAGAGCCGATCCATTACGATCAGAGGATACGGAGCCGTTTTCAGTCGGAATCGAACCGTCCATCATCGGCAATGTAAGTATCTCCACGTATATATATATATATAGATATATGGATATATATGTATGGAATATTCCGATGAAGGAGGAATCTCGAGTCGAAGGTACGACGACGGTAAGAGGAAGGTATCGACGATGCAAGGGTACGAGACGGAGTGAAAATTACTTATGCTTTGATTTCTCTGTTTGTGTTTGGCACGTGGCGAAATCTTAACGGTTCTTTGAGGGAAATTAGGAATGTCTAGTCCATTAATTAATCAATCAGAAATTTCCTAGTCCCAAACGATTTTGGATTTATGACCGATAAGTCTACCAAAATCGGTTAGTATTTGGTAGTTGAGTAAAATCAAATCTTAATGGATCCAGGCTTTTCAATTTATTCTTCTCTTTCAAGCCCACAGGTTTAATTTATTCTTCTCTTTTTCGACATCTTCATTGAAAAATCCTAACTTCAATCATGGTTTGGGAATAGGAGTTTCTTGCCTAGAAGAAGACCACTTAGGAGAATTGGGTTTCGGAAAGTCATCGTCTTTGAGTACTTCGAGCGTTTGTGAAACTGAAGTTGGAGCAATTCGAAGCCCTAGACTCAATAGGTTTGACGAGATAGATGAATTGGAAGAAGATGAAGAAATAGATGACGATGATGAAGAAGAAAATGGAAGAAGTGGCGACGAACGTGGTGATGATGATTTCGCTGTTCTGAAATCTTTTGAGAAGATCCCACAACCACGAGAAGACTTTAGTAGAATCGACGTCGGAGAAGATGAATCTAGGCATCCCTTGGTGAGAGAGATAGGTAGGTTGATTGGCCTCAGGTCATCTTGGAACTCCAAGCATGAAGCCCAAATGAGGAATCTTCTAAGGAGCCTTAAACCATCACAAGTCTGCGCTGTTCTACGCTCACAAGATGACGAGCGGGTTGCTGTTAAGTTCTTCTACTGGGCGGATCGTCAATGGCGGTATCGCCATGACCATATTGTGTATTACTCGATGCTTGAGGTCCTCAGTAAGACTAAACTGTGTCAAGGTGCTAGAAGAGTTCTCGTTCTGATGAAGCGTAGAGGTATATATCGAAGCCCTAAAGCGTTTTCGCATGTAATGGTATCATATAGTAGGGCAGGTCAGCTGAGAGACGCGTTGAAGGTGTTGACTCTTATGCAGAGAGCTGGAGTTGAACCTGACTTGTTGATTTGCAACACGACTATTGATATATTCGTGAGAGCAAATAGATTGGAGAAAGCTTTACGTTTTCTAGAACGTATGCAGGTTGTTGGTATAGTGCCAAATGTAGTGACTTATAATTGTATGATTCGAGGTTATTGTGACTTGCATCGAGTTGAGGAGGCAATTGAAATACTAGAGGAAATGCCTAGTAAAAGATGTTTGCCGGGTAAAGTCAGTTACTATACCATAATGGGCTTTCTTTGTAAAGAAAACTTAATTGTGGAAGTAAGAAACTTGATGAAGAAAATGACGAAAGAGCATGGTTTGGTACCGGATCAAGTCACTTACAATACTCTAATTTATATGCTCACAAAACATGATCGTGCGGATGAGGCTCTTTGGTTTTTAAATGATGCTGAAGAAAAAGGTTTTAGGATTGATAAGGTGGGTTATAGTGCTATAGTTCATGCATTGTGCAAGGAGGGAAGAATGTCCGAGGCAAAAGATCTGATTAACGAAATGCTGTCAAAGGGGCATTGCCCTCCTGATGTAGTAACTTGTACTGCTGTTGTCAATGGCTTTTGTCGTTTGGGTCAGGTAGAAAAAGCCAAAAAGCTGCTTCTGGTCATGCAAGCACATGGATATAAACCAAATACTGTGTCATATACTGCTCTGTTAAATGGGATGTGCCAAACGGGGAAATCCTTAGAGGCAAGAGAAATAATGAACATGAGCGAAGAGCAATGGTGGAGTCCAAATTCTATTACGTATAGCGTAATAATGCATGGCTTGCGTAAGGAAGGGAAATTGTCTGAGGCCTGTGATGTGGTACGAGAGATGGTACTAAAAGGGTTTTTCCCAGGCCCTGTTGAAATTAACTTATTGCTCCAGAGTCTTTGCCGGGATGGGAGAACACATGAAGCTAGAAAATTCATGGAGGGGTGTCTGAGTACGGGTTGTGCTATAAATGTCGTAAATTTCACTACAGTGATTCATGGTTTTTGTCAGAACGATGAGCTAGATGCTGCTCTCTCAGTTCTTGATGACATGTACCTGATCAACAAACACGCAGATGTCTTCACATATACTACTTTAGTTGATGCATTGGGAAAAAAAGGTAGAATATCAGAAGCAACGGTACTTATGAAGAAGGTGCTTCACAAAAGTATAGATCCTACCCCTGTTACATATAGGACTGTCATCCATCGATACTGCCATATGGGCAAAGTTGATGATCTTGTGCATATACTCGAGAAGATGATATTGAGGCAGAAATGCAGGACTATTTATAATCAAGTCATTGAGAAACTTTGTGGTTTGGGAAAGCTCGAGGAGGCAGAAAAACTTTTGGGAAAAGTTCTGAGGACAGCCTCGAGATCTGATGCCAAGACATGTTATGTACTTATAGAAGGCTATCTTAAGAAAGGTGTGCCTCTGCCAGCATATAAAGTGGCTTGTCGGATGTTTAACTGTAACCTGATACCTGATGTTAAGATGTGTAAGAAGCTTAGTAAAAGGCTGGTTCAGGACGGAAAAGTCGAGGAGGTGGATCAACTAGTGTTATGTATGGTTGAGCGCGGTCATATTTTACCCCAGTCCTCAAAGCAGATGATGGTCTCGTAAATAGTTGTCTGGACTTATATACATTTTTGTGATCAAAAACTTCTTGGGTGGACTGTTTGAGGCTTCAAGCAAAGTGATTTCGACTGAATATAATTCTGTCCAGATGCTGGAAATAATAAATACTCGCTGTTGTACTTCTCATCTGGTTAGTCAGAACCCCCAGATCCCACATGAATCAACTAGGCTCTCACTCCACTACCAGCAATGGAATTATCTTTGGTGCTCTTGGCTTGAGGAAACTGGTTTGAGCAAAACCAGTTATTATTTCCTTTAAGATTTCCGGTACTTGCTTCTCTACTCACTGTTTTGATTATTAATGACGGAAACCTAGAAATAACCTTGAAAAGGTTAAACGTCAAATTATTTTTCATTTTCGCAGGGACCATATTTAAGTGACACCTTGCAATCAAGTACTGATAAGTTATTTTTCCTCTTTAAGTTTTAATTTGGTTGATGCTATGATTGTTTCTTTGCGTTTGTGTTTCTATGATATACTGATTAGAACATTGTAATATGGATAAGCAAACAGAAACACAAAGACAAAATCATGGCCTAAATCATGTTTCTCTCTGTTATTTTACCTAATAGCAAGATTAGAGGTGTTTGACACTTTACAGCTCAGTGCTTATTGATCATTTTGATCATTCTGGGGAGTGATTTTGTTATAGACCATGATGTTTTGTTGGTTGCTGCCTTACAATTATTAGAATGCGGTAAAAGATTGAAGTTGTGGTTGTGGCTGGAATATGAAGATTTTTTATACATTTAGGATTTTACTTCTCTGAAGTTATATGCGAGTCATAATATCAATTATGGGAAGAAAAAGAAAATCTTTTGGGACAGACAGAATTCTATGGTAAGAAATAGCTTACTTGTCGCTACATCAATAAAGATATCCATTATTTCTGTATTTGGGTATAATGTAGCTGATAGCTTGCTTGTTGCATTAAGTTTCTCTCTTATTGTATTCTAGTTTATTTTGGTTTGGTGTACTAACGCTGAATGAACTAGTTATTGTTTTCTTTTTTCGTGTGAATCTGGTGATGTTGGAGGTACTTATCAGACAACATTTTCATAATAATGCCTGCATCTTGGCTGATTCTGATAGTAAGCCAAAGCTAGAAACTGTTGCTGGGAAAGTGAGTATAGAAGGCACCTTCCTCAATGAGTACTTTTGTTGCAGATTGTTTATATTCTGCAAACAAAAGATCATGTCGGTTTTGCTTGTCCAATTAACGGTTTTAAACTGTTGCTTTTAATTGGAACTTAGTGAGCAATTTCCATTTTGGCGTGTTGCTATTTGTTTTTCCATGTAAAGGCTGAGAGATCCCTTATGCAAAGCTCGTTTCGTACTCTGTACATTCGCTGTTACCATACAATTCCATACACAATCCTGCTAAAAAGAAACTGTTGCTTTCAAGAATCTCTTGTAAAATTTTATTTTTGCAAAAGATATTGAATTGATCTTTGGTGATGTGATTTGTTGTTTTGTTTGTAATGTTTAAATGGTATGCCCCAGTATATGACAACGATTATAACTGTTACTTTCTTTTGAGTGGAGGACTTTTCTACAGGATTATACCTTGGATTTATGGTATTATCATCGACACTAAACAGTATATGCTATTGGAGTTTCACAGGATTTATTCTGGTTACATGCGAATGCTGACAGAGCGAGAACTGTTCTATCACTGTACACTGCACAGGTACTGAAAATCTCCAACTTTACTGAAAAAATAGTTTCTAGAAGCTTAACGGCCTGACTGAACCATCATCTAGTAGTAGTAAGGTCTTTAGCATCTTATGTATTGAATAAAACACCCTGTAAAGTCTTTGCTTTGGCAGAATGGTTAAATACAAATATGACTGAACTTTGTATTTAAGCAATAGAGTCCTGTAGTTAGAAGTTTAGCCTTCAATACAAAATGTTCGTTTAAGTTTGCCTAGCTTATAAACCACATTGGTGAATCCTTCTTAGATGGTTTGTTCGCTGCTATTATAGCCACCTGCAACGAATCCGTGCCATTGGACTAATGGGTAATGTAGTTCCTTTAGTCCTCTTCTCTCAAAACATAAACACTCTTATATAAAGTTTCCTTCTTTTTTCCAGACTCTCCAAATGCTGTGTTTTGCATGGTTTATGTTCATTTCGGCTAATGGTTCAGATAGTGAATACACTGCAACAAAACACCAAGAGTTCTTTTTGCTCCATATATGCAACTCATAGGTATATAACACCATCAGCAACATAAATATCTTCATTCATCCACTCTCCAAATGCTGTGTAACAGTGCCATAGGTTAAAGTGCAGTCTTCTTTGTCTGCTTATGGTTACAATCGCTTTCTTCGTCGGCTTATTACTGTCTTGAGGCTTATGACGTGTCTACAAGAGAGAACGCATTGGTTATGACCATCCATTCTTTGTGCTTGAAAGACTGGATAGTGTCTTTGTGAATTTTGTGTTTGGTATTATCCAAAAGCTCTTATTCTTTTGCTTGCTGAATCATCTCCCATGTTCTTGCTACTATGTTTGTCTTCCAATTTGCACCAACGATCATTCATTACCTCTGTACGACCCCTACTCTTCTTGATGTCCTTGCGTGTATGATGAGGACGAATGAGGAAATATCGATGTTTTTGGGTATATCTGCCAAGTAGTGCCAACTTTATTACACCTTCTTTTTTTTTTTATTAACAATACTGATCCATAGCTAAATTCTCGCTAAACCCTTTATAGTATTATGTAATATTGAAGCAAATACGATTTTTTAAAATCAAATAGGGTAAAACAGCATAAATGACATTTAACTATTTAACCAAACATATTTGCTCAATTTATCACACCCATTATTTGAAACGGAGAATTTTCTATTCATTTGGGTTACAATGTTAAATTTGTGACCCATCAACAATACTTGCATCAAGTAATTTGTAGTAAGGTGAACCATAATCATTTTGGTTCTATTATACGAAAAATGACTTAAATCAAGTGGAGATTTAAGTGGACTTGGAATGCATCGAACTCATGATATGACCATTTAAGCAAAAATAAAATCTTATTAGAAATGGACCACCAAAGGATTTTTCCTTCCTACTTCTTTTGAAAAAAATAATAATGTGATCTTTAAAGTCCCATCTTAAAAAGATTTGATAAATGATGAGTAAGATGCAACATCTTTTGCAACATAGCATCCACACAAAAAAACTACAGGAAACATCACAGCTCACTCACATGTTTAGAACAGCTAAAGATTAATGAGTTTACTTAATTATCTTCTTAACTTTGTTATTAATTTTATCTAAATGATCTAAGCTCGAATCTTAAGGGAGCAAATCGCAGAAAAAATGATTGCTTTTGTATCTGATTTTATTATATTATAATCAAATATTATTAAAATAAGATAGAGTTGTCCCCTTACAAAGATCACCTGATCTGCATTTTTACCTGTAATGTTCCTTCACAAATGGTTTGAATCTGATATATATTCTAAACAATATCAAGGTTTGTTCTTGTTTTTTCTCCATTGTCCCTAGCAAAAATTATATATTAAAAAAACAAATGAAATTCACCAAATAAATCCACCTTTTCTTCTTGACCATTTTTTTGGTGATTTTGGACTATAGGACTGATGTGTACATTTTTGTATATATATATCCTATTGATTTTATAATACATTTGTGAGTTGTGTGACCTCTCGAACCAAATCAATTTCCTGGATAAAATGAAAATTTAACAGTCATTTTCCACAACAGTGCTCGTTTCATTTCCTAGCCCAAAATAGATTTTTTTTTAACAAGCAAAATTATTTTTTAACGTGATTTTAGCCAACAATAGTAATAATAAGAATAAGTACTGTTTGATCCATTTATTCAAGTAGATTTAGTTTAGTAACTCACCTTTTAGGATGAATTTAAACTTTGAATTGACAAATTATCGTTCGTTATATGCCTAAAATGCCAAAATACAATTGCTTGCAATTTTTTATAGAAATAATATAATATAAAAATCAGGTTTCACTTTTATGAAATGATAAATAAATGATCGATCTGTCCATTCGGGGATATGAGATATAATACAATAATTTTTTTTAAAAATATTATAACAAGTAAATAGAGAATAATGATAAGAATGTGTTGGAAAGTAAGAAGAGAATGGCTTTTTGGTAGGGAAGAATGTTTTATTGACATAAAATTATAGCATGCACTGTCCCCTTCAAAGGGTATATATGTCATTCCATCACCCACTTCTCTTTTTTTCTTTAATATATATTTTATATTTAATTATTGCCTAATCTATTAGGATATATATAAATATATATATATATATATATAATAGATGTGGCTTTTATATAAAAGATTTAAATATGTGATTTATGTTTAGCCATCATATTTTTAAGTTTTTAAAATGATAATTTTTTTTTGAGAGTACCGTCTATTTCCACTTCAAAAATTTGATATAAAACGTAATCCACATGAACTTTCAATTTCTCTTTAATTGCACAAAAGTGGTAGTTTAGGGCTTGATTGCACAAATTCGCGGTTAAACATTTAATGGTTAATCTGATCCTGTAATTAAGAACCAAACCAAACCGAAACCAGATTTAAACCCAATTTTGACCCGGCTCTTAGGGAAAGTTCTTCGTTTCTCAGGAAAATTGACGACAACGACTTTATAGTCAATCCCCAAATTTCAAAATCAGAAATTCATTTTTTGGTTAGGTTTAATTTCATTTTGATTTATGAGATTTGTGATTTTTGAATCAAAGTCAGTAAGTTTCCATGGTGGTAGCAACGACTATAGCGTTCTACGGGAGTCCACCGAGTACTGTTTGTTCATCAACTCACCAAATCGGCGCTCATGTCTCCTGTGATCTCGATCTGAACTCCAGATCTTCAACATGGTCTTCTTCGACGGCATCGCCGACAATCAGAGGTCTCTCTTTACTTTTCTACGGCGCTTGCTCCAATTTCTCAATAGCAGAAGTAATCATAGTTTCATCAAATGAATCCTCAAGCATAGCTGCCATCTCGTGATGCTTATCATGATGAAGATACTTAAAACAAAGATTTTCCAAGCTCAACCTTCCAGCTAGATATTCCCAATCGATTAGCCAAGGCGCAAATATCTCCAAAGTCTCTTTAGCAAACCTTTGTTGCTTCACTGGTGGCAAAGCATATAACGTCATCATGTTGTGTAACCGATCAGCTAACTTGATAAGAACAACTCTTGTGTCTGCCATTGCAAGAAACATAGTGTGCAAACGATCTGCTTCAATGGTCTTACATGCTGTATTGTTTTCTCGAGCAAGTTTACTCAATTGGCTAAGCTTAGACACCTAATGCAATAAGAAGACAAAACCCAGTTAGATGTAAAGTCTCAACATTTAACAAGCTTAGCTAAAACCGTTTCTTTTATTTACCCCTTCCACGAGATCAGCAACTCCTGATCCAAAAGTTCTGGACATATAATTGTAGCTCATAAACGAGTCGTCTAAAGTATTGTGTAAAATTCCAGCTATAACAACGGTCGAATTAGCTCCAATGTTAGCTAACAACATTGCAGTCTCAACACAATGTTGCAAGTAAGGATCACCATTTGCTCTCATATGATTCAAACACACAATTAGTACAACAATCGAGAAATTTGAGATCAATTAGTACAACAATTGAGAAATTTGAGAAAAAAATTATTTTTCTTTACACACATGTCCTCTATTAGCTTTCTCTGCTTCGTAAAATGCTTTGATTATATATTCATCTTCAAAGATTTTGTGTTGTAATTGAGCACGTCTAAGCAAATCCCTCGCATATGGTCGTCTTCTTTCTCCTTCGAAACCATCGTCCATGGTGAATGGTAGCTGCTCATCGACGAGAACAGAGTTTGTGTCGTAATCAACACACGAGCTTAACGCTTTCCTGACAAAACCCATTGAACAATCTGGTAGATCCTATACAAAGGGAAGAGCCACCATCTAAGTTCTGATCGCGTAATATTCTCTTCGGAGGACTGTTGTTAGATGAAACTGGACCATGAAGCATAAAGACATGGCTATGGTCAATCCCCAAAAATTGAACTCGGGTAAGGGTTTTTATGATTTAACGGGTCGAGAGTCGGATCATAAATTAAAAATTGGGTCGGTTATGATCTGATCTGAATTGTACCAATCTAAACGCTTAACCGCAGATTTGTGCAATCAAGCCCTAAACTATCACTTTTGTGCAATTAAAGAGAGATTGAAAGTTCAAGTGGATTATGTTTTATATCAAACTTCCGAGATGAAAATAGACCGTGATCCATTTTTTATCAACATTGGACCACAACCGGTCGGCTCATTAGGCAAGTTCATACACAATGTAGGTAGTGGGACTCGATTCCTCGATTTGCAAGTGCACCTGCCTTTAGTGGACTTACCACATGCCACTAGATTAAATATACCTTGAAATGATAGTTTCACTACCCTTTGAAGGGGACAATGCATGCTATAATTTGATGTCAAGAACTGAATAGTTACCCGAAATAAACGAAGAACCGAGAACCGAGCTAATTATTTTCTTTAAAGAATGAGCTCAAATTCGTCGGTTTGAAGTATCGAAGACAACATTTCAAACTGACGAATTTGAGCTCATTCTTTAAAGAAAAGAGAAAATCAAGCTTAGGGGGTTTTCAAAAGGAAGATAAGAACTAAATCAAATTTCCAAAATCGATTTGACTTTCGAATTTAGAAAAAATTTCGATTTAAAATTACCGAAATATTCAATTGACCGAGTCAACACAAAATTTAGTGTTTTTGCAAAAGTGAACATTAAATTGAATGTTTAATCAACCACTTAATCAACAATTTTTGATAAATACTATATTAAATAGACAATTTTCCCATTAATTTTTCATAAAAAATGCACGGAACATCACCTAATTTTGGGATTAAAATCATTAAATGCGTTGTACGGTAATGTGTCGTACACAATATTATCCATATATTGAAGAAATACACCAAATTTAATTTATTTTTATTTTGTCTATCTTTCTAAATAATTTAAATTAAATTAAATTAATTTTATTTGCAGATGGTCTTTAGTTTACTAACATATGGTAAGTATATGAAAGACATGTCCACTTGTATATTTAGGAATCGAATCCTACTGTATATATTAGGTAGGAATTTGATTATTGGGCTGGGTAGTTATGGTATAATGTTAACAACTAAAAATTAATTTCATTTAAATTTAAGTCAAAATTTTTTAACTGTATCAAAATAGCTCAGTTTTACTTGTTCTCAGACCAGGACAAAGAGTTGAAAACGAAATACAATCAACGCCGTAAAGAAATAAATAAAAATAAAAAATAATTTATATTTCGTTGCTACTATATATATATATGTACGTTAATGTACATTATTACACAAGACACTCTCATTACTTCATTGTTTCTTTTCCCTTAGAATTTTCCGGTGACCGGCGAATTACGGTTGTACTTCGCCGGCAAAATGGACGAATCCTGGCGTATGAAAATGGGTTTAGGCAATGATCCATTCTTCTCCATTGCTCGTAAACCAACAGATGCTCGAATCGACGCAGAAGATTTCACCGATGTTTTCGGTGGTCCGCCGCGAAGCGTCCTCACCCGAAAATTCTCCGGCGATTTTTCTCGTTCCGACTGTTTCTATGACGAAGTTTTTCGACGGCCGGGGAAGCTCTCCGGCGGCGGATCTCTTTCGACTTCTAAATCTTACGGAAGAAACTTACCGGCGTTTAGGATTCCGTCCGGTGAAGAAGGATTCTACGACGGTGTGTTCGGAGGTCGCGGCGGCGAGAGGGTGAAGGACGGATCAAAGAAACAGAGCACGATAGCGAAATCTAGATCCAATTCATCGTCGGTTCTCTCTTCCGAGGAGGCTAGTCCTCATTATCCACCGCCGGTGGCAACTTCCGGCGACGATGCAGGATATTCATCTTTCACTTCTAGACTCAGGTGAGTGAATGTTTACTTTTCTACCCTCCACATCAGTGCTATTTCTCGAGTGCAATTCCGTAATTTCGAGCTTGCTCTGTTTTGTTTCGTTAGACCGTTAAACGTCCCGTCGAGAAGTCATAAACGAGAATCAAAGAAAGAGAGTTTTCCGGCATTTCTAACACCGAGAGATTCATTCTCCGGCCGAAATAACACACCGGAGAAAACAGATTTTTACTACAAAAAAGCACATTTCGGCGGATCCAGAAGAGCCTCGCCGGAGACTATAATCTTAAATCCTAATTCCTTCAGGAGAATGGATGATTACGGACCAAGCTCTCCGGCATCTTCTCCTGTTTCTTCCTTTATCTCCGATACTGATACAAAACAAAGAATGGCCGGAGACTGTAAAGTCGAAGAAGAGGAAGAGGAAGAAGAAGAGATGAATTCTTACGTAATTGAGATAAACTCAGATCGATTCGATCGTTACAGAGAAGAAGAAGGAGCAGGGAGAGGAGGAGGGAATCCGGATTCAAACGACATGGATGAAGCAATTGCTTGGGCAAAAGAGAGATCTCAACGTCCAGAAGCAAAGCAAACAGAAGAAAATATAATCGATTCGAGAAGAAGTGATGAAGAACCCAAATCAGAGGAAGAGGTTAGTGTAATTGACATTTTCCCGGGAAAAAGAAAGACCTGAACTTTTCTCGCTATCATAAGAATCTGATGAGAAAATTGAATAATGCAGATGGAGATGGAGATGAAAGATGAAGAGATCAGAATCTGGTTAACCGGAAAAGAGACCAATATTAGACTACTCCTCTCAACTTTACATCATGTAAGCTTCAGAATTTGAATTGAATTTCGTTCAATTCTGTCTCCGACTAAGTAAACCGGTTACTGATTCTGAACCAAACCGGGAATTGTATTCAGGTTCTTTGGTCAAATAGCAATTGGCAAGCGATTCCTTTAGCAAATCTTCGAGAAGGATCACAAGTGAAGAAAGCTTACCAAAAAGCTCGACTTTGCTTACATCCCGATAAGCTACAACAGAGAGGAGGAGCTTCACCGATCCAAAAATCTGTTGCGAGTAGAGTTTTCACCATTCTTCAGGTACAAAACCAATTTAGATAACCGAAACCGGTTCAACCTTCAAGCTTTAATACTTGTCCTGGTCACTAACTCTTTTACTGACATTTGGAAATATTGTAGGAAGCATGGGCCGTGTACGTAACAAATGAAGGACTCTCAAGCTAAACCGGAATTTTCGCAAACCATATATTTCGGGTTTATAATAGACCGGAGGTGTTCAGAATCGGTTTGTACCATGAGAAGAATAAGAAAAAAAAAAGAGAAACATTTGGTTACATTACTGTCGAAGTCATACGAACATTCCCACGTGTTGCCTTTGTATCTTCCATTGTCAATGTTCTGATATGCATAAAACAACAAAATACTTGAAAACTACGTTAATACAAATCTGGATAAGAAAAGAAACAATCAGTCTTCGAATTGTACTATTGCTTTTTCTCGGGACAAAAGATACAAAGCAAGTTGCAACTATTGTATTAAAAATACATAAGATCAAACATAAAAGTATAAAACTAGTTTGGCAACTGTAGACAGAATCAGCAATCCAGTGCAACAATTTGAGATGTCTTTACTTAACAAAATAAACGATATATCTTCATCATTTCGAAATCTCGTGAAATTCAATCAAATAGATCGTATGATAAGGATTAATATTGGAGTCTTATGATTTAGTTATTTGTATTTCCGGAATTCTCAGAATTTAGTCATGCATAAATTCTTTTAATCTCTAACCTCTGACAAAAGTAAAAACTAATAGCGTATCAATGGCAAAATCGATTTTCTCGAACCAACCACTGTATATCTTTTTACTTTCCGGTTAATTGGATTAAATACTCGCAACACGCATGCTATTAACGACATGACGACATTCAATGGAATCAAACAAGAATAAATATCAAAGCCCCCCAATATATGGTTTCAGCTCCATTTCTTCACGCTTCCTTTGTATAACTTCGAAACCACTCGCAAACCCAATACTATAGTGTAATTTGAAACGAACAAAATCTATATCAACAGAAATAAGAAAATCAGCTTGTACGCAGACTGTATCGCAAGTGTCCGGCATCAAGCAGCAGCCACAGCACCATTACCATTAGCATTAGTACCACCTGAAACTAGAAGAAACATAACATGATCTGTGTGTTTAGATGTTTCTCAGTTGTTGTTTTACCTCGTTACTTTCTACTCTCTACGCTTATCTAATACACAGATTATTCAAGGAAGATGCTTACCACCGGTTCCTTCCTCTTTCTCTTCATCGATTGTTTTCCAAACAATGTCCTTTAGTCCCGTGGTAAGGTTCTTGTAAAACTAAAAGAAGACCAGTGAAGTAAAGATGCAAACATCAGTGAACAACATTTGACAAGCAATAGGACGAGCTCGGTTGATAGAACCAGAGCGGAGTCAATAAGCATTGCATACCTTGTGGAATTCCAAGGTGTCACCCCCTGATTTTCGCATTTCAACCATGCAAAGAGATGGAGCAACTTGAAAAACCTGAAGGTTGATTTGATGTCAATTAAGTTGAAGTTAGATTTCATCCAGCCATTCAAAAGGCTGAGACTGGTCACTGTGAAAACTAACCTCAGTGGCAACTGCTAACTGACCCTTGCGCCCTGATTTCTCTCCTAGCAGTTTCATCTGAAGGAGTTCAGATATGGTCATTGGTCAATGGGTCTAATCAGAAGCAACAAACCAATATAACTTCATAGTCCGGGGTAAATCTCTAAGAGTTTCTAACCTTATAATTATTTTTCTTGACATCAAACCCCATTGGTGCTGCCGCAGCCTCAATTTTTGTGACTATCTCATTAGCCGAACATTTCGAAGTAAATCGAGTTTTTCGTTTCACAAGCCCCTGAAATCAAAGATGCTCATCACTCAGAACGACAGAAGGTATTAGTCATTAAACTTTTGGAGCATTAAAAACAGTCTAAATTTGTCGACAAAATAAGTGCCTTGCATGCTGAAATCTAAGGATCAGCTTTACTTATCAGAATTCTCTACCATTTGTTTTTCGAAAAGTGAACCTAGATTGAGACCCTGGGAAGTTGAGATGAGCTCAAAAGCATTCATAGTTACTGGTGTCTTAGGGCCTTCTTCTCTCCTCTCCACAACAAGGTTTTTAGACTCCTATGAACCAGCAAAAACAATGAGCAATCATTCAAGACAAAATTCATTTAAAAAATTACAAAAAATTAAAATAACATAAAAACATAAGCCTTACCCCTGAGTCGTCAAAAATTGCATCAACATCATCAAGGCTGACATTAGCATTCTCAAATTTAGGTGCTTTATACCCTTTATTAAACCACTCATTTGAAATGACCTCAGCAAATGTAATCCTCTGCACAATATCAAAAATCAATGTGTAGATTTCAGGCCTCCTCAATCTAATAGAAGTTTTTACCTCTCTAAAGGTATGGTAGAAAGGGATAGCTCCTCATATATAAAACTCTTAAGAAAACTATACCGTTGCTGGATTGGGATCCAGAATTCTATTGATTAACTTCTTAGCACTTGCAGAGAACCAAGGAGGGCAGGTAAATTCTGCTTTGAATATCTGTAAACATGACAAAAGAAGACTCAGGTGGCATTTTATGCTATAAAAATCTCATGTTCTATGGAATTGACAGAGGCTCCCATACACCCAAATGACATCGTCCAAACATGCAAAACTAGATTCCTTTTCTTATATCATGCAATATGAATATGTATCAGAGAGAGAAAAAGGAAAAAAAAAAAGTAAACGAAGAATAAAGCGTAGCACCTTTTTATATAATGACGTTAGGTTAGAATCTTCAAAAGGTAAATAACCAGCCATTAAGACATAGAGAATCACACCACAAGACCACAAGTCAGCCTTCGCCCCATCATAACCTTTGTTATTGATTACCTAGAGAAAATATATGGTATTGAGACCAGAAAATAATAGACTTTAAGCTTCAAGAAAACTGAATGTAAATATACAGTAGAAGTAGATGATACCTCTGGAGCAACATAATTGGGTGTTCCGCACGTTGTGTGAAGTAACCCATCCTCCTAAGGAAGAAGGGTCACAAATCAGGTTTTCATAACTCACGAAATCAGCTGAATTATCAAGCTATGACAATTACATCGAATAAATAGAATAAGAAAATCAGAATATCGATGCTCACTCGGACTTGCTGAGGTAGAGCGCTCAATCCAAAATCAGACACTTTCAAAGTACCATTTGCATCCAAAAGCAAATTTTCTGGCTGCAACCAGAAGGTGCAATATGTTTAAACACATTGAACCATTATCCCGACGTCAATTAATACACAGGATCAGAATACAAGATTCCTAAAACCTTAAGGTCTCTATGATAAACTCCTCTGCTATGGCAGTAATCCACCGCATTAATAAGCTGTTGAAAGTACTTCCTCGCCTCATCTTCCTTCAATCTCCCTTTGCTTGACTAATACACGATAATTTCAGAGAATCAAGTCCTTGTACTTGCTACACTCGAGATCTCATTTTTACATATGAACAATCCCATTTTTCAGTGAATTAAATAGAAAGCTTACAATTTTATCGAAAAGCTCCCCACCAGTAACGAATTCCAAAACAAAGTAGATCTTAGATTTGCTGGCCATCACCTGAAGAAGAAGAGGAGCTCGGGTAACTACAAAGATACCAAAAAAGTGAAAAACACATAGAATAATACTATTCTATATTTTTGAGATTAGCCAGGGACCACAAATTTTGCATAACATCAAACGAGTCTCAGGTTAATATAGAAATCTTAGAACAACAAATACGTGCAACAAATAATTGTCAATAACTTTGAGTTAAGCTTTTAGATTCTTCCAAACATGAAAAAATATAAGATCAAACCTCAAACATACGGATCACATTTGGGTGCTTGATCAATTTCATTGTCGAAATCTCACGCTTGATCTACAGAAAATCGAGGATTGAATTAAAAGCTGCGTGAAACCGATTACCAAAAGAAAACACAGCAGAGAATTCGTGTATATATACCTGAGCGATCATCTTATTTTTCGTAACTTTCTCTTTATCGATGATCTTAACGGCGACTGCCTCTCCATTCTCAACATTCTTAGCGAATTTGACCTTAGCGAAGGTTCCTTCTCCCAAAGTTCTTCCAAGCTCGTACTTACCAACTCGTGTCCTACCTTGAGAAGAAGTTCCCGAAATAGACGATCGTGAAGGTGTTGTTCGAGAAGACATCTCTCTCTTTCTTTCTTTCTCTCTTGCTATCTCGCGTTTTAAGATTGGTTCTCGATATACAGATCTCTATTGATTCAGATGAACCTCTTCTTCTTGCATGGCTGCCATACTTGAGATTTTGCAACGCTCATCCTGAGATCTGGAGAAGCATAAACCCTAAGGACCTGAGACCCAAAAATCGGAATTTCAACTCTCGTGTGCGGAGAAAATTCAAATTGGACGAAGAAGACGACTCATCGAAGAATAAATTTATATTCAATATAAAAACAAAAATAGAAATCACAGATTTGGAGTGAATCAGATGATTCCTGACAATTCGCAAATTCGGGCTGCAAGAAAAATCGAAGCCTGTTCTGGAAGAAAAAAAAAAGCGAGTCCAAAAAGGATAGAGAGAGAGAGAAAGAGAGTTTCTGATTCGAGGATAAAAGGAATATATAAGTCAAGTTAATAAATTATAATTAATATGTAATTATATAATTAATGAAATGATTAATTAAATTCTTTTAGGGATTTATTATACGAGGAAGGTCGGATCTGTGGATCTGACGTTTGCAACAGTTACATCTTATGGGGGAAAATCTAGTCTACTTGAAGCTAATCAAAATCAAAACTGTAATTAAGTGTATTTTTATTTTAAACCTAAAAATATGTAATATTACAATTGCGTCGTATCAAATGAATTTTTTTTTTTAAATAACTATGAAATTCATGTTATATAGAAAAAGTATTAGAGAGTATATATATTGGTTTAGTTATGATTTTTATCTATTTCTTTTTCTAATGTATTTCATTATTATGTTTTTGTGATCAGTTGTATTCATAAAATCTGAATTATAGTTAAACTCTATTTTGTAAAATTATAAGACTATCGGAAATTGATTTTTTTTAAATATTGCAAAAATATATTTGACTACTTAAATAAACATATTTATTTAGAGAATTGGTTTTGGTTTTAAACAGTTAAATTTATCCATAAGAGTTTCTCATGTGATATTGTTTATATTTTTGAAGGTTTGGTTATAGATTTGATCTTATCCATCTAAACTCCAACAAAAAAGATTATTTAGTGTTATTTTCTACGATGGATATTTAAATATTTTTGGTATAACAATATAGTATGTGAGGTTATTTTTTGGGGGTTAAATGTAATTAAAGAAGTATTTAAGGTGTGTGGAAAATAGTTTAAACTTGTATTGAATTTTGGTCTTAATACTTTTTTTTTTTGTCAACCATATTTATTGGATTTGGATTAACAAGGTCTGATCCATATCCTAAATGCTCAAATTAGAGCTGGTGGGATTCGAACTTCTCACCTGGTGCCTAGCTAGATCATGGGTAAGCCAACTGGGCCACCTGCTTCTTGGCATTATACTTAGAATTAGATATTCAAAAATGTGTAATCTTATCAATATGGTATTTGAAACTCAACTTTTGCTCGTTCAATATTTGTTTTCTTAATAATATATTTTTGTCAATATCACATGTATTATGTGGATTTAATCCTACTAGTAATGCAATGATAATTCACAAGTATAAATTAATAGGATACATTAGCTGGTCATTTAAGACTTTTTGTTATATATATGACCGATTTTTTTTTCCCGCTAAGAATCATAAAATTAAAAATATTACAAAGAATAGAGAATTACAATAAACCACATGAGAACAACAGATACTCTTAATCCTAAAACTTAAAAAAGAAGAGATTTTGATGATCCATTGAAAATACCATTCACAACATGTTTCAAGTCTTACGAAGACCACCAAAGGAGTTTTCCGCACAAACAATTTCGAAGACGGGCTTCAAACCTATAAGTGATAACTTGAATATACAATGTCTGGCTATCTCTGAAAATAAAGAGTCTCGTTCTTTGAACTTGCCTTTGCCAACAATTTCTCGATGAGATAGTTACTAAGAACCCACTCAATGAGTCAACAATCGATGACTGCACCATACAATTCATTCAACCTAACACCGATTTTACTAACATCATTGGGGAAATACAACTCCCAAAACTCAGCTCCATCATACCATAGACAAGCATTTCTATCGGTAGAGGAGAAACCTATGAGGCCTAATACTTAATCACATTAACTAATTAAGTAAAGCCTAAGCCACCAAAATAATCCTTAACTGAGATCTAATCCTCACCAATAATAGATGATGCCGCAAACGTAAAAATAGTAAAAAGCAAACTGGTGCTTTTGGTTCATTGGAAAAGGCCAACACCAACCGCAAAACCACTCGTCCATAGCCTCTCTGGCTTGAGAAAACGGCCACCTTTATTAACAAGATCTAGTCGAGAAAGGATGCAGCTCCATTGAGGCTGGATAGAAAATAACCCCCTCGTCTACGGCCAGCTAATCCTTCACTACCACACAGATCTTTTGGGAGTTGGAAAATCGCCTTCAGAACCTAGGAAACACAAGCTCCGTCGACAACCTCATCTATGACCAATCACACATAGTTCACTTCTTCCTCTCCGTCCGAGACAACAGATTTCGGTAGAATAACAAAACCAAAGCCGGCGAAAACTACAGGGAGAGTAGGAAGAGACCGAACCAAGCCGGGAAGAAAAGTGTCAGAGACCACCAGAGCTGGCGAAAAACCGACGGCAAAGACCACCTAAGACTGACCCAGCCACACCGTGACAAGCTTCGAAACTCCAAGGAAACCACAACGTCAACGTTAAACACCACATCCATAGCGAAGCGACCGTATCATCAGATATGATGAAATAGGGAAAAAGGACCAATGACAAACCTTCATAAAGACTCCACTCCATTTATAGTGTCTCCGGTGAAGCCTTAATGACCCTATCCTTCCTTTTTGGAACAAAATGACCCGAGACCCATCTCCACAGCTTCCGATTTAGACCACGCCTAACAACAAAACTATGCTTAAAAGAAAGAAAACCAAAAAGGGGACCGCGACGACCAACTGGAACTGTGATAGCCTCCGTTCGCCGTCGGTCTCCGTTATATATATAATTGATTAAAAGTCATAATTTAATAACATGAGGTCATTAAAAAAACACTTGTCCTCCTACACAATTGAAGTATTTAATCTTCACGACTATAGTGAATAATTATACACATCCAATAAACAATACAACACATAATTCACATGCAATATATAATACAACAAAAATATACTAACGAAAATGTCATTAATGAAATGTGTCACGTCAGCATAAGTTCCACCACACACTACCAAACTCTACCATGCTATTATTTACCTCCATTAAGCACTGTCAAAGAACATCCGTACTAACCTCTTGCTTATTAGGAATTCTTATTGCTTGGGACAAAATGTATGAGGTGTGTTGATAAAAAATTTCAATTTGGTAGAGTTTAGTCAACGTTGGACCCTCTGTAGTAGATTTTGACGGAGTTTAAATCGCTAGTGTAGCAGATTTTGGCAGAGTTATATGTCACAGCTTGGCAGAGTTAGTAACAACGATGTGATAGAGTTCGTACATTGTGTAGCAAATTTTGGCAGAGTTATATTTGTTAGTGTGGCAGATGTTGGCAGAATTATTCTGAGAGTTTGGTAGAGTTAGGCAGAGTTAGTTCATTTAACCTAGTATACAAATGACGATTGAAGATATAATATATTCTGAGAGTTTTGAAGATATGATATTAACGAGTAATATCTGATTGAAGATATGATATAGAAGGATTAATAGTATTCCCATAACATAGAAACTAACATAACATATAAATTCACATAACATAGAAAATAAGAAAATAACATAACCTATAAATTCAATATCATTTAAAGTAGTATCAATGAGAAATGGATGGTGAAGGAGTGCAATTGCTCCTAACCTTTCTTCAGGATTCCAATTGAGACAGTTAAGGAGAAAATCTTTTGTGGTGTCAGAGTACCAATCCGGTATGTACAACAGTTCATTGGCATCTACAACATTCCACCAGTTTCTACCATACCCTTCGTATTGCTTCTAAAGAGGTTGTCCTGTTAGCATCTCTAAAACTGTGCATCCGAAAGCCCAAATGTCAAGTGCAAAGTCGATTGTCCCAAAGCGTATAAGCTCCGGAGCTTTGTACCTCTTATCTCTCGATTTATGAGCCAATCGGTGTCTGTATTGCGTCGTCGAATCTCCATCCATTATTGACCCAAAGTCTGCAATTACATATACCCGATATTTTTCCATTCTCATTGGGTAGGGCATAAGAGTATGTTTGTCGGGTTTATATCAAAGTGCACTATGTTATTGCCATGTATTCGAGAATAAGATTGTGATTTTATCTACTCGGATCAAACTCATCACGAGCTATCTCGTATCCATGACAACAAAGAATGTTTAGACAACTAATACGTCTTAGCATATGCTCCTCTTGAAAGAGAG
Source organism: Lepidium didymum (assembly GCA_963920545.1). NCBI lineage: Eukaryota > Viridiplantae > Streptophyta > Magnoliopsida > Brassicales > Brassicaceae > Lepidium > Lepidium didymum. The sequence goes on along the minus strand of OY986993.1, from coordinate 19,669,382 downwards.
TGTCAGCTTGCGAGATGTGAACAGATTTTATCGCTCTCTTCTCAGACTCTTCATATTTCCATTTTCTCAGGTACATAGTAGAAGTTACGCCTCTTCAAAGTACCTTTCCTTTTAACCACTCTGAAGGATATGGCCATTTTGAATAAGGAGTTGACATAGCCATGTCAGAGTATACTTGCTTCTGTTTGAAGTAAAAGATGGAGAATTATAGAGAGTGAAGATGAGAATGTATCACCTATATAAAAATGAAGAATCGTGTCCTACGAGACTCACTTTGATCTGCAACATACTTCTTAGTCTCTTTCAAGGTCAGCACTTCTGGTGGTTTTGTGTCCAACAACATAAGGAGGCGTTGATTGATCAAGTTATGTTGTGTCATGCCTTCCTTAATCCTACGAAGCCGCTTATGCGTCATTGCATCTATATTATTTTTTCATCCACTCGCGCAAGTCGTTCAACGGTGTTTATTTGATCAAATCTCATCACATCCAACGCCTTCTTCATGGTCTGCAATATGTCAAACATCATTTTCTTATCCTTCTCCTCCACTTGGGTTTTTGCCTCATATCTCTTTTTCTATTTCTTATCATTCTCATTCTCTTTTTCTTTGGTCGCCTTCTGAAAGTTGGCTAAAGTCATATCGAGTGTCAAATGCAGAGTTTCCTTCTCTTTTGCCTGTAGACTTTCATGAGCCTTCTTCTTCTCAATCGACTTCTTCTTCTCTGGCTCCTTCACCTTTGACTTCTTGGAGGTTCGCAACTCACGATGCTGCTCATCAGCCTTACTCTTTGTAGAAGTCGGGACAGTCCAAAACGTCTTATCCAATGTTCAAGCAAGTATGTCTTGGATCATTCTGTTAACTTTGGGATCTTCGACATCTCCAGGCCAAGTAGGGTAGATTTCTTCGTAAGGCTTTCGAAGAAAGTGCACCACGCAAACCTACAAATGAACAAAAAAAGTCAGATGTCAAAGGCATACTATATCTATAAACTCTGTCAAACCAAGTTTCAAGTCAACCAAACTCTACCAAAATCCGCTACGCTACATCCTAGCTCTACCAACCAAAATCCAAACTCTACCACCATCTGCTACTCTACATCCTAGCTTTGCCAACCAAATAACTAAACTCTACCAAATTCTGCTTCGCTACATCCTAGCTCAGCCAACCAAAAACCAAACTCTACCAAAATCTGCTACCCGACATCCTACATCTGTCAATGTATTCATAGGATCCACTAAACTCTACCAAGTGGGGAAGCTTAGCTTGTTGTCGGCAGATGTTGTCTTATCAGCTTCGAAGACATCCTCAATACCTAAACAACAGGTAGTGCGTGACGCCCACTGCATAAGAGGAATCTCAAATTTTCTTCTTCCTCTACACATTACTCTTAGTTGTGGGATATGTTCGAATGCACATACTAGAAGCACATGCACAAAGCCGTGCAGAGTGTACGTGCTTGCAATGATGATGAAGATATCAATTTAACCAAAGTATCAAATGCTATTCTGCCCCAAGGATGCCTCTCAAATCTTTCCGGATCCATGACCAATTTCACATGGTAGACTGAGATCTGACTATGTGCGTACAAACCAAAAATACATACGTACAACACCACCAACAACTCCACCATCTTTCGTTTGGCAAGTGACCAATCCTTGCATCCCCTTAATGATGCGTCAAGCTCAGCCCAATTTGGGCCATCACCGTGTAGTAAACCCATCTCTGCCTATAAATCTCATGCAGCTAAGTTTGCATCATTAGATCACGCAATCCATAGTTGAACTGCGTGATATGCTGAAACTCATGTAAAGATAATCTAATTGGATAACCATCAGCCAACACCCACAACTCACGCGTCTTAGCTGTCTGAAGCATATTACGCAAAAAGTGTTACAGATGTTTGCTTGTCCATGTGAACCCTGCGTCAGTAAACTTCAGTATAATACCAAGTTGAGAATTACTCTCTATGTCATCGTATGCATCAGCGCCAATAAGACTCCTCTTGAAACTATCCTCTGAAGGTACTTATCCTCATCCGACATAGATGTGGAAAAAAAACAATAAAATAGTTAAAACCAAAATCGTCCAAACTCTACAACTATATAAACTAACTCCACCAAACTCCATCACTTAATAAAATACAAATACCAAACTCTACTAACTATAACTACCTTTTTCAAACTCTACCACTCTATAACCTAACTTGACCAAACTCCACTAAACTCTGCCAATCAATAAAATACAAAACCTAAATTCTGCTAAGTTAAAAACAAACTCGGTCAACCTGTAAACAAAGTACACCTAAATCTACCAAACTACCATTGAACCCTCTGAAATAGACAAAAAAGAAGAACAAGAAGACAATCCCAGAAACTCTACCAATCTCTACCACATTACCAGCTAAGAATCGAGACAAACCCAAAAAATCCACCAAAATCTACAACTTACAAACAAAGAATCGAGACAAACCCACAATATTTAAACCCTAAAGCTTCTCAGACAGCATTTACTTTGACCAAATAATGCCTTGAATTGTTAAATCTGTAAGTTTAGGGTTTGAAATCTCTCAATCCTTAGGAAAACAAAATCAACATCAATATGCTACAAACCATACGATTTAGAGTTGGAAATCGCAGAAAAATTACTACATTACCTTTGATTGGAAAGAAGAAGAAGAAGAAATTTGTGACTTTTCTCACATTTTTTTTAAAATTTTTTTATGAATTATTTTACTCATTATTTATATATTATGAGTATTCTAGTCATTATTTTTTAATTTAATTATCATAAGTTTTATACTTAGAGATTCCAAACATATGAATATAAGATCTAAAACATGAATATAAGATCTAAAATACGTGAGAGGATCTTATATTATATTAAAATCTAATACAATAATTAAATTAAAAACGTTTAGTTGAACTTTTGGTGTAATGGAAAAGCCGTTAAACAGTATGAAAGAGCTACTTACCCTTTTCAAAAGGGCAACTATACTACAAGGTCTTGGGTTTTAATTTTTTTTTCTCCATCTTCTTTTATTTTAGTTTCTTAAAAATAATTTATTTGTCAGTTATTAGATTTGTGAAACCTAATTTAAACCCAAATTTAATTTCTAAAACTCTAAAAAATATCACATAAAAATTACACGACTCTTGGATTGTTTCTGATTATTATTATTAATCATCAAGGAGTATTTTATATTTTCACAACCATACCAAATCATGGAAATGTAGATCCATGAACTTGCCACGTTTACACGGAAACCTTGACTTTAAATATTTAAAACCCATAATGTATACTTTAAAAAAGAAAAGAATTATCCAACTTATATTTATACTCGTTTGGTCGTTGAACAAATTTCCTAAAACTTGACAGAAAGATTTAAATATATGAATTTAACTATAATTATACATTTCATGTTTATATATACATATATATGTATATATATATATGTATATATATATGTATGTAGTTGTTTTGTAATAAAAAAAACTAGGACTATATTTTTGTTTTTTTCCAAGTATAATAAAGTAAAAAGCATATAGTAACGTGTTAAAGAACATAATGAGTTTTAAATTAAGAAAAGTATATACTCCGTCAGTCATTAACTATTGTATTTGACCTTTTTAAAAAAAACAAAATTATAGCGACTGACGAGTCCGGGTTTGATGTATGGCGATGGCATCAAAAAAGGAAACTAAATTAACGGCAATTAACAGAAACAATCATGTTGTTAGCAACCTTAAGACATTGTTATTTGCTAATTAAACTGATTTATTAATATTTTTAATGATTATTAACCAAAAACTTTATTATACTCGCAGTGGTTTTACAAAACCGTTCGGTGTCTCTCTCTGGTGTTTCTCTTTTGATCAAAAACTATACATCAGATGAGATCATCCAAAATTTTCTAGTTGATTTTGAAATGATAGATAATTTATAGATGGTCCGGTTTGGACCTTTAATTTAATGGGTTACTTTTTTTTTCTTTTTTAAATGGACTTTCTGAAATCAGTTTATGAGGACAAGTCCTATTTTAGTATGAGTCTTAGAAGAATTTTAGATGATTACTCATGTATTGGAAACCTTTCAACAAACTCAAAATCTATGTTTAAATGAGTTTCTCATGTGTTCGACCAACTTCTATTGTCGACAGAATCTGGATTAGTTCATGATCTTTTTTAGATTCAGGAACGTAAATCCAACCTCTATCCAAGAGTTTTAGTGTGTATGAGTTACTCCATCTGAATTTATTGCTATTATCTTTTTGTTTTCTATTATGATTAGTGTTGATGTATTTTACAAACTCCTTCATTATGCTATAATGTCTGATCTTTAATCTTTCATCGAAGTTGAGTTTTAAAAAAAGAAGATAATGTTATTTTTAAAATGCCCAAACCTCACCAAATTAGGTGTCCGTTTTGGTTTCTTCTCTCCATATCCACTTGTCGCTTGGTTTTAAGACATCTTAAACATCATTTAAATCTAGTGTTTAGTAGTATTTAATTCAAGAGAATCTTAAATTTAATCAAGGATGTCTATTAATTTAAATGCATATATTGTCTAATTTGCAGAGTTCTTCTTGGTCTGGTGGTACATGATCCAACTAATGACTCTGATATAAAAGATTTGAATCATATCCACTATAGAATGAATGCAGAATAAAAGAAGGTGTAATGGAGATGTTTAGATTTTGGATCGGATATTATCGATGTAATAGTTGACAAATAAAATATTATATAGCTCTAGTCACTCAATCAAATTACATAGGGTTTGATTAGTTAAAACTGTAATTTTGAATATTTTGCTGTAAAATTTAGACCGTAGATTGTTGTTGTTGTATGTAATTTAGTTGTATATTTTTTGGTTAGGATTATATTTTTATAAAGTTTATAAATTTGGGTTATAGGTTTTTTTCTCTACACAACAAAAGATATGAAAGCAATTTGTCTTTATGAGGTAGAGGACCATTCATAGCATTAAGTTTGGACTCGTTTAAACCGCATAAGTAGTTGCATCATTCTCTTCTTCAAGACTCAATGCTATTTTAATGTCCTGTAGTAAGACATTGTAAGCTTTGTCAACAAAAGGATCAAGGCCTTTGAGCAATCCATAATTTGAATTCTCTTATTAAGATTTCACAGTTGGGCCATGTTGGTCCATTTTTGAAATTAGTCAGTACGTTGACTTTGTATGGTATATTTTCGAATGGGAAAAATATCAAAAAGAACTTTATCAGAAAATATATATATCAAAAAGAAACCCCAATATTTTTAAAAATCTTAAACTTTTAATTAAATGGTTGAACTCAATCACAAATTGTTATTGATTTATCGATTAAATAGCGAACTTTTGTTGACAATACCATTTTAATCCTACCACTAATTGACTTGACGATGAGGTTAAAATTGTTCAGTCAATTAAATTCAATTACTCAACAGTTTGATTTTTTTTTTCAACTGTTTTTTTAAAGTTGAAGGTTTTCATTTTGTGTCTAACTGCTAACACTACGTGGAATTTCTTTATTACTCAGTTTTTTTTTTAAAAAAATTAACTGTTGCTGCACTCGTCCAATATGTTGTGGAATTAGTCATTTCACTTTTGTTTGTCGACTTCAATGTTCATTTTTAAAGTAATATTTGTTAATAGTTTTTTATACATATAATTGTATTTCAGGTGTTTTATATAAACATTTGGTTCTTGATTCATTATAGGTTTGATTTTTTGGATATATAACTTTAACTATATAGATATTTAGTCAGTTCCGGTCGATGACCTTATAATTCATATTAATTTCGGATTCAAGTTTAGGTAGATTTGAGTTTGGGGGTATCCGTTCGGGTTCGAGTGAAGTTTTTTTGGGTTTTTGGTTTTATTGATTTAATACATATTCATGTATTTTTTTTTTATTATTTGGGTTGGTATCGGTTCAAATATAGATCAGGTTCGAGTTCAAGTATTTTTATTTCAAATTATTTTATGAGATACAATATTTTTTATTTTCTTACTAAATTAATATTTTAAATTCCACCAAATTTAACCAGATTCATCTATTACCATTTGATTTTAACTTATTCAGCCAGATTATACTAAAAAAAAAAAATTCAGATTCCTCATTTAGTTAGATTTATATATTATAATTTAGACTTATTATCTAGTGTTTTCCTAATTAATCTTCATGATAAGATTATGCTCAACAATGTAGTATACTATAAATTGCATGTAAGTTTACTCTCTTTGGTAAAAGGAGAAAAAAGATATACATATGTAAATATGTTTTAGTTTCTTTCTTTTAGATTTTATTTTTGGTAGAATATAAGAAGTATAATTTTTGTTACTTTTCCTATTTTGTTAAGAAAAACACAAGTCAACATCTAATAAAATAAATGACACATATCCCAGTTTTTTAGTAAGAAAATATGAGAAGGTTCAGTAGAATATGTTACACTCCAAATATAATCATCATTCAAATAGTTATTAGATTTTTAAATTGTCAACTCAAATAGTTTAGAACTTCTTAAAATATATGTTTACTTGTGATAAGAACACATACTCACGAGGGACATATATAGATTCATGAACTTGCTATATATGATTTTATAAGAAGGTTTGACCTAGAAAATTTATAAAACCTTATAAATTAAGCATAGTTAATATTACAGACATTACGTGGAACAAATAAACTTATTGAGCTACCCATTCAGTATGCATTACAGACGTCTATTATTACCGTGACAATAATTCAATGATTACAATCAAAGACATAATCAATTCAAAAGCATAATTTTTTTATTTGTCTGTTTTCAATTAAACTTTATTCGATGATCACAAAGTAAATACTGTAGAATCTTCTTGATTTTATAAATTTAGAAGTTTTCTCATCAATATAAATTAAGATGGCAATATACTTAATTATAATCATTTAGCAAAAAAAAGAAAATTTTTTATAGATTTTTGGGCTTAATTATTTCATTAAACAATACATTGAAAACGACGTGGAAAAGTCCTTTCCACATATTGAAATTACAAATTTCTATTGAATCGGGTCAACCCGACTCGAGCGTGCTTCACCATGCTAATCCGGCATTGATCAACCCATCAGGGAAAAAACTATCCGATCATCCGAATTGCCGGAGCTTACCGGGAAATCAAACTCTACACACACACACATGGACATTTCTTCTGATTACAACGCAATCGAATACATAAAGATTTACATAATTACATTTGACATCGGTTTAGTTCTTGTAAACCGGAAAAGAGATCCGGTTCTCTGTAACCGGGAATTTTGTTAGACCGGAGGAATTGAATGAAGCAGAAGGTGTAGAAACAGAGGTATAAGAAGAAGTAAACGGCGAAGACATCTTGGAATTGAAAGAAGAAGAATATATAGAATCAGTCTCTCTTTCTTCCTCTTTGATCGTCTCAAGTACTTTGGCCGTCCTCCGTCGCATCACTGTGACAAATTGCGGTGGTGCAACCTCCGTTATGAATCTCGCCAGTCTTGAGGTTGCCATGATCTCGATCGAATGTTAGGGATTCTAGATTGATGATTATGAATGATGATAATGAAGAGATAATATGGACCGAGTTTTTGAAGGTTTTTATACTAAAAATGTTTAGTATTATTTTAGTGATTTTTTTAACAATTATTTTCTATGGTGGGTATTCGTCGGAGACTTGGATAATTGTTATTTCCCTTTTTAAAAACAAACTGTTTTTTTTTGGTAAATAAAGGACTTCAAAATCGTAACACGTGTTTCTGTTGGTTGTATATATTAAGGTGTAAAAGTAAATCATCGCAAAAAAGGAACAAAATATAATTCCTATCAACTAAGCTACGAAAAATGGATTGGAGACCGAGATGAGCTATAATATTCACTTTCCGTTTCGAATCCTGTCGGAAACTATTTTTTCTAATTGAATTATCGGAGCATTCACATGAGGACCAGTCTCAATGATCCTATGGGTCTGAGGTCCGAAGCTTCCTGTTATAAGAAAATAAAAATAATTTACGCTTGCTTATTCACTATTTTTCCTTTTAAATCTTACCATAAGATTTGGCAAAGATATCAAGAAGTTGATTCCATTAGATGCCATTAATGAGGGTTTCATATGAAGATAGTATCAACGAAAAAAAAGAACTAATTTCTATATGGGATACTAGTTCATTTAAGAAAAGAAAAAATGTATATAAAAGAGAAAAAAGAAAAACTTTAACCAAAAACGATGAAATTAGTGTGAGCCCCATATATGGCCTATGTGGATCCGCCAATGGTAGTGAGGCAAAGCGAGTAAAAAATTCAACATTAAAAAAAAAAACAAGTCAAAAATACTTAACATGTTACAATATCGACTCTATTCTCAAACAAAGTAAACATTTACAAAATATCAAGAAAGTAAATTAGCAGAAGAAAAAACAAGCTTCTTGGAAATTTGGTTGAATCATAGTGTAGTGTATATAACCTGTATACTAGGGATTTTTTTTTTGGGTCAATTTTACTTATTAGATTTAGATCAACAATACCTTATCTATAGTTTAAATGTTTAAATTAGAGCTGGTGGGATTCGAACTTTTCACCTGATGCCTAGGTAGATCAGGGGCAAGCCAACTGGATCACATGTATACAAAAAATATTTAACAAAAAAAAAAAAAAAACTGAAAGTCACAACACATTTGGAATTCAATTACTATTTTTGTAATAGTAAATTTGGGACCACCTTAGCCATAAAGAAGTTAGAAATTATGCAGAACTTTTGCGATGCATATTTGGAACCCGGAATCCTATATATATGTTCACAGTTCAAACTCCCTTTCACTCTTGGGACTGACTTGCCCGTTAGTTTGACCTTATTGGAGGTCTCTTGCTCGGCCCCCTAGCTACTATACGCAACATACATATCAACTCAAATATTGAAATTAGTACAAAGACGGAAATCTATTAGGATATGGTGAGTCCTATATGTGCAATATGTATTTTATCATCATTTTATTTTGGTTTTTATGCTTCACCCTTACTTTGTAAGTAACTACGTATTCGGATATACCTATTTGTGGTCTTATCTCGATACGGCAGTGAGGCCAAAAGCCGTCACTGTTTTAAACGGACCTCTCTCACCTTTGCCGTCAGAAACACGGCACAAATCCATCGGCAAAGGATTAAAGAGATTTTGAAACTTTTTGCCATCAATTTTTGCCCTAATGAAGACAAAGCTTTTGCAGAAACCACCAAACTTCTTCTTTTTCTTTTTCTACATTTGGAGGGTCCCTTGCTCACAAAATATCACAATTAAAGCGTAAAAAGAGTAAACCTTGTAATTTAGCAATCAGCCTCTTTGATCAATCTCATTCGGTTGCTTCGATAATTACACAGTAAGCATGACGAATATAACAATCCACTCTTTTTTCTACGCCTAGGACTGTAGTTTTTGTATACTCATTTTTCTGATCAAAACCATAATAGACATATAGTTATTTAATTGAAATTTTATTATCTAGGATTTTAAAAAAATCGGGAATCATTCAAATGTTTCAAATTAATGGGATCATATCCGAACTACTAGGGTAAAGTTAAAGGTAATTATCATATTACTAAGTTTCTTTAAACTTCTCATATACATCTTTTTCAGTAGAAATCCTGATATATATGATATAATCACAGGGATATATGAAATAGACAAAATTTAAACAAGTTGCACCACAAATGTCATCTTATCTCAAAATGAATAAAAGAAGAACTTGTCTCTGTAGTTTGGAAGAAGGAAGAAGCAAGAAAGATAGCTGAGTTTTGAGACTTCTTTGATGTATGGCCAAAACATGCATTTAATTCATAAAGTTGCTGCTGTCATTTTTCTTGTTTTATGCGGACAAGCTTTGAACGTTCATTCTCAAACTTTATTATTATTATAGGCAAATGCATTCTTATCCAATCTTTTTCCTTTTTCTATTAGGTTAGATTGGTTCGGTTGTTTGAACTGAAAAGAAATAGCTTACATAATTAATAAGTACGAACAATGACCTACAAAATAGTTCGTAATTTCAGGAGAGAGTATATAATTTGTCAAAACTGCATTCCAAATTTCATAAAATTTGAGTGTAGATGACGAACGTAGGAAAACATGATAATAACAGAGATTGAAGAGTGAGGAAGTTAATTATAAGTGTCCAACTTTATGAATCAAATATTATTGATCTAAATGTTGAACAAATATGCCGAGTTGTTCTCAGTCTCGTAGTTAGGATGATTCAACTAATGATTTGACATTAGAGTTCGATTCCAATTATTGACAAAAAAAAAACTGTTGAACAAATATTGAGAATTAAAGAGTATTAAATCATCTTGTAATAATTTTTTTTGGTGATACTTGTAACATACTTCAATTTTTTTTTTAAGCTGCAGACCTAAATTTTCTAATTAGTTGTAGCAACGAAATTAGAATTAATCATGCTCTACCAAACATTTACATTTTAAATACTTCCGTTGTCAAATATAACTATTAAAAATATATACTTTCCTTTGGCTTTATCAATTTTAAATTTACTTTCTATATTTATAAGACTTAAGAGATATTACAGTAAAACCTCTATAAATTAATAATGTTAGGACTACACTAAAAATATAATTTTTTTATTAATTTATCGATATACTAATTCAATCAAAAACTTAATTTGAGATTATAAAATTATATTATCTTATAAAAGTTATTAATGAATCGAGTAATAATTTAAAAAGGTATTCTAGTAGTCAACAAAATAAAACAAGGGCATTCTCGTATATGAAACTTCTATATAAACATACAAAAACCATCTTCTCAACTCAACAAAACAACACCAAAAAAAGTAACAGAAGAAAAGCTACACATTCCAAAATCCTTTGATAAAAATGGCTGATGCCCTAAAGACTCTTTTCGTCTTCCGACCAGACCAGCAGACCCTCACACCTCAACCTCTGACTCCATTCTCCGCCGTGACTGCACGCCGTGCAACAGCCATACTACGGTGCCGCCTCATCTCCACCACAACCCTAGAAATGATCCCGGAGGAAGAGATATCACCAGAAGAAGATCATCAAAGCACTGCTCCTTCTCTTGCGGTGTTTCCGGCGACCTTTTGTTTCTTAGACATCAAGAAACAAGTCTCTTTTTTGATTCACACAAGTTGCAAGTGCCCTTGATGATCCTTAAATCACCTCAAATGTGATTTTTTTGTGATGTCTGATGTGTTGTTTATCTTCGTGATTTGTTTTCTGAAGTTAATTCAGTTTTTTTTTCTAGTTTCCACCGGATAATAATTGATCTTGTGAAACTGTTGTATGATGATAATATGTTGGTTATACAACTTAAATATATTATCTTTTGTTGCTTCAAGAATTTAATTACCTCGCAAATTTCGAAGATGCACTAGAATAACTTTACAGATTTTGAATTTTGTTTTTTTATACTTTGAAATACAAATCGAGATTTTTTTTCATAGCTGATATTATTAATAAACCAAAAGTGAAAACAGAATCAGAATACATTGTTGGAATATGAAAGTAAGATACAAAAGCCAGCAAAAAACATTGATATTCCAGAGACTTAGCCCAAAAGAAGCAACCTGAAAAGACCCTGAATAAACTAGACAAAGACACTTATGGACTTAGACACTATAACTTACTACCTAAACCCGAAGACCAAGCTGTTATACGGAGAAAAGAGAATCCATGTGCCATAACTGTGCGAAGTCGCGAAAAGAAACCTAATTGAAGGTGAGACCGGCAGAAATGGCAAGAGCAAAGGACCTACAACTTCTGGAATGGCCCTATCGAAGAAAGAATCTGACTGTTTTGACGCCTTGATAGAGCCCATAGTAGAACGAGACCTCGATCTGATCATACAATACATACAAAAAACAAGACAATCTTCTAAACGGAGAAACCGAACTAAAATAGCACGACTATCAATCGAAACCGTAGAGAGAAACTAGACGATCAACCTGGGATAGCGGATAAAGTAATCTAAACCCAAATGGACTTATCCTAGAACAAAACTAAGGCTAAACAAAATAAACCCCAACCACCTTAATCACATTAAAACTATCAGCCGGAAAAGATGAGCAAGAGAAATAACCGAACAAGAGAGACGTCATGGCTCTTCCGATGAGACAAACAAACCACTCGCCGGAAAAGAAACCAAAAGACGAAGAAGCTCACCGGAAAAACCATAACTCAACCGTAGCTGATATATCCAATTATAGAGAAGCCAGCGGAGAATGAACAAGGGTGGGTGGTGTCGGTGTTGTCGAAACCACCGACTACCGCTAACCGGAGCTAATATTTCGTTGGAGCTGAAAATGCAAATCGAGATTTCGGTAAAAAAAATAAAATAGAAAAGGAAATTTCTATTTTGAGGTTTTACTCGAGAAAAAGGGAACAAGTAAATTTATTTCCCCAATTATAAAGAAAAGATTTATGAGATCCGGATAACACGACAAGTACATCGGGTTTAATAACCACCCAAATAACCGGTTCAATCAGATATAATCGATGAACCGAGCTTGGTTCATTAAATCAACACCAGAGAAGCTTAAATCCTCTGTTGATTGTTTTCTCTGTTCGCTTCAATTCTAAAACCCTAGTCTCCCAATAACCCCTTCTCGCCAGTCCGCATCAATGGTGTCTTTTGAGCGTTTTGACGATATGTGTGACTTGAGATTGAAACCTAAGATTCTCCGTAACGTTCTGTCTGAGTATGTTCCCAACAAGAAGCAGCCTCTGATCGACTTTCAGTTAATCCCCAAGGCTGTATCGAGTATCTCTATCCATAAGCTATTATCTGAGACTCCTCTTGTTTCAATCGACCAGAAGCTTCAAGCTCAATGGAAATTAGCCGTTGATGACTGGGTTGATAGGTTGCTGGCTTTGATTTCTTCAGATATGGTATAAATCTGTCTTCAATAGTGTTTGCTCCCATTACTCTACCTCGGAATTAAGTTAATATACGTGAAAACTCTGGACTTTAGGTGTTAACTTGTGTGAAATTTTGTTTCGGCTCTAGCCAGATAAATGCTGGGTGGGTATTACTTTGATGGGAATAACTTGTAAAGAATGCAGCACAGATCGTTTCGTTAGTTCCTACTCTGTTTGGTTTAACACTTTATTATCACATCTTAAGGTATGTTTGGCTTGCTCTATAGTGAGATTTGTTCCATCTCTTACCATTTATTTTTTGAAAGTGAATGTTTTGTTTTGTTTCAAACAGAATCCAGCAAGTTCTAGAATTGTCCGAGTGGCTTCATGTATTGCAATCTCTGATCTCCTCGGAAGGTTTGTAAATATTGGTTTCTTTTATTCTTGTTTTTTTTTTTTTTAATAATAATTTTCTTTGCTATTTGTTATCTTCAAATTTCTTTGTTTTGTGTTTGATGATGGATGAAAGCCTGCCGTTATATACTCCTATGTACATCATTTTGATTTGTATTGATAATTTCACATGGATGATCTGCTGTGCGGAGTCTGTAATTTTAGCTAACCTTTGTATCTTCAAATGTTCCGTACTCGTCTAATGGGACTTTTAATATTACAATGCTTTGTGCATCGTTTCTGTGTTTTTCTACCATTTCCTTTGGTTTGTTTTTTAAAGGTTTTTGTAACAAGGAACTTTTGGAAATCTAAGATGTTTTTTAAATAAAAATTGAATCAGGGTGTCTAGAATTCCGAATACAAAGAAAGATGCAGTTTCACATGCTGCGAAAGTGATCCTGCCAATCATTAAGATATTGGATGAAGATTCTGCAGAAGCACTATGGGTAAGTGTCACATCTTGTAAGGCCTTAAATTTTTCTTATAATTTAGTTTTAGGTCCTCTATACGCTTTATTTTGGGTCAAGAATGTTCTACCACTTTGATTTTAGATGTTTATTTATGCATCAGTTCCTCTGTTTGAATCCCATGTAGCACAATCATAACCAACTAGAATTCCTGAATTCTATAAGAATTTAGCAAAGTATTATATATATATATATATATATATTTAGAAACAATAATCCCTCTCATGTCATTTCTAGAACCCTCAATTCGAATCTGTGATTTTTATTGTCTGTGCAGGAAGGAATGGTCCGTCTGCTTAGTACAATTGTAATCTTGTTTCCTGCTGCCTTCCACAGTAATTATGACAAGGTCAGCTCTCTTTGCTTCTTAAATGTATTTTCTGTTTATCCAATATCCTGAATTTATTAGTATCAGTATTTTGATAGCTACATGAACATGACAACAGTTCATAGTCTAATGACTACCCCATATGCCTAGGTTGTAACATAAATATCTTAAAAAGTTTTGGTTACTATGATATCATATTACCATTATTGAGCTTATCTGAAATACTATTCCTTGTAGGTTGAAGCCTCGATTGCCTCCAAAATATTTTCTGCGAAAACTAGTTCTAATATGTTAAAGGTATTCTTCTTTTTGTATATTCCTTATAACATATTTTTCGTCAACTAAGCAAGGAAATATTAATTTTCGCTTCCTTCTCTCTATTTCAACCTTCAGAAATTTGCCCACTTTCTGGCATTGCTCCCTAAAGCTAAAGGGGACGAGGGCAGCTGGTCCTTGATGATGCAAAAGCTGTTGATATCTATAAATGTACATTTAAATAGTTTTTTCCAAGGTCTAGAAGAAGGTAATTTGTTCATTTCTCTGTTCTTTTTGTTTTTGCGGCTATAGCTTCTCTGATAAAATACGGTGACATGTGTTGCAGAAATAAAAGGAACAAAAGCAATCCAGCGATTGGCTCCTCCTGGAAAAGATGCTCCTTTGCCCTTGGGAGGTCAAAATGGAGGTTTGGATGATACAGCGTGGAACTCTGAACAGTTGGTTGTTACCAGAGTTTCTGCACTTATGTTCTGCGCCTCAACGATGCTAACTAGCTCGTACAAATCCAAGGTAGTGCAATATCTTTTTGTCTGATTATTTACCATTTCTCTTGATTTTGAAGCTATATAATAGAGGGGACTTCTCGTACTTGGTTACAGATAGTCAAGTGTGCAATATTTTTGTAACTAGATTAACGATCATGTTAAGCATGTCCCTGCTTATACCGTGTCCAGTTTTGGATTGGGGCTCAGCAGTCAGCAGACGCCTAATCTTTATGTATGCTACTATGTAATTCAAATATGTCATTTGCTTTAGAGAGATCCTTATATTCTTTCTCCCAACCTTCAGGTGAATGTTCCAGTTGGTTCATTATTATCCCTTGTTGAGCGGATGCTGGCGGTGAATGGCTCTCTACGTCGAGCCATGTCACCATTCATGACAGGGATCCAACAAGAATTGGTTTGTGCAGAACTTCCCACTTTGCATTCGTCAGCTCTGGAACTCTTACGTGCTACTATACTGAGTATCCGCAGGTAAACCGGTTTCCTTTCATTCTCTAGTAGCAGAAGCTTATTTGCTATATAACCTGATTTATTACTTTCATTGGCTAAAACTATATATGTACATGTCAGGCACACTATAGGTTATATTTGTACTGAAACCTGACCTTAATTTTATTGTTACAGACGATTGTGGAGTTGTTCCTTTGGTAGTTTATGTCTTGGCTGCAAACAGTTTTCCACTGACTTTCTCCTTTTTCCAAATAATGAATTGTTACTACACTTTTCTGTGCCGTAGGAACTAAACAACATATCTGTATTGATTAATTTTGCAGCCAACTTTTACCATATGCTCCTTCGGTGGTGAGACTTGTTAGTAATTACTTCAGGAAATGTCGATTACCAGGATTGAGGATAAAGCTCTACTCAATCACTATAACCTTGCTCAAATCCATGGGTGTAGGTAATTTCACAAGATCATTCCTTTACTTTCTCAGGTTAATGTGAGAAAGTCCAGATTCCTTCTGCTAACATACTTCTCTGACCAGCAATGGCAAAGCAACTGGCACAGGACATTGTCACTAATGCCTCCGTGGATCTAGATCCGACAAGCGTAGAAGGATTTGATGTGGTATCTAGCAAAACCCTGTCACTTACTAATGGAGGTCCCCTTCAGGCATGCAGTAAAAAGAGAAAGCATTCAACTAATTCAGGACTGGTGACAGATAGTTCTGTTTTTGAGGTGGGAGTCCCTCACAATCATTCGAGTAGTCCAATTTCATTGAAGATAGCAGCTGTTGAGGCACTAGAAACTCTTCTAACCATTGTAAGCTCTTTAATTATTCCTAATTAACATTCAGCTTTTTATTGACCATGTTGAACATTTCTGTGCATTCTAGACATAGTCACCATGTTTCTTTGTGATTCCGTTATTACAATTTGATAGCTTATCAAATATACTGCTTTTCTTTTGGATTCAGGGTGGTGCATTGGGATCGGATAGCTGGAGAGAACGTGTGGATAACATTTTAATGACCACAGCAACAAACGCGTGTGAAGGGAGATGGGCCACTGCTGAATCGAGTACGGATCTGGCTGTGTTTCAGCTTGCAGCACTACGTGCATTTTTGGCATCTCTAGTTTCTCCATCACGAGTACGCCCTGCATTTTTAGCTGAAGGGCTTGAGCTTTTCCGAACAGGTAACTAAGGTTGTTGGCATGATTTAAATTAGGCCTTAAAACCCAGAAATCTTGAGTTTTTAACTCATATATATCGGCTTTGAATAGGTAATCTTAAGGCAGAAATGCAAGTTGTTGAATCCTGTGCTCACGCTCTCATGTCCCTTGAAGTCGTCATACATCCGAGGGCACTTCCACTGGATGGTCTTCCATCACTTAGCAAAGGATTCCCAGAAAGCAATTTGCTGGCCAGCCAAAAATACAACACACCTGGTCTAAATAAATTGAATGGCACTGATCAAGATGGTGATGATTTATGCAACAGATGGCTTGATGTACCCTCTAGCACTGAGATTCAGAGAACCGTAGACACAAATTTTCCTCTCCAAGAGACCAAAAGAAAGAAACTTGGAAATGATTTAGCTACAATTGTGTCTCTGAGTGTTCAAGATCATACAGTTACGGTTGCATCAGAGAGTGTGCAACAAGCTGATGTGCTTGAGAAGGTTCTTGAAACAACTGAGGAAGAATCTCAAAGGCATGTTTCAGACAAAGATGATATGGCTCCCAAAGACGGTTATCAAGAAGTAGTGAGTGGGTCTCAAGGGGTAGAGGATATAGCGGTTAAGGATAGTATCATGGAGGAAGCAGCAGTTGGTAAGAAGAGAGAGTCCTTAGATGAATCTGATAATGAGTCAGTTCCAAGTCTTCAGGAAGATGATTTTTTATCTTCTGATTCTGATATCGAATCCTAATCATTTTTGTTTCTTAGCATAAAATTTTGATCATGGTTATACCATTTTTTGAAAGATGTTTAATTGAATAGTCACTACAATGTTCCAAATATGTAAGAATCTTATTTTCACTGAGTACAGTAAATTGTTCTGCATGTACTGACATATAGAGGTGATTCAAGGGTATGAGATAATATTTTTTGTGATTCAGGGAGAATCTTTTGGTCACTGAAAAGCTAAATACTCTCTCGTACTCTACTTTCAGGCTTTAGTAGGCATATAGAGCATCACTTTTACAAGGTAAAAAGATAAAGCTAAAACTGGATAACAGAGTATGTTCTCCAGCTTAATCTCTATGGATAGAAAAAATTCATCATATTTGTGCCTTGGAGAAGTCATAACAATTTGGTGTTCACATTTGGAATACAATTACTATTTCTGTAATAGTAACATTGGGACCACCTTAGCCATAAAGAAAGTTATAGATTATGCATAATTTTTCGATGCATACTACTATTACCATCTTGGGACCATCATGCTAACTTAAAATTAATACATACATACATATATGTATAAAGTACGAATATCGTGTAACACCCTGAAGATCAGAAGACCACGATATATTTATCTGAAAATGTACTTTAACAATAATTTTATTTTGGTTTTCTATGCTTCACCCTTATTTTGTATTCGGATTATGTGGCCTTATCTCAATACGACGGTGAAGGCCAAAAGCCGCACTGTTATAGACGGACCTCTCTTTTGCCGTCAGAAATACGGCACAAATCCATCAAAAAAAAAGATAAAAGGAGATTTTGAAACTATTTGCCATCAATTTTTGCCCTAATGAAGACAAAGCTTTTGCAGAAACAACCAAACGTCTTCTTTTTATTTTCTACATTTGGAGGGTCCCTTTGTTCACAAAATACAATTCTGAAAACGAAAACACAAATTAAAGCGTAAAAAGAGTAAACCTTGTAATTTAGCAATCGGCCTATCTTGGATCAATCTCATTCGGTTGCTTCGATAATTAGACCGTAAGCATGACGAAGATACCAATCAACCTTTTTTTCTTCTATACCGAGTAATGTCGTTTTGGTATGTTAATTTTTCTGATTAAGATAGGCTAGATTAACATATATATGATTTGGTACGACATTCGATAGATTTTCACAAAAGATATATACATTAATTAGTACGACACTCGAGTGATATTTTGCTTTACATGCACATGATCTCAAAGTATATAAGTAATTCAAAATTGGTTTTCTGCTGGTTCATTATATATGAGCTATATATGGGGTAAAACTAAACGTAATTATCATATTACTAATTTTCTTTATACTTCTCTCATATCTTTTCAATGTAAGATTTCTGGTCTATATGATATATATAATCACAAGGCAATATGACAAAAGACAAAACTTAAACAATTTGCACACCAGAAGTGTCATCTTATCTCAAAATGAAGAAAAGACGAATTGGTCTCTGTGATTTTGGAAGAATTAGGAAGAAGAAAGAAGATAGCTGAGGTTTGAAAATTCTTTGATGTATGTCCAAAACATACATTTAATTCATAAAGCTGTTACTGCTGTCATTTTTCTCGTCCTATGCGGACAATTATGTTCTACCTTGCTAGGACTGTCCATTCGGGTTTCAAGTCGGATCTTTTCAGATTGGATTGGGTTTGGATATAAATCGAGTTTGAGTTTGGTTTCGGATATTTTTATTCAAACTTTTTATAAAAGTTCATATGAGATACTAATACTAGTAGTCATCAACAAAATAAAACGAAGGCGTTTTCGTGTATGAAACTTCTATATAAAGATACAAAACCATCTCCCCAACTCAACAAAACAACACCAAAAAGGAAGTAACAGAAGAAAAGCTACACACTCCAAAACCCCTTTGATAAAAATGGTTGATACCCAAAAGACTCTTTTCGTCTTCCGACCAGACCAACAGGCTCTCGCATCTCAACCTCTGACTCCATTCTCCGCCGTAACTGCACACCGTGCGACAGCCATACGACGGTGCCGCCTCATCTCCACCACAACCCTAGAAATGATCCTCGAGGAAGAGATATCATCAGAAGAAGACCATCCGAGCACTGTTCTACCTACTATGGATTCTCTAGCGGTGTTTCCGGCGACCTCTTGTTTCTTAGACATCAAGAAACAAGTCTCTTTTCTGTCTTACCGAAGCTGCAAGTGCCCTTGATGATCCTTAATTCACCACAATTGTGATTTTCATGTAATACTTAAGTTAGTGATGGATCTGATGTGTCGTTTATATGTTTGGTGCTTTGTTTTTCAGAAGTTAATTCTGGTTTTTTTTTCTTTTATTGTTTCACCGGATAATAATTGATCTTTGTGAAACTGTTATACGATAATAGGGTGTTGGTTATACAACTGAAGGAAATGAATTTTTGTTGTTTCAAGAATTTAATTACTTCGTCATATATACTAATTGAAAGATGCAAATCCAAGCCTCAACTAGAATAACTTTACAAATTTTGAGTTTTGTTTTCTTAATACTTAAACTAGATTCTAAATTTGCGATGGAACAAGAGTTAAAAATCATAAATGTTATTATATAATTTATATTTTATTTTATAATTTAAAAATATAAAATAATATTTATAATATAAATATCAAATGTTTATAAAATATAAAATTTGTACAAACAAAAAGATTTTATATCAAATGACTCGTAATTATCAAATGATTAAGGTAATTTTTTTAAATGTTCTAAATTTTATAGGCTCAATTTATGGAGTTAATAAAGTTTTATATTTTTATTTATTTTTTTAGGGATATCCGATAAAATTGAAACGAGAAAATTAGCATGGCCTACGCTTTGGGAAGTTTTATATTTTGTTCTTCACGGTATAGATACAAATCGGGATTTTGGTAAAAAGTAAAGTAAAAATGAATTTTGGGGTTTTACTCGAGAAAAAAGGAACAAGAAAATTTATTTCCCCAACTATACGTTTATCTCTTGGATCCGGATAATACGACAATATATCGGGTTCAATAAACCATCCAAAAGACCGGTTCAATCTGATATAATCGATGAACCGAGCTTGGTTCATTTAATATCACCATAGAGAAGCTTGAATCCCAAGTTAAGTTAAAACAGAAAAAAGAATCCTTATGAATGGATGCACTAGCTTTTGGTTTTTGGATTTTAGATTTTAGTTTTAGTTTTTAAATTAACAAAAACTAGAAAGTTGGTTTTTCAAAAACTAGTTTTCTGATCCCAATAAAAACCATTGTTTTCTCTGTTCGCTTCATTTCTAGAACCCTAGTCTCCCAAAAACCCCTTCTCTCTTCAACTCGCATCAATGGCGTCTTTTGAATTTTACGACATGTACGACTTGAGATTGAAGCCTAAGATTCTCCGACACCTTCTGTCTAGGTATGTTCCCAACGAGAAGCAGCCTGTGACCAACTTTCGGTTACACCCCAAGGGACGAGGGCAGCTGGTCCTTGATGATGCAAAAGCTGTTGATATCTATAAATGTACATTTAAATGACTTTTTCCAAGGCCTAGAAAATGGTAATTTGTCAATTTATCTGTTCTTTTTTGTGTTTGTGGCTATAGTTTCTTTGATACAACATTGCGACATGTGTTGCAGAAACAAAAGGAACAAAAGCAATTCAACGATTGGTTCCTCCTGGAAAAGATGCTCCTTTGCCATTGGGTGGTCGAAATGGGGTTTTGGATGATACAGACAATTGGTTGTTTCCAGAGTCTCTGCACCTCAACGATGCTAACTAGCTCGTATAAACCCAAGGAAGTGCGAAATCTTTTTTATCTGGTGGATTCTTTAGGATTTCTCTCTATCTCAAAGCTATAAAGAGGGAGACTTCTCGTACTTGGTTACAGATTGTCAAGTGTGCAATATATATTTATCTAGATTAAGCATCATGTTAAGCATTTATGAATGCTACTATGTAATTCAAACATGTCATTCGCTTCTGAGAGATCCTGATATTCTTTAGCCCTGTTCTTTATCTCGTCACTGCGATTGCAATGAGCGATCAAAAATTATCACATAAACATTAGCAAAAAGAAACGGGTCGAAAACAAAAGATAGTCGCTGTGACTATTATCCTTAATATTAGTGATCGCCAAATGAAACAGCGACACATTTCATGATCGCTACGACTACTTTTGCGGCATTGCTTGTGCTAATCTTCGGCTTGTCTACTCTTCACATTTTCTACTTAATTTATTTGTATTATAGTGATCGTAAAAAGAACACAGCCTTTCTCCCAACCTTCAGGTGAATGTTGTAGTTGTTGGTTCATTATTATCCCTTGTTGAGCGGATACTGGCGGTGAATGGCTCTCTACCTCGAGACATGTCACCATTCATGACAGGGAACCAACAAGTATTGGTTTGTGCCGAACTTCCCACTTTGTATTCGTCAGCTCTGGAGCTCTTACGTGCTACTATACAGAGTATCCGGCGCAGGTAAGCCGGTTTCCTTTCATTCTCTAGTAGCCGAAGTCTTTTTTGCTATGTAACCTGATTTATTACTTTCATTGGCCAAAACTATATACATGTAAATGTCAGGCACACTATAGGTTATGTTCGTCCGGAAATCTGACCTTAATTTCATTGTCATAGACAATTGTGGAGTTGTTCCTCTTGGCTGCAAACAGTTTTCCACTGACTTTCTCATTTTTCCAAATAATGAAATGTTACTAAACCTTCCTGTGTCGTTGGTACTAAACAACATATCTGTATTGATTAATTTTGCAGCCAACTTTCCGAATATGCTCCTTCGGTGGTGAGACTTGTTAGTAGTTACTTCAGGAAATATCGATTACCAGTATTGAGGATAAAGCTCTACTCAATCGCTACAACCTTGCTCAAATCCATGGGTATAGGTAATTTCACAAGATCATTCCCTTACTTACCTTTTCATTTCTCAGGTTGATGTGATGAAAGTCCAGATCACTTCTGCTAACATACTTCTCTGACCAGTTAAGGCAAAGCAACTGTCACAGGACGTTGATGTGGTATCTAGCAAAACCCTGTCGCTTACTAATGGAGGTCCCCTTCAGGCATGCAGTAAAAAGAGAAAGCATTCAACTAATTCAGGACTGGTGACAGATAGTTCTGTTTTTGAGGTGGGAGTCCCTCACAATCATTTGAGTAGACCAATTTCATTGAAGATAGCAGCTCTTGAGGCATTTGAAACTCTTCTGACCATTGTAAGCTCTATTTAACTTATTACTAACATACCCTGTTGAGCATATGTTTCTCTCTTTGTGAATCAGATGTTATTACAGTTTTGATAGTTTATCAAATATTCTGCTTTTCTTTTGGTTGTAGGGTGGTGCATTGCTATTGGATAGCTTGAGAGAACGTGTGGATAACATTTGAATGACCACAGTAACAAACGCTTGTGAAGGGAGATGGGCCACTACTGAAACCTACCATTTTTTACTCGATAAATCGAGTACAGATCTCGCTGTGTTCCAGCTTGCAGCACAACGTGCATTTTCGGCATCTCTCGTTTCTTCATCACGAGAACGCCCTGAATTTTTAGCTGAAGGGCTTCAGCTTTTCCAAACAGGTAACTAACATTGTTGGCACGAATTAAACTTGACTTTAAATTCCAGAAATCTTGAGTTTTTGATGCATATATATCGGCTTTGAATAGGTCAACTTCGGGCGGAAAAGCGAGTTTCTGAATTCTGTGATCAAGCTCTCATGTCCCTTGAAGTTGTAACTCATCCGAGGGCACTTCCACTGGATGGTCTCCCATCACTTAGCAAAGGATTCCCAGAGAGCAATTCGCTTGCCAGCCAGAAACACAACACACCTGATCTAAATAAGTGGAATGACGTTGCTCAAGATGGTGATCCTTTATTGAATAGATGGCTTGATGTACCCTCAAGCAATGAGATTCAGAGAACGGTAGACACGAATTTTCCTCTCCAAGAAACTAAAAGAAAAAAACGTGGAAACGATTTAGCTGCGGTGGTGTCTCTGAGTGTCCAAGATCATACAGTTATGGTTGCATCTGAGAATGTTCAACAAGCTGATGTGCCTGGGAAGGTTCTTGAAACAACTAAGAAGTCTCTGGGACATGTTTCCCACAAAGATGCTATCGAGTAGAAAGTGGGTCTCAAGAAGGAGAGGATTTAGCGGTTAAGGATAGTATCATGGAGGAAGCAGCTCTTGGTAAGAAGAGAGAGTCCTTAGATGAATCGGAGGATGAATCAGTTCCAAGTCTTCAGGAAGATGATTTTCTTCCTTCTGATTCTGATATCGAATTTTAATACAAAACAAAACAAGTTCACAATTCTGTCTTAGACGAATCTGTTTTTTTCTACTAAAGTTTTGATCATGATTATTACTCTTTATTGAAAAAGATTTTTCATTGAATAAAGTCCCGAATTTGTAAGAATTATGTTTCCACAGAGTTCAGTAAGTCGTTCTTCAATGTTGGAATCATGTCCAGGGTTGGGTTATGTAGCAAGACAATTGAAAAAACTAATACTCATATTGTGATCCAATGATTTATGGGAAAATTGGCTACGGATTCACGAAAAATCACAATATCGAAAGATACAACACGGTATTGAAAAGTCCGAAAGAAGAAGCAGAGAATGGTCATAAGCAAAGAATAGGCCATACTGAATTTTAGTTCTTCATTAAATATCAAAAAAAAAATCACAGATGGCAAAAGCCATAGCAGAATCAAAACAACAGTCTATAGAAACCCGGGAAACTGAATATAGAAGAACAAAAACCAGATAACAATAAACATAGATCTTCCATGAAGATTTCTCCATCCTCTCCTGCAATTATGATTCAACCCAACATACACAGTTACACTCGTATGATCTTATAATAGATGACAGCTTTTAAAGAGTTGAGAATAGATTCATGATACTTACAAATCTTGTTGAAGGCAACAATATCACAGCTCTGGACGTATTCATTGATTGGTTCAACTGTGAGCTGCTCTTCGATCATGGTGTCAATAGAGACAAGGTCATCAACAATGGTGCACATAATCTGCAATTTCTTGATACCATAACCAACTGGGACAAGCTTTGATGCTCCCCAAAACAATCCTTCCTGCTGGATGGATCTCACAGATTCCTCTAGCTTCTTCATGTCGGTCTCATCATCCCATGGCTTGATATCAATCAAAACTGATGACTTTCCAGCTGATGAAGACAAAAAAAAAATGAGAAATCCAAAAGACCTCTTGATATCATAAGATACAGGCGTAAAACAAGACCCAAACTTACATTCCTTCTTCTTTGTAGTTGCCTTGGCAGCAGCTGCTCTCTCTTCAGAAGCTTTCTTCTCCTCTTCGGTTTCCTCCCCGAAAAGGTCAACATCATCATCATCTTCATCAGCCGCAGCATCCTACAATTACATATTTAGTGATTGATACCTGTACGAGAATATAATGAGAAACCATAGAAACAATCAAGAGTACCTTAGAATCAGCTGCAGGGGGAGTAGCAATGGCCTCTTCAGTGATTGGCGCTGATCCCTCAACAATGACACCACTTCCTTCAGCAGAGACACCGCTGCAAATACAGACGCAAGTTATAAGATTAACCACACAATAGATAAACAAAGGAAAAAACAATAGAGGATAATGATGGAGCTTACGAGATCCTCAAGAGGGCATCAATGTGGTTGTACCAACGAGATGCGTTCACATACTGTGAAGTTGGGGGCTTTGCAAGAGCCGCAAAGACCGTGATATCATCCTTTGATGCTTGATACCTGTAAACATACACAAAGGAAACTAATTGGTACTCATCTTGTTCAAAAAGGTAGAGATCAATGATATAATCCATTAGAGATGCTCGCAATTTAATTTGAGACAGCACTTCGAACAGGCTTTAATGAAATTGAAACTTGTTTACATTATTGGTGTCAATTTGACTTACCCGGTGATGTAACTGCGAGTAAGAAGATGCTGATCGAGCTTCTTTAATCCAGCATCAGAGTTAAGGTTGGGGAAGGCCGCCATAATATCTCAAGCTTGAACCTTTACACTGATATAGAGCAGATCAGAACAAATCGAACTATTTAAACCCCATCGATTCAACAAAAACGAAAATTTATGTAGCTAAACAAAAACCGATCAAAATCAGACAAAACAAAAAAAACAAAAACACCAATCATCGATTCACTCCAGACATAACTTAAAGCGCCCCTAAATATTGAAAGTCAAATCAAGTACTGCTACAACTAAGTATACTTAGAAATTAGAATAAACCTAATGGGAGGCGTAAGAACAATTGAGAAAATCGAACAAACCTGAGCTAAAAGATGCCGACTTTGAAGATGAAGAGCGTGAGGGTGCCAGAGAAGAGTAGCGCAGAGTTCATAACACGTTTATATAACCATCTAGGGTTCTCTTCTTATAGTGGGCCTTTTTGGGCCTAATTTAGTCCTCAGTCATAGGCCTTTTCCACTCTTAGTGGAATTTACTTAAGTATCATCACTTTTTTGGGGTCAAACATCATTAACTGTCTATGGATGATAATTAAAAAGCTAGTGGTGATTTTCAGATCTTCATTGCTATATATTTGCTAAAAAGTGATGACAAGAAAACAATCTTTAGTTTTATTATTCGAAAGAAATTTTAGAATAATTTATGGAAAGATATGTAAGATAGTAATCATTTTTTTCTTTTCTAATTTGTTGTCATTTTTCTCTATTAAGGGGTTGATTGGTAATAATTTTCGTTGTTTTAGAAAGTAAAACAAAATTCAAAGCACGGAAACTAAATTGATCATGCTCTAAATTTATTTTTTGCTTTCGTTAGTCTAGAAAGTCAATTTTTATTATATAATATTTTTGGTTGTGAAAATCCAAAAACCTATAACCAAAATTTATGAAATTTACAAAAATAAATTTCTACAACAAAATAAATATAGTCCAAATACTTACAGCAAAAAGAAAATCTACCGCCAAAAAACTTACAGCTTAAATCTTATAGCAAAAAATTTAGAGTTGTGACAAAGAACTTGTGGTCAAGTAGTAGGGGGCAGGTTTAGGACTTTAAAGAGTTCGTAGGTTCGATTTCCTTACTATAAAATACATTTTTCTAATCATTTCTACGCTAATATGAACCCATGTTTTCGCTCCATTTGAATATCATGATGTGAGCGTCTATCTGTGGGCTGCACTACCCCTAGGAGAATAGTTCAAGCCCCTATCATAAGGTTTGAGAATTCATAAGGTAAAAAAAAAAAAACTCAGAGTTACAATCCTTACCAATCGGCCTATAAATTGTCATTTTTACTAACAAGGGAATATATTTAATTGATCTTAAAAGTGATAGGTCGCCTAATTTTGTTTCTTTAAAAAAAAGTAGTCTATTAAATGTTTATATTTAAGTTACATGAGCGCACAATATAGCTAGATTATTTTGATCAAATAAAAAATATAGCTAGATAGCTGCAAAACTGCAATCTCAAGTTGTAACCAGTTTTCTTAAAAGATATATATACTTGAAATCCACTTACCAAAATTTCATATCTACAAGTTTGTAACTTTTATATTGATTTATGGTTTTTGGTTTGAGATTTTTAGATTTTGGGTGGTTAAAAACTAAGATTTCTTCTCATGTGTATAGGTTGGTTATATTTTACCTATTCTCTAGAAAATGCATGCATGGAAGCATGAAAGATACGACAAAATTTATCACCACTTCATGTAGAGATGAAAGCATTGCTATGGACAATAGAGTGTTTATCACTTTATCTTCATAAGCATTCGCAACATACAACTCAGAATTGCTGAAGATGAACTTTGATTCTCTTTTTTGGTATTTGTAGCCGTTTTGAGTAATAGAAGTTTGTTGACAAGAAACACATCTACTTAAAAAACGATTTAAATTTATAAAACCTTAACTCTTAAGATATTCTTATTAATAAGTTGAATCCATGTTTTGAGACGTTTTAAAAATTGTTTTTTCAACTGTAAATATTCGAATCACTCCTTTGTTTAAAAAATGCTTTAAATATTTTGCAATGTTTGACCAAAAGAAATCTATTTTTTTGCAATGTAGGGAACAAGTAAAGAATCACGAGATAGTTTGGCCGAAGTAGTACTTTGCTTTCCTTTTCATATTCATCGTGGAGAATAAAGGATTTCAGATTCCAATTGAGTTCCAACGTTTTGGTTTAAAAGCTTCATTTCATAATCATTTAAAAGGAATATTTCTTGGAACACACAGGTTTAAGTCAATTTCAGAACTTTGTCTATATCCCCAAATTTCGATCTAGTTTACTTTTTGTAATGTAAATTTTTTAGTGAACCAAAAAAAAAACACAACAAGCCTTATCTAATATATATATTTGGTGTTAAAAATATAATACATTCGTTATGCAATGACTATCTCGTATAGAAACTAATTTCTGATTTTGATGCTGGAACCAACTTATATTCACTAACGTATTTTAATTCTGTTTAAAAATTGCTTCCAAAATCCAACTAGAATTCGACAAGTATCACATTTTTCTATCTCGGATCACATATTTCAACTTAGAAAAGTAGTTAAAGTGCCATGTTCACTAGTTCGGTAAGTATGCTCGCCACTACAATATAATTTTGAGTCCCAATAACATGTATCTTAATTTTTGTTTCAATCATTTCTGAAAAAAGGATAGAATGTAATAAGCAAAAAAGGCAAAAGGTAGCTTGAATTCATATCATCATGCATGTGATACATCAGGACAAATGCAGGAATATGACCACCAACACTTGTAATTTGTTCTATGATTATTTGTTTGAAAGAACCAACCAATGTATATTATTGTACCCATATACTTTAAATCTGATCATGACTCTTCATCATCATGCATGCCACATATACGTTTATTTTCTTTATTAGAAAAACATTAAATTTTACTTGTAGACAGTAATCCATATTGTTATAAAAATCTCATTATGTGACATGACAACTAATCAAATATGTGTTTTGAGAATTTATATTTTTTAAAATAAATATTCATTATACCATTTTTCAAAGCCCTCGTGATTAAGTTTTTAATAAAAACAACTAAGTAATCATCATGAAAGAACTTATATTTTTATTAATTCATTTTTG
Source organism: Lepidium didymum (assembly GCA_963920545.1). Lineage (NCBI taxonomy): Eukaryota > Viridiplantae > Streptophyta > Magnoliopsida > Brassicales > Brassicaceae > Lepidium > Lepidium didymum. The sequence continues at coordinate 19,641,003 of OY986993.1, read as the reverse complement.
TTTGAAACGAAAAGAGAAAAAAAAAAGAATAAAGTCAATATTCACAAGTCGTGTAATACTATCCGGGTTTGACTAATCATATATACTTAAATAAATTTAATCCAAGCATCTTCTTTTTTAATCCGAATGACAATGATATTTGACCAAAGTTTGGTTACTATATTAAATTATGGTGTGACTATATTATTAACGTAATCACGTGATTCCATACCAACAGAAGAAACCAAATTTGTAGGATTTTAAATTAGTAACTTAGTGATTTGGAATAGAATTCTTTCTTCGACCAAAATTAACAAAAACAAGAAAATGAAATTCGTCTTAATATTACGATGAATTTATCTATGCGTTCTAAATCATCAAAAATAGAAACTTGTCTAAAAAGTTTGAGTCCCAAGTAAATGACACTTAAATTGTATAAACTTTAATGTATCAAATAAAATAAAATTTCATTGAACAAACTCGCTTAGTGTACGTTTTGGTGACTCTCTTTAAATATCCATAGTTTTATTATAAAAGCAATGAGCCACAAGTAGAGGTGTCTTAGTGAAATAGCTCACTCAACTTAGTTCAGATATTTGAAAATAATTAATCAAACTTACAAACTAAAACCAGATAAAATAAATTATTAATAATAATATCGTAAAATTTGAAAATATAGAAAAGAATCCAATATAGTTTTAGTTTGATATGCTAATTATGTTTTAATACTCCATAAAACTTGTTTTTTGTAGTATTATAAATTTAGGGGAAAAAACTAGAAAAGTAAAATATTCCAAATAAGTTTCATCTTTTGTGGGATAACTTACTTATTGAGAATCTTTATTTCTATTGAATTAAATATAAGTAACTACAAAAGAAATAAAGAGAGTAAATAAATGAGTTATCCAAAAAGAAAGAAGAATTTTTTTGAAAAGGCATTGGGTTTTTCTGATAAATAGTCTTTGGATGTTTCTAGTAAGACTCCTCGTGTTCAATCTCAATTCTCTATTGATTCATCACCACTTATATCTTTCTCACTTTCTCAGCAGAAAAAAACTTTACTACAAAACAAAAAAGAGAAATTAGAACACAACAGAGAAACTCACTCAGTCTTAATATTGGTTGTTCCATCCCAAATTACTTATAAACTTATAAACCCAAAATAAAAATACAAAAAATGGAAGGAGGAATAATACATGGAGGAGGAGGAGATGAATCAGCCTTCAGAGAGTGTTTTTCTCTAACATGGAAGAATCCTTATGTTCTTCGTCTTGCTTTCTCTGCCGGAATCGGTGGTCTTCTCTTTGGTTACGACACTGGTCTGCTTCTTCATTTTGTTTATTCACTCATGTGCATACATATTATGTATGTGCTCCAAGTTTGATGGGTTATATGTTGTAATATATACATACAGGAGTTATATCTGGAGCTCTGCTTTACATCAGAGATGAATTCAATGTTGTTGACACAGAAACTTGGTTACAGGTTCTTATGTTCTTTCTTTCTGTTTTGATTTTCTGGAATTAATTATGTACTTTGTGTAATATTTTGACTAATTTCAGGAATTAACAAAAAAAAAAAGTGATTGATGTGGTAATAAATTGTATTAATACATTCATTAAGTAAGACAGAGATCATGGTGACAAATTAAATCATAATATAATTTTCAGACATTAGAGAGACTGTTGTCCAATATTTATGGTAATGATTAGAACTGTTTGTTATTTGCAAACAAAACTTGGACAACACAAGCATCAGATCATCAAGGTTTGGAACTTTGAATTCTGTTTTACGTGGGTAGATTAGCACTAAACATTATGTCGTTTTTTCGTACCATTGCACACATCATGCCGTTTTGAATTTGCCGCTAAGATGCATAAAAGCAAGTTTTATGAACATACAAAACTAGAACCGAAACTGTAGAGGTTCTCTGTTCTTCAAAAACACTAACTTACAAGTTAAATTATGAAAAACAGGAGATGATAGTAAGCATGGCGGTTGCAGGAGCCATTGTTGGAGCCGCCATAGGAGGTTGGGCCAACGACAAATTCGGGAGGAGAACAGCTATTCTCATGGCAGATTTTCTTTTCCTATTAGGAGCTATCATCATGGCAGCTGCTCCTAATCCATCCCTCATAGTCGTTGGCCGTGTATTCGTGGGTCTCGGGGTCGGTATGGCCTCAATGACCGCTCCTCTATACATCTCAGAAGCTTCTCCTGCAAAGATCAGAGGAGCATTGGTCAGTACTAATGGGTTACTCATTACCGGAGGACAGTTTTTGGCTTACCTCATCAACTTAGCTTTTACCGACGTACGTTACATTCCAAAGATAATAATGTAAAATAATGTTCTTGGTTTACGTTAGGTTTTCTAGTCAATTAATTCGTTTTGGATCAAATTTGGCTCGGTTAATTTAGGTGAAAGGAACGTGGAGATGGATGCTTGGGATCGCCGGAATTCCAGCTCTCTTGCAGTTTATCTTGATGTTTACACTCCCGGAATCACCTCGTTGGTTATACCGCAAGGTCGGATTTTTTTGGCATCAATTTGTAGTTTCTTTTCGTGGACAAACGATTAGATCGAATTTATTATAAAATTCCCAAACAATATCACCTATCTGATTTGTTGGAGTCAAATTCTAGTAGACAATATATATATAGTTAAAGAAAACTAAAAGGTGTTTAAACAAAATTAAGTTTTACTCTGTTGCTGACCTCTTCTCAGTCTGATGGTTACATAACCTGTTAATGGCTCAGACATCTGGTGTCGAGTTTTTCTCAATCTTGTCGATCCAATTGTTGACAAAAAAAAATGTTTCACTCCGGTTTTTATGGTTTGAAATCTTACCTTGTGTTATGGCAATGGAAACAGGGAAGAGAGGAAGAGGCTGAAGTGATTTTGAGAAGAATATATTCAGAAGAAAATGTAGAACAAGAGATTAATGCACTTAAAGACTCAGTTGAAACAGAGATACGAGAAGAAGGATCTTCAGAGAAAATCAACATGATCAAAGTATGCAAAGCCAAAACCGTTAGACGAGGACTAACAGCTGGTGTTGGTCTTCAAGTGTTTCAACAGTTCGTTGGGATCAACACAGTTATGTATTACAGCCCAACCATTTTTCAGCTTGCTGGTTTTGCTTCAAACAGAACAGCTCTTCTTTTGTCTTTAGTTACTGCAGGACTTAATGCATTTGGTTCCATCATTAGCATATACTTCATTGATAAAATCGGAAGGAAAAAGCTTTTGATCATTAGTCTGTTTGGAGTCATTATCTCACTCGGAGTACTAACCGGTGTTTTCTATGAAGCCACTACTCACGCTCCTAAAATTAGCCTCCAAGAGACACAAAGGTTTCAGAACATCTCTTGTCCGGCATATAACACATCTATTAGGTCCAAAGCTTGGGATTGTATGACTTGTGTCAAAGCTTCTTCTTGTGGGTTCTGTTCCTCTCCCCAGGGAAAGGTAAAGAAAACTTTACGAAATCACTGTGAAGAATATCCCACATTGGTCTAGTTGTGGTATCTCCGAGATTGTTGGTATTGGACTAACACTCACCCTTATCTCGAGGGGACAAGTGAAGAATATCCCACATTGTAAGAAAGGGAATTCTATTATAGATATGAGTCTATCCACTCATTGTCAGTTGATTTTGACTTGGAAGCATGTAATCTAACAAATACATATATGTTTTTACTCTTAAAACATTTCAAAGTGAAATCCTTTTTATATGATGATTGCAGGAACATGCAGGGGCTTGTTGGGTCTCTAATGACTTGGTTAAGGACTTATGTGGTAATGAGAACCGGGTTTGGTACACAAGAGGTTGTCCTAGCAATTTTGGTTGGTTTGCTCTACTTGGATTGGGACTTTATATCATATTCTTCTCTCCTGGAATGGGAACTGTTCCATGGATAGTTAACTCAGAGATATATCCATTAAGATTCAGAGGAATCTGTGGAGGAATAGCTGCAACTGCAAATTGGATATCGAATTTAATTGTGGCTCAATCTTTTTTGTCTTTGACTGAAGCTATTGGGACTTCATGGACATTTCTCATCTTTGGAGTAATCTCAGTCATTGCTCTTCTCTTTGTTATGGTTTGTGTTCCGGAGACTAAAGGAATGCCAATGGAGGAGATTGAGAAGATGCTTGAAGGAAGATCTTTGAAGTTTAGGTTTTGGAAGAAAATATCAAAACCTGCTGACAAACAAAATCAGACTGCATGAGATAAAAATTTCAAAGATTTCATTAGTAATATGAATAAGAAAGTGACAAGTACAAAGTGCAGATACAAATGTGTAATTTCAACTTAAGTAAATTCCAATTGGTCTTTTGCTCTTTTTGCATTACAACAACTACTAAGGTTTTAAAACCATTTATGCATTAATACATTTCAAATACATATGATAATAGAGATATATACATTGGAGTAATATATATGTGTTTTGACAAAAAAGAAATTGAAACAAAATATTGTGAATGTTGAATGAATAATAAATGGCTTTAGACAGTGACACGTGCCTGAGAGTCTCGAGCCCGTCGTTAGCTCTGTTACCACAGAAACCCAAATATAACCTTCTGTTTTGCATTGGTCTTCTTAAAATCCAATTTTTTAATGGAAGCCACACGATTATTTATAAGATTCTGGAATATACATATGTTTATAGACATGTGATTAATTATAAGAACTTAATATATATCCTTTAATGGGAATTGGTTATTCCAAAGTGGGTTTGTATCGTTTGAGATGCATCAATCTTTTCATGGGTTAACTTTTTTTTGATATAATATAACAAGAGTTATAGAAGAGATAAGAAATAACGTAAGATGAGTACATGTAAGAGCTAATATTGTATTTTTTTCGTAAGTTTTAATAAATATTTTTTAGACTAAATAAAAAGCTTGCACCAACTAAGTGCGAACTTGATTTTGTGCTTATTTGTTTCAATATTCGAAGGATCTTTGGAGAGTCAAAGACATAGTGGTGCATGAACGCAACTTATCCTTTTGGAGCTGACATAACAAACTAGGCAAGCCTCCCAACGAAGCCAACATAGATCCTATATGAATCACATATTATCATAACACACATTAATGTCTCCTCTTTGCTTTATTTATTTATTATCATTATTATTTGTTGTTCTCAAATGAACGTATATGTGCTTTCATTTGAGGATAATTCTTAGTGCAAACTAAATTTGGTTCATAAGCCCAACACAGCATATTATAAAAGTATTAGTCTTGTACCTGATAAATCTAATTTAAACAATTTAACATGAAAATGTGTGTCATTATTCAGAGCTAAAAATGACTTATTTGGTGCACAATTGTTTGTTGCTATCCTTTGAACCCATAATCATTTTCTCTTTTTTTTTACGTGGTTCAATTAATGAATTATATTTCATGGGGTTCATTATAATTTTGGGTATTCTCGATAACTATTTCATTTTGTCAACAACTATTTCTTTTATTCTAACCATCATCAATTCATTTTTAACACGTCTAGTTATACGAATGTATATTGATTTTACCAAATTTTGCAATAGTAAAACCAGTAGTATGAAACTATGAATGAAAACCAATAATCTAAATTTGGATTCCCTGTTTCTGGAAGATTCTTACATAAACTCAAAACATGATACTCTAAATTCTTACTCCAAATTTTATATTTAAAGAAAAAATGTTTCCAATGATACTATATTTTTTACTTTAAAAATAGATATTTCTATATTTTATTCAAAATTAGAGTAATTTTTTGGATTTTTTTTTTAATTTATATTTGTTTTAGAATAAAAAATAAAGTAAACTAGTGAAGCAAACTCATCTATGTTTTTAGAAGAAAAAATAAATTGTATCATTGGAGATAATCCAAACTCAAAAATCTGTAATTATATGTAGCAAATAAAATATAATTAATTTAGTAGAATATACAAATACCATCAGTAGCTATTTTCTTATCAAATTTTAGTACAACAATATCAAAAAAAATATACCCTTATACATTTGAGAGTAATTGGTATTTCAATTGTAAGTAGATAGCAATGAGTGGCAAAGTTGTGATAATGAGAAACAAAGAAGGGTAAAAGAGAGAAAACAGCATAAAGAAAGTACTAAATAGTCCAAAGAGTTCACTTGTCTCCCCTTGTCCAAAGGCTACTGTTGATATTTTTCTCTAACAGGTATAAACTTTCTCTCTCTAGACTCTCCCTCGAATTTCCATTTTCTGCCATTTTTCTTTCACTTTCTGGCCTGATTTTTCCTGGGAAAATATTAAGAAAGAAAATAAAGAATTCTTAATCCCATTCTGAAACGAATATTTGTATATTATATGACCAATTTGATTTTGATTATTATTGCAGATCTGTGGGTTTTATCATTCTATGCTTACAATGATGAGATCTAAGCATGAGAACAATACCACTAAAAGAGAGAAAAAGCTCATGACAAGACTCTGAGACAACATTTAAATTAAATTTCTCATTTATTTCAACTTGTCGCCATTGTTGTTCTACACTAAAGCTTGACAGTTGACACCTGTTATCCAAGTGAGTTTTTTTTCTTGTTGGTGATTTTTGAGGCAAACCATAATTTATTGGGATTTATTTAATCAAAAATTTCTGCTTTATTTAGTGTATCAAGATTGTTCATTTTTTTGCTGATTATCCAGTAACTGCCATTTTTAGGGCAAGCTTTTAGCTTTAAGAACAAATTTATTCATTTCGTTCTTCTTCACCCAAAGATCTCTTCTTTTTTATGTTCTTCTTCTGAAACTTTTGACCAAAGCTTTTATAGGTTTAGATATAAACAATTTAGGGTTTCTGAAAAAGGCTTAGCTATATACTATGCACATGAATATTTACAGATAGGCTTTGCAGATCTACAAAACTAGTATTGATTTTGTTTTAGGCTTTTTTCAGTATAATGACTTTAATGTCTTCTTCTTCCTTTTTTTTTTTGTTACAGGTTCTTAAAGTCATCACTGCAACATACTCAGTCTTTTTTGTTTATCATAACTCTGCAACTGTTTCAGCTTCAGACACAAAAGAAAGAGAGAGAGTGAGTGAGATAAAGAGTTAAAGAGAGAAGTCTACAAAGTATGAGAGTAGCGTTTCAATGGAGATGGACGAAGACGTACAACAACAACAACAACAATCGAGCAGAAAGCAAAAGAGATACTCTGAAGAAGATATCGGAATCATGAGGGATTGGAACAATCCATCTTCTCGTATCATTAGGGTTTCACGAGCTTCAGGAGGCAAAGATCGACACAGTAAAGTTTTGACTTCAAAAGGTTTAAGAGATCGAAGAATACGTCTCTCAGTAGCTACAGCAATCCAGTTCTACGATCTTCAAGACCGTCTTGGATTTGATCAACCAAGCAAAGCTGTTGAATGGCTAATCAATGCAGCTTCTGATTCAATCTCTGATCTTCCTCCAATCAATACAAATTTCGATCTTGAGAATCAGAATCAGACTAAATCAGCTTGTAGCAGTGGAACATCTGAGAGCTCATTGTTGTCTTTATCGAGGACAGAGATTCGTGGGAAAGCGAGAGAAAGAGCTCGAGAGAGAACAGCTAAAGAGAGAGATAAAGATTTGCAGAATGCTCAAAGCTCATTCACTCAGCTTCTCACTGGTGGTTTTGAGCAACAGAATACCAGAAATTGGACCGGTTCTGATTGCTTTAACCCGGTTCAGCTCATACCAAACTCATCCTCATCTCTTCCTCAAGAGACAATGAATCAAAATCACAATCACAATCAGTTCTCCTTTGTACCGGATTACAACTTTGGAATCTCTTCTTCTGCCATTAATGGAGGTTACAGCAGTAGGGGGACCCTTCAGTCCAATTCACAATCTCTCTTTCTGAACAACAACAACAACAACAACATTACTCAAAGGTCATCCATTTCTTCATCTTCTTCTTCATCTTCTCCAATGGATAGTCAAAGCATTTCCTTTTTCATGGCTACACCTCCTCCTCTTGACCACCATAGCCACCAGCTTCCACCGACTTTTGATGGCCGTTTATATCTTTACTACGGCGAAGGTAACCGGAGCTCCGAAGATAAAGGAAAAGATAGGAGATAGAACCATTAAAAATGCTTCCGTTCATCCTCCACCAATCTTGGTTAGTGTTCTCTATCTATTCTACAATCTCAAATTCTTCAATATGGATTAGTTAATTTAGTAAAAGTACCATGTTGCTTGATTTGTTACAATTTGGTTTATTGAATTCACAAAAGAAAGATGATTTATTGGGGCGTGATAATATTGAGTCTTATCTTGGTTTCATAGTATTTCATTGTGTGTCTCGAAGTTATGACTTTTTAAGATTATAAAATTAGTAATGGCATGTGGATGAATTTGAAAAGAGGGCTTCATCGTCTATTTTGTCTCCTCATGTGTTCTATGTTGGGTTCCCTTCTTCCTCAGCATCACATTTTTGTTTGTTCCAGTTGTGATGGTTAATTATTTTCTCTTAAAGGGATTTAATTGATTTTGAAATGATTGTTCATTGTTTTTCTGTATTTGTTTCATATATTCACCTAACCATTAGGTTGCATAAGTTTCTGAGTACATTTTGAATTCACCATGCTCACACAAATTCAAAATTAAATATTAAATAACTGTTGTGGATAAGAAAGAAAAGTTAGTTAATATTAAATATTGAAATGAGGGAATCAACATTTGGTAAAAGACTTTTGCTGTGAAAGAATCAAAGAAAGTTTTGTCCTTTATTGATAATAATTTATTTTAGAGGAAAAAGATAAGAAGTTGAGTGTTTTTAAGCCTGGCAAATTGTGGTTTTAATTATATAAAAAACATTGGCCTCCTGAAGTGGCACCACATGCGATGTGTCGGAATCTAACACATCTCTTCATTGTTGTCCCATGAGCTCTCCTTCCCTTTACTTCGGAGCCATCATTCACATTTTACATTAAACATTTTATTTTCAGTGATTCAACTTTTCTTCTTCTTTAGGCTTCAAAACCAATGGAGCTTGGTTGATTCTCTTACTTTTTTTTTTGGGTTTGTGACCTTCATGATCATGATCGGTTAAAATGTTTCTTGAAATTGAATTGCAGGAGAGGAAGTGTAATTTTGGGGGAAAATGATGTTTGCACAGCACTGAGCATATATATGGATCCTTCATTGAAACCATAAGCCTGATTGGTCGTATGTTGAGACCGCGAGGAATTGTTGTTGTTTGATGAGAAATTGTGTTATATAATGAATCATATATATGTCTCTATTTGTGTTCATGCTTCATTGTCATACACTTTGCCTGAAACTCGTACCAATGTTTTCGAGTCAATCCTCATTATGTTGGCTGCAATGTATGTAGCTTTTTCTGTGCTTTTAAGTTGCAATCAGGGCAATAGGAGTATTCTGCATCAGGTTCAAAAACAATTGATACAGTTCATGATGCGTTGCATATGTAATACGATGTGGATCAGTACATACACGATGATGTAAACCATAAGTTAAACAAGTATATTGAGTGATAGACTAGAACTTAGATCAAATAAGGAAGGTGAAGCATTGGAATATCTATGTCTAAAGTAGTTAGCTGAAGAACACAACAAAACATCAAACGTGTCGAATTAAAGCTGAATATATTTTATTACAGACTCTTATGTAACAACATCGCTTCCGTGTTACTGGCGATTGGCATACTAATGTGTCACTGCAAGTCTTTCAACACAGACCATAAACACATGTTCTTGCTCATTTGGACTTCTTTTACAACGGTGTATGTACAACGGCATTCTTCGGTCCCTTAACATGCCTGCAGATTCGACGAGATCAAATCATGGAAACTCGCTCCACATGATTGGTGAGGCAGTCTGTGTAAATAGTCATGGAGTTGTGGATTTTAGCTTTAGGAAATTTGTGATCTGATCTCTCTGTTTCTTCTCTTTTCCTTCCTCCATTCTCCAATAAATGTGTATTTGTTAGCTCCCATTCACCTGAAAAAAGTCTGAGATCGTTAACCTAGATATAAGACTTGATGCTACACATGACAAGCAACTCAAGTTTTATATGTATAGGAAAAGAGAATCTAACTAAGGCTTTGAAACATCAATACATTAACCCGTCAGACTGGTTCTTGTATCATAAATGATAATCAAATCTATTTACTTTAGTTCAGATTACTGCTTTTGCCACAAGGAAGCTGTTTCAAACATACAAAAGAGAGCAGTAAACAATATCATAGATTGGCACAATGTACTGTACCTGGACACAGTTGTAATGCGAAATCAGAACGAGTTCATCTCCAGACAAAAAGTCCTCCTCTTGATCAACATCTTCGCCGCAGTCCCAAACGGTTCTTCAAATGCATCAGATAACCAAGACGCGTCACACACTTCCTTCTTCGATTCGCTCGGCCTAATAGCTACCAATGTCGCACCTTTCAACACTGTGCCATCTGGTAAATCCAATTGTGGCGCATACCACAGCCTCATGTTCAATGCAGGCACAAGTGTCCGCTTTGAAGCGGAAGAAGCCGATAATGGAGTAACTCTAAGCTCTTCAAGCTGTTCTCTGTTCATAGACAGAACACCTTGTCCATCAGCATCAGAGAGAACCAAACGATCTAAGGTCTTGTGCTCTGTGATAATCGGCTGAAGAAGATAATGCCGAGCCGAGGCGGCAATTAACGAGCTAATCGTCCAAACTACACGGAGCTTAAGTCCTCCATTGGTGTAGAACGACTCAGGTATGTTACCATTGTCGTCATCAATGGAATTCTCAACATTCTTGCCTGAATTAGAACGAATTACTGAAGATGCACCGAGAATCATGCAATTGTCAAGTGTAGATCCGAAATCAGCTCTCCATTTCAGTAAAATACCGTCCTCAATTCCTAATTCTCCCGTCGGTAGTTCGATTCTCAGAAACCGAATCTCGCCGAAGTTTCTCAAAACCTGCGTCGGAGAATGGTGCGTAACACCGCTTTGCTTGATCTCACCGCCGATTTCATCACCAAGAGCTGAAAACGATGCGTCGAACGACGAGGAAGAGGATGAACGTTTAGGTCCTAGATATTGCCCCAGCGCTTGAAACGGCTTGATAATTGGAGCGAAAACGAGACTGAACAAGGAAGAGAACGAGCCGCCAGAAGCGGCGGAATCAGAAATCGATGCAGCGCTAAAAGAAAATCTACGATCGTCGTCGGTGGAAGAAGAATCATCATCGGAGATAACACAATCAACACGGACAAGAACGTTCTCAACTAAAGGAACGAGAGAGTGAAATCGACGGGAAACGATGCAGCAACGGCCGAGATCTTTAACGTCAGCGACTTTGTCGAAGATTAAGAGAAGGAGAGAGTCAGGGAGAAGATCGAAGTGGTCGAAAGAGGCTAGGGATTGAGGTTCCGGATGAATCCGAGAAACAGGATCGGAGCGAAGAAGATAAGACATAGCTATGAAGAGATTTGAGAGTGTGCGAAAACTCAGGAGAGATCTGAGGAGAAGAAGAAGAAGAAGAAGAGAGAGAGATGGGACTCCATTGAAGGATAGGTTGAAGAAGAGAGGAGGCTCGTGATTAGTTTTGTCTTTTAGTGAGAGAGCAAAAGAGAATGAGGTTATTAAATGAAATGAAAGATCTAATCTCACTTGTTTACTCTTATATTTTTCGCATAATTTTATTAATTAATTATGGATTAGGATATGTAAACTCTCTTTATTATTTAAATAGTTTCATAATTATGTACAATAATAGGTGTTTTTACCAAATGCGGATTAGATATTTTTTTTATAAATTCCTATAACTTTATTGATTCCACACAATTAGTACAAAGTATAAGTAACATGATAATTCAGATTTTTAATGTAAATTTAAACTTAAAATGATCAAATTATTAATTTTTGGTTGAAAAAAAGTAATTATTTAAATACATATATATATATATTAAAATTTATGTAAATTAAATTATTAGTTGATAGGTAGAGTACTGATGTATTACTGTCTTTGTCATGAGTTGGTAGTGGTACTTAGAGCCGGATCCGAGCTTTACGGGGTCCATTCAAATTGTATAAACAATAAAATATAAATTCAAAATAATTTAAATTCCTCTTTAAAAAAAACAGTATTATAAATTTAAAAAACAACAAATAACAAGTTAACAACTATGTTCGTGAAAAAATGATTTCTCTTGTATTTTTTTGCAAAATCAATCATCAAACTTGTATAATCAAGATTTGTAAATATGTTTTTTCTATTTATAACATAGCAATCCAATTTGCCGTTCTTGTGACATAGTCGATTGTATGTAAAACTTTATCAACTTCAACTTAGAAAGACTTCTTTCAGCTGAAACAATTGAAATCGGAATGGTGAACATTATCATATATGCAACTCATATATTTTGGATAACAATCTTTGAATGAAATAATTAATTCTGAAATCCTCCTCCAATGTTAGAATGAAGTTAGTATCATCACCTTTTTTGTGGCTCCTTATCAAAATGTGTTCTTCTTCGTATAAATCGCATATTACTCTTCTAAAACATAAGTTCAATATCTATGGCAACATAAATTTTTAAGGCTTCACTTTTTGTTTCTTGAAAACTACTTTATGTAGATTTGGAAAAAAAGAAACTAACCTTTTAGTTGAGAAATAGCATCACTGATGCTCTATTTTGTCTATGTTTTCTCTTATTTTAAATTTTACAAAAATGTAATTATAGATATATATTAAAAAAAATAAAATTTGGGGCCCCTAAAACTTTGGGGATCCATTCAAATATTTTACTTTTATGGGTTTAGGTCCAGCACTGGTAGTACCACACTGTTTTAATATGTAATACATAATTCCAGTTTAAGAGATTAATGTAAAACTAATTAGTAATAATTCAGAAGGAAAAAGACAATATATCATACTGTTTTTTGGTGAAACAAATTATTAATATATTCAAAAAGGACAAAGATACTCAAATTATGTTTAAATTAGTCCATGACATACAAAATTCAAATTATATCGTGACTATTGTTATATAATAGAATTTCTCCATCGTTGAAGCTTTTGTCTTTCAAATATCATGAAAAGTGTATAGTTTACATGAAACAGATATGGACCAAAAAGTTATAAAGTTGGCTACAATGAAATGTTAGGTATTTGACAAAAAGGATGCCTGTAATCTATGAAGTCTATGAAAACAATATATTGCCTGTAATCTACCAATATCTATATTTTTAATCATGTTGTAATTCATCGTAAAGTTCTGACCAATATATATATATATATATATAATTTAGTTATCAATTAAATATTTATAATATCTAGAACATTTTTGTGTGGATATGAAAGTGAATTTCTTGCCGATCGAGTTTTCAATAGTTAGGATAATCCATATATAATGACTCAGATATTAATAATTCAATTTTTTTGTTATAAATAAATGATTAAAAATAAATTTTAGAGAACTGATTTTAGGATATAAATTGGACATTGTGGTTTTAAAATATATATATATATATATGGTTTTTCAGCTAATTGTCAAAGTCGCCCTAGTGGACGTTTCTTGTATAATTCATAGATATATATAATTAAGGTCATACGTAATTATGTGCACAACCACATAAGAGTCGTATTTTGCAATCATAATTCATGAGTTGCAATATATAAATGGGTCTCCACCAATACGATCGAATAGGTGCAAGTTGCATATTATTTTCAGTTTTATAATCATTCTTTCCTTGACGTATATTAACTTAATATCTAAATGAGACTAGGTATATTCGTAGATTATAAAGTTTTTAGTGGATAAGATTTGACCAAATGAATGAGACAATTGGATGATACCAAGCAAATAATTTAAAGTTTTGATTCAATTCGAGTTTCATATTTTAAAATTCTCTTTGTATTTTAAAACACAATTTAAATTGATAGATAAAAAAAATCAACTATTCTTTTTTACTCTTTTTCTTATAAAGATTGAACAAGATGAAGTCCAAATCAAACTTACTCAGCAAATCAAGACATCAGATCCAATCGAACAAAATAAGATCTAAGTAAAGTCAACTCAGCACCAATAATCTTTTTCTCAACACACAAAAAGCAGAGACTATAAAGCCGAGGTACAATTGCAGACAATTGCAAAACTAACAATGTTTTTGCTATCTTAAATATAATAGAGACAATCTAAGCCACTTGTGTGTGAACTAGGGTTTTACAATATTTGCATATAAATATGCCTCTTACCTCACTTGTAAAAAAAACTTAAGAAATATAATACAACAAAAGCTTTTCTTCATTTTTCCTCCTTGCTTTTATGGTATCAGAACCATGGATTCAAGAGCTCTAGATCTTTATTCTCAACCTATTCTCAATATCACCAACTGTGTAATCAAACTCACTGAAGAGAACTACACTATGGAAAAGTCAGTTTGAATCCTCTTTCTCTGGTCAAGGCTTGTTTGGGTTCGTTAATGGAGGTTTTCGTCAGCCCAGCACCATGATTCTAGTCTCTGTAGCTGATGGGAAAACCATTGAAGAGATCTTAAACCTAGATTTTCAATCTTGGGAAAGGCCATGCCAAATTGTCAAGGCTTTCTCGGCTCTTTCTCTGAAAAACTCACCTTAACAAGGCCGAGGCCGGATATACAATTTACAGTCAACTTTGTATGCCAAAAGATGCACTCACCAACGGTCTCAGACTTCTCCCTTCTAAAACGCATACTTTACTATGTGAAAGGTACAATATCCATGGGAATAAGCTTCAGCAATGCACAGACTGCACTCTTCGCGCGTACAGTGACAATGATGTGGCAGGGTGCAAAGCCACAAGAGGATCCACTGGAGTCTTCGAAACACCAACCAATAGTCTCCAAAAGATTAATTGAAGCAGAGTACATAACTCTATCTGAAACTGCCTCTAAAATAGCATGGCTCAGCATTCTCTTTCGTGAGATTGGTATTTCGTTGCACAACACACCTGAGCTATACTATGACAATTTGTCATCAATTTATTTGACAGCAAATCATGCCTTTCATGGCCGAACAAAGTACTTTGAGCTAGGCCATCACTATGTAAGAGAGCGTGTTGCTCTTGGGGCCCTTGAGGTTAAACATATCCCAACTCACTTACAGTTAGCCGACATATATACTCAATCCCTTCCAGTTGCAGCTTTCACAGAGTTAAGGTTTCAAACTTGGAGTAGATGTACCCCCTACTCCAAGTTTGCGGGAGGGTATAAAGGTTGAACAAGATGAGGCCCAAATAAAGCCCACTCAGCAAACCAAGACAACATATCCAATCGAACAAAACAAGGCCCAAGTAAAGCCAACTCAGCACCAACGGTCTTCTTCTCAACACACAAAAAGCAGAGACTATAAAGCAGAGGTACAATTGCAAAACCAACAATGTTTTTGCTATCTTAAATACAATAAAGACAAATTAAACCACTTATGTGTGAACTAGGATTTTACAATATTTGCATATAAATATGCCTCTAACCTCACTTATAAAAAAGATTTAAGAAATATAATACAGGAAAAAAATTTCTTATTTTTCCTCCTTGGTTTCACTTCTTTGGAGTTGAAGCAGTATCATATGACTTATTAGTCTATTATCATTTTTAATGTGAAAACACATATCGTGTGATTGAAAAATGGGAGAAAAATAATTGATAAGAAAGATTCGCCAGATCATATTTGCTATATACACTCAATAATTGTATATATAAATGTAGAGAAGTGCATTTGCAGATTTATGTCATTAATGAGGGTCCTTATTAATACATTTATAAACATATGATTTTGTGGTCCTTTATAATTGTAAAAACTTTATTAAAATCTGATCTGAATCCAATTTTACGGTCCCTAATTGCACATTAGTTAATATATGCATAAGAACAACACACGCAATACGCTTTAATGTCGGAGAACTTTTTCTATCTTTTAGCAAAAAGTTGTCTTACGACTTTACCTTTAGTGTATGTCGACGGACGTTGAAGGGTAATCTCAGTTGGGTACTAAAGATTCATGGGCCTTGGCTTTTTGGCCCACAATAGGTCCATTAGTCATAAACGACCAAATATTTCATTTTATCCATTTTAAGTGATTAGCATCAAGTGGTTTTGTCCATCGAAATAGATTATCCCAAATTCAGTTTACAAATTCTAACTCTTTGAACCAAAATACCCCTCAAAACATTGACCTATGGTTTCATTTTTCCCACAAAATTTATTGAAAATGATTACCAATCACGAATTCAATTGATTTGGAAGATATAAGTGTTTTTCGTAGAATTCTTAAATGTCAGTTTTTCCATAGAAATTTAATTTCATTCGTATATCTTGCTTGATAAACATTTTTCTTGTTTTCATTAGTGATTAGATCGACAATCTCAAAACTCACTAACTAGAAATCTTTTTAATCTTATATCTATAATAGAAAATAATCATGATGTCAAAATCATTAGTTGAATCATTTAAACTACCAATATTTCAAAGATATTTGTCTTGATAGACTTTAAATTTTGAATTATAAACTAGACTTATATGTATCATAAGTCACCAATAATATTACAATGTTTTGTGGACATTAATCTTTTTTTTTTACAAACGGAGCTAATATTTCACTTATGAGTAACTATTACATCTTTTTTTTGGGATAAAATAGTCACTATTTCATCTTTCACATGATATTTGAATTTACAGCGACGACTTCAAAAATAGTCATCACATCACAAAAGAAGTTTCGACTAAATAACTAAGTTTTATACTACTAGTAGCTAGCAATTTCAAATCAAGTAGGCGAAACTCGTGATTGTAATCTGATTTCTCTATTAAACCGTTGGATAAAATCTTCGACTCTTCTGTTCAATTCCTCGTTCGACATCTTTGAAAACTCTTCTGATTCTTCTTTAACATTCTCCCATTTCTCCTGAACAACTATCCATTTTGAGCTCTCTGATTTCCTCCGATCATAACTCTTACGCTTCGTCTCTTTTCCATCACTGATCCTCCTCACTCGTCGTGGCTTATCTGATTTACTTCTTCCATACGGCTTAGGGTTCACATATTTTCTTGCATCGCAAGCTTCTTCGCTTACAATAGGTTTGTATTCCTCGATAGTTACATCGTCTCTCAGTTTAGGTTTCGATTTCTCCTCGCTCACCACTCGTATGGTTTTCTCAAGATCATGAGAAACACAAACAATCTCTTTCACCATCGATTCTTCTTCTTCTTTAGGGTTCTTCATTTCTTCAGCTCTAAGATTTGGAATCGGAGAGTAGTTATTGACACGGCTTCTCATCGTCGAGTATTCACTGTAAACATCGTGACTCTCTTTATCAGTGAAAGCTCCAGAATCAGCAGCGATGATGAGGATAAGAGTGTTCAAGATGAAGAACAAAACCTTCGTGTTCTTAAAAATCGACGATGGAGATACTTCAAAAACGTAAAAGATCATAATGCAGATGAAGATCGATAAGAGAACAAAAAGCATCGAAGAAGAGTAATAACTTCGTTTCTTCGGCTTGTAAGACTCGAACTTAGGGTTCTCGATCATATACGAGGGCATTTCCGTCATTTTCAGAAGATATGGGAGATTAATGGTGAAAGGGTTTTGTGGTTGAATTGATGTCTTGGAGTTTGAGGTGTTGAAGTCTTTATATAATGCTTCATGGAGCCTGAATCATTGAGTTGATAAAATAACGAAAATGCCCTTGAAAGAAATATGATTGTATTGATGGAAATGTGACACGATTCATAGATTTGTCGCGTCATAGAGATTAACGTGGAAACTAAAGGGGCACTTAGATTAGAAACATCCTGGTAGGTGCCCGGCATATTCATATTTAGTAATTAATATTGAATATAAAATCTTGTCTACCTGAGAAATTACATTTGTATTTAATAATGCTTATGCTAAGATACAAAAACTATATTAATTTGGGAAACATAGTTTGTCAAGGTAACGATCGAGCTCGAACATTGGTACAGCATCATTTCCAAACGTCATCGTTAGACAATTACACAATCGATATCTCTAGAATTTATCTCTGATTATTATACGTAAAATTAGTTTATAAATTTTGTGAAGTTATAACGAAGAGAGATATTATTTAACTGGAATTTTAGTTTTTTTTCTTTCCCTGAAATTATTTTCATGTGTACGTGATAGTTATCTATTCTTCCACGTACACGTTAAAGTGAGATTTTAAATTGCATCTTTTAGTGATTCACTATCACTTTACCAATAAAATATATTGAAATCTAGTAAAATGGAATTTATCGTACCTTACGATGAGTTATATATCCTTTAATATTTCTTTTGTCGAGAACAATATGTAAGCATTAATTAGGTTTGATTCGAATTATCTTTTATAAAATAACACCTATAAACAAACAAAAAAGAAAAGTAACTTATGCGAAAACTTTTACTTTATTCATGAAAAAAGAAAAGATAATTTTTGTCTTCCATATATACTATTTACCATTTTCTGGATGTCGTCTAAACTTCATTTTAGTGATTGCCAACAAACACATTATATTACAATCACTTTATTTACATTATTAAGTTGGTAATAAATGCCAAGTTGTTTTCATTTAAGATGATCCAGCTAATGACTTGGTACCAAAATTCGATTTTTATATGTTATATTATGGTAGTTTAAAAAAGAGATTATAGGGGTGAGCTTTAGGTTATAGATCGGGATTTGTTGATCCAATTGTTTGACAACAACAAAAAAGTTGGTAATAAATAATTTTACATTTAACCGAGAGCGTACATTTTTTTTTTTGGCTATGAGAGGTTCTAGATGGATCATTTGCTTCTTCTTCTTTTTTTCTTGTTTTTGATATGTGGATCATTTGCTTTTTGTGTTTTTTGGTCTAGACAATTAATATTATTTCGTAGATTTACTGATAATTTCCAGCCACAAAAAGAAAAAAAGGTATGAAAAAAAGACTAACAAATTCAGTCAATGCTTCGTCGACCGACTCTTAAAAGTTACCTTAATTAACATTAAACAATGCTAATCAAAAAGGTTAATTAATTAGTTAACTAAAGTTAAGGATAACGCACGCAAATGTAAAAGAGTAGCCACGTAGCAGGAGCGTGAACAAGTTGGTTGTATTTAATTAGTCGTGTAAATTTCAGTACAATTCATTGTCATCACCTTAGTCTTTCTTATAATTATTACTATATTGATATTTTTGCAATTAAGTTATAGTTTTTATGATTGACGTGGTAAGAAGAATGCATTGCATCATCATCCATACACACATATAAAATAAAATTTGTCGTCTTTTGATATCGATATGCATTCTCCGATCTTTGTGGCAATCTTTTTTGTATCTAGTTTTATTTTCTTATAGCAAATAATCCTCATATATATCATGTGACGGCTAATCATTGTTTTTTGTTGTTATACGTCCATGACCATGACCTTTGTAAATGATTGTAAAGTTTCGACACAAAAGAAGAAAAACCTAGAGATTGTCTATATATCATTCATCGATGATATATTAACTTTAAACTAAGATTATCAATCTAATTAACATCCCTAAATATATATGTCTGTACATAGTTGAGTTTTATTGCATGCGAACTTCTAGGAAAGTCACTTCTCGTTGAACTCTTCTGTCAATAAATAATAAAATCCTTTTTTAATAACACTATTAGAAAATAATTGAATTTTGATAAATTAGTTAAAAACTAAATTTTTGACTATATCAAAAAATAGAAAATAATGTAAAATTGGTCAAAAAATTTTAGTTAAAAATTATCATATTTTCTTATAATGCAAAACAAAATAGTTGTCGGAACACATTTATTTCAGATGAAAGGACTTGAGACATTAGTTTTCTTTAGTTCACGTAGGATAATTTTGGTAGTGACAACTCAAGAGACCTTCCGACAGTCTCTAGGTCTTATATTAAGATACGATAATTTCCTAGTTCCTTCCACAGCCCTTATATTTGCAATATTATCACCAGTGTGTTTGGTAAACAAGAGAATTTTAAACTAACACAGTTTAGCAGTACCGGTCATGACCTAAAGGAGATAAAGTAAGTACTTTAACCGCAAAAATATATAAATATTTAGAGATTTCAATTTAAATAATCGATTGTGGCATAATGATATTGTCCCTTGTATGTAGCTTCAGAATAACCTCTTCGATTCTCAAACAATGCATTTTCTTCATAATTCTTTTTTTTTGCTTTAGGCTTTAAAATCGATTAGGCCGACCTGAGATTAGAGTGGTTGATAACAGTTTTATTTAACTTTTTAGTTATCTTTTCAACCACTTATTTTAACCAAAAGAATGGTTGAATCTGCAATCACTTTAAATTAAATGATATTTTAGGAAGAAAAATTATTATCAAATTATTTGATGCTTTTAACTTAACTACATTTTTATTTCTTTTGACTATTTATATTTGGTAAATTAATTTCTAATTGGTTGAATAATTACTAAATATATTAAAAATAATATATTTTTTGTTGGAAAAATCAAAATTAAATAATTTTTTAATATGTGTGTAAAAGCCTTAAACATGAAATAGAAGGAGAGGGAGTAATTGTTTAAAAACTTCTTTCTTTCATTTTATTAAAAATTTTGTATTACTTATAATTTATTTATTTTGTAAGTTTTTTTTTCTGTCAACCGTTGAATTGAAAAGGTCCAATACATAGCCAAAATCTCTAAAAATTTTAACAATAATTTTTTTGAGTCGAATTCGGATAGGAAAAATAATAAGGATAACATTCAACCACTTAACCAAAAACATATCGATCTGTTTATATTTTGAAATATCTTGTATTATGATTGATTTATCAAAATCATCAAGTCTGTTGGTCTTGACACCATCAAGGACTCATTAACCGTCATGAAAATGATATATAATAATGTATAAAGATGATCATGATCGAGCGATCGATCTTTGTCAATAAAGATGATTCTGGAATGAGAAAGAAGAAACAGGGAAACAAGCTGCATTTATAGCTTGTGTTCTTGGTTCTGTTTATGTTCCACTTTCTCGCAGCACGTGAGTAGTTCATTCTTCAGCCTTTATTCACCGTTTCATTTTCATCTTTCATATTCAAAGCTCCATTTTCATTGATATTATCTCCATTATACAAATCACAAATTTAATAAATAATATTGATGGAGTAACCTGGGAGTAACACTTGCACTACAAAAAAATAAAACGTATAGAGTCATCTATTTTATTTGTTTGCATCATTTCTAGTTGACATAATCATTATTTACATCACTTATAAAAATAATTCTAAAAAGTGGTGACTCAAATAATTAGTGTCAATTTAAGTAATTGATGCAACTATTTTTATCATATTATACGTGATGTTCCGTGCAATTGTAAAAGATGCAATAATAATATTATTTATTATAAATAATGTTAAATCATTAAATCACATATAATGTATCATTTGTTAATAAATAATTTTATATAATATTATTTATTTAAATAATATAATATTAGTATCATCTATTTAAATAATATAATATTATTGATGTTATACAATGTGTTGGATGCATATCGAATTAAAAAGAAGATCAAGTTTTTTTGGCACAATATTTTTTTAGCAACATGTGATGGAAAAGGATTTGGACCAAGATGTTTATTTATTTATTTTGTGTGTGTTCCATTTGGATGATTTATTAAGATATTATTCGGTGGGGCACGGCTGAAATATTCTTCGAAGACAAAACATAAAAGAAAAACTAATATTGATGATATATATTTGAAGTATCTAATGAGATATATATGTAAACATTTTTTTTTATCAACATAAGATTTCATTAATGTGGAGGGATGAACATCAAAAATTATACAAGGTCTGAATATAGGTTTTTCTTCAATACTACGAGCGAAAAAATCAGTTCTATAATACAGAATGTCTAGAAAACATGAAATTCAAATATATAAGAATTGGCTCTATGATTCATATCTTGTGGCCATTTGGCCGTTTTGAAGGAAGCAAAACATATTGTCACATGACTAATCAAGCAAGTTAGGAAACTTGTCCAAATCATAAATGGCTTACCAACATTGTATAAACACCTGTAATCAACATTTTCGTATCTATACGTTTCAAATTTATTAATCTTTGGCTGTGATAATCAATCTAAGTATTGCGATATGTTGGTGATGTATCTGAGTCGATTATGTTTGCTACAATAAGATATGAATTTTAACGATATGCGCACAATCCGAGGATAATCCGTGAAATCAGAGTATAGTATGTGTTTCCATGGAAGACTTTCATGCATGATCATAAATGTAGATGGATAATGTGGAAGAAGATCATGATAATTAAGGACAATTGGAAACGCATTAAATCTACGAAAATGCTATCTATCTTCATCATTTAGACATTCCGTCCGAACACATGTCTCTATAATGTGTACTATAGCCTCTTGTCAGTTATCACAAACACGAAATTTAACTATCAAACTGTCGGAGAGGCTTCAAAAGAGACAATACCAATGTCCCTTAATATTTTGACCCTTTTTTATTTTATGCAGACCGACTTATTTGCCTAAATTCAACGTCCCTCTAACGATTTCTCGTAGATGCGTAGAAATCTACACTAACACAAAAATAAATAATTAAATTTAATAAATAAATGTAACATAAGAATTTTGAAGATGTCATGAATATATGCAAAATCATTTTTATTCTAAATATTATATAAAATTATTTTTTTTTAAAATGGGATAAAATCTATATGAAGTTTTTTAAGTAATCTCATTTGAAAAAGAAACGTGTAAATTTATATTTTATTTTGAAGGTGTATTAATTTTATGCTATTTCTTTTTTGAATAAGTAATGTTTTAGAAACTTTTTTATTGAGTATGACATTCTTGCACTTCAATACAATTTTTTTTTTACCACAAATTATGTTTAAAAATATAATTTTCTTTATTTCTTACAATCTTAGGTATTTTAAAATTTGTGCATAAGAATTTTAAACTTTATTTAAAAACTTTAAATCTGAGTTCGATTTTGGAGAGTCGTATTTGCCCCATGTAAATATTAAAGATTTAGGGATACATGTAGATTAGATTTTGTCGATAGAATTACTGATAAAAGAAAAATCTGTATATTTAAATTGACACAATTACAGATGTTATGCATTATTTATCCTTCTCGCATCGCAGACTCTTAAAATAGTCCTCAATAAAATTGATCAAAATAGTCAACTTTCTTAAAGTTAATATAAATCCTCTTGCAGACTAAATAGTTTATTGTGTAACCAACTAGTTCAGAATTAAAACAAGATGTCTATAAACTACCATTTACTTTTAAAGTCAGCCAACAAAAGTTTCATTGACTTTTAAAAAAGATAAGTGTGAATGTGTCTTTAGGCTTGAGCTTCTCAAGTTGCCCACGCAGGAAACAATCTAAGACCACAAAAAAAGATTCGATACTAAGGAAAGCCCAAAGGCCTAAGCCCATTTCACGTTTGTAGAAAAACGGAGAGATCATATGTATGCATGTTTGAGCTTAAAGAACAAAAAAAACAAAAGATCTTTGATACAAGAGATTATTAGGTGAAATGAGACTGGCTTTTGGTGCGTGGATTTCTTGTTTCTAGTTACAGCATCAATAATCCGGTTCTGATTATGATTTCAAACTAAAATATTTGAGATGATAAAGAAGATTAGACCAATACACTTTGTTTTAAGTTAATTTTGACTTAAAACTTTATGTAAACTTATCGTGTTAAGCTTTGTTTAGTGATTTTTGTGTGTAAGAAAATGAGAGAGAGATCACAAGTCATGTGTTTACACGCTTAACCAAAGATAATCTTAACCTCAATTTCCGGTTATCTACTGGTTCTTTGAAATTATGTTTGTGGAACCGGAAGGTATCATCACTTATATGAATACGAGCATCGGTTTATGAATTTATTCATATATTATTGGTCAAGATTTATACTAACAAAAATCAGAATCAAAATCGTTCTTGGGATTAGTCAAATAATAGATTTGTATACTATTATTTAATAGGAGTACTTCCCTAAAATCTGTATAAAATAAATTTCAAAAAACAAAATACAAATTGAATCATATCAAACAAAAAACTTGTAAAAAACACACACACAGACTATCGTCGTGAATGCTGCTGGTAAGGTAAAGTAGCTTGAATTCGAACTTTCCGTTTCTGAAGAAAACTTTGAAGAGATTTTCTCATAGAAGCTTTTGGATTTGGAAGCTGATGTTGAAATTTAGTCGACCTATTGGGTGGATCCGACCCGTTTGATGATGATTTCTTTTCCTTTTCTGATCTGCTCGCCATTGATAATATCGATTTTGCTTGAAGATGAGTAACATCTGAAGAAACACACATTTTTCCATCGTAGAAGATTGTAATTCTCCCAGAGCTGGTTGAATCAGAAGAATCGGAGTGATAAGAAGTAGGAGAAAGACGAAGTTCCAAGTCGCAAGTCTTATGCATATTCATGTTGTTGGATTGAAGAAGAAATGATGATGAAGATTGTGTCTGATTTTAAGATAAGAAAAATGAAAGATGTATTTATATATGATGGGTAAGTGAATAGAGAGAAGACACGGAAGAGATGGTGGAAGGGAACACGGGTTTTATCACGGCGGAACACAGCTTTCTCTTTATTTCTCTCACGTGTTAAATGTTTTTTTTTTTTTGGATTTTTTCTAAATAAAGTGAAAATCTTTACTTTTGTTTTTTTTTGTTTAATATTTATCTTAAATTTCTACTGGCAGTTTGGAGGCATTTCGCACATTCTTTTTTCTGTTCCATAATTATTTTTTATTATTAATGTTACTTGATTATTTTCTAATTTACTGGTATACGCATTATAGTTTGAGTCAAGTGAAAATGCGACTATTGTCAAAAATCATTGGAAATAACCAACTAATTTCGGTCCAATTCTCGTATCTGTTCTATAATAATAATAATTATTAATTTCTTCTTTTTTTAATATACTATAGTTAGTATAGTCAGATTTGATAATAATCATTTTTTTGTTGGTCAAATTGTAGAATTAGGAGTAATTCATCGCCACCGGTGATATTATAATGCATATATTTTCTGACTAATTTTCAGGCGGCATATCTTTTTATTTATTTAAGTTAAAGTATTAGAATCTATGGTCTTTGCTTGCACACTAATTAATATCTTGGCTGGTATTTTTGACATAATATTTGTTGTTGTTTAAAGTGTTTTTACAATGTTTGATGAAATTCATATAGCCATAACTGATAAATAAACGTGTATTAATTAGTTGTTATTATTAGTACAAGTATGTAAACTTATTAGCCAAAAGTAACGACGTTACAAGTTACAATTTCTTTTTCAATATTAATTGAATTCATATTTGGATTGAATGTGTACTTCATGTTCGTAAGTTTTTCATCCGTGTAAAATAAGATAAAATAAGTTTTACAGTATAAGATTACGTACCTAACCAATTAATTTGAGTTAGGAATTAATCTTAATTTAAGCCACGTGCTTGTGTCTTCATTCGTTGCTCTTTTCCGTATCCTGCCTCTTGTTGAATATCTCTACAACTTGTGATTTTATTATATTGTTCAAAGTTATGAAACAAGTGGAAAAAATTCGTTAGAGAAAGATTGTCGGTGTTAAACATTTATTAATTAAATTACCAACAATCACAAAAAAACATGTAATCCAGTTAACTTATTTATGATTTAGTTAGGTATCGAGTGGTAAATTCGAATTTCACTCAACTCCAATAGAAAAACTTAAACTATATATCAAGTTGTTATTGATCTAATGATTACTTGTTGACAAAAAAAAATGCATAATTTAGATGTTGAAAGGTTTTGCCATGGCGTCAATACATTGATTTTTTTTTTTTTACAATAATTATATGGGTAAGATCCTCTAAAACCATAAGCTAAAAAGTATAATTATTTGAAATAATTGATATTTATATTATTATATTGTTGTGGTAATAAAAAAGAAAGAAAGTAAAACTCGTGTGGCATGAGAAATACTAGTAATCAACGACCTTAATAATTAACATTGTTGGTTACTCATGCACCATTGAATTGTTTCACTATTTCTTAAATATCGTTTTCTTATCGCCCAATAATATGATTACGTGTCTATAAGTAGTCGACAAGTCCTAATTAGATATGTCGATATACCGACTTTATAAACAAGAAAAAAACACGTTGAAAATAAAAAGCATGAATATTCACAAGAAATTAAGTCAAAAGATAAATCTTGTTGGGACCAAACTCAACATGTGGTTTGCAAGTGTTGTAGAAAATAACACCAATCGACATGTAAGTCGGCTGATCAGTCCGAACCTATCTTGCAATTTATACACATTGAGGGATGTGAAGTTTGTCAATTGACACGAAAAGTTTGTATAATCAAACAAAAACAATTAGTCACATGTTTGATTCATCAATCAGTGTCCCACCACAAAGCTCAATCCCCAATAAAAGTTTGTGGATTCTTAAAATAAACAATGTTTCAAATTGTTGCTTCAACGCCTACAATTCTGTGTTATGATTACAACACTTTAGTTTTTTCTTGGGTAAAAGTCGATATGGTTGAAATTGAAAACATATCAAGTCACATGGAAGACTTGTTAACAAACAAAGATTAGTCGGATTCTCGGAGATGAAAATTACTACAAACGAATCAATGAAAATTACAAGGTTTTATATTCCGAGTTATTCTCAATATGGTGGTTAAGATGTTGGATGATTTCAAGATGTGGTCGTATAGACTTTATGTTATAGATTGGATCGTATTTCATATGAATTATATCAATACTATCATTCAATGAATGACCGTAAATCCTGAACTGCTAGCCCGTAAATCAAAAGAGGATCCTGCAAAATCATATATACTCATTGAGTAAAAACTAAAAAATGAGTGAAAAAAGACATTTTTCAGGCTGAGACAGAACATAATTAACTGTCTTTCTTAGTTATGAATCAAGCGTTGGGTGTGAAGAATAAGTTACTGTCATTTCTGGTTTTTAAACATTACCACAAAAAGAGAATAGCAACAATTAGGAAAATGACAATAAGATACCTTTTTTATTATATGAAGAGTATAAATATTCATGACCAAGGCCAATTAGCATCTCGCCACGCAAAGCGACATCCTCCAAAACTACTACAACCATCTGCTTTAAATCCATCAAATTTGTTGGCTTGATTGGAGTCTGATCCATCTAAACCACCACAACGAAGTTCTTGATCACGGTTAGCTGATTCCTCTCTGTATGATGGATTCGAGTATCTCGGGTGTTGGATAAAAGGTACATTCTTCCACCAGAGTTTAAGTGCCTATAAACATGGTACATGTGAAATCAAGCTCGTCAAGTTTATCCACATTTGAGTATATGTACTTAAAGAGGATTCAGTATATGTGACTTACATGCCAATAGATCCATATTGCAACCTTATGAGGCATCAACCAGAAGAAAACTGCAGGATCAGAAACCTGTGTTGAGGGTATTCTTTTGGCCTTTAATGTCGCCGAGAAATAGTTACCATGATGAGGATGCTGTGATTCAATGGACACAGATAAATCATCTCCAGGTTCATTAGCTCTGATTTTCCAGTTTCCAAGCATATCCTGAAAGGTTAAGTAACTTCTCATCAATCACACAAACTGATCAAGATTAATCAAAGACTGTATAACATATATCGGAGAACATACCATGAAAGGACTGACTTGTAATGATTTAGCAACCAAGTCAGATTCAGGATCGAAAACAAACGTCACTCGTTCCCCCCACGGCGTATTTGTAACCTATTAAAAAATCCTCTAATCACATCAAAAGAGACAACAACATACCAAAAATCCAATCCAATAGTTGTGTGCCATAACTAAGAGATTACACAACACAACACAGATTTCATTTAGATCTCTGAAACAGTGAAGCTGAGAAACAAATGAAGACTAAAACATCAATTCATATGTACCTGAGCAATACATTTACTTAGGCGCTTACTCGATCCTTCCAAGTCATAGCAATAATACAAACTCAATGGGTTTTGTTCATATCCAACACTTGGAGGTATTGTCAATAGGAAACTGCACCAAAATTACAGATTTATCAGATTTCTTATATATCAGAACAGTTTCATCACATAAGTAACCCAACTAGACTGCTTCAGTGTTTCAGATCAAAAATCAAACCTTTAACCAAACAGACAATTTTTCGCAATTAAACGAATTGCTGATCAATTCGGAGTCCATGGAGATGAAACATTTGAATGGGGTCCCCGAAGTTTTAGAGCCCCAAATTTTGTTTTCCAAATATATATCTATAATTATTTTTTTTAAATTTAAAATAAAATAAAATCATATACAAAATAGAGTATCAGTAATGTTATTTGTCAACTTTTCTTTTTTCCAAATCTACGTAAACTGTTTTTCAAGAAACAAAAAGTGAAGGCTTAAAAGTTTATGTTGCCATGGATATTGAACTTATGTTTTAAAAGAGTATTAAGCGATTTATACGAAGAATAACACATTTTGATAAGGAGCCACAAAAAAAGTGATGATGCTAACTTCATTTTAATTTTGAAAAAGAATTTCAGAATTAATTATTTCATTCAAGGATTATTATCCAAATATATGAGTTACATATATGATAATGTTCACCATTCCGATTTTAGTTGTTTCAGCTGAAAGAAATTTTTTAAAGTTGAAGTTGATAAAATTTTACCTACAATCGACTATGTCACAAGAACGGCTAATTGAATTGCTATGTTATAGATAGAAAAAATCATGTTTAAAAATCTTGATTATGCAACTTTGATGATTGATTTTGCAGAAAAAAAATGCAAAAAATGTTATTTTTTCACAAACATAATTTTTAACTTGTTATTTATTTTATTTTTAATTTATGATACTGTTTTTTCTTATAGAGAAATTTAATTTATTTTCAAATTTTACTTTATTATTTATACATTTTGAATGGTCCCATAAAGCTCAAGTCTGGCTATGTTGATCTGGAATTTTTCGTTTCGGTCAATCCTTTTCTCCCTCAAAATCGAAAACATTACGCATTGTGAAAATTTCATCTTGGAATCTCTAAGTTCGACGAAAATTCAACGAACTTACATAGGTCCCGTGGTACGAGAAACACGGCGAGCTTCATTGGCGGAGAGATGATCCGGAGGCGTGTCAAGAGCTTTGTCGAGGTCAAAGAGCGCGTAACGAACAGAGTGACGGAACGAGTGGCGAGCAGGACGGAGACGGTGGTGCCAAACGGTACCTTCATAGAAAGAGACGTTAGATTCTACGGCGGCGCGTGAGGGGAGAAGACGATGGATAAGGAAGCGAAATGGGAGGAGAAGAGAGAGGAAAAAGGAAGTGATAGAAGTGTAGAAGATTGAGCAGAGGAGATAGATCAATTCCATATCTTCAAGAGAAAACGAAAGAGAGCAACTTTGAAACTCTCTCTCCCTCATCCTTTCAAAAACCAAAGATTGACATTGGTAACCCTTCAAAAACCAAAGAGCAGATGATTCGTATACTATATTAATAATAAATTAAGGCTATTTATTGTCACTTTAGTTAAAACTTCTGTAAAATTGAAAAATATATGGAGAATTTTATGATTTTAGAATGTTATTAAAATTCACAAATGCAACTCAGTTGAAAAGTATTTGGTTATGATTTGAAATCTTTGTATTTAGAAAGAAAATTCATTACCGAATATGCATTGATCCATTAAAAATCCAAATTCATACTCAAACCAGATATCGAATAAAAAGTGATTTTAATTATGATTTACAAATAACATAACTAATAAGAGATGATTGAAATATGATTTACAAATGGTGAAAACATGATTTTCAAATAAAAATTTGAAAATCAATGTTTAAATAATATTTGCATGTAGCTTTTACTCTATTGGCAGGTGATAAGTCCATTAAAAGCAAACGTACTTGCACATCCAAGAATCGAGTCATATTGCCTATATTATATAGGGATTTAACTAATAAACTGGCCACCTATGGTCCAATGTTATCAAAAATATATATATAATTGTCAAGTAATAGGTGGTGCAGTTGGCTTGCCCCTGATTTAACTAGACATGAGATGGTGAGTTTGAATATCATTGTGTTTCATTTGGAGAACTTAGGCTATGAATCGGACTTTATTGTCGATTTAATGGTTATATGTTGAAAAAAAAAATATACTAGGATTATATCTGCGTTATAACACGATATTTAATTATTTTAATTGTTTTTCAAAACCATGTTCTTTTAATTTGTTAGATTCGTGTTGTTATTTTGATATATTGTTTGTGAGATGTTATTTTAGAGGCATAAAATTTGAACCGAAATCGATCCGAATTAGAGGAATCGAACCCAATAAAATACTTAAATAGATCCTAAATCTATGTATTTGAAAAACCAAACCCGAAGTAGAACCAAATTTTAGTTTTTTAAAGTTTTTTTATTATTTTTTAAAACTTTGATTTTTTTTATATAAAAATATTTGAAATGGAAATTCATTGATACCAAATCGAACATATTCAAAAAATAAAAAATACCCAAATAAATATAATAATATATGATTATGCAATTATTTCTAATAAGTCTAATAGTATATCTTATCATGACTTAGTCACAAATTACTGAAAATACCATATCCTTAGAGACAGTGTATTATACTGTTGTGGACCCAAAAGTCATATTGTGTCTTTATGTGTGTTTATGTTGCGTGGCCGTTACTAAACCACTTATTTTCTACACATATACATGAACAAGAACTATCTATTATATTGCACTAGACAAAGACCGGTGAATATTTTCGAATTATCGTTTTGGCCTTCCTTTTTTTTAATTATAAAACATACACGGTTACCCGATGTGTAAGATAAGCATTTTATGATTATCAATTTGTAATTTTTATCCGTAATTATGAGTTTTTGAATTAAGTTAAATTAATATTTGCATATCTCAAATTATAATTATTTGCAATTTTATAAACAAATATATTTTTTACTTATATTTTTACAAAATCTAATATTATTTTATTTTATACTTTATATGAGATAAATATATGTGATTATATTTTTATAATCATAAATAAAAATAATTATTACTATTGTAAATAAAGATAAATATTTTGCGGTATACAAGTATTTAAGAAAATATATATTTTAAAATTTATAAAAATACTGTAAAACTTAGGATTATTAAATTTAACGCATAGAAAAATCATGTTAATGAGTAACTTTGAGATCCAAATTTATATAATAAGATAAGATAGGATTAGGATTTGATTTTATCTTTTTTATTAAAATATAAATATGAAATAATTTTTGATCGTTGCATTTGACATGTGCAACAATATGTCGATTAGTAACTTTTGAAACTCAACTTTATATAAAAGGATTTGATTTTATCTTTTTTTAAATAAAATACAAATATATAATAAATTTTTTATCGTTGGATTTGACATGTGGAACAATCTCGTTGATTAGTAATTTTTGAAACCCAACTTTATATAATAAGATAGATGTGGGCATTCGCTCGTCGAGTCAAATTCAGGTTGGATCCTTTCAGGTCCAAAATTATTATATCCATATAAGACTTTTTACTGTTTCAAACACTTCCAAATTGGTTCCATTCAGGTTCAAATCAATTCAGGTCAAAATTTTAAAAATCAAAAATTATATGAATACTCAAATACACGAAAAAACCCAAAAAATATCTTTAAAATACAAAAAAAATACTTGAAAATAACAAAAAATATCTTAAACATATTTGAATAACCAAATATTTAAAAGACTATTTGAATATATTTAAAAATATCAAAAATACTTGTAAAATACTAAAACAAATATTCTAAAAATACTATATATTTGGGTTTTCGAATACATGTGCGATTCTCAATTTGGGTCTGATTCTTCGGATCTTAAATTTTTGGAACTGTTCAGATATTTAGACAATTCGAGTTTAGATTCGGGTAGGATTCAAATTCGAGTTTTCGGATCTAGTTATTAAGCCTAGTCGGCGAGACCTAATATTGCACTGTAATATTAGTATTATTGCATATCTTGTGTTATTGTGTAATTTTCTACAATAACAAAAGATAAATAACATCATCACGACTCATTACTCATATCATAAGATCATTTCCAATGGTCCGTTCTATTTTTTCCTCTAAAAATAGAATTATCTAATAATAGAGAAATGTTTGTTCCAATGGTTTACTCTATTATTTACTCTAAATGAATTATTAATTTTTAAGATGTTCATTTACTTTTCAAATCTACATATTTTACTCATTTATATTAAATAATTAATAAAGAGATTAGTAAAATTATAATTAATTTTAAATTTAAGCAATATGTCAGTTAAGAAATATGTCCTTGTAATTTCAATTGTAATATATATTAGTGTTGTATTTTCAATTGTAATATATATTATTGTTGTATTTTCATAATTTTTAAAAAAAATTGATAAACTTTTAAGTACTATTTAATAATTTTAACTATATAATAATAATTTAATAATTTTTAATAAATTTCATAGATTTTATAGTTTAGTTAGTTTTAGTAAAATACTAAAAAATTTGTAATATGTATATTTTAATCATATAATTTTCTTTAGATATAAAATAATATTACAGTATAAATTAAAAGATTATTTTGTAAAGAAAAAATTTTACTCTAAGAAATAGAGCCTTCCAAATTTAGAAGAAAAAATAGAAATTTTTATTTTTAGAGTAAAAAATAAAGTACCATTGAAAACGCTTTTTCTATAAATATAAAATTTGAAATATGATTTAGTGTATTATTGAATATGCTCTCACGATTAATATCGTTACGCTTTATCTAGGAAGACTTTTTCTTCCTCTCGTGCTCACGATAAAGATGACATTAATAATCATCCTAGTTGCACGTATTATATAATCGCTCATATTACAATAAAAAAATTGTGAAACCAATATACCCAACGCATATTGGAAAAATTATGTATTTTACAGAAAATATTTCAAAGAAAAAAGGAAGAAAAGTTTTATGGAAAAATTGTTAATTTAACATTATATTTATCAAAAATCGTTGATTAAACTATAAATTTAAGATATAGTTGATTAAACATTTAATTTAATGTTGACTTTTAAAAAACACAAATGTTAACTTGGCCAATTGAACATTTCATTAATTTCAAATAAAAAATTTATCTAAATTTGTAAGTCAAATCGATTTTGGAAATTCGATTCACTTCTTATCTTCTTTCTAAAGAACTCTAAACTTGATTTTCTCTTTTCTTTCAAGAATGAGTTCAAATTCGTCAGTTTGAAATGTTGTTTTCAATAATTCAAACCGACGAATTTGAGCTTATTCTTAAAAGAAAAGAGAAAATCAAGTTTCCAAAATTGATTTGGCTTTCGAATTTAGAAAAAAGTTCGATTTGAAATTAACGGAATGTTAAATTGGCCGAATCAACACAAAGTTTAATGTTTTCTAAAAAATCAACATTAAATTGAATGTTTAATTAACTCCATTCAAAGTTTAATATTTAATCAACTAATTTTGGTATTACAATGGTAATCGACGGTTTTCCTACAGTTTTATTGAGACGACGGGCTAGTAATGGATGATTAAAGGCACGTAAACAAAAACAGTATTATTACTGGGCCGATTCATTTCAGGCCCATTATCTCCCAAACCGTTGAAATCTAAAGAATATGATTAATGTAATTAGGTTGGTCCGGGTGGTTAAGCGAACCCAGTGTTACTCTGCGATCTTGTTTATGGAGTAATATACATTCAATATTCAGATACATACACGTGTCAATCTATTCAGAAACTTACACGTGTTATATTTTCATTGGTTGTTATACAATAGAGAAGACATAGGAGATTAGAAGTACCGCTTGGCGATGGAAACTATGTAAACATGTGGATTTGATTGCACAATAAAATTCGGATTTAAAATCTTTTTTTATAATATCAATAAGGAAATTCGATTTCACAATTTCACAGCTTTTTCATAATTCTTCGATTTCTCCGCTTGTCACTCTCTCTTGTGTCGCCATTTTTGTTTATATACACACTTGTGTACAGTCCAAAAACCTTCAAATTTTCCCAAGCTCTGCCTTAAAATGTCCTCGATAATTAATGGAGCTGGAGCTGCTACGGCCTTATCGACGTTTAATTCCGTCGATTCCAAGAAACTCGTTGCACCTTCTCGCACAAATCTTCCAGGTTCGGTTTGTTCTTTCTTAGTTTCTGATTTCGATTTCGAATTTTGATTGATTATCGATCTGCATTCTCTCTTTTTGTATCTTGCAATTAAATTGATTTAGTTCTGGTGTTGGATCGAATTTGTGAGATCTTAGCAGTTTCGTTGTTTGGTTTTGATGCAGTGAGGAGAGAGAGGGATATAGTGGCTGGATCTGATTCGAGTAAGAAGAACTTTGGGTCTGGACTCAGAGTTCGTGAATCTCAGAAATTGATTGCAAATGCTGTTGCGGTAATGCATTTGTCTTCGATTTTGTATTTAGGGTTTATCTTTCTGTTCCTTTGAATCTGCAATGGTTACACGGTTTTTTTTTCTTCTTTTTTGTAGACGAAGGAGGCGGACACTTCTGCGACTGCAGGCACTGGGTTTGTTTTCGCAATCTGATTTGACTGAATTTAATTAACTCTTTTGTGCTCTTGAACATAAGCATGTCATGCTGATTTAAGGTTTAGATATTGCTTGAACAAATCTCCGTTAGATCTTTCGGTGCCTTTGGTTTCCCTTGCATTTCCCTTGTTTGCTTGAAAACAAATACTGCTAATACCTCTAAATGATTAGAATGTTCTGATATTTTCTACCGGTTAGAGACAAGGAAGTTTTAACTGTTGTGCTATCATTTTGGGTGTAATAATGCAGAATTCTTGCCAGTTCTAGATTGGATAAGATCTCTGTTGAAAAGAGCGAGATATAGCAAGGTCTCAAGAGACGCTAGTTTAAAGTTGATAGTTGATAGTGATGTCAAAATCTGAATGAGTTGCATGTCTTTATCATTGATGTCTTTAGTTGTGGTTATCATGCTAGGTGATTAGGTTAAGCAGTTAAGTTACTTCTCGTGAACACATGTTCGTCTCCCAAGTACTTTTCAGTTTTCTGCGGGAAACATTTTGTCAGCACTTTTTGCGACTTACCATCTTATTATGCATCTATCTTTTCTTTTATATTCTATTGTTTATGTTAGCGATCATTATTGTTTTCATTTTCGCATAAGCAATGCATGATAATGTCTATGCATATTTTTGACGGATCCATTGTCACAAATAGCACATTTTTTCTTCACCTTTAAACTTCCATGTTCATATTCAATCATTGTCTTTTTGATGCCTTTTCCATCACAACACAACGTTTAGCCAATTTTCTCTTATGAATTTGCAGACGTGAATTATTGCTTTTCGAGGCTCTTCAGGCAGGTCTAGAAGAAGAGATGGACAGAGATCCAAAAGTTTGTGTTATGGGTGAAGATGTAGGGCATTATGGAGGCTCCTACAAGGTTACCAAAGGACTTGCTGATAAATTTGGTGACCTCAGGGTTCTAGACACTCCTATTTGTGAAAATGCATTCACCGGTATGGGCATTGGAGCCGCCATGACTGGTCTAAGACCGGTCATTGAAGGTATGAACATGGGTTTCCTCCTCCTCGCCTTCAACCAAATCTCCAACAACTGTGGTATGCTGCACTACACATCTGGTGGTCAGTTCACCATCCCGGTTGTCATCCGTGGGCCTGGTGGAGTGGGACGCCAGCTTGGCGCTGAGCATTCACAGCGGCTAGAGTCTTACTTCCAGTCCATCCCTGGGATCCAAATGGTTGCTTGCTCGACTCCTTACAATGCCAAAGGCTTGATGAAAGCTGCGATAAGAAGCGAAAACCCTGTGATTCTGTTCGAACATGTTCTGCTTTACAATCTCAAGGAGAAAATCCCGGACGAAGACTACATCTGCAATCTTGAAGAAGCTGAGATGGTCAGACCTGGTGAGCACATAACCATCCTTACTTACTCGCGGATGAGGTACCATGTGATGCAGGCTGCCAAAACCCTAGTGAACAAAGGGTATGACCCTGAGGTTATCGACATCAGGTCGCTGAAACCATTTGATCTTCACACAATCGGAAACTCGGTAAAGAAAACACACCGGGTTTTGATCGTGGAGGAATGTATGAGAACCGGTGGGATTGGGGCTAGTCTTACAGCTGCCATTAACGAGAACTTTCATGACTATTTAGATGCTCCGGTGATGTGTTTGTCTTCTCAAGACGTTCCTACACCTTATGCTGGTACACTGGAAGAGTGGACCGTGGTTCAACCGGCTCAGATCGTGACTGCAGTCGAGCAGCTTTGCCAGTGAATTCATATTTATCGGGTGAAGCATTATTTATCATTTACCTCTCCATTTCCAATCTCTTTAGCTTAGTTCTTAAAGAATTTGTCTAAGATGGTTTGGTTTTGTTAAAGTTTGTCAGCTTTGGTGTGTCTTGGAATATGGTTTTGTAACTCAGAATGTTAATTTATCTCCCACATTTTTATTTTTTAACCCTTGGAGTTTGCTTTACACTTACTATATAAACACATACATAACAACTGAACAAAACTTTTGTATTGCAAAAATTTCACTGTTTAGAATACATCACGTATTTACATAAATATTTTGGGGTTCTCGACTAATGGTAAGTAGTAAATACTTTACTACTTTGTGTTTAGATTTAGTAATTAGAAATGGTAGATTTAGAGAGGATGAAAGACAAAAGTTGACCCAAAAAATAAAAGAAATACAAAAATCTTGTTAGATTTGATTATACCGTACTTTAGCGGGGTGCTAATTACAATAAATTAACCTTAGAATTTTCTTTACACTTGGTAATAACCACATACACACATTTGGTTCTTTCTTAATCCAAACAAAGACTCTATAACAATAACCCCACGTTAAAATAACACCAAAACCTTCTAGTACCAATATACCAATTTACATAAATGAACAACAAAAAACAAGATCCTAGAGAAAGCTTTTGGCATCCCAAAATTCCACTAAAAAACCCCCCAAAAAAAAAAACAGTTTACAAAAAGTAAGAAGACAAATATTTGATGTTTGGTTTTGTTATTACCACTTGGCTGATTTACATTTAGCAGCTCTTCCTGTATCGTTCAAGTAAGAACCAAAAGTCTTGACGACTTCTTCATAAGTTGGCCTTTTGTAATCCACTGCTTGTTCTATCACTTCTTCCGGTTTTGCCCATTTCCACTCTGCAAACTCTGAATCTGCTTCGTTGTTAGCTAGATTGATCTCTCTTTCGTCTTCATCATTTCTCAGTCTCATTAAAAACCTGTGAGAGGTTTCACTACAATGAGCCATTCTCTTCATTGAGGACATTAGTTGTTATCAAAGGACTTACCATTTTTGAGCTTGACCATGCCATTCACCTCCCCAAAGACGATTAACCTTTGCTTTTACTGCAGGTGGGAAATCATATGTCAACCAATTTGGGACCTGTTTTAGACATTTCAAAGAAATAATTGGTAAATCCTTTGATTCATATAGTTACGTTTAGTATTGTTTCAAGTGTTAATGAAAGTGTAGCAACCTCAGAGACGATTTCAGCTGAAACGACTCCAGTTTCTTCTTGTAACTCTCTCATGGCTGCTGACTTTGGATCCTCCCCATCTTCAATGCCTCCCTATAACATTCCCAGTTTAATGAGCTTTTAAAACTCACAGAGCATTGAAGGCTTTAAGCTTATTGCAGAGCAGAGAAAACAGTTTCAAGTAAACGCACAATCAAAACTGTAAAACAGTTGATTAGTTCATCGATATTTTATCATTTTTCTTAAGATTTTTGATCAAGTTCTTGACCATCTTTTCCATTGATAAACAAAAGTATAACAGCATTCGATATCTATAAAGAGAGATTCCGACATTAGCATTTGAACAACACACACACACACACACCTGAGGCATCTGCCATGCTCCAGGAACATTCAATCTCGAAGCTACAAATACCTGTAAAATCATAGTTAAGGTCATGAACTCTGTGTAATCAATCACTCGTGGCAAAACTGTAAATAGACAGAGAGCTGATATATGAAATGTTACCAGATTATCCGAGTTTATTAGCATAACACCAACATTGGGACGATAACCTGGTGGTAAATTCTCCATTTTTCTGAAATTAATTACCACTTAATTCCATTATTTTACGCCAAATTATGATATTATCAAGACTAGTATATCTACTTATTAAATTCAGTTTTTTAAAAAAAATTAATGTAAAAAACTAGTTGGATTACTGTTTTCAGTCTTCTCTTTTGTATTTTGCAAATCTAGAAACTGTTTATATTACTACAAAACAAACATCACGCTACTGTAATAATTTTCCAAAGCAGATCACAGAATTTTGACAGATTTTTCTAAAGAAAAAAACCTTTGAATCGAAGAAAAAAAAAACAATCATGTTCAATTACTGTATTGACTAATTAAAGGTGGAAAAAAAATCAAGAAATGTTTGGAAATTCCACACTATAATCAAATTTCAAATCCAAAGAACAGAAAATAAGAAAGAGAGAGAGAAAAAGTCCAGAAACATAATCAGAGCTCATGAATTTACAGGAACCAAAAAAGAGAATCAATACATAAACACAAAACAAACCAGATCTGGGAAACAGAAACTTAAACTCGAGCATCAAAAGGAAAGAACAAACCTTTCTTAGTTTTGTATCTTTGACTTTGCAAAAGCTTTTTTCTTTTGAAGACAACGAAGCAGCAACGAAGAACATGTGTATGCGCTTTGTTTCAAACACAAAGCACACGTATATCTTTTTACATTATATATATTTTACAGAATTGGATTCTGTCTTTATTACGACGTCGTTTTGTTTTATCAGCTCTGACTATTTGGCATCTTATTCTAACTGTTCTTATTGGGCCGGGCCCACCGACGACTTATTTTAACATATAATCCAATTGCCACGTGTATATATGTCAAAACAAATCATTATAAAGGTTTTAATTGACAGACTTTTAATTACAGTTTATAAATTGTCAACGTTTTTTTTTTCTTTTTTTTTGGTATGTTAATGATCTGCTTGTAATATTTAAAATAGTTGACAAAATTAAAATAGAATAATTTTCTTAACTGGTAATGTGAAATTAGTTGACTTTTATTGTGAAAAATATAAACTCCAAATAAGAAAAGATGTATTTGTATTTAAGAATGGAGATGTATTTGAATGAGGAAAAAAGTGTGATGTCATTGACACTTTGTGATAAGGACAACAAAAAATATTAACAAGTTGGCAACTTTTGAAATGATATGGAAAATAATAGGGTAATGATAAAAAATGAAGAAAGGCGTATGTTAATGAGATGAGGTGTAAAGTAAGTTAGCAAGAGGGGACGTAAAAAGTGATAAGGTGCACGATAGCAGAGAAAAAGGTCGAGATAGAGTCAATGAGTGGACAGAGAGACGAACGTGCGGTGGTGGGGAACCCATTCAGTTGACTTAATAGTGAATTTAATCATTATTTTAGGTTTTTTATTTTTTTGTCATTATTATTTACGACAAAAACTTGTATTTATTATTATTATTATTTGTCTTTGCACTTAATCACGAATCTTGAATAAAGCAGCCACCATCTATCTCCTTTTTGTTTTTTTTTATCATTTGATAATTGATCATAACTCATAAGTCATAACCAATGAAAAAGAAAAACAAATTTAAGAATTTTTTTTTTACCAAGTTGGTCAAGCTGTATTTATTGATATTCGATTGAATTATGGATTCGAATATGCGGAATTTTGTCACAGTTTGGAGTATGAATCTTGATAAATGATGAGGACATGTTAATCGTCGTTAAAACATTATTGGGCCCTTCAAAGGCCCATTAGACATATGCTATGTTACCGTGGAGGACATGCCCTCTCCAATACGTTGTTCAAAGTTATGTTTTGTATTTTGTCCGTCTCTCTGCATGATTTTGTTTTAAGGCCATATCATATGTGACCCAACTCGTTTTGTAATGATAAGATTCTTAAATAATAATCTACCTAATATGTTGATCTTTATGGTTTATCTACGTACTAAGGATTTGTGCGCAATATTGTCTAGAATTTGACTAATTACCTGACTATATATATATATATATATTTTGAATTATACTTGTTTTCTGACTTTTTTTTACCCTTCTCTTTCAATCGTGTGACATCACGTGGCAATTTTAATTTATTCACCTTATTTTTGTATCAGCGAAAGTTTTGCAACAGAGGTAAAAACAAAACGAAAGTGTTGCTACAGATATTTATACATCCAATATTATAATAACTAGTTTTTTCCGGGTTTAAAAAAGAACAAGATTCCATAGTACGTTTAACATAACGAAGTGTTGAATAATAACAACCACCACATATGAAATATCTGTAACAAACGCAAAGAATCAAACAGAAAACAACATCCAACTTGTTTAGAAGTTTGTCGACCTCAAATTTTGTTTCATACTACACATTTATCATAAAACTCAAAAAGTATATTCAGTGGAAGAGTGTAGTATTTTCTTTACTAATTTGATCTATAATATTAAATTTTTAATTATATCAACAGTCGTCAAAAAAAATTGTTACAGTCCAACTTACAACTACTTTTAGTTTCATACTTTTTTCGGTCATAGATGCTCTAGAAAAAATTTATATCAAAAAGTTCGATGTTTTATATTTCCAATAAATATTTGACTATAAATTTTTAGTTTTGTTCTAAATTATTTTTATTAAAAAAAAATTTTATAACAAATGAGATTAAAATATTATTTTACAAATTTTTTAAAAATGTGTGAAAATCTTAAAATTTTTGTGAAATGGAAGAAGTATAAAATTATTTGTTTATCCACAAAAAAATTGTCGGAATACGGTATTTTAACAAACCGAATTTGGATTATAATTTAGGAATTCAAATCCTTTAAAAATGTGAACTATAAAGATATGTCTTTCGATAAAATTCCTAACCATATAACATTTGAGAATCAATATTAGCTTCTTCTTTTATTCGATTACTTTCTTTGAATATTATAAAAATTGTTGTCGTGTAAATCAGGGGAATTTCAAGTTCTCATGACACTGGAAGTCTAGATACATAAGCCGCATCTCCACTAGTCCGATTCGTGGCTCATTTTCTAGTTGCCACGTGTCATTCTCGTCAAATCTTAACAAAGAGACAAAGATTTCGTCCAAACACATAATTAATAATTGTAATAAATAGTAATAGAAAGAAATTACATAGAGCGCAACAGAAGCTTGAAGAGGCAAGCAGATTTGTATAATGAATAGTCTTCACAAATATAGACCAATAGTTCTCTTAGTCCAGGCACTCCAGAAAACTCTATATAGCATGATGGGTCGAACAAGCTACGAACACGTGTACTGACACGTGTTATATCCAAAGACAGAAGTTTATAAATCGGTTGTGATATGTAATAATTAATACAATAAGAACTCAGTATTGTTTACGTGTTATGTCATGAATGTAGTCTTATGTATATATGCACTGCATGCTTGAGACATTCCACTGCTCAATGTCTTCTGTTTGACCCATCATTTTTCACGTAATACTATCGTAATAAACTGAAAGAAAAAGAAAAAAACAGTTAAACCTCTTACAGTATGGATAACCTAATTATCTGTAATCGAATTTTGAAATTTTATTTTTACAAAATATAAATATTAATAAACTATTTGACAAAAATATTTTTATATTAATTATAGGAGTATATAAGTATTTGTTAAACAGTTAATAACTCTACCTCAAGAGATTTGATCATTTCTCATTATAATTAGTAGATTAAGATCCAATTGTTAAAACAAAAAATATTTCTTAAACAACACGGAGTTGTAACCTTTGATATGTGCACTGATGGGTCTTTATTATTACATTTCATTTTGTATAAGTGTTTAGTGATCTCTTGAGTGAAATTTGTGGGATAGAAAAACTCAAAAAATATAATGGTCATTTTAAAGAAAAGAACAGAAATGATTAATAGTAATTTGGTGGGTGAGGAAGTGAGTGAGTTTGTGAAGTTAATGAAATTGCGGAGAAAGCTGACGCCATCGACACATATAAACACAATCCCGATTTGACCTATTATTTTCCAAACACAACGACCTTAATTCTTAAATATTATTTTTTATATATAACAGAAGTGAAAGAATGCAAAAAATCTTTAGTGTAGTAGTAGATGGTAAATCTATTAAATGTATGCATATTTAAAGATCGAGTCTTACAACTTAAATAATGTAGAAATTTAATTAATAAATTGTTCAATTGTGATATAATATTAAAAATATATATATAATAGAGAATATAATAATTTACGAGGCAGCAGTCAAAGAAAGGGACACATCTGCCATTTACAGTGGACTCTGTTTGTCTGGAGCAACAGAATTTCCTTCAGTTCCACGTCATCTCTGCACACTAAATATGTTTTCTTTTCTGATTATTTCTAAGAAAATAATTAATTTATTATTCAGAGCTAATTAAACACTATATTTAATTATTAGTCGATGAATCTCATTGCAGAATTGATAAATTGAAGAATTGTGGGCATACAACACCGTAGG
This sequence comes from Lepidium didymum, assembly GCA_963920545.1. NCBI lineage: Eukaryota > Viridiplantae > Streptophyta > Magnoliopsida > Brassicales > Brassicaceae > Lepidium > Lepidium didymum. The sequence goes on along the minus strand of OY986993.1, from coordinate 19,598,404 downwards.
AGCATGTATAGGAGAAGCATGTCAGTTCTGTATTTTTTGAGATTAAAGCATTGTTCTGAGCAATGAATGGCATGATTCAAATACTTAAGTTTGGAGGTGGAGTTTGGTAACGATAACTTAGACACTAAATAGTGACGAATCCAAAAGACTCATTATCTTCTTTTGTATATATGGAGAATTTCAAGAGACTTAAAGAATATGTTCTTGATGTTTTCGATTACCAATTTTTTTATTTTAAATTTCAAAGTTGATTTTTTTATCTATTTTTCTAAAAGAATTTGTTCTTGATTTTTTATATGTAGACCCAACTTTTAAGTTTATTAATGTCTAAATTCAGATTGAAGAGAAAAGTTATAACAGAGTAATGAAATAAGTTGTTGATCGTAATTGAGTTCCTAATATTAGCATAGTTACATTAACGTTTTAGATTAGTTAAGTCTTCGTCAAGTGTTATGTTTTTAAGTTATGTTGTTTGGTCCAAAAGCCAAACACAATTCTGCACTTGTATTGTTTCAATTTTTATATAAACAAATTTTGTTCTTATGTAAAATAACAAATTTTCAGTAAATAAAAAAGAATTCTATTTTCGTTCTTTTAGTAATTTATCTTATCCTTCTCTTCCCTCCTATAAGACAAATCGATAGGCCCAGTGGAAGTGAGTACAGGAATTTGCCAACAACTCAATTTCTCATGTACAATTTACAGCCATATATATTTTTGTCAATAACATAATATCTACAACTCATATAATATAACTTGTATTTTTATGAGTAGGAGACGTTTCATGATACTAAAAATCTTATGCAACATTTTATGACATGTATATTTGATGCAAGAAACAAATTTAAAAGTAAATATGCAAATTTTAAAATAAAATAAATAAAAAAGATATTTTTTTTTCACGAAATATGCATAGAAATATTCAAATCTTTTATGCTAGATGTAGTAAATATTAGGAGTAGGCATTTCAACCGAACCAAACCAAACTAATCATAATCAAACCAACCGAACTTTAATCCGATCTAAACCAACCCAAAGTGTACACACAAGCCATTTCATTATGATTTTTCTCAATCTGAATGGTTTGGTTCAATTCGATTTAAAACCGAACAAAACCGATAAATTAATGTGGTTATTTTATTTTATTATTATATAATATATATTATAATATTATTGGCTTATATTTATGTTAAAATGTTTGAGTTTCAAATTTTGTTAATTTATTTATTAACCATAGGTGAAGCCGTCTAAATTTAGTACATAAAAAGAGATTAACATCTAATGACATGTTGTTTTTTCCCGTTTTTTCATCATTCATCTCTTAAATATATTATAATTTTATGATTTCTTATCTTTCATATATTATTAGTTTTAAATATTCGATTGGTGTGATATAACAATTAGTCATATATTTTGTTTTTCAAACTAAAATCAAACTAAAATAAAACCAAACCAAACAGATTCAAACGGAAAATAAACCAATCCAAAATAAAACCAAACTATACTAAGATTGGTTAGATTTGATTAGAGTTTTTATGTAATAAAAATAGCCAAACCGAACTAAAATCAAATCATATCCGAAACTAAACCGAAATGTCACCCCTAGTAAATATCAATTGATATACATTACGTAATGGATTACATCACAAAATCCTTTTATTACATAAGTGATTTTGTTTCAGTTGACAAAGCATAATTGATTTGAGGTTACTATTTTTTCTCTGCCACAGTTTAGGACAATGTGCACTGTGTGTCTGCCTCTTCCACGAGGATGTCACGTGACAACCTCACGGGTTGATTGATGCAATCAAATTTGATATCGTTCAATTCCAAACTAATTAACAATGATATTTTATCGGTCATACTACTTACTAATTAATATTTTCTAAAGCCAAATAAGTTCTTTTCATCGAAAATTTCATTATACTTTTTTCCATGTCTTTTGGTATGTATATAATGTATATACTGTATATACTATTTTGATTTTGATTGATTTGGAGGATATTACAAAGTTACAAACAAAAAACAGAAAGAAAAGAAACCGTTCCTGCATTCAAAAGCACATTTGTTTTGTACTGAAGTACTATGAACAGGACAAATTTCATTGTTTTGTTTATCATTTAGAAGAAGAAAACAGAACAACAAATTGAAGACAATTGAAAGTTGATCTTTGAAACAAAAAGGTGACCAATGAATTATGGTCCTTACTCACACTCACAATGGTCGGCAAAAACTGTCCCCGCATCGAGACAGCTACTTCTATTGCCTTACTTTACATAAATCGTGACTTTTCCAACAACCTCCCTATTCTCATTTATTGATTTTTGTTTTGAAGATCCATGCCAGATTTTGCACAAATTTGTGGTTGTGAAAAATATACATATGTTAACTGAAAATAATAATTTCACAACTTTTTTATCAACTAGATAGACAAACTTTGATGCATAACCTAAACCCATTTTTAAAATCTACTAATAGAATATATTGAAACTCCAAATATTCTAAACCATTAAATAAAACATGTAAACACCAAACTGATAAGTATTTGACATAATTTCACGATTTTTTAAAATTAAAAAGTAATACTTTATCGCGGATTCAAGAGATTTTATTTGCACGTTAATTAGGACAATGAAACATGCCGTACGTGTAAATCCTCTTAAGATGTTTGTTCTAACGAGAGATCAACGACTTTTAAGACAAATAACTGTTATCAATCACATTCGTATTATCTAAGTCATTTGTCTTTTGCTTTTCGTGATATTCTATAATCTGAGTATGATATTTTATTTCCTTAGAACAAGAAAAATACTTATAGCCAAACTAATTCATTTTGAAAGTTCAAACTTCACACCAAATACGTTTCCTAAACTAAATCTATCAAAAATAATAAATTTTGCAGGATAGTGTTGATGTTTATTGTGATATATATTGATACACACACTAATTTCTGAAAGAATTTGATTTCGTGAAATGTATTACACTCATTAATCAAGTCACAAAATATTAACTTCACAAAAAAAAAAGCAACAGAAACCAGCTGAGCAAGCAAAACTTCTACTTACAAAAGCTACAAGCTGGCTCCCACCGCTTCGAGAAAAAATAAAATCTATTTTGTTTTCACAAAAATCTGATTTAAGAAAAAGAAAAAACAAAAATCTGCACATAAACCAGCTGTAACCGGTTTTGGTTTACTTCATACTAAGCCTGGTTTAATATATCAGCCGAATTTACGAACGTGCCGTGGAAACCATACGGTACTCTTGACGGCAACTTGACGGTAGCTTCTAGTTCCAATGTAACGGCGTTAACAATTTGAAGCTCCGATTTCCAACTCTCTTCGTCATGAACAAACGACATAATGTAACCGTCATCTTCTCCGTCAGATTCTAACCCTCTGGGTAAGAAAAAAGGTTCACCTCCATACTTTTTACCGCCGTAAAAATGATTTTTAACTTTTCCAGTAAAAAGATCAACTTTAGCAAAACCAGAGACTTTAGGCCACGGTTCAGCTATGGCTAGGTAAGCGTACCGGGTTTTCCTCCCAAGAAGATTCCGGTTTACCATACCAGCTTCAAGATTCATCTGAACCGAACCGGGTATTATAGTTCTGCGTGTTGATTTTCCGGTTTTGAGATTTAACCGGATCTCTGACAAAACGCTGTTGAGTTGTTCGTCACACTCGTTGAAGATCGAATCCGCCGGAGTCATACATGATCCGATCACCACAATCTCATCGGTCTCCGGCGATTCCCAAGCGTTCCATAGATGGAAACAGAAAGTCTCCGGTGACTCCACCCAGATCATCTCCGACGCGCCTTTAGCATTTTTCGGCAATATTCCAAACCGGGAAATTTTCTCTCTGTCGTATTTAACTGGAGATTTTCCGAGAAACATATCAGAGAGTTTAAACACTACTTGTTGATCAGGAATCACGACAAAGTTCTTAGTAATCGCGAAATCGTGCATCATCGTTGGACTAGCGAGAGGAATCTCAACGTCAGGCGATTTCTCTCCTTCCGGCGATAATTTGAAATATTTCAAATACGGTTTCTTAACAACGTCGTAGCTTAAAGCGAATAGCTCCTTCGTCTCAGGATCGATTTTTGGGTGAGCGATCATTGGTGAATTTAATTGCCCTTCAAAATCGTATCTTCCAATCGTCTCTAAATCGCCATTTTCGGTGATACGTACTTGGTAAGGAAGATCATCTTCAGACATCGCTAATAAACGTTCGTGAAAATAAACTAAACCGGCGTTAGCAACTCCGGTTCCGTTTTTATAATCCAATAAACCGAATAAACCGCGTGCGTAAAATAGCATTAACCGTGCAATTCCGGAGTGACCGTGTAGTTCACCTATGGCTTTAGGGAAAATCGGAGAACCAATTTGTTTCTCTTGAACTAATCTCTCGGTCTCCGTAAACCGGCACGAGTAACTCGCATCTCCGTGAGTGATTTTAACGGCGTGAACCATTCCGTCACCATCGAATAAGTGATGTCCAGAAACTGGCTCGAAGAGTGGATTAGCACCGTTACGGAGGTAAACACCGTCAATGCAGTCAGGGATTTTTCCGGTAACAGAAAGAGATGATTTAACTGATTGTTCCGGTACCGGAGCGTAGTTACCGGAGATCTGATGACGAGGATCAACGGTTTTAGGAAGAGGCTTAGAACGTTCACGTCTTAGCAATGCGGTTTCGGCTAAGTCTAGAGCGACGGAAGCGGCGCGTTGGAAAGGATTCCAATGAGAAGTGTTCTTTTCGGGAATTATGGAGTCTGAAGAAGGGTAATTAGGGAAATTCAATAAAGATGGAGAGTCTGAGATGGAGTTTGTTGATAAGAATTTACGGCGTGTGGATTTAACGTTGGTGAAACTAACGGAGGAAGACGGAGAAAGAGCGTCAAGGTCGGAAGGAGCAAAGGAGAGATTAAGTTTGGTTGGGTTTGGTGTTAATACGTAAGAACAAGCCATGAGAGCTAAGAGTTTGAAGAAAGAAGAAATGAGAGATTTTGAGAATTTTGGAACGAGAGACTGAGTATATATAGACTTTCTTTTGAGGTTGGAAGAAATATTTTTTGTGTTTATTTTTTTCAGTAATCACATTTATTCTTACTTTATTATGTGTCAGAAAAAGGTATATTATATTAAGATATTTATATATTTATTTCAACCGACATTGACGTGTTTCTAATTGGTTGTCTAGTTCTAAAGAATGAACTAAGCAATTCCAAAAAGAAAAAAAAACTAAGCAATTAGTAGTTTGATATTAAGTGGTGAGTTCCAATTTTATTCAATTCTAATCAAAAAAATTTAGTGAAAAGAAGGAAGGAAAGACATTTTCAATTTTGAGTAATGATATATCTAGTTTTAATTCCAACAAATAGTTACATCTCAAAGTTAAGATAATAATTAGTATTATTTTGTCAACAATAACGTACAATGCTATATATATAGCCAGAGTTCTCTCAAAAGTTTACATAGTAAATTATTAATCATCAAAATTATGGGAAAATGGATGCTGAATTTATTGTCAAATTCAATCAAACCAACCTTCTTTCATTAATTAATCATTAATTAAGAGAACTACAATTTATAGACAATCAGATTTTCGGTTTGGATTGGTTAACACAATAACCAATCGGACTCTTATTGTGTTACAATTACAACACAAGAAACAGATGCCAATACTCTGTTTCTGTTAACTAAGTGAACCTGCAACTTCAAAACACCATTGCAGCTTCATATACTTCAATACACTTTAATACTTTTCACTTTGACTAGGCAAGTGAAATTAGGTAATTTGAATGTCCTTTTCTCTTACGTAAAAATATTAATTTATACAGGAAGAAATAGGAACTTTTGTTAAGGTTTTGGTAACAAACAGATTTAATTACATACAACAATCAGTTTGAAAGTACGTGCAACATACAATGTATAACTTGATGCCTTTCTGAGTTGTGCATGAGAACTTGTGAAGCTTTAAATCATCTAGCCTTAAAATGCAGACAATACATCTTTAATCCAACCAAATCAGATCTGTCGATAGTTTGGTACTATGTTTTTTTTCAACAATTGGATCACAAGATCCAATTTATAGCCTAAAATCTACATCTTAAAATCTTTTTTTAATCTAAGAATCGAACCTTGATGTTTGAGTCATTAGTTAGAACATCTGAAACACCAAACTGACAGTAACTCGGCGTTTTTTAGTAAGAAACTTTAGTTAACATTTTTTAGTTTTCTGTCATTATATATTTTATTTATCATTATATTATACTAATAAAGTCAATACTTAATTAGGATCTATTTGAATTGACACGTAAAATGGCTTAATAGTCGTAAAAATATTAAAACCAACGATCTTTCTTGAACAAACCGCGAATCTATATATAGCTATCATTAATTATTATAATGCTGTTCAATTTCACTTTATTTATTTTATTATAGTAATAATATTTTAAAATTTTCTGAATTTGGTTTATTCGATGGATTCATAATTTAATGATAATTTTGAGACGACGGTTCCCTCTTTGATTGAATATGAAATGTAATCTAGATTGTATGTACAACATCTAACATGCATCCAAAAAAAATTTTACGACGAAATTATGGCACCATAAATAAAAGTAAAATATAGTATTTGACATCTAACATGCATCCCAATTTTATATACAAACTTCACGATGAAATATTGGCAACATCAATAAAATACAGTACTTGATAAAGAGCTTTTAATTAAAAAGTATAGGAAATTCCAAATCTATAACCTTGAATAATATATATAGATAGAGAGCTAATTTATCCGAAAACTTTTAGTTTGATTTTTCTAAAGGTTATCCAATATTTTGACGTGCCAGCGACCTAATCTCAAAATCTAAAAATTTTAATTAGTTTTGCTTGTATTTACCACAAAAGAAGATAAATATATCAAATATTTTGTAGGATTATATATTTCACTAGATCAATTAACCATGCAAATAGATATAAAATTGATTAATATGATCTAGATTGCGATTAGTATGACATTATTATGTTTATGAAAGCAATTTTGAATATAAGTTGAGGTTACAGAACCAAGACAAGACAGTAAGTTGAGGTTTTGGCAATTTGGTCAAACTAACTATAATTAAATCACAAAGATTACCTATAAAAAGTAATTAACCGGAGAATTCGCACAGAAAGAAAAAGAAGTAAGTATGTGAAAATTCCGCATATTTTTTGTTTAATATTTGGTTGGTCGGTCTACGTGAAATTATGTTGGGCAGGTGGGCCTTAGGAGAAGAAATACAAAAAAGACATAATTTTTTGGGTCCACTCGACACAATTTCTACGTGACGACTAATTTGGTCTTTGGGTCTCTTTCTTTTCTTTTTGATTTTCTTCAATCTTCGAACCCAAAAGTCTATATTAATGTTATTTCCTTTGAATTACGAGAATCTTAGCACATTCATTTAACGCTTCTTTCATGATTCTAAATATTCCTTAAGGATTTACATATATATAAAACTTTTGGAGACAAGCAGAAAGTTTCCGAGACAAATCAAAAGTAATGGAAAATTTGGGTGCATGAATCTGATGTCGTCATTTCTAAAGTTAATTCTCATAAACATATTATTATGTGTAAGAATATATATACACGTCGAAAGTTAATATTATCATATAGTTTATTTGGAAACACTAAGTCTTTCTCTATTTTCTCTCAAATTCTATTTTCTTTGCAGCCGTCGGTTGAAAATTAATATTATTTTATAATTTATTTGAAAACCCTAAGACTTTTTCTCTTTTTTCTCAAACCCTATTTTCCTTGCAGCAGTCGGTCTTCTGAGTTTATATTCCATTTGCGATTGCTGACGGTGGCTCGTCGGTGGCCAAGAGAAAGTAAACTTTGTTTTCTCTTATGCTTCTCCTTCTCGTCCTCCTTCTTTCTGGTGGCTAGGATGTGTTTATCAAGTCCTTTTTGAAAGTGAATCTTCAGATCTCGTTTTGTAAACGCAATGGTTTGGTGACAAGGTGAGGCATTGGGTTTAGTCGGGGCTCGTTGAATAATTTGAGGAAGGTGCCGAAATCTGAAAGACTTCCTCGGCAGCGGTCACTTCCTCTGGTTGTGTTGAGTAAGCCTCGATAGAGGAGCTAGATGCTAAAAGAGCTTCTCAAAGGAGGAATCGTTCCCCCTCCTCTTCTCATCTTTCATCGGTGCTTCTATCTCTGGATCCCTTCTCGATCTCTCTTTGGTCTGGTGTGTCCAGTCGGAGCTTCTGGTCGCGACTTCATTTCAGATTTGGTGGTTTGGCTCTTTGGCTCTATGGTGGTAGAGGCGGAAGCTGATCTTAACTCTGGTGGCGGCGGCTCGTTGAGTAATTAGGGTTTCTATTGATGGTTCTTTTAGTGGGCTTTTAATAGACCTCTGGTTTATATCTCAGCCCACTTGGTAAAGAGTTGGCTCTTTCCTTTTTATTTTGATTTATTCATTTTATGCCTGGTTATTGTGTCTGTAATGCTGATATATCCTCTTTGTAAACTCTATTTCAATATATAAAGGTCCATTAACAAAAAAAATCTTATAGTTTTCTTCAACTTATAGCTAATATATTTAAAATTGAAAATTCATGATTTCTAATATAATAAATTATCTTATATTTTATTTCACTCATCGTTAATATATTTAGAATTGGAAATTCGTGATTTCTAATATAATATCAGAATCATGGTTAGTCCAACAAACATATTATTGATATTATGAGTTTAGGCGATTTTCCACCCACATTTCAAAGGAATATGTTATAATGCAATAAATATCATTTGAAATCATTCTAATTTAATATATAAGATTCATCGGTCACTATTAAGCTTTTCTCAGTCTGATGGTTATGATGATATATATAGTTAATGACTCTGGCATAAGAAAATCGATAATTTTCCACTACAGTTGATAAATTATAAGAATTTTAGATTATTGATCAGATTTTGTCAATCTAATTATTAGAAAAAAAACTCATGGGCAACTATACTTATAGCCGATTGGTTTTTTGAATTAAAAATCTATGACTTATAATAATTTGCCACAAAAAGTATCAAATTTCTAGTTTCTTTTAGTATTTTACTAAACATATCCAAGTACATATATATATATATAGATATATATATCCTACGGTTAGAATTATTATTTTATGTGTTGACAATCTAATTATGCCTTAGAGAATATTCACATATATTCCTAATACCTTTCGGCGTTTATTCTCACATCATAATTCATTGAATCCTTCTTTTCATTTTCTACCTTAACACTTGAGTTTTCCATGGGTGATTGGGTAATTTCTTATATATTTGTTTGTATTAATACATGCAACTATTTCTACGTTTATGTGTCTTTTTTTCGGTTAATAAATAATTTCAATTTTTTGGCATGTAATATGATTTTGTTCACACTTTGAGGATACTTATAAAAAGAGTAGAGACAATAGAGTTGTGCTGATGCATAGGTTGTGAGATTAATGTTACTGTCTTATATCAACACTCTTGTCCTACCTCTCTCTTCTTGCCTACTCAATGTTTTACTTTTGTCTTCCAAAATTGTATTGTTGAACTATATTTATTTTTTAATAAATGGGATTCGTTTGTATCCTTTAACCCATGTGATTATTGAATTTAATATCAAATTTGTACTAAGAGAAACTATAATATGGCATTCTCTATTGGATATGATAAATAATACGAATGGGTGTAAAAATTTCCACGATCCCTCTTGAAGATTTATAATTTTAATTGAAAAAATTGATATGATTCTGATCTTCACACAATAATTTCAAGCATGGTTCACCAATAGGAACGCTTTGAATAGTAATACAAATATGGTTCCTCCACAATTTGCATAAGCTTCATATCAATTTGTTTTTGTTTTATTAAGGATAATTTGGACAAACTTAATAAATCCTACGGATATAAAAGTTCCCTGGACAGTAATTTCGTCAGATATTTACATATTACGTTAAACATATGAATAAATATTAGAATTCATAGTTATATACAAATACAAAATGCATACAATATGAGACATATGCATGTGGATGCAGTGTAACGTTTGATGGACTTTATACTCAAAACAAATAGAGAGTAGATGAATTTGGTTTATGTCATTTATCTATTTCTTCACAATTCGAACGTGAGATTTGTAACGCATAGAAAAGAACCTACCATGCCCACATGAGTCATGTGCACTTATGATCCTATCTTATCATGCAGATGCAGACACGTTTTGTCACACTAATGAAGCTACACGATCTGATTATGAACTGTCAAGAGTGCTAAGTTATGCAACTAAATGGACATTGATACATATATACATATACACATGCATGAAATATATGTAAAAGTGCATGTGTAGTGGTGCAAGTAGATGTCTATAAAGCTGTCGTTACCGGACTTTACATTAGAGTTGAGGATTATATAATATATGTGTAGGGTCAATTTTGGGGTTGGCAATATATAGGTAATATATATGTACATAAATAATTAAAATATCATGGGTTCTTAGATTGGATGCAAACCTATCATCAATCAAATTTGGTAAAAGCAGAAATAGTTGTATACTATAAGAAAATATTGTATTTTCATACAGATTTTATGACGAAAACATCCAAGCCAGATAAGATAATTCAGTAAATGCTTGGTTACAATAATTTTGTTCTTTTTATTTTGAGTTTTCCGCCAAAAAAAAAATTCAATGTGATCATATTTTTCAACATTAATTGCATTCCAATTCCAAATAAAAATAAATATAAGTCAATATCATCAATTTTAAAAACCAATACAATATAACTCTTTTATAAATTTTATAAATATTGTTACGATCACATATGTTAGCTTTTCAAAATTTAAGAACAGATTTTGATTCTTGATTATCAGAACTGTGATTTGATTTATTATTAATCATAATTTTAAATTATTGATAATGATGATCGAGAGTTATGTTGCATTAATTTTACAGTTGATGATATTGACTTGTATTTATTTTACTTGGATATTTTTTTTTGTCAACTGGTCTAGTGGTCTTTAATCCCCTCCTTTATACTATAGGTAGGGGGTTCGAACCTTAGTGCCTTGAGGATTTATAAAGTCACAACACCACTGGACCACCTGTCCTCGACATTTTACTTGAATAGTTAAATTACAAAATTTCATCAGCCAAAGTTTTTTTGGTGGAATTTTTTTTCTTTACATTAAAGATAATGTCCAAGTTATCAGTCCAAACCATCATTTTTATATAATACCAACATTTAGAGCATATATAAAATTATGAAATAAATGTTTAGAAAAAAATACATGTACAAACAAAATATAAAGAATGATAACAAAGAAAATAATGGAAAATTTCTCTATTCTACACCCACTAAAGCAATTCCAAAACTAGTGACATATATATGCAAGTTGTTTACAAATTGTGTCCTCTTGATGAGTAAACAACATGGCAAATCAAATCAATGACGAGAGAGGCTTTCAAATTTGCTTTAGCACTGGATACTGCCAATCTCTGGCCACTCCAATTTAGGTGGAGTTAAAAGCAGCTTTGAAAGGTTGCTTTCACTCAGTACTTTCTATATACAATATGTTATAATGTCACTGTCTCTTAGCTCAATGTGAATTCATGTTATTGTTTATAACCTCTAATTAAGAATCTGTGCTCTATCTTTTGTTCTTAATTATACATGGCTTTTGTTACTCCACCTGGATTTGTAGTTTTTATGTCATGCTTTCCATTGTGTTTAGCCTTGTTGCTTCTTATGTTTTCCTTGTAATATTTAAACTTCAATTAATGGAAAAGTAAGTTTGGTGACAAAAAAAAAATATGATACATGATTTTTATAGATTTAGAATGCTTTGTCAATTTTTAGTTGTAAAAGAGCACTTTTGAAAAATGTTTACGGATTTCGACTTTTTGGTTCTTTTTAAACTGATAAAATCACACTTTTATACAAAATATTAAATCCTAATCTAATCAAGAGAATCCAAGTGTCAGTGATGACGTTTTTTATGATTTTTGTTTTCGTAAAATCATTTTTTTTGTAACTTAAAAAAAAAAACTAAATACATAAGTAATTCTGAAAAGTGCTATTTTTCAAATCTTTAAAAAACTTGGTGGTTTTTAATTAATTGATTCCTGTTATATCGAATGTAGGAACCTAGCTCTATATATGATGGCATGATATTATGAATACTTCATACTTCATATTAAAACATTTATATATATATATATATATATATATATATGAAGTTCAAGAGTGAATCAAAATATGGCTAGAAAACAATTAGTTTTTATATATATATTTGTCTATCATTTCTTGCTTTCACTAGTCTTTCAACGGAAACAAGCTGAAGATTGCATATGCGTATTGAGAACAATTAAAATAATAATATTTTGAAATATGAAAAACAAACATAGACTAATACTTGTGTACTTGTATGAAGTCGAATTGTTTTGACACAAAGACTAAACTCATGTTTATTATAGTCACTATTTATATTTAGGGTTTTGTGATAGCATATATTCAATAGTTATATAGTTTATTAACTTTGGTAGGTAATCAACATTTAAGAGACATATTAGGTAAATAAAAAATAGGAAAAAAATAAATTAAGTGAATGGCAATAAAACAAACCTGTTCTCCATAGTTTTCATTAAACAAAAAAATATATATAGAGTATTGCCAAATAATTTTTGGTCTAGTAACTTTCTTTAATAAAAAAGTTATAAATTCGAAATTATTTGGGAAAGATAATTTATGCTTTAAATTTGGTATTATTAACTACTAGTTCCAGATATTACCGAAAAGAATACTTAGTTTATTTTAATGAAGTTTGTAATATTCCAATTTCTATGGTGCAATTACTATGAAAATTGACATAAAATGAAAAGAAAGAAAGAAAAGGATTGGGCAGAGAAGTCGTGAGAAAAGGAGAGATCTCATAGGCCAAATTGGCTTTCAGAGTAAAAGAAAAAAATTGGTGTGAATGTGACAATCCGACAAGTGGCTTCGTCGTTTGGTGACAAAATTGTACTATGTTTCCCTAAAGCTCATTTTGAAAGCATCTTCCACTCTTTTCTCAGTGCCTTATGACATTGATTTCTCGTCTCTCCTTTTTTCTTCTTCTTTTTTCTCATCTTATCTTGTAATCTCTACGGTTCAAACTCATATAACATTTACCTCTAATCTTAAGTTAGATTATTTCCGAAAATCAGATAAAATCCTTTAAATGTCGTACACACCATTACTGTTCTCATTTTTTCGGTTTATAGTAGATGTCTGTTAAAAAAAAGCATGAATTTATTCGGATACTAAACAAACATATAATGAAATCTATTTTAACAAAAAAACAATCTCAAACTTATTGATTACTTCTGTGTTCTTTTCTAATTCATTCTTAAGCCTAACTGGAATTGTTGTCATAAGTTGATTTTTTTTTTTGCAGTAGAAAATAGAACCACGTCAAAAAGTATTAAAATCCAATTTGATTATAACATGATTTGACTTGAATTAGGTTGATGAAACTCTCTATTAAATATATAATACACACATGTTAGATTAATGACCAAATTAGTATTTGACCAAAAAACAAACACAAAACAAATAAAAAGGATAACGGTTAGCCACATGGACTGCAATACGGCTATAAAGACTAGTTACAATGATACAATAAATTAAATCTCACCAACTTATCAATTAAATGCAACTTGTCATTACAAAGATTTTATGTCTATATCTATTACTACTTCAAAGAGGCAAAATCATTTACATAAATATTCGAGAATCCGACATGTACATTGCATTATTAAAGGAAATTCCGATATTGGATACTAGTGCACATGGAACAATCGTTAGGCATATCTTTTCGTGACCATTTTCTGATATGTTTTGGATTTTATTTATTTTATGTATGGTTGAGTGATCTATGATATAAAACCATTCAATCTTTTCGACAAAATTTTAGTATTAAAGACCCAATATATTTGTTTTTGTCCAATATAATTGAATAATTTAAAGAATCCAATAGTGGTGGGGAACCGGAAAAACTACCAACGGCCGATACCTACCAACCAATAGGCATAATCATTTAAATTGATTGGTTGTATCTTCCTTTTTTTTTATTATAAAGAAATTTAATATGGTTCCATACTTGCATAAGTTTAGATAGATTTTTGTCCAAACAAATATCTCCACAAAATAAAAAGATAATCATTTATTTAAATTATATATAATTCACTAAAAATTTTAATCGCATGTTACCTTTACTCTAATGGCAGGTGGTAAATCTACTAAACGCAAACACACTTACACATCTAAAGATCGAATCCCACTACCTACATTATGTAGGAATTTGGCTAATGGACCGACCAGTTTTAACCTAATATTAACAAAATAAAAATTATAATGAATATGTTCCATAGACCAAATTTTTTTTCTTAAAAAAAAAAATTCAAGCTCAACGTGAAAAAGATCATTTGCACATCTCAACCATCATCAAGATACATAATGCATGTTACGACTCACAACCATATATAAGCTCGTATTCATTGGTTTTAATTGTAATTTTAATATTTCATGGATTTCTCGTACTCACACTTTGCGTATGATGTGATTTTTAGGTCATGAACCATTCATCATGCGATGGCGTCACGACCTCATAAAGTGTTACTTGATCATTTCAATGTTTTTAATAATTTTATTATTCCAATCTTTATTGGATTCTCATGAAATACTTTAAGTTTAGTTTAAACATTAAACTTTTTGACAAAAAGTTTAAACATTAACTAATGCAAATTACATCGATACTATGTGAAAGAAAAGGGTTAGAATCAGTAGATGCCCCAATTTTTCTTTTTATTTGCGGGTAGTTCTAGGAACCGGGCTTACTAATGGGCTTATGAAATATGTATTGACCCATAATGGATATTTTGCACAGTGAATTTTAATATCTACCAAAATCTCAGTTCAAATAATCTAAGTTAATAAACACTTTACGTTTATAGGGATGATTAGAGTTATATATTTGGGTTTAGTCCATCACGGTTTAATCCCACAAATATTTTTTGGATTTACTGCGAAGTATCAGAAAAACTTACTCCCTTACAGAACTTCCATCAACAACAATGTTGTCCCTCACGTCTTAGCCACTGTATGAAGTTATTGTCGGTGCCGACAGAAGGTAAGAACAAGAAGAGACAACTTTTCTTCAAATAAGGCTTGTCCTAATGGATTTGGCCTAACATCTCGATTTCTCTAATTTATTGTCCGTTAATATTTGGGTCTCTTATTTTCTATGGTGTTATTTTTTGTACAGGTTAGAAAATTTTACCAAAACTCTAAAACCCTAGAGCCTAGAGTCTAGAGAGAATAGCTCTACAAAAAAAAGCTTTAAGAAATATCCAATGACAAGTGACATTCAGACAGACTCATGGTAATTATGTTTGGCAAGATCGATGCGGATCGGCCAAACTGCTTACATACTAGTCAAGGATCGAACCCTAATAAGGACTCTTCTATCCTATTATATAACGTTTTAGACAAATATTTTCCTAAAAAGTAAAAACCAAAAACGAAGTGAAGACAAACATAAAATAAAATATAAGTAATATAAAAAAATAAAACACAAGGGAGATAAGTTTGCCACATAAGAAAGTTTTCTCTATAGGGATTAGAAAGTTACACTTCAACAATTGTGTGGCCCCAAAAGGTTTCAATGTTAATTATCTAAATCAAATTATTTTAGTAGTTTGATTTTTAATTGAAAAGTTAAAAAATAAATAATGATTTTACTTATTGATTTGTAAATTTACTTTTTGAACTATGTAATATGCTTGTTTATTATAATATCAATGTTGCACAAATTCAAATTCATACTTCAATGTTATAATCAATTATTTTATTTAAGTCATTAACTTATTTTCAAATTTATGACTATGGTATTATAAATTTGACTTTTCTCTACTACAATAAGTAAATTATAAAACGTTTTAAGGTGAATATTAAGTTATTGATAGGATCTAATTGCTAACAAACGAAAAAAATTATGATTATGATTTATGATTATTGGATATGGTAAGTAATAGTTATTTAATGAAGTCATAAGCTTCAATAATTAATTAATAAAATTGTAATTAATACTTCATTTTTTTGTCAACCAGAGTTGTAATTAATACATCTTCAGATTCTACACGAAAGATTTGCGGTAGTTAGTTTAATAAATAGATAAATAAATACAACTTTATATACATATTATATATATTCTGTATAATCAAATCAGTTGAAGAGGCATAATTTTCTCCGAAAACCAAAAAGGATTACGTCTTCTCCATTATCAATTTACCAAAAATAACCAAAAAGTGAGAAAACAGGAGAAGGAAGAGCTGAAAGATTCGTGACGAAGCATCCAACAGTATCTATCGCCGCCTTGTTCTGTAAGAAGATGAATACATCTTTGTCCTTGTTTTCTGTAAATTCTTTAGCTTCGATCACTTGTTCTATCAATTCGTGCTTCTCTGATTCCTCACTGATTTAGCTTCTTTCTGTGGCTTTTTATTTTCTCCCCTTTTGTTTTAGGGATTTTGATCAATGAATTTGAATTTGGATTTCGTTTCAATTGATTTCTATTTCAGAATCTGGAACAGTCTCTCGAATTTGATGAGTCTTTAGTGTTAATGATGATGCTGATTCTCCATTTCAGGTTGAACAAGAGTTGAAGAGCCAAAGTTGGATACTTTGGACTTTCCACTGATTTAAACTATTAATTACTAATGATTCGAATCGGGAATTGAAGCAAATGAGTAATTAATTTGTGGCTTTTTTTTCTGGAAATTTGAGTGTTATAAGAAGATGCAGAGGGTTAGGGTTTCATCTCAAAGAGCAGCTGTGCATAAGCTTGGTGATTCTCAGATGACATTATCTCCCAAATTTAGGGTAGCGGCATCGATTCAGTCGCCATTGTTTGATAGATCATTGGAATCAGAACTGTCTCTAAAAGGTGAACCTTTAATTCCCGGTTTACCTGACGATGTTGCCCATAACTGCCTCTTACGGGTTCCTGTCGAAAGCCATCTATCGAGTAGATCTGTGTGCAAGAGATGGCATCTCTTGTTTGGTACTAAAGAAACGTTTTTTGCGAGGCGCAAGGAGTTTGGGTTTAAAGACCCATGGCTGTTTGTGGTTGGGTTTAGTAGGTGCACTGGGAAGATTCAATGGAAGGTTTTGGATTTGAGGAATCTCTCTTGGCACGAAATTCCGGCAATGCCTTGTAGAGATAAAGTGTGTCCTCATGGATTCAGATCGGTTTCGATGCCTCGAGAAGGTACTATGTTTGTATGTGGTGGGATGGTTTCGGATTCGGATTGCCCCCTTGATGTGGTGTTGAAGTATGATATGGTGAGGAATCACTGGACAGTCACGAGCAAAATGATAACCGCAAGGTCATTTTTTGCTAGCGGTGTGATCGACGGGATGATATATGCAGCAGGTGGAAATGCTGCAGATTTATTTGAGCTTGATTCTGCAGAGGTTTTGAATCCTTTGGATGGGATTTGGCGGCCAGTTTCAAACATGGTTGCACACATGGCGTCATACGACACAGCAGTTTTAAACGGAAAGCTTTTGGTAACAGAAGGATGGTTATGGCCATTCTATGTATCCCCAAGAGGTCAAGTTTATGACCCGAGGACGGATCAGTGGGAAACAATGCCAATGGGGTTAAGAGAAGGATGGACCGGGACAAGTGTTGTGATTTATGATCGATTGTTTATAGTTTCTGAATTAGAGAGGATGAAGATGAAGGTTTATGATCCGGTTACAGATTCATGGGAGACAATTAATGGACCAGAATTGCCTGAGCAAATTTGTAGACCGTTTGCGGTTAACTGCTACGGGAACAGAGTATATGTGGTTGGTCGGAATCTTCATCTCGCGGTTGGGAATATATGGAGGTCGGAGAATAAGTTTGGTGTGAGGTGGGAGGTCGTCGAGTCGCCGGAGCGTTATGCAGATCTAACTCCTTCGAATTCTCAGATTCTTTTTGCTTAAAGGAGATTGATGAATCTGTTTGGTTTGGATTACAATGTTTGTGAACCATATTTTATGAATGAGTAAAACGTTGTCCTAGAAACACCATAAGATTTGAATGATTGTATAATTTATGTCCGAAAGTGTTAAATAATAGGCGGACTGGAATGTTGTAGCCTTGGGTTATTTGTACAACAACTCGATTTTGATTCTAAATAATGTTATTAATTCTGAGGCAAAACGGTATAAACACTTCATCATTGTGTGTCCACCTAGCAGCTAAACACTTAATTACGTGAAAAAGGTAAAATGTGATAGTATCATATTTTAGTTTGGCCACTGCCTTTCCAAAAAGAACTCATTAATATTTGATCTAAATGCAATGGCTATTGCGGATGCTCTAAGGTTTAATGCAATGGCAAGTCTTATTTCAGAAAAGAGGAACACCTTATTTGCTGTAAGAAACACCTTATTTGTTATAGGAGGATTCAACGCTCACACTATTTCGGTTGTTATATGTGGAAACTTTAGTTTTCGGGTTTGAGATGTTTTCTATGATTTTATTCTAATGTTTTTTTTTCTGTTTTTTTTAGTTTTATAATCTTTGGGGTCTCCTTGTTAGGAATTTTCTTCTAGAGTTTTAATCATTTTTTGTTGGCTTATGTAATCGAACAACATATTCCTTTTATTTATTAATCAAATATAAATGAGAAGTGTATTTAATGCAATGGTATGTCTCATTTCAAATATCAGTAAGACAGTCAAAAAGATATGGTTATTTTTTTCTCAGATCGACAAGGTTCCATTTATATACACAATCCCTAATAATATCAGGTAGAGCAAACACAACTTTTTAAAATTGGATTCGGGTATATGTGACACTTAACCATTTGACCTAAGACAATTACTATTTATGATTATTTATTTTAAAATAGATTTTTTTTTATAGAATTAACAAATTGTTTTCTCATAGAAATTAAATAGAATTTTGACAAATTAGTTTATTCGATCGAAAATTTCCCATAAACATCACTTCTATCGGAAATCCGTATCTGATATTTCCAGATTATCTTTATTTACATGTTAATTTAATTGGTGTAGAATAAAAATTAATTAACTGTACACAGATCACAAGTCTAGATAAATAATTTTGAATTACTTACTCCTTCCGTTTCATTTTATTTGATGTTTTAGGTTTTTCCACACATATTAAAAATTATTAAATTTTGTATTTGATCTAAATAAAACATATTTGATCACAAATTCCAAAATAATCTTACCAATCACAAATCAATATGCAGAATTCAAAGAGTCAAAAACACTAAAAACACAATAAATTTTGCATAGATTTCTTTAAACATCAATTAAATTGAAACAATTTTTTTACTAAAACATTACTTATGATGAAACAGAGGGAGTGAGTATAAAATATATGATCAAGTTGGACGAATACTGTTATCAAAATGGAAACAAGCTTAAAAGAACTCTAAAATTAACTAAAAAAGGAGGGAAAAAATTGTCAATTTAACCTTGAACTTTCCAATAATGGTTGATTAAACATTGAACTTTGGATATGGTTGATTAAACCTTCAATTTTTTGTTGACTTTTGTAAAAAATTTCAACTTTGCGTTGACTCGGTAAATTGAACCTATCGTTAATCCCAAATCAAAATTTTCTATAAATTCGAAAGCCAAATCGATTTTGGAAGTTTGGTTCAGTTCTTCTCTTCCTACTGAAGAACCCTTAAAATAGATTTTCTTTTTTCTTTTAAGAATAAGTTCAAAATTGTCGGTTTAAAATATCAAATATAATATTTCGAACCGACAAATTTGAGCTCATTCTTAAAAGAAAAGAGAAAATTAAGCTTGAGTTTTTTAAAAAGTCAACAAAAAATTAAAGGTTTAATCAACCACATCCAAAATTTAATGTTTAATCAATTATTTTTGTAAATTTTAAGGTTAAATTGGCATTTTTCCCAATGAGGGAAATGTGAAAACCAATCTTATCGTGGTTCTTATTATACCAATAAGCATTCTTGCTTTTCATTCATCTCTAAGTAGCTTATCTAGTTATGTTATCATTTATAGCCTCGATATACTACAAACTATATGCATATTACATTCACATTTTCTTCCGTTCAATACAATTACCAAAATGCTAAGTTCTGATTGGTAATGTTAAAATGTCGTTTGTTATTTTGTTACATATTAGTATTTCATTTGAAATTAGCGGTTAAAATCACAGTTTAGAAATGAAAATTGTTTTATTTACAATCGTTTTCAAATAAATGATTTTCGTTTTAACCATTCATTTTTTATCGGCCGTTTCAAATAACGTCATAAATTAGACCCTAAAAAACATTGAAGTTAAAAAAATAAAAAGGGAGTTAGCATCATTGATTACTTGGGCTTGCTCAAGTATTGCTCACCAATTATGTATATATGTTCAATGTAAAATATTTTGTCTATTTATAACTGTATAAAACTTCCAACTCAAAACTTAAAAACCAATCTTCAATGAATTCAACGCAATACAAATATAACATGGAATATACAAATTATATATATATATACATATATAATGTTGGTCGATAGGACAAGCATCCGACATGAACTATATAGTTCAAATGTATTGAATTTGGCTACTGAATTGATGATCAATCATTTGACGTGTCATCACACAAAATAGTGAAATTCTTACTTTTATAATTGTCTAGATGGACTTTCTCGACGGACTCTAAATATTGAATTTTCCTCCCAAATATGCTATCAGGAGAAATGAGAGAAAGGAGACTTACTTCCAGAGTTTCAGTTGGGAAAGGAGAAATGAAGAAAAATGGGGAACAAAGTCGCGTATTGATTATATAGCACATTTTTTGACGAATTTATTCGTCTAAATTGTGAATTTTGGGAGAAAATTTAGAATTTACTGTAATATATACGGCAATAAAATTTGGGTTGTCGATAGAATCACGGCAGAATTTTGTCGAAATACAATTTTACTGCTACGACTTCATAAATAATCGGAATAATATGATTATTAATTATTCCTCGAAAATCCGTCCACAAATTTTGATAGATTCATCACAGTTTAAAACTATCAAAATTTGAATAAAGGTTTTTGATGAGAAGGACATAATGTTTTTGTATTTTTCTTGTAGTGCATTGAATGTATAATTACAATGGAATATTATATATGCAGATAATTCGACCATCTTGTCGAAAACCCAAGTTGTTAAAGAAACAAATGAGATTAAAAAGAGCCAAATGAAAAAGAAACATGTCTTTAGAAAAACACTACACTACACACACATGTACATGTTTCTCCCATCTTCTTCATCTTCTCCCCCAACTTAGACTTTCAACTATTAATGTATTTAGACATTTCAATTTATTTATCAAAAAATCCTTATCTTTGTTATCTTCTTTTTGCTATTGTACTTTCACTAAAGTTTCTCAATGGTGATCTTCCTCACTAAGGTAATTTAATACAATATATATACATCTAAATCACGATCTAGCATCTATTTTTGTTTTAATGAGTTTTCAGATCATGTATATCATCAAATTATGTATCTACATTCGTTAGTTAACATTTTATGTACAATTTTTCAGAAAAAAAAGTTAGTATTTGGTGTATAGAATATATGATATACATATATTTTTGTCAAACAATTGCATTGACAAACTTTGATTTATAGCCTAAAACATATTTTCTAAAATTCTCTTATAATCTACCATTTGTAGTAGGAAGGAATTGAACCCTATTCCAAAATTATTAACTGTATCATTCTAATGATCACATACTAAGAAGAATTCGGTATCTTATATTATATGATATCTAAAAAACTATAAAATGAAATGTAACCTCATCTTTGCTTTAAAATGATATTTTATACATAAATTTTATTTTTAATTTAGCTTTACATATATAGTTAGATATGAAATATGCTCTAGTATGTGATTAAATGCAAAATATATTATTTTCCTACTCAAGTTTGATTGTAAGAAGTCGGGTTGCTTTATACAAAATTTATGAATTTGTGTTATGGATCAATTTATATTGATCTAATTCTTGGAGAAAAAGATAGTTAGATATGACAATATTCATATCAACAAGCAAACATGATTTGAACAAGGGAAATATAGAACATTAGGGATTTGACTGACCAATTTGGTCTTCATTAGATCCTTACATTTCTTTTAGATTCATTGCTGGAATTAAAGCAATGGAAGATATACATAAGCATATGCTTTCATCACTTTTCATCCCTTCTTTTTGCTCAT
Source organism: Lepidium didymum (assembly GCA_963920545.1). Lineage (NCBI taxonomy): Eukaryota > Viridiplantae > Streptophyta > Magnoliopsida > Brassicales > Brassicaceae > Lepidium > Lepidium didymum. Next base: position 19,576,073 of record OY986993.1, on the reverse strand, counting down.
TATTTTTCATTTCATATTTTTTGTTTTCTTTACACCAGATATTGTAATTTTTCTTGTTTAAACATTAAAACTTTTTTTTTCCGAGTTGCTTTTATTTTGGTGGTTAAGATGATCTAGTTAATGACTTGGTACCAGAGTTTGATTCCTACCCGCTGTATTATAATAGCTTAAAAAAAGAATTATTAGGAGGTGGGATTTAGACTATAGATCGGGTTTTGTTGATCTAATGTTGACAAAAAAAAAACATTAAAGCTTTTTTCTTTACTTTTTAAGCTTTCGTTTTTAAAAATCAGATCACATGCTGACATGCATATAATTGTTATTTCATGACTTTATTTAACATAAAATTTGGAGAAAGAACGGTAATATGAGTTCCATATATGATCTTCGAAAGAATTACTAGTAATTTTTTATAAGTTACCATGAATATTGCTTGTTGTTTCTAATCTTCTTAATTCTTACGCCCAATAAAATTTGTTAAATAGTACTATGTTTATTAGTAGAGAGACTATTGAGGTAAAGTTGGGTCAATGTAGCTTTAAGTTTGTAGTGTATTTGTATCCGTTTACCGATTGGGATAAGTGTTCGATTTATACTGTTTTAGTTTTGACTTGTGACTACATCAGTATATGTTGTGAGAAATATTCTTGCCGAATTTTTTGTTAGTAGTTAGGATGATTCAGTTAATGATTTAGTATCAAAAGTTTGATTTCTCTTCTCTATGCATAGTAGATTCAAAAAAGATTTTAAATAATAGGTTTTATGCTATAGATCAAATTTTGTCGATTAAGCTGTTGATAAAAAAAACAAAAATATTCTAGTCTATATATAAATAATGATCAATTAAGTTTACATATGAGAGTAGATGTATTATTATATGAAGTTTAAACATCTGCGTTTATATATATATATATGAATGTATTGGCTGTCTCAATTCCATAACATAAAAAAATAATTTTGAGGTTTCTGATTAAGTGAAGGGATGTTATAATGTTCATATGAATCAAATAAATGGAAAAGGAGGGCCAGAGATTGATTCCTAACATTATTACTTAACTCGAAAGGCATAATTAGTGGATTGTTAGTGACATAATTATCAATTATTTTGTTGAGTAATCAAACATGTGCTCTCTCTTTGCTATCCCATACAAAGACCAATCTTTTTGCTTACTCTCTCTCAATTTTTACGTCGAATTGGCTCATTTTCTAGTTGTAATAAGTCTTAACCACCAACCTCACTAATTTATTAGTCATCCATCAAATCTAGCCCTCATAAATAGCAATGTTCGTTATTTTTTTGTCCACTAAAATGATATTGTCAATCTTTTTCTTTCTAACCAAACTATGAACTAGAGTCTGAAAAATAGTGGTCAGAAATTTTTGTAGCTGTAGTTATCATGATCAAAATTAAGAAACATGTGTTTATAAATTTTCCAAGGGAAATTAGATGTAAAATAAATATTTATATATGTTCAAAATAAATAAATAAGTGCAATAGTTTTTATAGTTATATATGTTCAAAATTATTTACATGTAAAATGTTCACTCATGCAACTGTCATTACTGGAATTTGATTTTAATAGTTGTGATCTCGTGTAATCAAATTTGAGTTATGAATCATATTTTATCGATCTAATTATTATAAATCAAAAGAGTTTTTATTAGACTTGCATTGAGGATATAAAATTACGTAATGTACTTTTGCTAAATTAACACGACTAAATGTTCAATTAGCCAACCACAAGATTTAAAAACCTAAAGTATACTACTTTTCATTTCTAAATTTTATTTCATTAGAATCTTGATTTAATTAAGCAAAACAATTAATCAAAAAGATCAAGGAAAATAAAGATTGGTGGTAAAATCAGATCGGAGGAATCTTAAGAGGTCATAAAGTGGACCATTTGCATCAGCTTATTTGTCCTATTCCAAAACAAGTATAGACCCATATTCGTATTATATATATATAGTTCTAATTAATGTATATTTTTGTGTATAAATTAGTATGGGTAGTGGAATTCATCTTCCAAAAAATTACTAGTTTCTTGGGAATGGTCACGTAAAGTTAAAAATTGGGTCACTTTTGTTGCATCATTTCATAAAGCTCCTTTACATATGTTTTCAGATCTCTAAATAATATATCTAAAATATCAGATATTAATCAAAATTCATTATATTAAGTCGTTCAGTAAGAAAAGCAACAGCCCAAACTTCCAAAAATCTCGTAAAGATAATGTCTTCAACGAGTAGAGCTTGTATGAACAAAATGAAGTTGGGATTATAATCATCACCATGAAGTTATCATTGTTTCCAATGTTATAAATATCAAACTGAAAAATAATTTTTGTTGACAACAATAATTGGACCATTTAGGCTGTGAATAAATACATCAACTATGTTATATTTATATTTAATATGTATTTGACGATGCTAATCCATGCAAAATCCATCTGGAATATCTTGTCCTAATAGATTCTATATTAAAAAAAATTGTAGAAAATGAGCAAAATTTTTTGTTATATGTTAATTTAAATGAATGAATTTTATTTTAAATTGAAAATTATTTGGATAACTTTTTGAAGAATAAATATTTTAAATTATATAATACAGTCTGAAGATAAGAATGCCACTATAGATTATCATAATGATGGTGTAACTTGTACTTCTTTTTTTTCCATCTTTTTAGTTCACCCAACTCCCAAATTTGGGATCCTCCAATTTGTAATGCCAAAGCCAAAGACATTTAGTTAACATTAAAACCCAATTATAGTGGGCAATTCAATTTTTCCCACCTTTGCCTTTGTCTGAAGAAAGTGTCTTCTTTTGGCCACTTTCTCAATTTTATTTTTATTTTTGGACTGACATAGTTGGCAATGTGTTGGAAAGAGACAATCTAAGATGTCATATTTCTTTTTGCTTGGGTCCAAAATGTTTTTATGAAACCCATGTTGCTTCTCAAAGAATGTTTTCGACAAACACTATCTATATTACAATAGAATTCCATAAGATAAACCTATTTTTGTGACAAAAAAAACAAGAAAGATAAACCTATTTGCCAAACCTACTCCCATTACTTAAATACCTAGTTCAAATTAAAATAAATTTATTATTATTATTAAAATGAATTAAATATCCATATCTTGTCATGGATCGACAACTTAAACCCAACACATTTCTAATATTCTCTATTCACATTTGGTAGAGTAAAATTGAATTTCATATACATGAACAATTAGTTGAAGTATGTAACAATCATAGTTAGAAAAACTCGGTATTATATATCGATTATTTTTTCATTGTAGAAGAGCCTATGTCTCACAGGAAAAAGGAAAAATTAAAGTAAAGTGTTATTACCTCTAAATTATAAATAAATAATTATTCTTTCCCAACTTGGTCCCATATCTCAAGTCATCACCTCTATATTTATCCCCACATTTGATTGCATTGATTCTCTTACAAGCATCTTCTTCCTTAGTCTTCATCTGTCTCTCTCTCGGTTTTTTCTCTTCTCCATGTCTAAAATGTTTAGCAGAATCGCCATGACCAAGTCCATTGTTCTTCTTCTATTTTCCTTAACTTTCTTAGGTATCTTTCAAAAGATCTCCTCTTTAGGCATTAACTATGGTCAAGTCGGCGATAATCTTCCTCCACCAGACAAAGTTCTACAACTCTTGAGCTCACTTCATATCAATAAGACCAGAATCTACGACACAAACCCTAGAATCTTATCCTCATTTGCTAATTCCAACATTGAAATCTTCGTCACCGTCGAAAACGAATTGCTTCCTAGCTTAGTTGACCCTCAACAAGCTCTCCAATGGGTCACTTCCCGTATTAAACCCTACTTTCCGGCCACCAATATCGGTGGTATCGCCGTCGGAAACGAACTATACACTGACGACGACTCAAGCCTCATAGGGTTTGTTACATTAAGAATACGCCTTATTAACCAAATCAAAGTAGTCTAGTATTTAACTCTGTTATTGCTATTTTTACAGGTATCTTGTACCTGCAATGACGAGCATTCATGGTGCTTTGGTCCAACTCGGACTCGACAAATACATTCAAGTATCGACTCCGAATTCACTATCGACCCTTCAAGAATCTTACCCTCCCTCTGCAGGATGTTTTAGGCCAGAAGTAGCCAATGTAATGACACAGCTCTTAAGTTTCTTGCGTACCACGAAATCCACCTTCTGGATCAATGCTTACCCTTACTTCGCTTACAAGGATTCCCCAACAAAGATCCCATTAGACTATGTCCTGTTCAACCCTAACCCTGGAATGGTTGATCCTACCACTAAGTACCACTACGACAACATGCTCTATGCTCAAGTAGACGCAGTGATTTTCGCAATGGCGAGACTTGGATTCAAAGATATTGAAGTTGGGGTCTCAGAGACTGGTTGGCCATCTAAAGGCGACGGAGATGAAGTCGGAGCCACCGCGGCTAATGCAGCTATTTATAACAAGAATCTTTTAAGAAGACAACTTCAGAATGAAGGAACACCATTGAGACCACACACAAGTTTTGATGTTTATCTCTTTGCTCTCTTCAATGAAGACCTTAAACCAGGACCAACAAGTGAAAGAAACTATGGATTGTATCAGCCTGATGAAACCATGGCTTATAATGTAGGTTTATTATCATCATCATCATCATCTTCAACATCAACATCAACATCTACTTCTTCTATCATTTCCCTCACTTCCTCTGCCTCAACGGTATGTAACGAAAGTTTACTTTACTTACTCTTGTTTCTACTAGAAAAGGCTTTGATTGAGAAACATTATATAAAAGTTTTATATAAAAAAGGAATTTAAACAAATTAATGACGTTTTATTAAAAAGAGAAGAGAATTGTGACGTTTATTTCTTCTAATTGTGACGATACTTAGAAAAGTACGGCTTTTTCTATTCTTACCAAACGTAATTATTATAAACATCTTTATTAATATAAAATGATAAAGTTTCCATTTTTTGGAGCGATATGATTAGTACTTAGTAGTGATGATATTTTTATATGATTATCTTCACCGTCTGTTTTCTTAAAAATCATAATTACAGTTGAAATTTGTGGTCTTAATTATTACTTTGTATTTTATTTTATTTGAAACAGGATATAAAGAAGGGAAAGCAACGGCTGATATATTGGACATGCGTTTATTTAGTGGCCATTCAAATGCTAATTAGAAGACCATACTAGAAGCAAACACAATTGAAAGAGCTTATTAAATCCTTTAACCAAAAAAAAAAAATAGTGAAAGAGCTCCGACAGGTAAATAGAGAGAATTCAACTATATCCAAGTGTCTCAGATGATTCTTCGAAGGAAAAGGAAAAAAAAAATTAGAAAATTTGTTCCGAGTTATTATAGTTAATTAAGTATTACAAAGCGAATCCTATGTATATAAACTGACCATTCATATTATAGTTTATAAAGCTGTATTTGTATTAATATAAAAATATTGGTTGATTGAAAAATATATTTAAAAAAAAAACACTTTTATTAAACTGTTTAAAGAGTGGTTGAATCAAACATGAATCGTGTAATTGTTTAAATCCAAAGGCTACAATGTTATATGAGGCCTAATTATATGATCACATTCATTTCAACATTTCGTATAAAATATTGTTATAATTACTTTAAAGTACAAATATTTTATAAGGATCTATTTGATTGGTTAGACCGAAGGTGAAGGGTCTTTTAATCAGTTATCTTTTGGACGTGGAATCCATGAACTTCAAAGACATTCGATATTTTTAAAAATAATAATAATAATAATAATAATAATAATAATAATAATGTATAATCTTCTTACACACACATGCATGCATTAATTATAGACAAGTACGTACGTGCATACACATGACACTCCTCATACATGCACACATGACACATGTTTGAGTATGTCTACAGTTTACAACTGTACATGTGATGTCGGATTTTCACTAATCAACTAAATTATTTTATCTATAATATTCGTATTTTTGTTGGACGGTAAAAGAAGAACTAAAAGTAAATTAAATTAGGAAGAATATAGATTGGACGGTCCCAACTTTATTCCACGAGGATGTTTTTAAGTCGTCACCATTTTGACAATACACATTGTTCTTCACTTTTCAAAGGAGCTTTCTATATTTTTTTTATGAATTTTCTATTTCTTGCTTTTGTTTCTCCGACTCTATTGTTTTTGTTTCTTTTTCGTATAAAGAACCAGATTCAACTGCTACTTGCTAGTTTTTCAAACCAACATGACTATTAAATTATATTTTAAAAAACTAGATAAATATCTCTGCTGCTCTGCATTTTGAGATAAATATATACTTTCAAATCAATATAAATTTTGAAGTATATAAATAAATATATAATTAGCAGCTTAATATAAATTTGAAGTATTTGAGCATCATTTATATATATATATATATATATATTTTTTTTTTTTATATATATATATTTATACTTTATAGTTTTGAAATTTTGTATGCTCAAAAATAATATTATTCTTATTTTCTGTTATTTCAATATAGATAGTGTATAGTTAACTACGTTGAATATTGTCATATGATATTATTTCTTACAAACAAATTTTTATTTTTTGGAATGAGTGATAATTGCCGAGTTTTTTTCAGTCTGGTGATTAGGATGATCCAACTAATGACTATGACATTTAGGGTTCGATTCCTCCCCTCTACAAGTTAGTATATTAAATAAAAATTTTAAGGGTTAGATTATGTTATGGATCGAATCTTGTCGATTCAATGTTAAAAAAAAGAATGAATGATAATTGATGTGATTATTATTTGTCATATAAAATAAGACAAATTATATAAACCAACTAATTCACATGGGATTGTTTTCCAAATGGAATAACTCTAATAATATAACTGATTTAATGAAATAAAAATGTTGACAAAAATATGAGTTTGAAACATGAGCTAAAATATTCCTCTTTTAATATACCATATGAATTTTACAAAAATTAAAAATTAAAGTGTTGATAAGTAAATGTGGATTTATAAGCAAAAAATATTTTTATTTTATTTTTAGAATATAGAAGTTATTCTTATTGCTTTTTCTATTGCTTTCAAATTTTGCAAATTCTATTACGTTTAAACTATAAATTAAATTCCATCACACATATTGAGTTTTAATATGGAAATTCCCTATAACAAACTCTCACAATTGCACCAGTAAGTTTAGCAATGAATAATTATATATATATTGGAAAAATGTATTGGTCATTTTATGTAGATTTTCTTCCGATATATATGTTCATTGGTTATATATATATTCTTCATATATTATGCTAAAATTGAATGATTATATAATTCATATAATCTGTTAGTCAAATTTTTTCTACATATGTGACTACTTCTTAATAATACACGCCATATATGCGCGCATTTGGTAACTTCCAACTCACAAAATATGTTCATAAAATATAATATTTGAAAAGGTTCAAAGTGAGAATTTTTGTAGATCCACATATGATTGATAGAAGTTATTCGTTAGAGAGACAACTTAAGCTCATATTAGTTATTTAGAGCACATGGGATACCTTTGATATCAATTATTGTTACTTTATAATGCAAGAATAAAATCCTTAGATTTCTTAGTTCATGCATTTATCAAATTATCAATCACCGTATATACATGTTACACTGAATCATCTACCTCAAAACAAAACTAAAATTTATATAATTTTATAGTCGGCAAATTTCATTTTAATTTCTCCTTAGAATATGGCGACAATTGTATTTCCTTTTTGGGGGCTCGAGACTCTAAATTTTGATCATCATTATGAATTTTTTATTGAAGTTATGGTAAAGTAGGACCTTGCATTGGAAAATACTTTTTGACGACATGAATATTTTTTTTTTCTTATTTTTACAGTCGAGTAAGAGGAAAAAGCAAAAATGTGAGATAACTTTTTCCCTTTTTTTTTAGGTCTTTCGTTTTCATGCTTTTCCTTCTTCTATATTTACTAAACACATTACAAGTGATTTTCAAGGAGATAAAAGTCCACACAATCATCGTATCCTTTCGAACTCCATCCCTTCCAAGTGTATACATTAAGATATTTATATAAATTCACTGCACTTGTATCCTTGAATTATGATAATATCTAAAAACATTGATCTTACATGTCCAAGTGATTGTTATTTAATTGACTGAATAGGTGTTCCATTTAGACCTTTTTTCTTATTCAAATTCTCTTTTTTTCTTTTTTTTAATTTTTCAGTTTTGTTGACTCTGATACTGAAAATCGACATGTCATCCCCTTTTATTGTACATTCTTTATACTGATAAAAAAAATTCATGATTTAGCTACAAACAAAATTAAATTTTTAGTTGTTTTCGTAGATGTTATTTAGTCATAATTTTTGTCTGTGAAACTATGTGAATTTTTCTCCCAAACAAATGAAACCTATAACTTTAATTTTTGTTACCAAACTTAAACCATTAATCTATCATCGGTTGGGTATTCAAATTCTCTTTTGTAACTTTTTCATAATGCCCATGAAATTATTGAATATGAATTTGTTCTTGCTTTTATATGTCTCAACAAAGTGAATACACACTCAATTTCCAACTATTTATTGGCACAACCATCACAAAAAGGTGAGGGAGCATTATTTCTAGTAGAAGATTCAGTTGCACAGTCTTGGAAAAATAGTACCAATACTTCTTCACTTACACGTTAGAGAGCTTTTAGGTTTTATCGAATGGGCTTGGCTTGGTATAAAAGAAAAAAGCCCAAGAACCCCAAACGTCAAAGTGATTAAAAAATATTTAAAAGAAAAAAATTGAAGTCTTCTAGTACCTTCCAGTTTCCGCAAGACTCTCATTCCCTTTGTCTGTGTGATAGATAACTACAACATTTCCCAACCTTTGCTCTCTGCAGAATCTACGTTTCGCTTGCTTCTCTAGATTATATCAATGGCGGAAGAACTTGGTCTTGATTTGGAAGAACTTAAGCAACTTCAGAACATCGCCAAGAGACCTCATGTTCTCAATCTCATCAGTTCTGAGATTTCCAATTTGGAAAAGGTACTAAATCCTTCTTTTTATTTTTTTGTTCGCGGAAGTCGTCTCTTTTGATGATTAGGTTATATATCTTACAGACCGACACTTGCTGTTGTCGCTCGATAAACTTAAAATGAAACGGAACTTAGATTGGTGTTCATATTCTGTGTGAGTCTTACTTTCAGACCTTGAATTTAGCTCTCATTGGATAAATATGAAAAAAGGGGATTACTTTGGATTCTATTAGTGAAGTGATTGTGAACTTTTCTGTTGGATTGAGTTAAAATAAAAACTTTAATTTGATTTCTGACTAGTTTGAGTCTCCTTTCTGTAGCTGAGAGACTCTGCAGTCGCTTCAAATGCAAAACCAGAGGCCACAGTCCCAGTTCCTGCGCCGATTTCATCGTCGGTTAAGCCGGTTTCTCCAGCGGTGAACTACGTAACTCTCGCAACATTTAGCTGGGATCAAGACAACGAAAAAGTTAAGGTAAAACCAATCAGGATCTTCCTAAATCAAGACTCATTTTGTAGAGAAATCATGCTTTATGTAATGAGGCTTTCTTCTTGCTGCGTTTTTTTTTTCGTTTCTTCTAGATGTACATATCCTTGGAAGGTGTTGATGAGGACAAGGTTCAAACCGAGTTCAAGCCAATGTCTTTGGACATCAAAATCCATGATGTTCAAGGGAAGAATTACCGATGTGCCATTCCAAAGTTGCATAAAGAGATTGTGCCAGAGAAATGTAAAGTGCTTGTTAAGCCTAAAAGGATAGTTATTACAATGTTCAAGTCTTCAAGAGGAAACTGGCTTGACATTCACCACAAAGAAGATAAGGTAAAAACGTTAAAACACAAAAACATCATATCCTACCAGTCATAGAAAGAACTGTTTGTATGGTGAGGCTAAGGCTAATCCTAAAATGTTTGTTTTTTTGTTCAGATTAAACCTAATTTGGATAAAGAGAAAGACCCAATGGCTGGAATTATGGGTTTAATGAAGGTGACCATCTCCCCTTACTCGTGAAGCTTATAGAGACATGTCTGTTCGTATTGTGTTTGCTGATGGTTTGTTTATTTTGGTTTGAAAAACTGCAGAACATGTATGAAGATGGGGACGAAGAAATGAAGAAGACAATAGCTAAAGCTTGGACAGATGCTAGGTCGGGCAAAGCAACTGATCCTTTAAAAGGACTATAAAGTAGTCCAATCACTTAGACGTGGCCTTTTATGTTTTAGTAGTTGTATCTGTGAAGGAACGTGGCAGCAAAACATCTATTTTTGGAGTTCAGTCGAATTACTCGAATGTTGCTTTGATGTTTTGCATATTAGTTGCTTATTGTAAGCATTCGAACTTTGATATTTTACCCTTTATTAATTTATGCATGTGATATCCGACTTTTTCGATGGAAAGCGATCTAGTTGACCGATAATAGTGACCTGTTTCTCCATATTCTATTAGTAAAACGTAAGACGTGGTTACCTGTAAATGGTCCATTAGACATTGACATTCAAGCATATTGTCTCATGCCTTGTGCCAACTCACAATTTAAGACATCTTATGCAGTTCTGTATTTCCAGAAAAGAAAAAGTCAATGAAACTTAGCTTGGACATGGAGAGTGATGTTCATCAATCAAGAGGCAAGTGAACACTTTACAACAAAAAATAAGGAATTCGAAGTCATAAATCAAGAACAAAATTGTACTAACAAAAAAAGGACAGCCAAGTTTTGAAACAGACATAATCAAACAATGGTAGAAGTAAAGTAATCAAATCTAAAATGGTGAGTTACCATCATCTGTATATCCCAAAGAAGGTGGTCTAACCGGTTTAGGACTCTCAACCGTAACATCATTAACCGGACTCTGCTGAACCAAAACCGGAAAAATATCTGTAGAAACCGAAAGCCGAGAAGAAGGTGAAGCAGGAGACGAAGGCGTAGGAGAGATTGAAGGTAGTTCAGAAGCTGAATACGAAGCCATTGAAAGTGTTCTAGTGATTGATGGATTCACTTCAGTTACTTCTTCAATACCTTCATCGATATAAACAACATCTTGCATTGTTAACTGATGATATTCCACGATTTCTCTCAAGAATCTGTTTTCTCTGGCGTAAATCGAGTTTTCGTGTGCTAATCTCGCTTTCTCTGCTAACAATGTCTCTAATTGAAGCCGGATTAGATCATCATCTGCTGGATTGTTGTTACCTTTTTCTCGGTTATCTCTTAACCGTTTGTTCTCTTGTTCCAATTGAGCACATCGTTCTTTAGCGAATGCTAAATCAGCTTTGACTGTTTTCAATTCACGTAAGAGGAGCTTGGCTTTAGCTGCTGTAGCCATGGCTACATCTCGTGAAGCTTTGAGTTGTGATTCGTGTGGATTAGGTTGTGTTAATGGTTGCCATGGACTGCTTGACCCTGACGATTGATAATTAGTATTGTTGTTTTCTGAATCCATTAGATCTGATCCTTTTCGTCTAATTTGAGAAGCTATTGTACGACCTTCTCCAAACGCTTTCTCGAAACTTCCTCCGATCTGATTCAACGATGTTGTGATTTTGTCTATGCTTTTGCGTATTGTTGGATTCGAAGGTTCTGGAACGACGACGTTTTGTTGTTGTTGTTGTTGTTCTTCATCTTCAAGGATTGATTTGGCTTTCTGAGCTAAAATTCCCCAGAATCCTCGATTCTCATTCCTATCTTCGTAAGCTGTGAATCCTTGACTCTGAAAATGATCGGATTTTAGGTTTACTTGCAGGAAAAGCAACCTCATAAACAGAGAGACAAAGAAAAAGACCTGAGAAGAAGCACGGATTGCTTGAGCGGCGAGAGAGGAATGAGAAGAAAATGATTGAGAAGATCTGAAGGATGCGCCATTAGAATGACCTTTGAGATCACCATGATCGAGATCAGGTGGTTGATTATAGATGTCTTCTTTGAATGTAGCAGCTTTCGTGATCCCATGTCTTCTCCGATACGCCATTTTTGTTGTTCTTCCTTAGCTTTGATTCTTCTTCCTCTGTTTTCTTATTTCTTTTTTGGTGATTAAGAAATTTGTGTATCACAATTTTACAACCTTTGATCCTCTGGTTTTACGTAATTCACGTTCTTTAAAAGTTGGATATATATATTTTATTCAGAAAAGAAAACTACCATAAAACGTGGCTTCGAAGACTAAATGGATTGCCTCCAAAATATGCATGTATTGTATACTGGGCCTCTGATTCACTAAGGCCCATAAGTGTGGATTAAGTACAATTATCAAACTTTAACTACTCTCTTCTCAAACTAATCGATGTTTTAGTTTATTTTTAATTGGTGAAATAATCATTAAACAAATTTAAAAAATATTAGTAACTAATTAATGAGTTTTTAATATGTGTGCAAAACCTTCAACATTTACTAATTAATAAAATTAACCACAAGAAAAAATGTTGTTAGTCAAATAATTAAATGTAAATTTGTTAAAAATTTGAAAATTAGTTTATAAATCTAATTGTTAAAAAAAAATTAACATAATTTTTCCAAGCTTTTCTATTTTCTCTTTATAAATCAAACTACATTTAAACAAAAAAAATCGGATAATTGGCATGAACTTCAAATGACATTCACGAAATATATATGTAAAAACTATATCTTATATATTAAAGTGGAGACGAAATTTTCATTTTAACCGTGTTATAAACTATAGGATAAAATTAACATAAGTTTCATAACAATTTTTAGAAATATATTTAAGGTATGTTTTATTACAGATTTTTATACAAAAATTCAAAATTAATTAAAATTTAATGGAAATAACTCAAAAAGATATAAAATTTAATAAAAATATAACAGTTACAAATTCAGCTATTGGTTCGATTCCGTTCGGGTTTGGATTTAATTTTGTAGGTACATAGATTTAGAACCCATTTTTGGTATTTTGTCGGGTTCGGTTCTTCTAATTCGGTTTTTTGTTTCTTTTGATTTAACAATTATTCAGGTTTTTTATTTTTCGGATTGGGTTCGGTCATTACAGATCGAGTTTAGGTTCATGTACTTTTTATATAAAAATTCAAAATAAAATAAAAATTAATAGAAAATTCAATAAAACTAAAATTTGATTCTTGATTTGGTACCTGTTCGGATTCGGTTTTTTGTGTACATAGAATTATAATCCATTTGAGTATTTTTTGTGTTCGATTCCTCTAATTTAGATCAATTCTGGTTTGGGTTTCGAGACTCGAAAACAACATCTTGAAAACAATATTCTAAAATATCAAAACGGATCTAACAACCTAAATAAACATCGTTTAGAAAAATAATCAAAATAGTCAAATCTCGCGTTATAACGCAGGTATAATTTTAGTTTAAACTGAATTGAGAGAAACCATTGAAGAAACCCTAGAGAAAAATTAATGTTTTGTTTTTTGATATTATAATGTGGATATGTAAATGATTAATTAATGGGTATTTAGTTTAATGACTCCATTTTAGAAGGGTCAAGTATTAAGTATAAGTAATAAGTATTAAGTATTTAGTGAGTCATTTTATGCTTCAATGTTGTAAACTCTGATTACGAAGGTTCTTAATAAAATTATTTTGAGTTTGACAACAATAAAAAGTATAAGTAATAAATTTGATTAAGGTAGCAAGTGATTTGGCCCTTCTCGACCATTATGATGATTAAACAATGAAAAGCTTTTGACTTTGTATTGGTGATAGTTTAGAGCCGACGAGACAATAAAGGCTAGAATATACGTCTACTAAAATAGAAATACTAGTATGGTTTCACTTTTTGTAGCTATTTGTAATAGGAAATAGTCTAGTGGTAAGAGTTTTGTTTTAATCCGATGTAGTAATACTATCTTTTGGTAAAATACTTAGAACCGAAAAACCGATATGAAATAATGGGTATTAGTTAATATCTGTAATCGAGAAAAATATTTATTGGATCCTCTTTATCTATATTTGTAGATATCGGATAATATCCGAAACCGAAACAATATTCGAATGGGCATCCGATTAACTCGAAAACATGTAAACATATATGAGAATTTAATATAATTTTCGAAAAATATTACGGTATTTAGGTATTTTTTGGGTATGCATGTATTTTTGGAGTAAATAAATATATTTTAGGTATAAAATATTCGAATATATAATAGAATCCTAAAAATTTGTCTAATATTTATATCCAATCCGGATAAGAATCAGTTTTGGAAACGAACCGAATTGTATTTGGTTCCTAAATAAATATAAAAAATATGGATCTAAATTGATCCGGAACCGAATGAAACTTATCCGAACTCGAAATAAAATATATGCAGTTTCTAAATAAGTATAAAAATTTTATACCTGAAAAATTTGGATCCAAATGAATATTATTCGAAATTTACCAGAATACTCGAATGTCCTATTATTTCATCAATTTTCAATGACTGTTATAATCATTTAATATAAAAGCGTGACGTGTGAGTTAACAAAGTCAAAGATGACTTGGAACCCGCAAAAAGGTTCATCTTTGGGATAATTTTCAACTCAAAAGTTTCCAACTTTTCATGCAAGAATGTCAAAAGGTTTCGATTAAAGGAAAAAACATTACGCAGGAATGTCAATAAAGCTTTAATCTTCGCTGTCAAAAAACAATTTTTTTCTTTGCCACTGATAATTTTTCTACTACCTAAAATTTCGAGTGAGTCTCAATGTCACGTTAGATTTCTAATTATAAATTTAGGATCTAGTCGTTTATATTTGTGAAACAATTACTACAATTTTTTATAAATTACAAAAAAAAAAATCAATTACTACAAACTTTGTGTAAAGATGTCACATCATTTTGTGCAGTGACAATCACACTTCAAATATACAAAAACACATTCGTACATATAGGAATGTCTTTTTTTTTCTTTTTTTTTAAAACTATATGAGGAATGTCTCTCTTTCAATTTCATTTTTTTTCTTAAATAATAGTTTTCTGTGTAGATATTTCCCAATTTGTTGAAGTTATGAAAATCTACAGACAAAAGGACCCAACATGAGCTGGCTTTGGACCCGTATCCGCACTAAAAAAGCTGCATTCCGTCACATTCTGTTTAGTGAAAATTATTTCACGTGAAAATATTTGGATAAATTTCTATTGTTTCTCTCTAAATATATAACACACAAATACACATTCTACAATGTTTGAATAGATTTTGAATTTTTTCACTAGCACTATTTGCTATATATATAAAAAATTAGTCAATATGGAAATTAAACAAAAAAAATTCTACCAAATTTAGATCAACAAAACTTGATTTATAGTCTGAATCTCTGTCTCTAAAACTCCAAATAATTTTTTTTTTGTCAACATTAGATCAACAAAACCCGATCTATAACCTAAAGTCCACCCTCAATAATCTCTTTTTTAAGCTACCATAATGTAGTGTGTAGGAATAAACCCTAAACCCCAAATAATTCTAAGTGCAACAATACAATTCTCTAAAATAAAACTCAGATGACATTTAATCAGTTGAAGAAAAATATTTTCTCTACCTTGATACAATTCAATACATAAATATCTTTACTTTAAATGAAATATTAAATAATAGCATATATGCAAGTTGGATACAAATATTTACTATGTACGTATAAAATGATAAATTATATCCTAATTAATAAATTATTATAAAAGGGTCGGTTGTATATATATATATATATATACAATTAGTAAGGATCGTTTTTTTTATTAGAATATTTCAAATAAATATAAATTTTCTAGAATTCAGCACAATTGTAGTAAAAAATCCAGTAGAATTCACAATTCACTTTAATTGAAATATTTAACTCTACGTGACTACAAATAGCATTTCATTTACTTTTAAAATAGGTACATTTAGTTATGATAATTGCAATATGATAGTACTTCTAATACGAGTTAATAATAGATAACAATATAGGTTTAAATGCTCTTTTTGTTTTATACTATTTCCAATTAAAAATATTAAAATCACATAATTTAAGAATTACATAAATTTTAGCTTGTTTCTTGTTGACTATATTAAAACATGATCTAATATCTAAACAAAAATAAAATAGCCCATAAACTTATACTCCTATATAGTAGTAATTGTCAAATATAAAAATTAAATTTAAGCTATATTTGCATTTGAAAAATCAAATAACAACATCAACAACAACAAAAATCTACCCTTTATTTAAAAAAGAAAGATTCATGTGAAATTCTGAAGAGACCTCTTGAAATTGTGAAACTCTAACCATGGATTTTTACATAACTTTTGAAGCAAATTTTTTTATAAATATCTTTGAAAACATTCTTATGCCAATTTGTATTATTTTCAGATACACAAACTTTATCTTTCATTTTTAATCAAATATCCAGAGTTGTGACTGTGACCTCATCTATAGTTGTCAATGGAAGTACAACTAAAGCTACCTTTACCAATGTCGGATATTTTAGAATACTCCACACATTAATCTTTACCATTTTGCAACCACAACTTTGTTAAATGAGATAGTCTGCTAGTGTAGTAATGTAACTATTAATCTATCAACACATACTGGTATTCCTATATGAGTTTAGCAGATTCTATTAAAGTATAAAATGAACTGTTTATATATATTGAACTTGATATTTTTTAATCACTACCTGAAAGTCTGACAAGAGACAACCAAAACTGTTGTCATAATATATGTACTGGTCCATGTAAATTACTGAGCAATGATCTTACAGATTTTGTATAAAATATGTTAGTGCTAGCTAATTCAATATTTTATTAATTAGGTGACATGCATGCTGGTTTCCAATACTTCTTTAAACATCAAACTAAAATTTAAAATAAGCTAACACTTCTTATTATTGGTGACATTTGATAATCTCTATATTATTCCTTCTTTTTTTAATTTATAAGATGTTTAAAAATTTTTAATTGATAAACTAAGAAGTTTCGGACGACTCTCTAATTATCTTTTGGGTGAAAATCCAGTCACCCATAATTTTTGAAGGCTTAGAGCTTATCGAGAGTTTTGTGGCCAACGCATATTGAATCTAGATTGAACCAATGCAACTTATGTGTTAGATTTTAAGACATAGATTGAGAAATTATCTCATTTTAACGTTGTTTGAATGTAAAACACAAAACGTTGAAATAAAAGGCAGTACATAGTTGACATAAAGAAATCAATGATATATATTGGTATTATAATGAAGAAGAAAGCGAAATGAAAATGTGAATTGGTGTCTAAATGAAAGTCATAACCAACGACAGTAACTGGACAATTCTAAAAGCTGTAAGAACCCTATAGCACTTCTCTTTTTCTCTGTGGTCTCCACTTTTATATCTCCAATGCTTATTTAATTGTCTTTCCTTTTATTTTTAAAACCTTAATCGTCTTTCTAGATCTTAAAATTGTCTCGTAGTATTCACTAAAAGATCACCTTTCTAAAAAGGAAAAATCACATTTAATCTCTAGTCATCTTTTTAGATGAAATAAAAAATCTCTTCTCATCTCCACCTCCAACTGAAGCATCCACGGTGTCATAGTATTAATTCTATGAATACAAAATTTTTACTTATGTAGATTTTTTGGTCTATAGATCAATAAGATTCGATGTATGATCAACTCTCTAACATCTCTGACAATATCACATGAGATAAAAACAACTCTTTAACAATATCATATAAGGAAATCAACAGAAGAGATACTCAACCACTTGACCTAAAACCTTTCACAGCAACTTTAATTATCTTCAAATCAGAAATTACTATTATTACTGTCCTCTAATTTTTTCTCCCAAATTATATGACCCAAAGATGCTATAACCTTGTAACCCTAATTTTTCGGTGAAATATGTCACATAAGAAATTTGATGACAGCTAGTATTAGTTTATGATATATGGATATATGTAAAGCATCCATATCTTAGATGAGATATAACGCTGTAGAAGCTACAGATTAAGCTTGTTCCACAATCAAAAGAATAGAAAGAACTATATTGAGTTGAGAAAGTAAAAATGAATAAGCTCTTTGTTCTCTTGGTTCAAAAAGCCTTTGGTCATATCATAAAGCCATTTTCATTTGGCGTCATCATAATTCTATTACAAGAGACAAGTTTAGCACATAGTTCAATTCCATATGCAAGTCCATTACAATAGAAGAAAGATGGAAAATATCATAATTTCTTCTTTGCATGAGGACACAGTGAAGACATACATTACTTTTGTTTTGTTTTTCTTAAAATGTTATTTTTGGTATACCATTAGTTATTAACTGTTTTTTTATTATTAACAAGAAAATGAAGTGGGAAATGAAAAATAAGAATATAATATGAAAATAAACACAAATTGTTATTTCCAATAAAGGCAAACAGACAGAAAAAAGAAGAGAAGATACAAAAGGTAGGTTTGGTATAGTCACATTTTAAGCAAAGCCTAAATACTTTTAAACCTAATCAAAAACATATCCAAAGAAATTAAAACTAATCCAAAAACACTATCCATTTCTTTTGTATAATAATCATCATAACTAGTCTCTTAAACTAAGATTTATGATGAGTAAGAAGAGGTTGTTTCTCAAAGAGACCAAGTCTATAATCACCAAGCTTAGACTTATAAGCAGAAGATTTGTATTGAGACCAAGTGAATTCTTTGTAAAGCCAATCCTCTTGCTTAGGTACAAGGCATGACAATGGAGCTATCTTCTCACTCAATGGTGGTCCTCCAAAATATATCATTGAAATCCTCCATCTTCTTGTATCGGCTAAAACTCTGTGTTTAACACTCTTAAACCTCCCATTAGTCATAACCTGCAATCACCAGCTACTATTAATAACGTTGGACTTAGACATAGGAGTCAAACACTATGATTATACATTTTTAAAAAATTGTTATAAAATAATATATCCAAACTCATGTCCACCGTGTAATAGCAATAGACTAATCACGTGAGGCTCATAGATTTTCTATACGTACACACAAGAAAATGCAACTTTAAAATCTGTTATTCTCTTTTACTTTTATTTTTATTTTTAAATATTTTATTTTAAAAAAAAACCGACGAGAAGATATCCCATGTGAGAATGTTTGTCGACCCTATCCCAATCACCCCCTTGATATCCCAATTTAGAAAATAGAAGAAAAAATATACTGAAATTTAATATTTTTTAGGTAAAAACATAAATACTTTTTTCTAAGAAAAATTGGAACAGCCAATTAATAAACCGCAGAAATTGTCTAAAATACAAAACCATCAATTTTTTTATATTCCAACTTAACTCTTTAATTCTTTAAAAACATAAAATTATAAATAAATAAATAAATAACACTTCTAAGTAATATATATATATAAAGAATAAAAAATTTAAAAGAGTAAGAAAAGGGACCTGAAGAGCATCTCCGACATTAATGAAGAAAGAAGAGTGATCAGGAGGAACAGCGACCCAACTTCCATCTTTCACACAGATTTGAAGACCAGCCGTGTTATTTGATCTTAACACTGAGATTATCTGTGGGTCTGTATGTTCCCCAAATCCCACTTTCACCATCTTCTCCGCCTCTTCCTCCGCCGCCGGATAATGGTTTAGTCTCAGACATGAGTCACTCTTCTCGTCTCTCAACATCTTACTCAAACTGTCTCTTGGTTCGATTCCTAATCCTTCTGCTATCATCTCCAATACCTTGCAAGACACTTCTTTTACCTCCTTCATGTATTCCTCCACAAGCTCTCTGTTCAAAATTTAATTCACAACGGTTAGATTTTGATGAAGAAAACAGATTAGAAGATGAAATAAGAGTTCTATTCTTGGTGAATGAAGTTTTGATTGATTTTCATGCTTTTTCTCAGGGAATTCGATGGAAAATGAGATAAATTTACCGGAAAATTTGAGGGGTTTGACGGAAAACGGCGGAGGTTTTTGGAGAAGAGAGCTGAGTGTTAGCATTGAGAAGGATATACTCAATCCAACCAACGTCACCGTTTGGTCCAATCCGTTTATTACCATAACCGTACGGTTCAGGTGGACCGGCCCGGTTTTTATGAGATTGAGGCAAGGAGAAGAAACCAACAGCTTCATCTTCTAAACGTGTCATGAGTTCGGGTCGAACTCCATGGTTTACGACCTTGAAGAACCCGAACTCCTCACAGGCTCTTATGATTCGGGTTTTGGCTTCTGGGTGGGTTAAATCCACGATGGGGATTGATTGGGATGTGAGAACCGTAACCGGTTTATAAGGTGGGATTACGGAGATGTGGTTATCTAAAGTATTTGGCTGTGATAAAACCACCATGTTTGGTTTTTGTTCTTTTAACACTTAGAAAGATGATTGAAAATTGAAGCAAAAGCTGAAGAAGAAGAAGAATAAAAAGTTGTAGTGAGTGATTTAGCAACTATCGAGGAAGCTATTTTGCTTGGCATTTATAGGGAATGGGGAAGGACAGGAAAAAGAGAATTCGAAAATATTTGTTATATAATATATATATATATATATATATATATATCTAATCTATAATTCAAATCAAATTTATTTTTGAGTTTTTTTATTTATATTTAGTATGGTGGTTGAATCTAAATTATTAGTTATCACATTTATAATATTTAGGTTAATTGTTAAAATATTTAGGTTATTTGTCTAAATTATTAGTACGACATGCAAAAGAGCTAGGTTATTTGTTATAATATTTATTATTATTATGATTTTTGTTTATAATTTTATTTTGTCATATTTATATATTTATTTTTTGCATGTCGAGTCTATTCTTGTTTATTTTACACATGGAAATACAGCGTGGAGTTTTTGTTTTTATTTTCTTATTTAGGTTTTATGAAATCGAAGTTGGTATAGTGAGAAAAATGGTACTGGTATGGTCCTCTTTTATGTGTTTTTTTTTCTGCATATTTTACTTTGAATACTTACGTATTCACGCGTAAGGATTGTTGACAAATGCAGAAAAGGATCACGGGTCGTAGTTTTTCTTAATTTATTATTGACTCAAAATGTTTCAACAATTTCACGATTTTTATAATATAAAGTTATGCCTTTTGTAAGAAAAAGCTATTCTCTTTTGGAAACTCTCATATATATTTTAGAAAAAAAAAGTAAAAAGAAATATATATTCGAAAATATAACCTTGCCTACGAAAATTGGTAATAGCCTGAAAATGTGGGCTCACATATTGCAATCAATTGATTACAATAGATTCAAGATTCCAATAATTTTCAATCACGTTTTCTCATATGGTATGCAAATGTCAAGATATGCATCGTCCAATTTTCGTTTAGTTCAATTCTATTTGTTCGGTTGGTAAAAAGCTAGGACATAATTTTTAATATTCATTCTCAGTTTTGAAAATATAATTTGAAGAATTTTTAAAGTAATGCTTGATTGTATTACAAAGCTATTTTATTGGTTCAAATAACCACCGACCGGTCCCAATGCACATGTATGTCAAGAGTGGTATATTTGATACGCCGTAATAATTTATCATAGATTTTGGCTATTTAAAGGATCACAATTAGTCTTCGGCATATGGTTCTTCGGTGCGGTTCAGTTCAGTTTTTTCGAGTTTTATTTTTTTTGGTTCTTAAAATATAAAAACTATTTAGGTATTTACTAAAATTTGGTTCGGTTATACTTGGTTCCGCTTTCAAATGGATACTTAAAATTGGAACCGAAGAAGAACCGAAATAATTTTAGTTCTCAATCGGTTTCAGTTCCAAATGGTTAATTTTAACCAAAACAGTCAAAAACACTTAAAATAACCATTTTATTATAAAAGAGAGTGTACAAAACATAATAGATATCTAACATAAATACAAAGTCTTAGGAACCTATAATGATTGAACAAACATATAAACAAATAGCTTTACTGGCCAACTACAACATAAGATTGTCAACGTCATGCGCTTTCACAAAAAAAACAATCCACTAAGCATCCACTACAAATATCTATTACATTTTGCTGTAAAAAAAGAATTAGAATAGGCCAAATTACAATACACAAGTCACATGAAACATATTAGTATATTTGAATATCTGATCTTCCAAAGTTAGAAGTCTTGCTTATAGCTAATTGATATCATGAATCTTATTATGGTCATTATCTGGAAAACCAAACAAGTTTTTAAGTAAGTACAAGTGCATAACAATAAACAAATTTAACATTATAGTAAGAAAGAGCAACTGGTAGTCATCTATAAGAATGAAAATAAAGCAAAGAAAAATGTGGAAAACAATATTTCAAACAACTGATAAGAGTGATGGCAATAGCTATATTAAGGTAAGAGTGATGGCAATAGCTATATTAAGTGATCTAATTGACGCTACTAACAAAACACTTGTTAACTTCAAAAGACATTACGAAGTGTCAACTGTCAAATAACTAATTTCCAAGTAGTATATCCAGTTGTGAATCTACAAAGACCAAGACCACAATATTGTTGAACAAACGAAGTATCATTGTGACACTTTAAATATTAGAGACTGAAAAAAACCTATCAATTTATATTTTGTTTCTTTAGGATGATTAAAGGAAAACCATAAACCAAAGTTTTGAAAACATAAAAAGAAGAAGAAATAAAAACCCAAAATCAAAGAAACAAAAACAAAAACCCAGAATCACAGAAAAAAGAAACAAAAATCCAAAATCCTAGAAAAAAGTTTACATCTCCGATTAATTAAGAATCCAAAAGCTATAAAATAAGAGTAAAAACTAAAGGAGGCAACAAAGGTGATAAAATCAAAAGCTCTGAGGTTTGAACTTTGAATCAAATCACTAATATAAGTCACACAACATCATCTCATCATCAACCATTCCATATTCGACTTTGAACAAAAGATTTGTAGATGAAATCGAGTTTACATACCTGAGACTGAGATTGATTTTTCGCAACCACTGGAGAAGGCGATGAAAATGATGATTTTAGATCCAGTTTGGCAAATTAGGTTAAACTTCTTAAATAGTGGAAAAAAATTAAAGAGCTTGAGAGAGAGAGGTTCAAAGAGCGAGAGAGATTCAAAGAATTTGTAAAAACTCGAAGCAGAAAAATAAATTGGTATAAGTTTTTTGTAAATACTCGATTACTCATCATAAGATGATGATTATTAAGCTCATTGTCATTAGTGTAACTAGTCTTAGGAATAATATTAATGAATTATTTTCGGTTCTTGGTTAGAAACCGAACTGAAGCGAGAATCGAACTTACTTAAATTATGGAATTGATCGGTTATTTGTTTGGAACCGAACCAAAATCGAATATGTTTTTTGGTTTGTTTGTTTTAGTTATTCGATTTTGGTTTTTATGTCCAGGACTAATCACAACGATCCTATGAAATTTGAAATTATATATTCGGTCAAAAGCTAAGATCTTGAGATATTGGATAAAGATTGCTAAAGTTAGATAAGAGAATTCTATTTCTCTCTTACTTGCCATTTTGTTTGGTGGATAATTGGAGGAATATATAACATAAACCCCAAATAATTCTTCCGAAATTGTAAAAGTTCACAAAGTAAAACAAAACTAATCGTATAAAATTTATGGAATTGGATTCTTTCCCACTAACATTTATAGATTAAAAATAAAATTTAGAGAATAGATTAAATCTAATTTTGTATATCCAATTATTGATTAAAAAAAAATTATGGTTTAAAGTAATTGAATCTCTCGTGTAAATTAGTAATAAAATTTTCATCAATATTTTTAGTAGAATCGATATGATCCCGACAAAACATTTCAAATACTTAACAATTTTATGTGTGACAAACACGATTTTTTTAAATTAAGTTCAAAAAACAAAAAACAATAACTGTGCTCCTCAAAATTTTCATCAATTTATATAAAAAAATCTTCAACACTTGAAAAAGTGTAAAAAGATAGATACTCCCTACGCGCAGGGAAGTCGTAGGAGTAAGGATTGTGATGTTGAAGAACAAAGCCTACCCATCAAAGAGGCCCAAGGCCAGCATTTTTACACGTTTTTTATTTATTTATTTCTTTCATAAATTGTAAATTAAATAAATACATAAATAATTAAACATCCTTATCCTCAGACTGTTCAACTCCACGTTCTCGTAACATCGCAAATAATTGGTGCACCCATCTTTTACAATCATTAACACATAACTATTTTCTTATCATTCTCTTTTTGTAAAAATTAATCAGGTTTATTCTCCTAATCTTAGCTGCATTACCTATTTCAATATACAATATGATTTTAATGTTGAAATTTGTAAAACTACTCATTTGCGCTTTGAAGATTTCAAGAGTTTTTTTTTGCAATTTTTTTTTCAAATTATTCATGGGAAAGAAATTGGTTGAGTTTCTGATATAAGATGAGATATAACGTAATATACTGCTATAAAGAAATGCAAGCTTATTAACTTTAACAAAATAAAAAATGCAATGCATCTTTTTTTCATGATTTTAGCAAATAAAAAATAAAAAATTTATTTTATATTTCTAAACACATGATTATTAATATTGAAATAAAATGTTTTAGTTAATGGTTTTGGTATGTGAAGTTCGATTTCTTCCCGCTTAAAAAATTAATGATTGTTTATGTATTTCATTACTTAGAATGCAGAGGATTGGTACCAAATTTATTAGGCAATAATATAGACTCTTAGATTTTTAGCTCTTTATCTTTATATTCATTATACTGTTTAGTTTGATATCAATAAAAACCACTGCTTTTCTCATAAAAAATTAGTTCGATCTAATTACTTTCTAGCAAGAAATCTAAATTATTATAGTTGAGTTTCTGTATCAACACATGATAAATTTGAAGTCAAAAGCAAACAAGATTGGGTGACAATGACATATTTTGAAACATATGAAATCTAAGAGATTTGGGTATATCAATTTCTAAGACATGAAAGAATTGATTTGCTAAATTTAAGTACAGGGAAATAATAATCAATTAGAGGTCATGATCTATCATTGTATGGTTCAATTATTCAGCAGACTTTATTATTATTATTTTTGTTTGGGATCACTTTTTGTTTTTTCTATTTTTGTCATCACACCCGACTTTATTTTTGTAAGATTCTTATTCGTCCAAAACAAATAGAAACTCTTTAAACTTTCCATCATTTTATATAGAGAGGAAAGAATAACAATAATGGCGTCATAAATAACCTTAAATGCCACCAAATGATTTGCTACATAACCTTCGCAGATATGGTAAAGAAATGTCCAATCAGTATGAAAAAATTAATTAAATATTTTTTTTAAGAAATAAATCCATACATATATTTGTAGTGATCGCTTAATTCCACCCCGAAACTTTAATATAACTACGAATGTATCTAAACATTAAAGTGTTTATTAATTGCATACAAAACTAAAATTAAAAACCTAATTTCACCCGAACTATCATATATGGTACAAAAAACACTCGAAATTTATTTTTTTCTTGATTTCACATAAAATTAAAATTAAAAATATAATTATACTTAATTTTGAATTTTGAAATTTTTATAAAAATAAATAGAAATACTGAATTCATGTCAATCTATATGCGAACTGAACTCGATCCAAAAATTAAAAATATTCAAATGAGTCTTAAATCAATAGAATCGAAAACCAAAAAAAAATTCGACCCGAAAATGGCTCAGTTGACGAAAAACTATCTTATTTTTTGGGTGTTTTGATGTTATGTATGTTAGTTTTAGTGAAATTAAATTTTAAACTTTAATTTTGTATGCAATTAAGCAAAGATGCAAACTTTGGGTATTGTTAGTACTATTTTGGGTATTGTTAATACTATATGTTATAGTTTGAATGAAATTAGATTTTTAATTTTAGTTTTGTATGCAATTAAAAATACCTTAATATCTAAATACATTCATAAGTTATATAAAAGTTACGGGTGGAATTAGAGCGATTACGTTTCTTATTTGTTCAATACTTTGCCAGCGTTTGTATAGTTTCTCGATGTGATATATTTCGGTGCCAATGGATGTTCAAAGCATTGCTTGTCACTAATCACTATAACTATTACTATAATCAATGCTAAAGTACGTACTTTCAAGTTCAACTATAGATTTGCACGATCTTACGTCATTATCATATTATTTATTTATATTTGTGTTAAAGGATTTGTCATTATGATTGATATAGTATGCCTAATCATCACACAATATTTAATTTTGTATCTAAACAATCCATATTTAGATACAAAATTAACAACACAATGATTCCCAGAAAGCCATATAACACTGTAAATCAAAAAATTAGATTTGTATTTCAACGATCTAGAAATTAAAAACATAACAAATAAGCAAAAAAAATTTCAAAGTCGAGTAAACTCCTTGATATATGGAATAAAAACTAACAAATTCTCTGAATTCATTACCATTTTAAAGACTTTCGCACAATCTACCGCAAACGCCACATGAATGATTTGGAGGGAAAGAAAAGAAGACATCGTTTACATAAGAGTTTCGATCTCAATTTAATTAAATCCACCTAAATATTTTTTTTGAAAGCGAAAAGATAAAATGTTTGTTTTTGTGAATACAATCTTGTTACCAACGGACTAGTACACTCAGTGAAAATTTATTTGCCACTAAAAACTAATTTTTGGGATATATACAAGTTTGTTTTATTTTTGCCACAAAAATATCTACGAGTGGACTAAAAATATAGTACATAATATATAATGTAGAACCATAAATAATTGCATTTAAATGCTACTACTACTTATCAAATAGACTCAACTACTAAAATTTATTTGATGATACCCATTTTCCCAATCATTTGATAGAGAAAATTGAAAATCAGTCGACCAGGCATGTAATGGTTGCGAAGTACTTAGTAATTAGAGCTAGTTATTATATAAATAAACGTGACAACATGTATATATTTGCAAACAATAATTGACAATATATAACTGATCCAGGTCCCTAAATCAAACGGGCTGGTTGAGACAAAAACAAATATTTAATTAATAGGTCGGGTCGTCTTTAAATGTGATATCAATTCTAAGTTCTAACATCATAATTAAATTAAATTATTAATATATATACTCAAAGTTTCAAACTGTAGAAATGATTTTGTTTGGTCAACCAGCCGACAAATGAATGGAATAATTATACAACAGTTTCATTTGACATTCATTCCTAAATTCAAATCAATTTGATATTTTTAGTATTGAACTAATAACATAATTATAATTATAGACTAATGATATTAGCCGAGTATCAATGTGGTGATTCGTATAACCTAGCTAATGATTATAGTATTAAGATTTCTAATGATTATAGTATTAGGTTTTTAATGATTATAGTATTAGAGTTTCGAACCATCTATTCTATAGTTTGGTAGAATTTAAAAGGATTTTAGAAAATGAAGTTTATGTTATAAATTGGTGTAGTCGATTTAGTTGTTAACAAATTTTTTTATTGTCGCTATGATTTAGCGGAACGCATGACCTTTTAAATTTTTTCTCAAACATATATTATATATTCCATATAATAGTGATTGGAGGAAATTCGTGTAGTAAAACCAAACACTTTTTTTCTCTATTCAAACGAATTTAAAGAAAAGAAAAAACATAGTTCGTAAGAATTAAAAAAATTTTAAACATAAATGAGTGTTTTTTTCTTCTTCTTTAGAGAGTTTTGAAAGATATGGGCACTCATAGAAGTGATCAAAGATCATTTAGATAGATAATTGGAGGTTACAAGTTAGTGGCATATGGTAAAGTTTAATTGATGTCGACGTATTAATTCTCATTCGTTCTTTGTGATTGTCTTTCTCATCTCGTCTTAATCAAATTTCTTCAAATGAATATTAAAGACTCAAAAGTTACATAAGTATAAAAAAAGAAAACAATTATTGCGTGTAACAAAGAATATCCCATCTTTGTACTTCTAAAATCCACTAATAGGTCCTAAGATCTTAATATATTCCAACCGATGATAATGCAAATCCAACTAATACAGTTTTTGTTCGGATATATAGATATAGTAGGAGACCCGGATCTTTGATCCATAATCTTTTCCGATGTTTGAGTCAATATTAATAATACCACACATTTAAAATATAAAAATGAATTTAAATTCATAATTTCTTTATTTAGGAAAATTACTGGACAAATAGCCACGTGGTCACATTTACGTTCTTGCATTCAATTCATAGTGATTCTCTTTTTCTAATAGTATTTGGAGTGAAGAGGAACTTGGATCTTTTAGAAACAGTTTGGTATAAGATTAGACCACTATCTCGTCAGTTTGTGGTTGCATGCTTGAAGGACGGTCGTTTTAACTGACCTAAGACCATTGATTAGGCTTAATGGTCCATTAGGCTGACAAGCAATTCTCTTTTAGTGTGGGGCTTCGAGTCTATTCACGATGGTGTGTGCCACTTCCTGAGAGGTAGATTGTTAGTGTAGAAAATTCTCTTATCCTCATAGAAGTTTCTCACGTAATATTAGTTGCTCTATGACAATTAGTAACTTGTGAAATGAAATAGGTCAAGACTTTGTTTTCAAATTTTGGATGCCTCAATCGGTGCCAATTCTTCTATATGCTATAGCCAAGAAGGCATTTCAAAAGAAAGATCGAACAAATACATTAAAATGGATACTGTTACTAGAACGATATTTGGTCACCTACATTCTCAATTCACTATAACAAAAAAATATTATTTATAGTTACAATCTACTCGTAAATTAGGATTAAATGACAGTTACACAAAATCACATAAAATTTTTAAATAATTTTTAATATAACCACAACTTTGACTATAAATAAGAATATATAGCCACAAATTTCTTTTGTGGTTATACTTATATCCATACATTAATACAATTGTGATTTTGCCACAAATTTTTCTGAAGCTGATAATTTTTTTTAGTAGTAAGCATTTGGCCGTAAGTCTACAATCTAATCAATTACTGGTATCAGAGCTTAAGTCGACGATCCGATCTATAAGAGATTCAGTAACTAAGAATAGGGGACGTGAATAATCCACCACTATGAACCAAGGATTACAGTAGAGATGAAAACTGAGGTGGATATAGTAGAGGTGGTTATGGTAAATGTAGTCAAGGTAGAGGCAGTGGAAGACGAAGATCCAATGGCCGAAACAAGAAGAAGAAACCAAAGACTATAACCAAAAGCTGAAGAAAGATCAATCCAAAGTGATATGTTGGAGATGTGATAAATTGGGCCACTATGTTTCGAGTTGTCCTGATAGACGAAGAAAAAATCCAGAAGCAAATTTAAATGGAGATTTTAGTGAACTTATTTATGTAAGTCAACCCGAAGGATTTGTGAAGAAGGGAGGAGAGAATAAAGTCTTAACAAAGCCTTATATGGCTTGTACCAAGCACATAGGACATGGAATTTGAAACTTGATTATGTCTTAATGAACTTTAAAAGATGTGTCAAAGAATCATTGGTATATCTCAAGAGAGAAAAGAAAGACTTCTTAATTGTGGCAATTTATGTTGATGATTTGTTTGTAATCGAAACATCACAAAGAATCATTGATCAATTCAAGAAGGATATCTCTAAGGAATTTGAGATGTCGGATCTTGGTAAGCTAACTTATTACCTTGGGACATAAGTGATTCAAGGTGATGATGGGATTAAAATCAAGAAAGAAAGATATGCAAAAGGAATTATTGTGGCTACTAAAATGGATTCATGTAACTTGACTCATGTGCCAATAGAGTCGAGCTTAAAGATCTCAAAGGCGGAAGACAAACTAGAACTTGACACCACAAAATATAGAAGGACCATAGGTTGTCTAAGGTATCTTCTTGAAGTGATTGGTGAAGAACAAAAGATGGACATTTATTAGCAAGAATCAAGTTCAAGGAAATAAGGAGCAAGATCGGAGTTGTCGAGATCATTCTTCCCAGAGTTCAAGTCGGAATCACGGGGGTGAATGTTGGATAATTCCTAACTTAGTTACCCAGTGATTTCTAAAAGGAGTTAGATTCTAGAGATGATATCAAATAAAAGGATAAAATTTATGTAAATTAAATCCTAGTGGAATAGAGAGTTAGCTTAATTCCTAATATAATAGAGAGTTAGTCTAGTTCTATAAATAAGAGTCTTTGGAGAGTTGTTCCATTAAGACTTTAAGAGACAATGTTTAGTTTTGAGAGACTTTCTAAATTAATAAGAAGAGCATTTCTTATAATCTTTCAAAGTGTTTTACGATTAGTTACTTTAATGGAGACTGATGTTTGATTTTTACTTCAATTAATTCAACAAATACAAACAACTTATTATTGCAAGCACTTGAGGATCGAATCCACAAGAAACCTAAAACCAACACAATAAGATTATAGGATTCTAACTTAAGCTAAAGCAATTCAAGAGTGTGAAAATAAACTACAACAACTACTACTCAACTTAAACAAAACCAAACAAGTATAAACAAAAGACAAACTTAAACTCAAACCAGCTTAAACAAAACATGACAACAAAGAAGCAAATACAGTAGAAAGCGAATGGTTTTAGGCAAGGTAAATGATCATAGGCAAAGAAAATTAATAAATTATACAATAAGAAATAATTAAGCTCAACCTAGAACATGAAACACAACTCTAGATTAACCCACTCTCATGGCATTAACCACTTTACCAATCAATTAATTAAGCTAAACTCTCATTTACCAATTCAAAGATCAATAAACATTAAAATCAAGTCTGTTAAGTTCACTAATCACCCTAACATCATCTCTCAATGACTAGGGAAGAAAAGCTCATAAAAAAGTCTCTCGGAAATTTCATCGAACACCTCTCGGGCAACCAAATTCCTAACATCTTGATTCAAATGGCCAAGTTAAATCTAGCATTAAAACCACTTAATATGAAGGATCTAACAACCTAAGCATCAAATATCAATCATCTAAACCTATGATCTACCTAACCATCAACCATCCTAAATACTACTCACACATCACAACAATGAAAAACAAAACAAGAGATAGAATGAAAGACATAATGAAAAAGAAATAAGAAGAAGAGATTATCCAATTGATTCAAAAAATGATCATCCAAAAGAGTCTACAAGGTTTTCTCCAAAGCTCTCACTCTCAATATATTCTTTGTGGTTTGAAAATAAAAGAGTGTATATGAAAATAGAATAAAAGATGTCTTAATAATACCCTAACATTTGGGTTTTAATGTGTAAAAACATATTTAGGTTGACCCGGGACAAACCGAGTCAAACCAACTTAAGTGAAACGAGTGCACGCGGGGTCGGGTCCATGAGGTCAAAGGAGATGTCGACGTGCCGTGCATCCAGAATGGCCCTTAGTCCATGCATCTTGCATCGAGGTGGTGAGGTCAGGTCCGAGCCCGATGTGCCGTGCGTCCAGAAGGCTTTGCTCGTATGCGTCCGGTGTCGGGTCCCTCGGGTCAAGATGGGTGGCGACGTCCTGCACTTCCCGCAAGCTACATCCGAGCGTTTGTCAGGTCGGGGTCTTCAGGTCTAGACGGGTGGCGATGTCCCATCCTCCCGAGTCCTTTTCCTTTTTTTCTTCATGTTTTGCTCAGCTAACTCCATAGCATGAAGGTGCATCTCATCCCAAAGTACTCAATGCTCCAAATCACCTAAAATATACTCAAAACGGAAAATATGCGACTCGATCTAACTAGAACTCTAAAATGTAAAAATGAACCAAAAATAATCTAAAACGAGGATTAATGAACGACAAATGATATGAAATGGTGTAAAATGATAGTGAAAACTAAGGTAATATCTACATATATCAGAGACTTCAATTTGTCCAAAGTAATTTGTTACCGATGTGATAAATACGGACACTTTGCTTCTAAATGTCTGGATCGATTGCCTAAGCTACAAGAAACACAAGAGGATGAAAAGGAACAAGAAACACAAGAGAGAAATGACTTGTTTCTATATGAGATTGTGTTTCTAAACGAAGAAAATTGTGTACCAAGTAATTTGAGACAAACAATAAGGAGGAAAACACTTGATATCTTGACAATGGAGCTAGCAATCACATGACCGAAGATAGGGGGTATTTTTCAAGACTAAACGAGTCCATCACCAGAAAAGTGAGGTTTGGTGATGACTCTCGTATAGACATCAAAGGGAAAGGATCGATATCCTTTATTGATGGAAACAATGACTAAAAAGAGATGAAAGACGTGTATTACATCCCGAATCTAAAGAGTAACATCATTAGTCTTGGAAAAGCAATGGAGGAAGGTTGTGACAGAAGATTGAAAAGAGAAAATTTGCCTATGCATGATCAAGAAGAAAAATTGATTGTCCAAGCTAAGAGGTCAAAGACACGATTGTACAAGGTAAAGATGGATGTGAAGGATATTACACGACTTCATCATTCTAAGACTAGTGAGTCTAGTCGATGTCACTCGAGATTAGGACATATAAATCTCAAGACAATGAAGAATATGATCAAAGGAGGGTGTGTTAAAGGTTTACCAAAGATGAGCATCGATAAAGAGGTATGTGGATCATGCTTACTTGGAAAACAAGTCAGAAACGTTTTCCCACAATCAACCAATTTTCGAGCAAAGAAGAATCTAGAGTTGATTCATGGAGATCTTTGTGGACCAATAACACCAAAAACAACTGTTGGTAATAGGTACATATTTGTACTTATTGATGATCGAACAAGGTACATGTGGATGATTTTGATGAAAGATAAGGGTGATACACTACTTCGCTAGACAAAATCGATTTCAAGCTTAAGGGGGAGCTTGTTGGGATAAGCTTGAATCGAGTTACTTGCTGAGCAATTTAGATGGTTAGATGATTAAATTAGATAAATTTGAGATATTTTAGAAGTTATCTAAAATATAGTTATCCTAATAGGAATACGAAATTATCTAGTCTACATAAGGAGATGACAAAATTGTGGAATAACTAGTGAAATTAAAAATTTGAGAATTTAGGTTTTGAAATTTAACGCACTAGCTTGAAACAATCAATGTTGGCTTTTTATTATTTGTATCATCGAAACAATATCTTGTAAGATAATTACTAAGTAGATAGTCCTTGGGTATGAATACCCTTCATCTTCTTATTGAATAAAGCAAACATTCGTGTAAAGACAATTACATTATTTGACTAATGTGTGATAAACTCAGTTAAATTGGTTGGATCTTGTTAGACTACCTACAATGGTAGTTGAAAGTGAGTGTTGAAAAAATTTTCAATACAAAAGAGCATTGCAATGGTGGAGATGAATCCAATGTGGATTTAACAAAGTTTGAAATTTTTTTGTGTGCCATGTGTCATTTGACAATTGGTTGAATTTTTTTTTTAAAATTAATTAAAATGTAGATTAAATCTGATTGGTCAGAAATTGTTATAAATTTTTTTCCCCCATTGATTTTAAAACTTAAATATCTCATAGTAAATAATTAAATTATATGTTTTTTTAATACCAAAATTCATATTTTTTCGAACTCTATAAATAGAGACTTGTTTCATTTGATTTGGACACTGAAAAAAAACCTCTTTTAAAAAAATGGATCCTAGTGATAATCCTCCAAACACCCAAAATTCTTCTAATTATCCTTTTAATTACTCAAATCCCAATAATTACCAATTCCAAAATCAATCTTCCAATCATTCTCAAAATTCACCAAATTATGGTTTAATAAAATTTATGTGTGTTTTAATTAAGTTATGTGTATTTTAATAAAAATTAAGTGTGTTTTTTAATAAAATTATATATTTTAATAAAATGTGGGGTATGTGTTGAATTTTGTTAAACAAACTATTGTAGAGTATAAAAATAATTTGTGTGTTGAATGATTAGGTGGAAGAAAGAGAAAATGATGTAGATGAAAAAGAAGGTGTTGAATTTTAAAACCATTGTGGGTAGTCTTACTTTTCCAGTCTAAATAAACAATATAAATCGTTTATTTAAAAAGAATCAATTATGCGTCTGATGGTCCATAACTCTGGAACTTGCCATTTGTCGAATGAAACGTAAGAGAAAAGAACACAAACCAATCCATAGCCAAACATCATATCCTAAAATCTCTTTTTTTTTCCTTCCCCTTGCATTGGGGAGGAATCGAACTCTGGTGCCTGAAGATTTGTAAAGTGATCACTACTACTGGGCCACCTGTCCTCGGCTCATTAATATATTTAAATAAATGAAATTTATTAGGTATTAGCTAGCCAAAATTAGACAACTCGATGGACCGATCTGTGTGGGGGGCTCGTATAGAAATGTACATTTTAATAATAAGAAGAAAAAAAAAAGGAGTTTCGTAGAATTGATGACTCAAAGTAGAAGGAGACAAAGAGAACACACAACTTGAAGGTAGATGCGATAACTAAATTCTAATGGCATCACATGTAATATAACACATTACTTATGATTAATTTATCAAAATTGTATCTTTTTATTATATATAAGATGTTATATACTGTACATAATTTTTTTGTACTATATGCATGTGAAAATATATTAATTACGTTTATAAGAAGAAGAAAGATTCGTTGACTAATACTACTATATATGTTGCACCTTCCGACATTCACGTTTTAATGCAAATTAATGACATGTAGGTCAATTTGCATTGCATGTATGATGTTTGGAGTACTATTGAAGGGTTACGAAAAATTCATCAATTCAGTGAATATTATTTGATCATAAAATAAATTTGATTTTATAATCTTTGGAGTACTATATTAATTGATCATGTATAATGTTTAGAGTATTATATATGTTGCACTTTTTTTTTTTCAATCACCGACACTTATCTTGTTTTTTTTTTTTGGTCGAAAAGTTATCTTGTTTAAGTATTGAATTTACTTTGAGAATATCTATCTTAGGTGGGTCTAGAATAAGATACTCAGTGGTTGAAAATGAATAATTCTTTAAGTAGACGGTTGGAAACAGCAATTGAGAAAAAAAAACTTATAACAAATATTATTTGAAAACTAAAGAAAGTTGATTGGTGATATTGTAACTGTTAAATAATGTGATTTTAATAAAAACGAATAGTTAGAATTTTATTTGAATAATTATTTTAGAAACTATGTAAAATAAATATACAGATTACAATTGGATATGTTATATTGAATTATGCTTGATTAATAAAGTCTTTGAAGTTAAAAAAAAAAAAAAAAGATTACAATTGTTATTTCAAAATAACACTTGCATAATGTTTAATAAATATTTTTTTCTAATTATAATATCATTGTATCATATATCTATAGTCTCATTATAACATATTTGTAATTTGGTTACACATGATGATTCATCTTTGTCTCTTAAATTCTTTTGCTTGAAATTGGAAAATGAATTTTAGATTCATCTAGGAAGAGTTACAATAGTGAGCAACATATTATTCTTCAATCGAAATTTACACTTATTATATATAGAGGTTTGATTTTGGTTTACATTGGTCAACTCTAAATTAATAAGTTTAATTATCACAAACTTTGATTTTATCACATATGTTCTAAACTTTTTTTTATCTAACACTGGATCATAACTAGGCGGTTCATTAGTCAAATTCTTATATAATGTAAGTAGTAAGATTCGATCTATGAATGTGCAAGTGCACCTGCTTTTAGTAGACTTACTACGTGTCACTAAATTAAATGACACCCGTACATATGTTCTAAGCTTTGAATCTAATATTTAAATAAATTCAATAAAAATATTAAAAAAATATAAAAATAATAATAATAATAGAAATACCAAATAGTTTTTGTTCTAATAGTTTTCTCTAACAAAATAGTTATCATAAATTCAAATCTATTTAAAAGGATTCTGTTCTGTAAAAGAGAGTTGAATATACTGATTTTGGCCTATAACCTCTTACTCATAAAAAATAATAATAATAGAATTAAAAATTAACACAAATTTATTGTTTGTTAAAGTTAACTAATTTTATATATTTTTTTTCAACATTGAGCCACAGCTGGCCGGTCTATTAGTCTAATTTCTATATAATGTATGCGGTGAGACTCGATCCCTAATTGTACAAATACGCTGTCTTTAGTGAACTTACCGTCTGCCACTAGACTAAAGACCATTTACAACTAATTTTATATCTAGATTGATATAATCAAATAAAATTTATATTTAAAGGTTACGAACACTACAAATTAACTAATTTGTATTCTTATCTAGACTTCTCGGAAATTTATTTAATAAGAAAATTTTAATTTTTTATCGCTTCAATAACTATATTAAAATTAGCAATACATCGAAGAATAAATTCACACGTTTCGGATAAGGTAGGCAAAAGACTGGTCCATAAATAATTTCTAAACAAAATACACATTTCTGAGTGGAGTAGTTATGAAAGAGATAGATGAAATCTGTGACTTCAGTTTCAAAAATACTTCAATTCTATCTCAAGCAATAAATGAGAAAATAGCTGATGAAAACATGACACGTGGACAGTTGGGGTGCATGAAGTGAAATAGAATGACGTGTTCATTCACATTTCCTCTTCTTCTTGGTAAAGAAAGTTTGGACACAACTGGTTTTCTCCGACAGAGATCTGTCTCTCTCTGTTTCCAAAAATGCTTCACTCACAAAAGATCACTATTTCAATGCGCCTACACATACACGTAACACTATTCTACTTCTCACTTTTTCCGATAAGAAGATGTCAGTTTTATTAATTCCGAATGTTAGAATGAAATTAATTTTTTATAGTCATTTTGAGTCATTCCACTCACAAGTGATTTTTGAGTTATTTAACAGAGTCCAAAATCTTGACTTATCCAAAATCTTGACTTATCAAACATGCATAGAGATACGAGTTTTTGTTAATTTATACCATCTATCATTTCGAAAAACATGTTAGAATATGATTGATATCTCACATTGGAATTTGACGTCATTCTAACATAAATTATATAATCTAAAGATTACCCCACGCATTGCTTATTGATTTTGAGTTGAAAGTTCATAATCTAATACCCAACAACAACAAAATAAAACGATCAATCTCAAATGAAAAAAATCCATCAAAATTTTTTTTTAACAATTGGATCGACAAGCTTAAAGTCCATACCATAATTTTTTTTTTAATCTACTAGTGTAGTCGGGAAAAATCGAACCCCGATGCTTTGAGTTATTAGCTGGACTATCTTAACCATCCGACTGAGAATAAATCGACATCAAAAATCTTTTTTAAAAGACACTTTGTGACGGATTTTATCCGAAAATAAAAATTCTTTAAAGATTGTTAGAAAATTTCTTACATAATTTTTTAAAAAAATCGAAAAGTTTGAAGGATTTCAAAAGAATTAGTAACAGATGATTGCAATTTACATAGAGAATTTGAGATGGACCAGGGAAAATAGTTAGGTACATTGAAATTTTTATTTGATGGAATTTCTCAGTAAATCAACTTAGAGAGTACATACGTAATTAAGAACTACATATAGTTTAAGAAGATCATATTGTAATAAATAAGAATTACTACGTACATATAAAACCTGGGAAATATTTTGTCGATATAATAGAATGAAACCCCATATACTTTCACGTGGCTCATGATCTCATCCATAACCCTAATCAAACTACAAACCGCATGCATGCCTCACCACATTTTGAGATTTCTTCATTAATTAATCTTATATTCATATCAAAACCCTGAGTTCAGAAATGTCAGAAATATAGATGGGCTTAGATCTTACTCATTTATTCGTTTTTGTCCTATATCCCTCTTAAATATAAGTATACATTGTTTTTGATATTTCAGATCGTTCAAACACGAATAGAGTATTACTTTTGTCTCAAACCGATGAAAAACTGAGAGTACAAGATGAAAGATCATGAAAATACTACACAAAAATGGGTGAAAGGATGTTCAAACTTGAATGATATACTATCAATACGTAACACAAAATCATTTATATCTTTTCATATTTCATATCTCAAGACTGCATTTCAGTATAGAGTTTTACTTAAAATATGAAATTCAATGTTATTAACGTAACTTATTATTGATTAATATAATTTTTTTGTTTTGTTTCAACCAACCGGTTTAGGGTTTTGCATTGATCAACTAAACTAGTTTCAAATCACCTCTTAAAACGAAAACAGAAAAATTAAGAAACTAAAGTAAAACTCACTCATAACTAGCTATATTGTGATTGAATACTTTAATAAGTAGAGTAATTATAATTCTGAAATCAAAATTTTGTTCAAAGAGCCATTGATGATATTGCACATCTGAAATATGTCAGGGGACAGTGTCCCAACATAGAAGTTTCACGTGAATTTCATGCTACCTTCAATTTATTAACACGTCGATAATTCGATTTATATGAATCTTTAAGACCACATGTTAGCCGTTACGTGTGCATTCGTATGCAAATGGATATGCATGTTCGTTTTCTGTCTTTTAATTTGGAAGTTTTAGATTCGATACATAGTCTCTAGATCTCTGTCGGATTTATGGTAAGCATCTTACATTCCTTTAATTATTATTTTATATAGAATATGTTTTTATTTGGCCATAGAAATATCTATAACAAAAGTGTCTTTTGTAGATTGTACAGTGATGTCCACAGAATCATTACAAAAATATATACTCTTTTACGATATTTTTAAAATGATATATATTAAATTGAAGTGGAATATTATATTCTTGGAAATTATCCGGCGAAAATAAGATTTCTTATGCGTATTTCTTGAATATATAATTCTTTTTTTACATCATCTCTTGAATATATAATTTACAGGAGCTTAAAATATACCCAAGTATAGTACCACCATAAACACAAAATCAAATTATAATTATAAACGTATGTTTTACTTCTGCTTCTAAAATCAAAGGATAGACAAATTATGGATTGATTAGTAAGATATTTTGTTGAGTCAATATTTAAAAAAAGAGTTAATTATGTTTTATTAATTGAGCATTAAATAAAACATAATGTTCTCTAAATACTCTATTACTCAATGCTCAACATTAAAGACCATTAAAATATTATTTTACTCTTATTATTAATAGTATTCCGTAGATAATATCAACTTTCTTGTCTAATTTTGTAATTTTAATACTAAATGATCATTACTATTCTAATAACATATCATAAATTAGCTCAAAACCTCTTTTATGCTTATGTTTCTTAGCATAAGATTTATGATCCTTAATGCTACATATATATGTTTTACCAATTAAGCTTTTAGACTCGAATTACTCTACCTTTCGGAGCTTAAATAAATAATTTACAGGAGCTTGAAAACACTCACGTATAATTCCAACATAAACATAAAATCAAATTATACTCATAACCGTATATATTACTTTTTATATAAAATCAGAAGATATATAAAATTGGAGTGTTTGCTCAAAAAAAAGAAAAAAAAAAAGAGATAAAATTGGAGATAGATGAACTTTTAGACTTTGACAAAAAAAGATGAACTTTTAGAATCAACCTTTCGGTTCTGTGACGTAATTGATAAGCGTCATCGTGATGCAACTGAATAAGGAATTAACCCATCAGAACAAAAATTGACTTGAAAAGCCGTTATAGAGGCCCATTAATTCAATAATCAGGCTTTAAATTGGGCCTAAATAATTGAACCCAATCACTATATGACCTTGTTTTCAAACAAAAGAGAAAGATGTTATGTAACAAAACTCATGATGATGAAATAAAAATGGTAAATTACTAAATTTGTGTAAATTATCCAGATATATACAATAAAACCTCTAAAAATTAATAATGTGTGGACTACATTAAAGCTATATTTTTTTTTTAATTTGTAGAGATTATTAATTTACGATATACTAATTGAACCAAAAACTCAATTTGATACTATAAAATTATATTATCTTATAGAAATTATTAATGAATTGAATATTAATTTAAAGAGATTCAACTACATTGAAGAGGATTCAAAACCATTTAAGAAGAATGTGAGATTCTATGAGTCTAATTCATCATTTACCATTTAAGTGAATCTGAGAAGCAAGTCCTGAAATCATTTAATTACAAGTACCGAAACTATGGAGTCTCTCAAGCAAGATAATTATTGATTACGCCTCTATAACGAACCACATGGTTATGATGTAGCCAAGAAAAGGGCCTGAAAATGCTCATCGCACAAATGTCATGTTCTATTTTACGTAACTAAACCAGACACATCATAAGACCCATAGAAACCTTACTATATAGTGGAGAAAAGAGATCTGTGAGAGCAATTGGTAATAAAAGAAAGTAATTATTATGGCGTTACAAGAAATGATGATAGCTGAATGTGATATTATAGAAAGCTACAATGATCAATCTATTTGTTTAGATAAAGCCAAGGAGCTTCTTGCTCTGATCAATCTACCAACGGGATTGTTGCCATTGAAGGATATGACAGAAGTTGGGCACAACAAAACGAAAGGGTTTGTGTGGATGAAGATGAGAAGTAAGATTGAGCATACATTCCAGGCAATAGGTCGCAAAGTGTTATATGACACGGAGATAACTGCGTTTGTGGAGGACCGTCGGATGAAGAGGCTTACCGGAGTCAAAAGCAAGGAGCTCATGATTTGGGTTCCTGTGAATGATATCTTTATCAAAGAGAAAGATCCTGAGAAGATCACCTTTGCTAATACCACCGGCCTGACACGAACATTCAAAGTTTCAGCATTTCAGAGCGAGAATTGATTAACCAGAATAAAAGAGAAGAACCCAAACTTCTTTGATGTAAGGAACCAATAAAAAACAGAAATTGTTCAATGTCATAAGAACACACTTTATTTA
This sequence comes from Lepidium didymum, assembly GCA_963920545.1. Taxonomy (NCBI): domain Eukaryota; kingdom Viridiplantae; phylum Streptophyta; class Magnoliopsida; order Brassicales; family Brassicaceae; genus Lepidium; species Lepidium didymum. Next base: position 19,535,360 of record OY986993.1, on the reverse strand, counting down.
AGACCATAAAGACATGCGTTTCTCACAGAAAATTATATTTTAAAACAGTTAATGAACAAGTTCTAGAATATATGCCTTGACGTATAATAGTGAGAGGTTCCAATCAATATATATGAATCGATGCACTTCAATATGGCGACAGATATATGTTAAGTTCTCTTTCTATTAGCCGCTACATTGTTTCACATAAATGAGGAAGACACGACTAAACCTAAATAATAAAATAGATCAAACAAACAACAGTCTGTTCAAACAGCTTGCACCATCCTAGAATTCTAGCTAAAGAAAAAACTTTGAAATCTGCAGAAGGATATGTAGCAATTTAGCTACAGAAGATATAATGCATAAGCAGCTTTTCCCAAGTTTTGCAAATAAACGACATTAGCAAATACTCACATCCATGATAATATTTATGAAGTGAGACAGTGTATAGAGTTAGATTACCAAGTTCACTGTTTTGCTGGGTAACGAAGCTAGAGTCCAAAAATCTGGGTCTAGCTCTCACACTACCTCTGGTGTATCAAGATCCTTGAAACGTAACCATCAAACGATTAAAAGAGGTAAAGTTAGAAACTCATGGTGGTAAGTCTAATATCTCCAACCCATCATCTGCTTCTCTTTTACTCCCATACTTTGATCTCCACGCACCAAGAGTCTTAAAATCCCACACAACCTCTGAGATCTCATCCTGAGGCAAGGTTAAACCATCGCGTTTTATTGACCTATGCAACTCACAGAAGAATTTAGGGTCTTGTAGCCTGATGTACTCCTTCAAAACTTGCTCATGATTTGGAATCCAATTCCTGGGGAATGGAGTATAATCACAGGACGGAATTAAAGACATGCGAGAGAATTGAACTCCTTCTATAGCATCAACAAGTCCCATTCTCAGAAGATCAGAGTATTCAGGTGCAGAATTATTGCTACTCTCGCTTAGTGGATGACTAAGATCCCGTGAGGCTATACTGTACACTTTGGCACGAGATTTAAGTCTATACCTTGCAGCGTATAATTTAGCTAAAGAGCTTCTAATTACATAAGCACAGAATCCAACAGCCTTCTTCCGATTGTCTGCGTATTTGTACCAATCAGCCATTGTTTCAAGAAACTTATTCATCTGAGAGTTACTATGAGACTGGCTTGAATAAAGCATTGGGTTACAAGGTAAAGGCTCAGGATCTTTATCACCCTTAACAAAAGCAAGCCGCCTAAATTGGCGGATACATTGTTCTAGATTAGCAGACACAGAAAGCAATGTTCCCACGCCCTTTTTACTCACAATGCTGCCTCCGCTTCCTGTATAACGAAGAGTTGGGTAAATAGCTCTTCTGCAAATTATGTGATCAAGAAACTGAATACCCCTACTTATATGTTCAATCTCTAACTTTGAATTATCCAGTCTCAAACCGAAAACTCTATCGCAAAAATCAATTATTTCCTTCCTGATCTTTACCACATCTTCTCTCGGCCCTCTAACGCCAATCAGAAAATGGCCCCCGTACCTAATGTAATCCATTTTCCTAGTTTTCTCCTTCCCACTTGATGGAACAAACTCCGGCCAGGCTGGGTTATGGCAACCATCTTCAATAGACTCCTTCCAAATTGAATCATTTTTACAAGGTTTAAAATACTCAACTATCTTCGTTTCCATAAAGCGATCCAACTCATTAAGACATACATTAGCAAGCAAGGGACTCAATATGCCACAGTAGCCATAAGAAGGCACCTTTGCAGCTTCCTTAGGAGCAAAACTGTAGAAAGTCCTCAGCCAATAAGGATCTGGCTTTGGCTCATCCTCATTCAAAATCTTCTTTTTCGTCTTGTTTCTCTTTTCACGTTCGATTCTTCTTTTGGCCCCCAATCCATCGCCATTGCCATTTTTTTCGACGGCTCGGTTTAACACTCTCTTATCAGGCAATTTCAAAGAAGATTCGATCAAACCGAGAACTTTTCTATCCTTGACAACTTTTTGAAGACAATTCATCACTACATCGACATCCACATGATCCAACAATTCACTAACATCACCCTTTATGAACCATAAGTAGCCAGCGAAATTACTTCTGATAGTTCTAATCACAGTATGTGGATTTCTACCAGGCCTAAATCCATGACACTTACTCGAGAATCTAGCCTCAAAGAAAGGCTCTAGAATCATCAATAAAACCTCATGAACCACCCGATCCTGAAAAATTGGTTCTTCCGACTCAATTATCCTTCTTAGCTTCCCTTTCGACATGCCCTCTCCGCCACTGGCCGAAATTTTATCGTTAGGACTCCTCACGTACTGATTCATCTTGTCGTTCCACCGAAATTGACCGCCGGAGCGCGTGACTGCGGTTTGGAGGGAGAGAAGCGAACGGAGGGCGTTGGCATGAATGGCATTGCGCGGTGGAAAAGTTCCGGTTACGTGAGCACAAGTTCTTTGATAAGCTAGGATCCATAAATCGAATTTGGAGAGGAACCCTGTGAGATTCGAGAAAGTAGCAGAAGGAGGAGAAGAGAATGATTTGACCCAAAGGGACAGGCAAATATCTACGGGATCTTGCTTCAGGAGTGAATATAAGTCTTGGGTCGAGGAAGGTTCTCGTGATTCTGATTTGCAATTCGGATGGATAGAAAGGGAAGAAACTGACTTGATGAAGGAGTTGCAGTGAAAGTGTTCGACGATATTCCTCACGCAAGTGAAAGGATATGTCAGTCTTCTCATTCTCTAACACTGGATGAGTCGAACTGTCGACGGCTGACGTGTGAGTAAAGAATAGCTTCGTAAATAAAATGTTCTTAATTCAGCCCCTGTATTTTGCTGTTATTACGATTTAAGCCTTACGTTTTGTAATGAAGTACTACACCATACATACGTGATACGCCTAAAGTTAATTAATCTAATTTGACGTATTGTATCTTCTTTCTTTTTTTTAACATTTTGACGTATTGCATCATTCATTTTTCAAAGTAGACGATAATCACGAATTTATCGTGTGAAGTAAAAATTTCAAATTGTAATTAGTAGATGGATTATAAGTTAAATCAAAATTATATAATTAATACTTCGTAATTAGAAACGAATAAATAATTGACGAAGAAAAACCAAGCAGAGGAAAGAAATTGAAAGCTTGTGTTTGGGTCGGTCAATGCTTCATAAGAAGCTGCCGTAAGATTTCAAAGAGACTTCTGCTTCTGCTGCGAGACACATTTTTTCTTTGCAGCAGCGAGGACAATTATCATATCATCCCGACGAAATCACATCTCGCTCTCCGGTCGTAGCCTCCGGTTTAGATCGGCGGCAGAAGGAATCCGAATCATTAGCCGATCTTCATTTTGACGGGGATCTGAGAATGTCGAAATCTCTACCATATTCAGTGAGAGATGTTCATTATGACAATGCCAAGTTCAGACATCGGTCTCCTTTAAAGGTCAGAGCTTTGTTTCCTATCTTTTAGATCTTGATCTGTGAAATCGGTTCTGCTCAAGCTTTTTCCTTTAGTTCCCTTGATATTACATGTTTAGATGAATTTGATGTCACTTGTTCTTGCTTCTAGTTATGGGTTTGGCTTTACATGAATTGCTTTTTGTCGAAATTGATCCGGGAAATTACAAAGTTATGTTTTTTTTCCCAAGCATTGGAATGACAACATTGAGGAATTTAGCGTAGCTCTTAATTTGCAAACTCAGTGAGAAACTTTGACAAGGTTTTGGAACCTTGGATTATGAGTAATGCTGGTTTATACAAAGCTGGATTCGGAAATGCTGCAAAAGCTTTCAGTTTTTAGATATAAGTTGTCTGCTATCAGGTTAAGATATAGAATTTCCTTTAAATCAATTATGTTCCGAGCATTAATCTTTCTGGTCTCGTTTAATTTGTCTTAGCAATTCTTTCAACTTTTGGATCAAAGAGCTTTTAAGTAAAAGGCTTCTCCTTTTTCTTTCCCTGAAGTTTTGACAGCTTGACCGAAGCCTTTCTCTTTATGATTTAATTCCTGTCTTTTGATTCATGTTTCGTTTGTGTGTGTTTAGTACATTTTCGCTCTCTAGATAAAAGTTGTAGGCTTCTTGGTGTGAGAATCCTGAAATTTGATCTAAGAATATCTCTCTGTTTCTCTTCTTTTGACATATTTTTGCATTTTCTCCTTTGTTTTGGGTTCTAGATTCTTTCTCAAAGCTTGCTTACTCTGAGCACAAAACGCAACTATGCAAGCTGTAGCACGGGAAAGTTCCTAATATTGATATTGGTCTTTGGACTAGCATGTCTAATGCTGATGAGTAAGAGTCCACATGATTCTGTTTTAAATGAAAAAGGAAAAGTCACGTTTGTTGGGGGCCTTAGGCTTGGGAGACTTTTGCGAAAGCCACCTAGGCTTCCACCTAGATTATCACCTGATGAAGGACAATTAAGAGGTACTTCCATTAATGGCTCTATGATCTCGAATTCTGATCCAAAATGGGCAGCCAGACAGCAAAGCGTGAAGGAGGCTTTTGACTATGCATGGTCTGGCTATAGAAAGTACGCCATGGGATATGACGAGCTTATGCCTATCAGCCAGAAAGGCGTGGATGGCTTAGGAGGATTGGGTGCCACTGTTGTGGATGCTCTTGATACAGCCATGATAATGGGTCTTGATAATATCGTGTCTGAAGCTGGATCATGGGTTGAGACTCATCTATTGGAGAGAATCAGTCAAAAGGGTCAAGTTAATTTGTTTGAAACTACTATACGTGTTTTGGGTGGGCTTCTAAGTGCATACCATCTGAGTGGAGGAGAGCAGGGTATAATGAACATGACCCATAGTGGACCAAAACCAGCTATCTATCTAAATGTTGCTAAGGATTTGGCTGACCGTCTACTTTCTGCTTTTACCTCCAGCCCTACTTCAGTTCCCTTTTGTGATGTCATATTGCGTGAATCTACAGCTCATCCAGCTCCAGGAGGAGCAAGCAGTACGGCAGAAGTTGCTTCTGTACAGCTTGAATTTAATTACCTCAGTGCTATTTCTGGTGATCCAAAGTATACTACAGAAGCCATGAAGGTCTTAGCTCATATAAAAACTCTTCCAAAGACTGAAGGTCTTGTTCCAATTTATATCAGGTAATTAGTTTTTATTCTTTCAACTATAAATACTGTGACTAGTAATAAGTTTCGCTTTGTTGTATTGGCTCTTATAAACTGACATGTTGTTTCAACCTGGTTCAGTCCTCAATCAGGTGACTTTGTTGGTGAGAATATCAGGTTGGGATCTCGTGGCGATAGTTACTATGAGTATTTAATTAAGGTGTGGCTTCAGCAAGGAGGCAAGTTGAACAGTAATTTCACATATCTGCATGATATGTACATGGAGGCGATGAAAGGAGTCGGACATTTGCTTGTGCGCAAATCAATTCCAAAAGGTCTCACCTTTGTAGGGGAGTTACCTTACGGGCCTAAGGGAGAGTTCAGTCCAAAAATGGATCATCTGGTAAGTGTCATTCACTACCTTGTACTAAAAGTATCAATCAACTTAATTTATTAAGAGATTTTACAACTTTTATTGTTTCTGACTATCAGTTCATTCAATTAATTTTTTCTCAAGGTATGCTTCTTGCCTGGTACTCTTGCACTTGGTGCTACCAAGGGCCTCACGAAAGAGAAAGCCCTGAAGGAAAATCTTTTATCATTTGAGGACCTAGAAAATTTGAAACTTGCAGAAGATTTGGCGAAAACATGCTTTGAGATGTATGAAGTAACTGCAACTGGCCTTGCTCCTGAAATTGCATACTTTCACACAGAGGTAAGTTTTGCGTGCACCTTTTTCCAATACAGTAATCTTACTTATACGCATCAGCCTTCCTCTGTCTCTTTTTGATTCTTGAATTCTAATATAACAGGAATACTCTGACGATGGTCTTGAAGGTGGTAATAAGAGTTCAGTGTATGCAAACGACATAATTATAAAGCACGCTGATCGACATAATCTACTGCGTCCTGAAACTGTTGAATCACTCTTTGTCCTCTATCGGATCACAAAAGATACTAAGTATGAAAGCTATGCTTCCAATTTTCACTCATCATCTGAAATTTTGAGAATTTAAACTCTGAAAGCTAACACATTTCTTAAATTGCAGATACCGAGATCAAGGCTGGCAAATCTTTCAAGCATTTGAAAAATACACAAAGGTGAAATCAGGTGGATACACATCATTAGATGATGTAACAGAAGTTCCTCCTCATAGGAGAGATAAGATGGAGACATTTTTCCTTGGTGAAACATTGAAATACTTGTACTTGCTCTTCGGAGATGACTCAGTCATACCCTTGGATACGTTTGTTTTCAACACTGAAGCTCATCCATTGCCTATAAGAAAAACCTAAAAGATTACTTTCGATGAAGACTGCTCCAGAATACACACACATACACGAATTGAAGAGAGGGATTGGAGAAAGTGATGTATAGTAGAGTACCAATCGGAGAAGAGGATAAGTTCATTGAGGAGGAAAAAGTTTTAACATTCGATGTAAGATATGTTATAGCATCCAAATTATAATTTAACTCAAAAGTTTTTATTACTTGTAATAGTATGTTGCTTGGGAATAATATTCTCTCTTTTCTTGAGCTCTATCTTTGGTAAATTGTAATCAGAAACAATGGAGATGAATTATGATTTTAATTCTTATACACATTACACTGCAGAGTGATAGACTGCTAATTCATCAAGTTATGACTCATACATGCGATTTTGAGATAATTTGGTGTCGTTAGGTCTTTTCTTTTTTGGGTTCAACTGTCTTCTTAGCTCAACTCATCTACAAGGTGTTGCATAGAACCATACTCGGTTTGAAATATGTACAAACCATATATGTTATGTGTGTAAATCTCCAAATTTATAACTTGAGAAAGGGGGACAAAATCAGTATAAGTTACACATTCACTTTTAGTTTTCAACACAAAAGATTAGAGAGACATTAATCACCACAATACTGAAACCACAAGAAACCTCAGTAATTGAATATGGCAACATTGAGACATGACCGAACATAACTGAAGAGCTTCGACAAATGTGGTTGCAACTGACTAGCACAATCAAGCCTTTGCTTTTCCTGCCTGGATAGATTGCAGCCTTTGCTGTAACTTCATTATCTGCAAAAGTGTTGATTCCATGAATTGAAACCATAGGATCGTTACACCAGATAAAGCAAAAAAGAGAACTATTTGTGTCTATAGATCCTTAATTCTCTAAAAACAATAGATTCTCAGATGGCGCCAAGGCCACTCAACAAAACAGAGAAAATAAAGTTCAATTATTTCATTAAGTGCAGGCTTAACTGACAATATTTGCCTACTATAGTATCTTTTCTGAGCTTAGTAAAGTGAGCATCAATTTTTCGACGGGTATTGGTGTTACGGTGCTAGTTTCACAGCTTAAATGCACTCAAATAAGTATATAATGCATGAGAGGGAGATGTCTTACCGCTTCTCTTTTGCTGTTTTGTTTTTCTTCCATATCTTGAAGGATTGCCTCAAGCCGTTTCCTGCAAAATTTGACATTATTCTTCTAGAGGTCATGACGCAACACATGATCAACATCCTAATAATTTTTATATAGCTAAAAGGAAAACGTGGTTTTTTACATAAGTGCTACACTGCATATTTATAGTGTAACAGGGCATACTCCAATCAAAAGAGAAAGGATGATTTTCAATATCCATTGTAGCTACTAATACCATCATCTTTACCTCAATTAACTAATTTCTCAACAGCATTCACTCTCTTTTAGCCTAAAGTGAAAAGTTGCTTATTTTCAAATTGAGATAACAATTCAAAAGGTTCTTTACTATTAACCACTACACCAATGTTCAAAAATGGGTTGCTCAATGAACTGCATATGCTTCAATCCAAACAAAAGAAGAAAAACTTACAATTCAGCAGAGATGTACTCAATTCGTTTCCGGACGTTTGCATTTGCTTCTGCCAAATCCTGCTTCACTAGCACCGGACCAATCAATTTGTACACGTTTGCGTCTTCTTCCAGCATATCCAACTCCTGTAGAAACAAGTCAGACACACAAAATGATTAAAGTTGATAGAGTATGGTGGAGAAGAAAGCAAAGCCAACCAATGCAATCCAAACAATCTCTCTTACTCAATTCCAAAATCAGAAATTTCCACCATTTTCACAGAAACTCCATAACATCGGTCAAAAAAGTTCCTTTTAAGAAATCAAGAGGCCACAAAACTCTGAGAAAAAAATAAAACATGTGTATATACCTTCAGCACTAGCTCATTCTCGCCGAGTAAAATCCAGAGAAAACAGTAAGACATGTGTATATACCTTAAGCACGAGCTCATTCTCGCCAAGTTGGATCGTATACTTCTTCCTCAGCTGGTGATTCTTCGCGATATCTGTAAAATGAAAACAGAGAAGTAGGGTTTCCCGCCTCCAGAAAAAAGAGAAAAAAATCTCCTTTAAGAAAGGTGAAAAGAATTTATGGAACTTGCCTTTCTGAATTTTACCGAGATCATTAGCCTTGTTCTCTAGGTCCTTCTGCAAATCTCGAAGCGCCGTCGATGAACTCATCTTCGTCGTCGCCGTCGATGAACTCATCTTCGTCGTCGCCGTCGTATTGTACTTCCTCACTCCGGTGAATTATTAAAATCTCGCAGATTCACCGAAGAATCAACAAAAACATTGTTAAGTCTCAGTGTTGTAAAAAAGGCCAAAGCCCATAAAAACTAACTTGGAATTGAAAGCCCAATATGCCTTAATTTAACTGGTGTAATTACTGTATATAAACACTTCAATAATTCTCATAAACGGATGTTTACTTTATTCAATTTTCCTAGCTCTGTATTCAATCTAAAATAGTGAAAAGTTGAAAAATTAAAGAGACTCTTTTTTGTCAAAGTAATAACTCAGTCCATAACCTAAAAAAGAATATATTTGGATCAAAAGTAAAGTTGTCACTTTAATCTTTACATATGTATGATAAACTTATTGCGGTATTTAGTCTAGGTGGTAAATCTACTAAAGATATGCGCACTTGTAAATCTAGAAATTGAATTTTATTGACTACTTTATGTAAAAATTTGGCTATTGGGTCGGCATTTGTAGTCAAATGTTGAAAAAGAAAAAATTTATTACATTGTGGCTCTTAATAAAATATGTTAATTAACTAGCAAAGATAAGAGTATAAGAAAGAAACATTTCTTACCCTTTGATTTTTTTTTTGTTATGTGTGCAGTGTGTATAGAGTTTGTCTAAATATCCGTAAACAGCTATAAATATAGTGAAAATTAAATGTGAAAAATAAAAATAAATAAATAGAAACAAAGACAAGAAATGCGGAATCTTGGATAAAAGGACACTACCCTTCTCTGTCTTTGCTCGCTGCCCGAAAAGAACATACAGAAAACACTTTCACATTTCACATTTACAAAAGAGAGACAGAGCATTGGATACTGAGGAAGAAGAAGTCTAGGAGAGATTATGGCTCCTAACAGCAATAGATGCAAATGGGGTTCTATATTCTTGTTTCTGCTTACTCTCTCACTCGCCGTCGCCGACGATAAGGCTCCAGTCGTCGAGGATGGTACGCTTTTCACTTTCCTTCATCAAACTTGTTGATCTTTTTTCTTTTGGGATTTGTGTGATAGCTTTTCTTAAATCGTTCTTAAATAATGACTTATCAATCTGAATCTTCGAATCCAATCTATTTGCTCTGATTTTTAACACAGAACCAAAAAATGATTGATTTCAGAGTGCTGATTTGGGGTTAAAAATCAAATAGAGCTAAAAGTTGTAGTTTCTATCTGGATTTTGAGAGTTTAGGTTTAACAGATTCTATCCCAATTTGACTTTACTGTTGCTTAGCTTCAGGTAAAGGTTTCTTTACTAATTTGAGATTAAAAGGCAGTTAGAACTTATGATGTTTAGTATAAGCTGTAAATGAGTTTCATTCTATTGGGGGGGGGGGGGGGGGAATCTGTCATTTTCAATTTAATTAGTCACATAAAGAAAACATTTAAAAGTTTATGGATCTATTTGTTAATTAAGTATAAAGTATTACATTCATGCTTTCGGCGGCGGCAAAATTAGAATGGAAGCCCTTCTTATATCTCCTTTAGCTCCAACATACAACTTGATTTTTCTTTTGGTAATGACTCTAAAGGATTCGTTTTTTTCACTTTTGATTTATTAATTCTAAGGAATATTTGATAAATAAGTCTTTTAGTTCCTGAAAAAGATTTTTTTTTTTTAAAGTAAAAAGAAAAGAGAAAGAGTTCCCGCCAAATAAAAGATGGTGTGTTTTTGTGTTGTAGTATAAAACGACAAAGAGTACATAAAACGACATTGTATGTCTGAAAAGTTGACTAGTTTTTCAACGCGCGTTCTCCACCGAAAAATACAATTGTCACTGTTTCCCCAATCAGAAGATGCATTTGGAAGTTGTGAATTAGCACTGTGAAAGTGTAGACCTAAATTATTAGTAATTGTCAAAAAGAGTCTTGTAAATGGTGGGCCCAATTCAGTAATTTATATGGTCCCACTAAGTCATAGCGTTATGGGCCGTCTGGTTGGGCCCATACAAGACGTTTCTCGTCTCTTCTCCTTATTTTTTTTCTTCATGTTTTTATTGATATCGATATCAACTAAATTAAAGTGTTATGTTGAATCAACTCTTTTTTTGAGAAAGACAAAAACATAAATGTCTTTTTCTCACAGCTAGCTAGTTTAAAAAAGTTGAACATGATAGTTTTGTGTTCCCGAAAAATCTGTCCAAAAAATCTAATGTATGTTCAAATGTCACATTGTGTATCTGTCAGTTGTTAAGTTAGTAATTAATTTAAATTGACTGGAATTTTTGTTATTACAGGTTTAGTAGTAAATGGAGATTTCGAGACGCCACCGTCAAATGGCTTCCCTGACGAAGGAGTGGTCGACGGAGCCTCCGCGATTCCAAGCTGGAGATCAAACGGCACGGTGGAGCTAGTCAATTCAGGTCAAAAACAAGGCGGAATGATTCTCATAGTCCCACAAGGACGCCACGCCGTTCGATTAGGTAACGACGCAGAGATCAGTCAAGATCTAACGGTGGAGAAAGGGTTTGTATACTCAGTCACGTTTAGTGCCGCACGCACGTGCGCACAACTTGAATCAATAAACGTGTCGGTGGCGTATGTGAAAGCAGACACGGATGATACGGTTGCGTCTCGAAACGTGGATTTGCAAACGCTATATAGCGTTCAAGGGTGGGACCCATATGCGTGGGCGTTTGAAGCAGAAGAGGATCATGTGCGTTTGGTTTTTAAGAACCCTGGTATGGAAGATGACCCCACTTGTGGGCCCATTATTGATGACATTGCTCTTAAGAAGCTTTTTACTCCTGATAAACCCAAAGGTAACCCCCGAGTTAATAACTTGTGCATTTACACCCTGAATTTATGACACTCTGAACTTATTTTTTCTCCATTAAATAAAGACGCGTATGTTCGAAATCGTTCAATTTCACCCTTTTTTTTATTTTTATTTTTGTATTGGTAAAATGCAGATAATGTGGTGATCAATGGAGATTTTGAAGAAGGTCCATGGATGTTTAGGAACACATCTCTTGGTGTACTACTTCCGACGAATCTAGACGAAGAAATATCTTCTCTTCCGGGTTGGACTGTTGAATCGAACCGGGCGGTTCGGTTTGTGGACTCAGATCACTTCTCGGTTCCAGGTGGAAAACGAGCCGTAGAGCTTCTTTCAGGCAAAGAAGGCATTATATCACAAATGGTCGAGTCTAAAGCAAATAAGCCGTACACATTGTCTTTCTCACTTGGCCACGCAGGTGATAAATGCAAGGAACCACTGGCTATTATGGCATTTGCAGGCGATCAAGCACAGAACTTTCATTACATGGCGCAAGCAAACTCAAGTTTCGAAAAGGCTGGTTTGAATTTCACGGCTAAGGCTGATCGAACTAGAGTCGCGTTCTATAGTGTTTATTACAACACGAGGACAGATGATATGAGCTCTTTGTGTGGACCTGTGATCGATGACGTTAGAGTTTGGTTCTCCGGATCGAAGAGAATCAGAGCAGGATTTGAGTTTTGGTTTTCAGTTGTTGTCCTTCTCGCTATTGGTTTTGTTTAGTAAACTCAAGATTTTAGCTTTCCCGGTTTAGTGTATTGCCGGGAAAATGTTATTGTAAACCAAGAACGTACGTTTATTTATCCAGCAAATTCGAAGGTAGTTATTGTTTAAAAGAACATCATTTTCGAATGTAAGAACGTAGATTGTTGTTCTACAATGCCAATTTTCGAGTATTAAGATTAATCTATTACTAACATTTACACAGTTTATCTGAAATTGAACCGGAAATCACAGATATTTCGGTTTGGTAATTATATAGTAGGGATTATAAATGTCTCTACTCGTACTAAACGGCGTCGTTCTGTTGGAAGGCTTTCTCTTAAACCTCTGAAATCTGAATCATTTTCTTATATTGTTCTCCTTTCTTCGCCGCCGTCGTCTCCGATCCTAAAGCTCATAAGATTCTTATTTTCTTTCTTCGTTTCCATTAGCACTTTCGAATTCTGGATCTTTGATTTAGAGTAATATTAGATTTTTAGAGTTAGAGTTTATTTTGATGTTTGAACTCTGGGAATATTAGATGATGAAAATGAGGAGATATAGCAGGTACTTAAGAGCAGTCTGTTTATCCTTGGAATGTTTCTTGGTGCAGCTCTAACTTTGTTGTGCCCGAATCTTCCGGATACTTAGTCTCAATGACTTTGCAAATCAGCTTCTTTCTGATTCAATCATCTATATCAAAGAATAAAAATCTATTTTTTAATTCCTTTTGTTTCTTGGTTTAGCAAATTTCACTCCGAAAATATGTTTTGTTTAGGCTAAAAAGATTTCATTTGATGATGCAACGTCCTGTTTTAAGGTTTGGCCTTTTGTTCTTTATCATATACGAACATACTGCAACTTTGTCGAGCAGCCAATGTTTGTTGGTTGTGTAATTGATTAGATTTTGAGGTTTTTGTTTTGTTTTATAATCTTTGATTAGCTACTGTGTCTGTCTGGTGATGTTATGGCCTACTCTGGATAGAAGAGAATAACATAAGCTGCATACACATGTTAATGGTGATCTTTTTTGAACTGATGTTACATAAGATGTGGAAAAAGAAGATGATTTAACTGAAGGATTTTTGTGAAGGACATATATGATTTGTAAGATTTTGTAATGGTTTGTTATCATGTGGACACAACTTTTGGAGATGAGAGAAGAGCTTGGTATTTCATTGGGCTATTGACAAACAATGGAATTCAATTCTTTGTCATACCAGATTTACCATCCGAATAGATAGTGGGGATCAAAACTTCTAAGTATCTAAAGTCTGAGATGAAAGATTTAACTTAAGTATTCTGGGAGAAGAGTTCTTTGATCAGCTTAGCTTAGATCATTCTTACACAATCCACACTTGAACAAAAAAAACATTCTACATGTGTAGAACAAAGTCACAAAACTAGAATGGTAAAAATGTCGATTTAACTAACAAGCTTATCAAAAAAGTCAAATTGAACACGCAACTCCGGTTATTATTGATTAAACAACGTATTTATAGTTGACTTTAATTAAATCCTCAACTTTAAATTGACTAAACCAATTGAACCCGACGAAAATCCCAAATTGAAATTGTCTATGAAATCGATATTCAAATCGATTTTGCAAGTTCGATTCAGTTTTTATCTTACTTCTGAAGAATCCTTAAGCTTGATTTTTTCTTTTCTTTCATGAATGAGTTCAAACTTGTCTCTCCTGGAGTCTCTTTTAAGTTGAGTGTGCGACTCGAGACTCTAGTTAACTCCTGGAAACAGCTAGAGAAGAGTAATTTGGCTTATATAATGATTCTATTGTCTCAAATGAACAGAAAGAAGCTGAGAGCACACATCTTGTGAGTATAATCTTGTTCTAGTTGCTGACTAAGGTCTTGTCTTTGGTCCCAGATTTATCATGGGCTTCTTGTTCGGCAGGAACCCTTGGTAGCTCGGTGCTTTTATTATTCTATGCACATCTGTTGATCACCGTGAGAAAGCAGGATATGTTGCCTGTGCAATCGCGGTTAGTATCTTTCTATATCTTCCATTACATTGGTTTAGAACAAAAACTTCTGTAACTCATCAATATTATCGTAGTCTCTCTCATTTATCTCTGTTTGAAATCTTTCAGTCCATTGTCTATTTGATTGCCGTCATGCTGGGGATGACTGGGAATGTTAATATCTGGTGATACAACTCCTCAAAATCAAATTCAATCCTGTGTATATATCTACATATACACACACCACAATGTAGATATATCGATATTATTACACCAGTTGTTGAAGATTTTTAGTGATTTACAAAAACAGAAGGAAATGATATCTAACGTTGTGCTCAATCTTTTTTTTTTTGGTATCAAGTTGTGCTCAATCTTAAGTTATAACAAATATGTATTCGTGATTTGTTTTGACGACTGCTGCAGTATAAGGTTCCCATTGTTTGAACTTTCAATCTTTTATTCTTTTTGCTTTTAACTTAACAAACTTTCTTATAGATCATAATCGATTTCAAACATTCCGTTTTCATGATGATTAGTAGTAATATTTTTGTCTGTAACATGTTAAAATCAGTTCAAAAATCCATAATAGTGATCACTTGTCTGCTGGCATTTGATCATAAAAATCATAGACTAGATCAGAAATCTTTCTTAAATTAATCATTTCAAGTCTTTGGAAACTTGTAAAATGATTAAATTCCACAAAGCTTTCAGAGTATCTTTATTCTATAACATTTGCTTATGGAATAAACATATACTGTATGTTATGGAATCAAAAAAAGAAAAAATCGAAATTCAGTAAAATTATTCGGCCACGAGTTATACATTTTGAAAGCCCAATGGGCTTTAGGATTCCGTACGAAAGGTTAAGATTAGGGTTTTTATTTCCCATTTCTTAGTAGGTTGTATATATAAGCTGCGAGAAGAGTGTGTTGTGATCTTTTGGAGGATTCAACCATCGGCGGAGGCGAAAATGGGTGTTTTCAGGGTAAAAGCTTTCGACATCTGGCCAGAGTTCTTGCGTCATGAAAAATTTAGTGCATTGATGTTTTCACAGTTTCTGGATTCGGCTAATCTGTATCGGGAATTTTCTTATTGCAGTTTCACCAATACCAGGTTGTCGGAAGAGCTCTCCCGACAGAGAAGGATGAGCATCCAAAAATTTACAGGATGAAGCTCTGGGCCACGAACGAGGTTCGGGCCAAGTCCAAGTTCTGGTTAGTAAATTGTATTCATTGTAAATTCTTACCAACTTTCAGGTTTTGAAGGGTTTGATTCGTTAATTGAAGAATGCTTCTTTATTTGTTTGGATTCAGGTACTTCTTGAGGAAGCTGAAGAAGGTGAAGAAGAGCAATGGACAGATGTTGGCCATCAACGAGGTACTTCATATGTTTATTTTCTTTGATCAGAAATATGGGAACTTGGTTTAAGATCCGAATTTATTTGTATCCACTGTTGTTGGTGTTGTAATGTATTAAACAAGTATAATGTTCTAAAAATGATAGAAATGTGAATTGTAGTCGATAGGCCCATAGAATATCTAATTTCTGGCTAGATTTTATCGTTTATCATGTTCTGTTTTACTCAACTGATGAGTTTATATATTAATCTAACATTATCGTGAAACATGTTTTATAATTGTCTTATTTTGATAGTGTAAAGTGTTTGTGACTCTGTAATCAAAGCCCCTTCTCTTTGTTAGTACAAGTATTTTTTTGGTTGTTAAATGCTTGCCTAATTGTCTCCTTTGTTTGATTCTTAGTTGTGCCTCAACTCTAAAATACGATTCTATTTGCTGTTTTCGTCATATTTTTCATGCACTTCGAGTTGCTGATGATTCACAAATTACTAAATATTGTGTTAGATCTTTGAGAAGAACCCAACAAAGATCAAGAACTTTGGAATCTGGCTGAGATACCAGAGTCGTACAGGTTACCACAACATGTACAAGGAGTACCGCGACACGACTTTGAACGGAGCAGTGGAGCAGATGTACACTGAGATGGCATCAAGACACAGAGTCAGGTTCCCTTGCATTCAGATCATCAAGACAGCCACAGTCCCAGCCAAACTCTGCAAGAGGGAGTGCACGAAGCAGTTTCACAACAGTAAGATCAAGTTCCCATTGGTCTTCAAGAAGGTCAGACCTCCAACCAGAAAACTCAAGACGACTTACAAGGCCTCCAAACCCAACCTCTTCATGTAGAAGCTTCTCTTTCTTTCTCTCTTTATTATAAGGTAATCGACTTTTCATACTTTTTGAGGGATCAAGTTACTGTTTTTATTGTCTTCTAAATTTTTGGGGGTAGAATCAAGTATTGTAATGCATTCTGTTGTTTTCAATGCTGGATTCTCTTGTTTATTTTTATTAGTTGGTCAGACTATGAAGAATTCTATTTTTCTTAATTAACTTGTTTCTTAATCAATTTGCCTATATTAATGACTCTTCTTTGAATTTTCTCGGCTCGGCTTTCACTAAGAAGCTCCAATTAAGTAACTGTTTTTACAAAACCATAATGGTGTCTAACTGTAGTTAAAGTTGAACAATTCCGGTAGGTCATCGTTACTTAGTAAATATAAATGTGAAATATCAAAATGCCCCTGAAAAAATGACTTATAATAATAAAAACGATTGCTAAACGTAAAACTAATTAAGTTTTTAGCTTAGCTTCTGGCTAAAGTGCCAAGATAAAAGAAAAAACATAGCACACTCAACAGAAGCAAAACTAGTCCTCTTTGGCTCTGGCCTTATGCTCACTGGTTTCACCTTCAGGGACACTAGTGGTCTGTTCATCCCTAATCCGAGTAGGCTCCTCCACTTGACTGAGACTCCGTAGCATCATAATGACAGCAACCAAAAACACAATGATGTATACTGACCTAATCCCGATCATTGAGTTGATGAATCCCATCAAAGACGGTCCCTTGATTTTCTTCTTCTCTGTTCTTCCTTCTCTATATCCCTTTAGAAACCGGGACACTTGAGTCAAATGATCTTCCTCTTGGATTATGGAATCTATGCCAATCACCTGCTTATTATATGTCAATACCGAGATTCTGATATGATATTGGATACTTTTCTGCTCTCAGGTTTAGGAACAGTTTGAGGGTCTCTAATCTAATTGTCATTCTACAGCAAAAACAGTATTATACCTCATCATACTCCTCATCTCCGTTCCACACAATAATCTTGGGCAGTTTTGTCTTCTTGTCCGCATGAAACGAGTCTGCAAACTCTTCAAACTGCTCCACACCAACATATCCAAAAACAAGGTCGCGGTTCGCATGAGCAGCTGCTCTTAATGCTTTAATCAGTTTCACCAAACTTTCGTGAGTTTCGTCTTCCACAATTGTTAAGACAATTTTTCTCTCATCGTCTTTCAGCAGCTTCAGTGTGTCTTGTTTAATTGGCAGAATTAAAGGAAGGAAACTTTGTTTCACAAATTCCTCTAGGAATCCATCTGCAAACAAAGTTATACGGTGAAGCCAGTAAATCTATTAACAAATTTAGAAGGAAAAATAAGGCCAAGGCCACTGAACAATTGTATACAAACTCAGAGATCTAACAGCAAACATACAAACAATCAATCTATCAAATATTAGATCGGTTTAAATATCTGCTTCAAAACTATACACACTATCAAGAATTCTATATACACACTATCAAGAATTCTATGTTCCTTTAAATCTAAGATGAGCTTTTATTGGTGTACCGATTTTATAGATCCTGTTACAGAAGCTACTTGAGAAAATGGTTCCACCAAACACTCAAATCTATATAAATTTTTCTAGCAAATAGGTACCACAAGAAGAAATGAACACTGACCTTCAAATGGCCCATAGAAGACGCTACGCTCATTGAACGTTGGATGGATGGCAACTAAAGCAGGAGCTTTATCGAAATCATAGGAAACCATTGTATTCTCTGAGACTTCCTTTGCAACAGAAAACCATGCCTTCTTCTTATACTTCCTACCCAATTCTGATATCAACGATTCGTTCAAGCCAAACCCAATAAATACAGGGAAGAAAGTCCCAGCATCTTCAACAAAATCCTTGACAGCTGAATCTAACTCAAGAACAGCAACATCAGGAGCAACAAACTTCTTCAAGTAACGGACGAGTAAATCTGCTTTTCTTGGTCCATAGTATTCCATTGGAACTCCATGATTATAGAGCATAAGGGTCGGGAATGCACTGCAGAAACAAAAAAGAGATCAGCCGAACGATGATAAAACATAATCAACCAATATTCACATGTATATATGGCCAAAGATTTCATTTAAAGCTTATGACAAAACATCGCAAAGTAATATCAGCTAAACAGAATTTTACCATTAGAACTTCTCAAACTCCTGATTAGAGCAATTCGCTAAACACAACAGACTTAAATTCAAAACGTAGAAGAAAAAATATAGACACATACTCAATCTCAAGCTTCCGTGCGAGACGGGAATATTTGTCAGCATCAAGCTTCGCAACGATGATAGGCTGCTTCAGTTTAGCAAGAATAGGAGCAGCTGCATTTAACTGCAAGAGATCGATAATAAAACAAGTGAAGCATCAATAACGAAGCAAATCGAGATTGAACATAGTTGATATAGAACTATAAAAGTAAACCAAAACCTACACAATTTGGGTATATATTCGATCCTCAAAAACCGGAAAAATTCGGATAGATCCTAAATTCGACTAAGCAAGAGCAAACATATAAAACCCAGATCGTACAAGCGAGCTAGAAATTTAATGAACACCTCGGGGTTGAGACGTTTGCAGTGACCACACCAAGGAGCATAGAAATCAACAAAGATGTAATCGAAAGTTGAAATCGCCGATTCGAAGTTGGAATCGTTGAGCTCTAGTACTGTTCCGTCGACCGTGAACTGATCAGTCGATGAAGAAGATGATGCAGAGAGTGAGATTGATAACGCAAAAAAAAGGATCCAACAAAGCTTTAACCCTAACGAACGCATCTCGATCTAGTTCAGTCGAAAGTTCAAAGCTTCTGTAAGAATCCTAAACTCAGAAGTCTTTGGGAAAATCTCAAAATCCAGTTTGACATTATTTTCATTGAAATTGTAAACCGATCCCTAAGTAAATACAAATCATGATTGTGGACCCCAAACTCAGGCCTTTATGACAAATTCCTCACTTTTAAGTCTCAATTGAGAATGAAAAATAAATATTTGTGAAGAATTTAATAATCCATAAAATCACATAAGGCAGAAAGGAGGCTAGTGGAGTTAGTTATTGAGTCTCGTTTTAGATTTCGGCCCATGGCCCATTTCCATGATTTACACTTTGACATGAAGGTGGGAAGATACATATAATAAATTTGGGCTTTTCCACCGATACTATATTCTTGGGGCTCATAAAAAACTTTTTGTTTAGATCATTCCTAGTTACTTTTTTGGATTTGATTAGTAATAAACTAGGTAATTTTTTATATACTATAAATATTGCAATGATCTTTTTATATGTCGTTCGAATGAGATATTTACTTAGTCGATATTTTATTTTATATTGAACACAGAGATATTATTATTCAATGCATTAAAATTTAAAATTAATAAAATATCTATTAAGAGTGTAAAATATTCAGTTTTCTGTATATTAAAATACAAACATAAAATGGAATATTTTTTTGGTCGTCAACATAAAATGGAATATCGACTAAGTAAATATCTCATTCAAAATTTTTTTTCAAATTTTGTGTTAACATTTATACTAAAATTTTAAAATAAGAACAAAATCATGATTAATATCTTCATGAATTTCACATATAGAGTTCGATTCATCTTCTCTACCGATTTGATATATTAAATTGGAATTTTAAGGGATTAGGCTATGGATGGGTCCTTGTCAATCTAATTGTTGACAAAAAGAATTGAGATTTTTGACTTTTTTTAAAACATTTTTTTTGCAAGTGGTCTTTAATCTAGTGGCATGTGGTAAGTCTACTAAAAACAGACGCATTTATATATCCAGAGATCAAGTCTCACTGCCTACGTTATGTAGGAACTTGGTTAATAGAGCGGCCAGTTGTGGCTCAATGTTGACAAAAAAATATATATATAAATTTTACAGCAAGTGATCTTTAATCTAATGACATGTGGTAAGTCCACTAAAAATAGATACACTTATACATCCAGAAATCAAGTTTTATAGGTAGGAATTTGGCTAATGATCATCTTAAAAATAATATAAACTTCACAAATTTTCGTTTATAGGTGGAATAAATTAAACCAATGGACTCAAACGATTTAAAACTATATGAACACTCAATGTGTTTTTTAATTATATAATAATACAATTGATGATTATATATCTAGATTTATAAATTAAATTATTTTATGTACAATCACGCGGTCGGTGTATAATAAGTAAAGTAAATTGAGTGAAAATGGATCTAAATACGTGTATTTACGAATTTATAAAAAAACTATGAAGTAAAGTTGTCACGCATTACTTAACATTTCATATTTGACTAGAAAATAAGTATTATAAATTGGTTTTGGGGTCATTTAATTTCTAGCATAAATGGCTACTCAGTCAGGTAGACCAACTTAACTTATATGAGAATTAGATTATGTATAATATTTTATGGATAGAGTTGATTAGGTAACACGTGATTGCAATTATTTTCTTTTTTAATATTAAAAATGTTTTCAACTTAAAACTTTTTCTTTTTAAATATTTTTAAATTTTTTTTTCTTTTCTATAAACCTATAAAAAATATAATATTAAATTTAAGTAATAAAAAATTTGACTCAAAAATAAAATAATTTAAAAAAACCTTGTCAAAAGTTTCATAAATAATATTAAAATATAGAGATTATGCATATAAAAATATTATAATACAAATAATAAATTATTTCTTGTGTGGTTGGTTGGGCCTATGAAAAAGAGGATGGTGAATTTCAAAATTAAAGGATTAAATAAATTTGTTTGAAATTCTAGTCAAATAATAATAAAATAAAGTAAAAATCTATTTTGTTAAAAATGAAATAAACTGTCGAGAATCTACACCAAAAACTACTAAAATTTGGTTTTTGGCTAATAAAAACATCCTAAAAACTAGTTTTTGAAAAATAGTTTTTGCAAAATCAGCTAAAAATAGTTTTTTCAAAAACAAAAATAAAAAACCAGTACAAAAAATGATGCCAATCAAGACAAAAATTTATTTGCACTATTCACGCCACTTTGAGTATATGTATTTTTTGTCAACCCATTATGAAATATGAATACCACTACAATAAAACAATTTAATTTTGATCACAACTAAAATTAGTAAAAAAAAGTATTTGACATATTTTTGATAAAAATTGACAATAATTTAAAATTGGTCAAAAAAAAATTTAGTTATAAATTGATATATTTTTTTGTAATGTATACAATCAACATAATTAGTATATAATATAACACGCCAATTACAAAATTTGTTTGCATGATGCATGCGAAGAGTGATGATGGGTGTCATAACTAATAGTGTCTGTATAAAATAATCTACATTTCAAGTGATCGACCACATGTGCCAAATTATTTTCTTATTCCAATATAAATCGTATTTTATAGGTATAATCATTAAAAACACTGCATACAAATCATGAATACGTAATACCGAGACTTGGCGTGTTAGGAAATTACATGGAAATGAGTTGACAAAATAGTAAGAGATAAGACCAATTGAAAACGTGATATATTTATACATGCTTAGATAGTGGGTTACAACTTTATTCCAAGAAAAATTAGTATTAATTTCATTGGACGTGGAACATTATGTATGTATATAATATAGATTATAATGTGAAAAATAAATAATAAAAATATGAGTAAACTTTTGTTCTCTAATAACTTTGACATCAAGGATTTGACTATTCACTTCATATAATAGATTAAAAAAAGATTTTAGAGTATGAGATTTATATTATAAATCGAATTTTGTCCATCATTGAAAAAACTAATAATAATATAAAAAATTTATATGTGTTTGTTAAGCGTAGGGCAACAACCGAGCATACTTAATTGGTATTACAAGAAACACTTTCTGGCTTCCCCACCTCTCTGTCACCCAAACCAGAAATTGCTTCACATTTACCATTGAGACATTTGAAACGTTTTTTTCATTTAGATAGTTTATCGATAAAGAGCTTCGTATAATTTTTTGACAAAAGAACGACTAAATAGAAATACAAAAAGATATTGTAGAGAAGTGCAAAATGTGCATGATTTTTAAGTCCACATTGCTACTATGTGCATGAATTTGCAATTCAAAACCGATTAGTGTTAGTGAATATCGTTTATATCTTAATATATGTGTTAGTATTTTGAAACATATATATATTATTTGTAAATGTTTAATCCCGAATATGTGTGTTAGTTCTCAAATACACTATCGGAAGTTTTTGTTTTGTCTAGGCAATGTTAAAAATACCAAATCTCGGCAATGGTCATATTAAATGAGTGTGAATGTCTAGTCATTGCCACATTGGCAATGACTATGCTAAGAATTGATATTTAAGCAAAGAGATAAAGAAATCGAAAATAAGAAAATATTATAACACGAGTGCTTAACTTAATAGTTAACCGATTTATTAGTCAAGTTCCTATATAATATAGGTAGTGGTACTCGATCTTTAGATATACAAGTGCGTCTGTTTTTAATAGACTTACCGCCGACCACCAAACAAAATGCCACTTGATGATACTTAATTAGATCATAAGTCACTAGAAAATATTAAATAATATTATTGTTACACAAATATTAATTTTGTAAAAGGCATTATATGATTCTTTACAATTTATCCTATAATAAAATGAACAATCATTAAATCTCAACATTCTGTATTATTATAAAATACTAAATTATAAATTAAATGAAAAGAAATAAAAATGTATTTATTTAAAACATATTGAATCATTGTTTTAATATTAACTTATTTTAAATATTAATAAACTTTAACTTTAAAAAAAACAGATCTTAATCTAACCAAAATTTAGATTATTATTTTTAACTATAAAAGTAAAATTCTGAATTTAAATAATATTTAAATTTATAAAATGTGTAGAAATAATTTAAAATTTATATCTAGATAACATTTTGAAAATAATTTAATATTTGTCTTCTATTAGTCCATTAATTATCAAACTAACTTCAAAATAAACAATATCTATATTTTTATATTTGAGAATTTCTCAAGTATAGCATATTAGCATGAGTATTCCTCTAGTTGTTTTATTAATCGAGGTAAATTACATGTTTTTGGTAGCTTTTCCTCTACGATATTTAATTCCTAAATCCTAACCACTTCATAATTTATATTTTCTTCCCAGTACAAGAAAGCCATATAACTTATCAAAAATCTGTTCTCTGATCGATACGTTAAACCTAAATCTTAGCCACCTTATAATATATATTTTGTATTAGTTTGCAATACAAAATGCTATTTAGCCAAACACATCATTTCCTGTAATGTCAATATCAAGTAAGTTTTAAACTAATTTTATGATAAGTAATTTTTAAATTAAAATTAATTACAAAATACTATAATGTTAATATATTATATTTTTAAAATATAAATATGAGTTAGTTTAATATCTATATCATAAACAATAAAAGAAATGATATTGTATATAATCGAATTTATGATTTCTTGTTGAACATAAATACATATTTATTATAGTCAAAATTTGAAAATCTATATTTTGAATTTGTAGATATAACTATATAAAATATTAATTGATAATATATAGTTGAATTTTGAATATAAAAGCTGGAAATTATTTTTCGGTAGAGCACAAAAAAACCCAGAAACTCTAATGAAATTGCCAAAAAAAAAAAACAATTACAAGTAGAGGCAAATAATATTCCAACTAGTATTGACCAAACCAATCTAAATATTAAAAAGTCAATTTTGAATAGTCAATATATATAAATTATTGTTAAAAAAATTAATTTTTTTTTGTCAACAATTACATCAATAAAATCCAATTTATAGCTAAAATTCACAATCTAAAATCTTTTTTTTTTCACTTGTATCGAGAAAGGATCGAATCTCGATTCATGAAAAGTTGTAAAATAAACACTATCACTTGGCCACCTGTCCTAGTATAACTAAGTCAATTTAGATATAAAATAAGTCATATATCACATTACAATTTTGTTTGTTAAAATTAACTTTTCTATATTTAAATTGCCTTGATCAATACTACTTTAGTTATTGTTTGGCTCCATTTGTTATTTTTTTTTGGCAATTTCGTATATATACACACACCTTCTGTAACCTATTCTATTGCCTTTAATAGAATTTTTTTATATAAAAAAATGGTATATACGTGACTATCAAATTAGTATTATATTGACTTTATATTTGGTCTACATTAGTTATATGTTCCCATAAATAGTTAGCAAATCCTGTTCGGATATATGTAGGTCCAACGCCTAGTATTTTATCCATCCACGCATTCTTCAATCGTGAAAAAGAAGACAAAATTTCCATATCATCCAAATTACATTAAATTACCACTTTTACAATAACCCTGTTTTAGGTATTCTTTTGAAAAATACGAAAATCATTCACCAACTTACATATTCTTAAATCTTTTTCCCGAAAATTACAAATAAAGTTAAGATGTAATTGTAGATAAAATAAAGGAAAGAAAATAGTAAAATATTTTTGATCTTACATTGGAACTTGGGACACCTCGAATGAACCCTAACAACTTGGAGAAATAAATATGTTTAGAGGCTGTCAAATTTTTTGTTTAATAAAAATCGTAGTAATATATAAATTTTTTATTTAATATTGTTAATGCCTAGTAAATGTACTGTCCACCTAACAAAGGGTTTGGTGTATCGGTCAAAATTATAATTATGCTTTAGAAAATAAAACAAAAAAGACGGGAAACCGATAAATCAAGTTTTCCAAGAGAAAAGTACGAAGGCCAAAATTAGATAACACTATAGAAAACGTCGTCGTTTAGTCCACGTAAGACTAACTAGACTACGGTATGACTGGTAATAGCCGGTAAATTAAATTCTTGTCTTTTTTACCAGACCAATTGAAACTCCGTTAAAGCGATTCCGTTTCTCCTACCTTTCACTATAAATAACAGCTTCTTCACTTCACTTTTTTTTTTCCCATTTCTTCCCTCTCTCTACTCACCTATAAATATCTCCGTTTTCTCTTCTCTCATTTCACGGTGACTTCGCCGGAGATCATTCTACCTCCGCCGAAACTGACGAATATTTCAGCCAATCATCGCGGTCATCTTCGCAGGAGGTTCGATATTCAGAAAAACTCACTTTGGTTTTGATTTTATCTGCTTGTGAATTTCTTATATTTCGATTCCGTTTGGTAGATTTTAGATCTGGTTTTTCTCCTTCATTTAACAAGCGTAAATGATTTTTCTGGTCTGTATTAGCTTATTTGAAGTTGAATCTGTCTCTCCCATGGATCTTGATCTATATATGTCTAATTTACGATTCCGATTGAGCAGAGCGCAATATTTTCGAATATACGTTTAAATCATAGATGCAATGTGTTATTTATGTATTGAAATTAATTTCTTCAGTGTTTACGAATTTAGGACAAGTTAATTTCGCGTGTTCCAACAACGCAAGAGTTTTATTTTACTTTTTTTTTTTTGGAATTGTTTGATGTTAGCGTTTAACATAAGATAAAGTAATCTCGTTGATCTTTGTCTTTGATTAGATCTTCGTTTAACTCAAGTCTTGATTGATCAAATCCGAGATGGAGGGTGGTGGACTAAGAGCTGTGGGTTCACACTGTTCTTTATCGGAGATGGATGATCTTGATCTGACTCGAGCGTTAGACAAACCAAGGTTGAAGATCGAGCGGAAGAGATCTTTTGATGAGAGGTCAATGAGTGAACTCTCTACTGGTTACAGTAGACATGACGGTTTACACGATAGTACGTATTCACCAAGAGGCAGGTCGGTGCTGGACACGCCTCTTTCTTCTGCTCGAAACTCTTTTGAG
Source organism: Lepidium didymum (assembly GCA_963920545.1). Classification (NCBI taxonomy): domain Eukaryota; kingdom Viridiplantae; phylum Streptophyta; class Magnoliopsida; order Brassicales; family Brassicaceae; genus Lepidium; species Lepidium didymum. The sequence continues at coordinate 19,509,292 of OY986993.1, read as the reverse complement.
CCTCATCCTATGATGGCTGAAGCTTGGGAGGCTCTAAGGAGGTCAATGGTCTTCTTCCGTGGTCAACCGGTTGGTACTCTCGCTGCTGTGGACAATACTACTGACGAGGTCTTAAACTATGATCAGGTAATAAGCAAAATCCACAACAAGTTTTGTTTAGTAGTAATTTCTCGAAAACTTTGTTAAGGTTCATCGAATTTGATCGTAGAATTGAATTGGCAATAGTTGATTTGTTTGTAGATTTTATACACTAGTCGATATAATAATTACTAGCAATGTGTTTTTGTTTCGGTTGTTGTAGGTGTTTGTGCGGGACTTTGTACCAAGTGCACTGGCGTTTTTGATGAATGGAGAACCAGACATAGTGAAACACTTCTTGCTCAAGACACTTCAGCTTCAAGGCTGGGAGAAACGTGTGGATCGGTTTAAGCTAGGAGAAGGTGTGATGCCTGCAAGTTTCAAGGTACTTCATGATCCTATCCGAGAAACAGATAACATTGTTGCAGATTTTGGGGAAAGCGCCATTGGCCGAGTGGCTCCTGTAGATTCAGGGTTCTGGTGGATTATCCTTCTCCGTGCTTACACCAAATCTACCGGAGATTTGACTCTCTCGGAGACACCAGAGTGTCAAAAGGGAATAAAACTTATACTGTCTTTGTGCTTAGCTGAGGGTTTTGATACATTTCCGACACTGCTTTGTGCTGACGGATGTTCCATGATTGATCGGAGAATGGTAATTTAAGACCTTCCATATAAAAAAATGGCCATAGTTTCTTGTTTAATTGGTTATCTAAACTGATTTCCTTTTGTTATAATGAAGGGTGTTTATGGGTATCCAATTGAGATCCAAGCGTTGTTCTTCATGGCTCTGAGATGTTCCTTATCGATGTTGAAGCCTGACGCAGAAAACAGAGACTGCATTGAGAGGATCATTAAGCGACTTCACGCCTTGAGCTTCCATATGCGCAATTACTTCTGGCTCGATCACCAGAACCTTAATGACATTTACAGGTACACTTATTTGCTTTAGATGATGTAAAAACCCATAGAAGTTTACTAGAACACATAAAACTTTTTTTTGAAAGGTTCAAGACAGAAGAATATTCCCACACGGCGGTGAACAAGTTCAATGTGATGCCAGATTCAATACCAGAGTGGGTTTTCGACTTCATGCCTTGCCGGGGAGGTTACTTTGTGGGCAACGTAGGACCTGCCCATATGGATTTCCGGTGGTTCGCACTGGGCAATTGTGTCTCCATACTCTCTTCATTGGCCACTCCAGACCAATCCATGGCCATTATGGACCTCCTCGAGCACCGGTGGGCGGAGCTTGTAGGCGAAATGCCCCTCAAGATTTGTTATCCTTGCCTTGAGGGCCACGAGTGGCGCATCGTAACTGGTTGTGACCCCAAGAACACGCGGTGGAGCTACCACAACGGTGGATCTTGGCCAGGTCTATTTTCTTTTCTGTGAGACTAATTTTATAAGTAATTTTATCATCTCGCATAGTTGTAGTTTTTGCATGCATGGTTTAGGCATTCGGTTTTTGGTTTGGTTTGATATTTGTTTTAAATAGAATAGACCCGCAGAAAAATATTAGATACAACTCGGTTCGGGTTTATTATGCAGTTTTAAAGAAACTTTTAGTTCTATTTTGGCTTCAGTTTATGTAGTGATAGATTTGTCAAAACGTATCTCAACAATCCATTAGATTCTGACTGCCTTTTTTATGTTTCTCTGCTCAATCTGCAGTTCTGCTATGGCAGCTGACAGCAGCGTGCATCAAGACAGGGAGACCACAGATCGCAAGACGTGCGGTTGACCTCATAGAATCGCGGCTTCACAGAGACTGTTGGCCGGAGTATTATGACGGTAAGCTTGGGAGGTACGTCGGAAAACAGGCTAGAAAGTACCAAACTTGGTCAATCGCAGGTTACTTAGTGGCTAAAATGTTGCTGGAAGATCCTTCACACATTGGTATGATATCTCTCGAAGAAGACAGATGCATGAAACCTGTTATCAAACGATCTGCGTCTTGGCCACAACTCTAAAAACCGATTTTGGTTTTTGACCTGGTTCTGATTATTCTTCTGTTGTTGTTATTGGTTTTTTGTATGATAATGTTATTGAAAACTTGCCGGACAGACATTATTGATTGCTTCTTTCTTGTTTTGCAAGTAAGAAAAAGAAATGGAAAAAGTTCGTTTGCCGATTTTATCAAAAGTATATATTTCTTTTGGCGCAATTGTAATCGAAAATTAGTTACAATGTGACTTTATATATGTAATACCGCAGTAGAACACATGTCCTTTTTTTTTCTTCTGGTCAAGAGTGGAATAGATGTCTTATCAAGCTAATTGACAATGTGTTGGGGAAAAATTTAGTAAAGCTGAATTTTCGTGGATTTAAAATCTTGGTAACATTTGAAAATCAAAGTTCTTTGATTTTAAAGTCAAGTTTTTTTTATTACCAAATTCATTCAAATATATTATAAACATAAAAATTCATACTCTGAAAATGTGGAATTCAGTTTACTGACATGTGGCAAATCTACTAAAGGCATACACACTTGTACATATATGGATCGAGTCATACTGTCTACATTTTGTAAGAACTTGGCTAATGGGCCAATCAGTTGTGGCTCAGTGTTAACAAAAAAAAAACTAATATTTTATAAATGAGATGTAACCCAAAGATGCTCAAGATGAAGTCCTGATTCAAAATCGATAAATCATACACTATTTGAGTGTTTCCCGATCTTACAAGTATGAGTCATATCTAGTATCCTATAAGGGTTAGAGGAATTCCTCGGTAATTTGATATATAGTAATATGGATTATTTATTTTGGCATATTCGAGACCTTGTAGAACTCATGAGATTTCAGATCTGATTGGAATTGCTTTCGTTTTGTTGCTTTGAAAAGTAAAAATCTTTGTAAGAGACTGAAATTAAGCCAATTATATTTTAGACTAAAAACAAACTAAAATATGATTGGTTTAATTTAAATCTCATACAAAGATTTTTGCTTTTCAAAGCAATCAAACGAAAGCAATTGCTAATAGGGAGAATCTAATTGGAATTGCTTTCATTTTGTTGCTTTGAAAAGCAAAAATCTTTGTATGAGATTTAAATTAAACCAATCATATTTTAGAGTCAAAAACAAACTAAAATATGATTGGTTTAATTTTAATTTTTTACAAAGATTTTTGCTTTTCAAAGCAATAAAACGAAAGCAATTCCATTCCGACTTTTCATTAGATTTTTTGAAATATTTGGAAAGCCATAAGGTCTTCTCCAATCCGGATAGGGATCCAACAGAACTTCTAGATAACAAAGAATGAAGCTAGTGGATGGTTTAAAATTCAGGATCAACTGGAGTATGGTAATATCCTCAAATAAAGATATTGACCCCAATATTCTCTGGGAGGTAGTGGTAAAGCCATCGATAGAAGATCCGAGTTTTACAAGATATAATTGTTATGTAGACGGCTCATGGAAAAACTCAGAATATTTTTTCGTCCAGATTTGTTTTGTTTTCCAGACGTATGAGATGGAGTCCGTATCAGAACAAGAAAAGTAGACTGTTGCTTATCCCCATTTCATGCCAAGTTTGAAACATATCTTTGGGCTATGAAATCCTTACTGGCAATCCAAATCACATAAATAACATATGTTACAGATTGTTCGATGATTCTAAAGATGAAGTTAGTCCCAGAAGATTGGGCAACAATATTTTTGGTAGATGACGTACGGGTCAATTGGTAGAATAACTATGTCTTACCCATTAATTAAGTGAGTAACCATACTAAAAAATATTAAATCTATAACCATGAAATGTGCCCAAAATATCCTTAGCACATTAGGGAGGAGTTATCAACAATAATACTATAGAATGAGTAATGCTATACTATGCTCGTTAGTGGATTAATAACGTGCTACAAGTATTTAACCAAAAAAAAAAGAGAAAATTACCTAAAATTCTCTATTTTTTGAAAAACTTAAATGGAATGTTTTTTTTCAAAAGTTCTGAAAAATACCCTTTTTCGTTATATGTAAAAAGACAATTTTACCCTTTATTATTTTCTAGCTAATCTACGTTTATGTTCATGTCCCCTTATTTCTTTTTAGTTCATGTTCTCCTTCCATGCATTAGTAAAATCTCCTATTGTTTCTTCCCGAACAATATATGTCTATGTCCCCCTCTATTTAGTCTATGTCTTCCTCCATGTGTCAACAAATCTCCTCATGTTATGCTACAAGAGATTATTTATGTTCATGATCATGTCCCCATGTAAAAAATATTTCTTATATTCAAATGTATATGTATCTTCTACTACAACATCATATGTGTTCATACTTATGTCAACATTTATATCCTCATGTTTTAAAATTAGGCATATGTTATGCTATTAGATATTATCTATGTTCATGTCCCATATATTTTAGTCTATGTCCTTTAATGGATTAAAAAATTTCTTATGTTTCTTTAATGTCTATGTCCCCTATAGTAGTCCATGTCCTCCTACACGTTTTTCTCCAATGCCTAAGGACATTTCTGTCATTTCTCTTCACCCTTATATCCTAAATAAAATGATATTTGTAATAAGTTTTTCAAATTATGGCATGTCATGGAATTCTTTAACAAAAGAGATATTTTTGGTGATATTTCCCAAAAAAATAACATGACAAAAAAAAATAACATGCTACAAGTAAATCAGTAAAAAAACAATTATTCTACAGAATTTTCAAATTTTAAAAATCCTTAAAAAATGAATTTAACCTGCTTTATTTTTCTCTATATAAACAAAAACCGTAAAAAAATCACTTCTCAAAAGAATAACCAAAAAAATAAAAATAATAACAGAAAGCCATGAAGCCATCCTTTGTTCTTCTATCTATTGCATTGCTACTATTATCAGTTTCCGATGCATCCGACTGTATCACCGTCACAGTCTCCAGTCATGTCTCCGACATCAGCACCGACAAACTCAGACTGTTCAAGCGTAATTTACAGTATGGTGGATTGTCTATCTTTCTTGACAGTGGGATCAACAGATCATAACCCGACCAAACCATGTTGTGTTGGGATTAAAACTGTTCTCCAATATAATCCTCAATGTCTCTGCTCTGCTTTAGAGAGTAGTCGTGCTATGGGTTTTGATATTGATAATACAAAAGCCCTAGCTATGCCTTCTATTTGCTACGTCCCAATAAATCCTCATTGTGGTATTTATTTTCTTCTTTTTTTAAAAAATTTTGAATGGTAATTTTTGGAATATTAATTATAGTTTGGTTTATTAATTTGCAGATGTAGCTACTCCGCCTACATCAACACCGGGTAAGTTTCAAGTCTTATGAATGATGAATTTTCTAAATTGTTCACACATTTAGTAAAACTTTAGTGCTTAAGGAAATTAAAGAAGAATTTATTGTATTAATTAAAAAATTTCTGTAACTTTAAACCAATAGTAATTCAATTCATTAATATTTCTTTCAAGTTTTCAGTTTACTAATTATTAAATAACAAAAAAGGTTTCTAGGAAAAATTAAACATCTATTATGAAAACTAAGAAAAAAATATTTAGAATATTCTTTCTTTCAAAATTGGAGAAGTTATATATTTTCTGATATTTTTGTTTAATTTATGTTTCTAATTAATTTTGAAATGTAAAATATTTTTGCAGTTTCTCATTCCGTAAAAGCACCTAAACCTTCACCATCTTCGACAAAGTCTCCGGCCAAAACTCCTTTACCGCCACGTCGCCATTCGACAACCATTACCGATACAATTCCAAAGAGGAGAACTTCATCACCGAAAGCAAGTTCTCCGGCACCGCCGAAATCTAGTTCTGATAACTTATCAGTATCTATAATATTCCTAGTCGCTATGATTATTTCTTCTTTTGTTTACATCTCAACTTAGAAGTTTTTTATTTATTTATTTGATTTTTATTTTTTAAATAAGTTGAGTCAACTTGAAAACAAAAATAAGAAATAAAAAAAAAGTTGACTCAACTTCTTTTCTTTTTCATGGATTGTGGACAAATAATTTTTGTTGGTTATTATGGATATGATTAAGTTTATTTGTTGTTTTGATCCATTTAATTTTTTTAATGTGAAATATTCGTATTTATATTATCATCTATATTTGTTGGATCGGTCTAATTTGGTTTTAAATAACAAAAACTTATTTCCATTAGTATATGTCACTCCGAAAAAATTTCTTGTGTTTGTTTAGACTGTATTAAAAATTAACCAAATGTTTGAAAATAATAAATTCAGCCACGTAAAAACAATATTTGACGAAAAAAATTTCAATTTTCAAATTTTGTTGACAAAAAAATCTAATTTATAATCGATGGAGAGTTGTGGTTGGGAAGAGTCTTTGATTTTTTCGATTCCAAATAAATCTGATGAAGATTTATTAACTATTTTCTCGTTATTTTTTCAAATTTTATTATGAGCAACTAATCCCAACAAAAAAAAAATCCTTATCCAGTTGTTCGACAAATATGTAACAAACAAACTCAGATCAAAGAGGGAAAAAAATGACGCAAACAGAATATACTTTAGCAAAAATAAAATACAAATTATATTTTATTTTTGTTGGAACCAGGTTTTTTTCAATACACACAGATTTTAAGAAATAAGATCAATTGAATATTCGGATACTAAAATATGATTTTACAACACATTAGTTAAAATTACTTTGATCAAATGGTTAAATATCATATTTTTCTGATGAGTTGCTCTATGGTGGTTAGAATGATCCAGCTAATAACTTGACATTAGAGTTTGATTCCTACTCGCTGCATTATAGTAGCTTAAAAAAATTATAGAGTGAACTTTACGCTATAAATCGGATCTTGTCGATCCAATTGTTAACAGAAAAAAAATATATCATATTTGTCTTATTTTTTACCAAGATAAATTTTTATGACAAAAAAAAAGAAATATTGTGTTGAAGTATTTACAAGGATTAAACATAAAGTTTTTGTATTTGTATTGGAGTGACAGATTAAGACTAATTTTTTGTTAACTTTTTAAAATAACATCTTTGTTTTTCTTTTTCTAGTTTTGCCCAAATGTTAAGAAACATTTCAGATGATTCTGAGGTGCATAATAAATTTGAAGGTAATATCTAAAAAAGAACTTAGGTTTATGAGAGTCAAAAAATTTGAAGGTTTAAGTTGTAAGTGACTCTAAATTTGAAGGTTTTTTAATGGATTTTCTCTATTAAATATATATGAAAAAATATTAACTTAAAAAGACTACAATTTCAAAACCTAAAATTAAGAAACAAAAAGAAATGTGTCATACCTTAAATTCGAAAATACGTAACTTTTATTTGAAAGATAAAAAAAATATAATCCTAGAAATCATTCATTTTCAAAACATGCACTACAACATTGTTTTTTTTTATATGAGATGAGTTAAGTTAGTCCCACTAATTAAAATTCAATAAGACATGGATCCTTTGCTAATTCAAAGCATTTCCTCCATAACTTCTTTTTGCAGCTTCAACACGAAGTTTCTCATAGAGCTCTTCATGCTTCTTCATCAATTGTTTTACCTCTTCCATATCCTTAACCATTAATGGATTCACCTTCCACCATGCATCCTCCTCCACATGCAATGCATCTGCAGTCGTCACACCTTTCTTTTCTTTCTGCATTAGCTTTCTCTAACTCATTGTTATAGTCTCTACAAAACTCTTCAATCTTTGTTTTTTGGTAAGAATCCATTATCGATCGTTGCAATGAGGATGAAGATGAAGAGCTCTCACCATTGAGAAACCGCTTTGCCACGATTTCGAAAGATGGATTGCCAAATGTGTACGGTTTTCCTGAGCCAGAATGGAGGAGACACGCGACATCGGCACCACAAAGAACAGATAGCTCACTCAATTTTGTGTATATACCATTTCGACGCTTAGCAAATGAAACCATTCTATCTTCGTCTTTTTCTATCTTTTTTATAGGTATTTTTTGTTTTCCTTTGGTTTTTTTTGAACTCATTTTGGATTCAGAAGAAATTGATTATGAATATGTTTTTCCAAAGAGTGATTGAGTTTTTATAGACAAACACAGTAGTAAGTATTAAATTGTTGCATGAAAAATTAGTCAAAAGTCAACACTTGGGTTGTTAATGTTTGGATATGAAGCCTTCTTTTTTTGGTAAATACAAATATTAAAATATATAAAAAATAGTCAAACATTATTATTAACTTTTTATTATATTTCTATAATAAACTATTTTAGTCAAAAAAAATCATACAGAAGAAAATTAGTCTTTGACCAAAAAAGAATAGCAGAAAAAAATATTATACTAAAATTTTATATGTTGATAATTAATATTTATTGTTGACTAATTAAATATATATATATATATATTATTGAAATATTTAGCTCCATAACCCGTTTGATAAATATTATTAGAATTTTAAAACATAAATATGTTCTTAAATATTTTTATCTATTTATTCACGATAAAATATGACCATATTGTTTGATTTTATCCAAAAATAATAATAAGTAGTCAAAGACAGATAAATTATTACATATTTGACTAATATCTTGCAATTAAATATTTGTATCAAATTTTAAATCATAATTTTTTTTTATTAACAACAGACCGGTCTATTAGCCAAATTCCTACATAATATAGATCTTTGGATGTGAGATAGTGCCTACATTTAGTAGACTTACCACCTACCATTAAAACAATATTATTTCACAATTTTTGAGTCAATTTACCGGAGGAAAAAAAAGGTTTCCAAACATTAATTTCTGGAACACAATAGTTGCTAATCAAATTTTTTTTTCTTGGTCAAATACTATTTTTTCTCTTTATGATAAATATTTGACTGATATATTTTATTACTTAAAATGTAATAAGTAGTAGTGCAAAATTAATAATAAATATTTGACTAATTACTTGTACACTGACTTATTTTACGAGAAAATAAGCAAGCCCACACACTTGCAAAATTAACCTAAATTGACCAATATTCATGCAACAATCTAATAATTATGACTGTTTTTTATGTATGAAAACCCAATGACTCCTAAAGACAACTTCCTAAGTTTTTAGAACAAAAAATTAAAGGAATGCAAAAGATAGCCATGAAAAAAAAATAGAGAAAAAGAAACTAAATGGTCACATGAAATTGAATTCAATTGGAATTGTGCTTTTGCTCCCATCGTTCATACCAGTCTTTTTTCTTTTTTTAATCCAAAGAATTCGTGTTTGTGATTAGCATAGAAGCAGCATTTTGAATTTTTGACTGGTTTCATGGATTAAAAATTATGTAGTTCTGGTTCAAGCAAAAGGCAACTTCATGTCAATCATACATATAGATGTTGTTGTCTATGAATCTTGTATAAGGAAAATAAAAAAATAAAGAATGTCTTGTTCTTATGTGGTTTTAGATAACGTTTGATTCTTTTCACTATATTTGATATCATAGATAATGTTGTTATCTATTAAGTCTTGCATTTCCAATAAGGATTCCTTTCCCTAACAAAAAGACTATTGAGTTATGTCTATAGAAAGTCCATCGGCAATCAGAGCAACCATACTTAGAACAGAACGACTGGTCTTATATCGAAAATCAACTAGGCTCTCAACAAATAAAACTGTCATTTTGTTTGTTGAATCTTTCAATAAAGCTCATTATTTCGATTGTTAGCTTTTCGTATAAACAAGTTACGATATTTATGGTGAAAATTAGACTTCACCAAGTCCAGTTGCAAGCTTATGCATATACTTATTTATGTAAATGAACAATCTTATACAAAAGATGAGGATTCAATGAGTAATCATATCAAACAACAAGAAAACTTTCTCTTCTTCTGTATTAGCTTTTTCTAACACATTGTTGTACATTTTGGAAATCTCTTCTATCTTTGTTTTCTGGATCGACCACAACAAATAGAGAGCTTACTCAGCCTAGTGTATATACTTCGACGCTTACAAAATAGACCATTTTGTCTTCATGTTTTTCACTTTTTAATATTGATCTTCTCGTTTTCTCTGAACTTATTTTTGGATGTAGAGAAAATGATCTCATTTTCTAAGCAGAAGATCAATATCGAGAAAATTGGAAAAAATGAAGACAAAATGGTTTCAATTTCTAAACGTCGAAATGGTATATACACTAAGCTCAGAAAGTGGTCACATGAGACTGAATTCTATTAAAATATGTAAGAAAGTATAAATATTTGTCATACTATTTTCGATTCATACTACATAAATAAAATAAATAAATCAAAATCCGTAAGAGTTATATTACATTTGAAAATGAGAATAATTATATATTTTCTTAACTAATTATATAAATGTAATAAGCAAAACACAAATGATTTCAAAATATAAACGCAATTGCAAATGCATCAAACAATGATATGTAGATGTTTTAAGCTTTGCAAGTATCATAACTTAAAATACCTGTAACTTTTTGATGAATTGTTTCTATGGGCATATGTCTCGTGATTGAGTTTTGAAATATAGATAATTCGAGCACCTCCTAGTTTGTTATTCTATAACCCACATAAATTGTGAAATTGGAATTTACATTGAAAAGAAGTTAAAGTTATATATAACATATCTACTGAAAATCTCATCTTACTTATGAATATATATTAATAGGATAAAACATTCTGAAATATTTGTATGGTAATTTGCTATAGTCAAATTATTCTATTAAATTTATTTCAATAATATGTGGATATCATCTTTGAATATTGACTAGCCATTAATTTAAATGATAAATATAGAGTATTATATATTTTCTTAAATAATTTGAAAATATATGTAAAACTAAAATATCATAAAAGAAAAGTCAGGAAAGAGAATCCTACATATATGGTCTCATTGGCAATTTGTTGTTTTGAAAAACAAAAATCTTTGCAAAATTTTTAAATTAAATCAATTATATTTCAGAGTAAAAAACAAATTAGAGTACGATTGGCTTAATTTCAATCTCTTATGAAATATTTTGCTTTTCAAAACAACAAAACAATTGTCAATCAGGACCATAATCTCTTCAAAAATTAATTAGACGCTTGTAAGATAAAATTAAATATATTGTATGTTGTCATTTTTTATTCACCATGAAAAATTGTGGCAGATGCTCTTTAATCTAATGGCATGTAATAAGTTTACTAAAGGCAGACACATTTGTACATTCAATGATCGAGTCTCACTTACTACATTATATAACAATTTGGCTAATGGGTCGGCCAGCTGTGACTCCGTTAACAAAAAAATGTTATAATTAAATTTCCTTATTAAAAATATAAATTTGACATAAATATGAAACAGTATTAAGTAACAATTAATTCCAGTGGAGAGTCGTTGGAATAATCTGACCTTTCGAAATTGTTATCTTTTGTATTTTGCCCATACAGAAATTTCTATTAAATATTTTAAATTTCATTAACTGTTAAGATTTTATTAAACTCAAAAGATGAATAAAATCCACAAAAACAAGTAACGATCCAATAATTAAAATCCTAAACACTAAAACAAGAAATGATTCAATAAATAAATGACTCACTTGGCTTTTACAACAATAAAACACACTACCAAACCACCTCACCATTCGAGCTAAGGACCAAGCTAACTCATGTACTAAGTTGGGGTCGGTTCTAGCGGTCCAAAATCTTGAAATGGCCAAACCTACGCATCATAATACACATCAAAAATTAGCCAGATCGATTACATACACAAATGGATGATTCAATAACATCCCCTTACTATCCTAAGATCGTATTGAATGTTAATGACAAAAAGCTTATACCCTCCAAAGGACTCTGCCTTGAATAAGACCGTAAGGTATAGGACCAAAGGTTCTCGAGTCTCTTGAGTTATGAGTATAGTCACCTTGAACAAAGACATGTCCTTTAGGAACCTAAAACCAAAGAATCTCAATAGATCATACACCAACAAACCAGAATCTCTATTGCCAACAAGTGATAATGTCAAAAACTCAAACTAAACAATAAAGGAAATTGTCTGTACACAAATAGCTTTATAGTTTCTACTACTATGATTGAATATATGAACTACAACGGCTAAACTGAGCCTCAATACTGATCAACACCAACATTTGTGAATTGGAAACAACTTGTCTTAACTCTGATCAGCATTCTAAGTACTGATTTGTTCACAATCAATATTCAAAATTGAACATTGAAATCTGATTCATAAGCAACAAATAAAGTAAAGTTAGGTGAAGAAGACTTATAACATACCACGATGGTTTCAGATTTATTGTTCTTCACTGGATCAATCACAAAACTGATAGAATCTCCTTCAATTCCAATCACCCTCTTGATTGGAGTCTTATTAGGGTTTTCTGGAGAACGTAACACAACTATATCTCCACGACTCGGTTTCTGAGACCGCATGGAGATTCGCTCTGCTAAAACGACATTTCCCGAAGGATGAAGTGTCGGAATCATGCTCGGACCATAAGCCTGCTCAAAAAGAGAAAACCTTTACGGAGAAATGAACACTGGAGATGACTTTTAGATAAACAAGAAAAAGGAAGATTTTGATGGACTCACATAAGCCATGAATCCGAGATAATTAGTTGCTACATGGAGGAAGCAGTAAATTTTGGCGACAAACACACCGCTTTTCACGGCTTCTCGAGAAGCTATGTTCCAGAACGACGACGAAAATCCCATTGTTGATTTCCACAACTGAGTCAAACCAATTAAAATTCGATATTTGAGAATGACTTCATAGTTCAACTTAACCCAACCTCACTCCATCACAGAAAGTCTGCAATTTCCACGAAAGTCAGAAACTTGAGACGTATCGTGGAGCCAATACTGATTAGTGATTTCGGCTAAAAGAACAAGTTTCCAAACCCGGTTCGATTGTTAGAGTTCGAGTCTTCGGGCTCGCATCGAAGAAACGAAGCTTCGGGTTTCAGAGATACACTCGTCGGGAGTCGACTTGGGTGAGATAATAGAAAATTAGAAATATTAGGTTATGTTGGTTTAGACTAAATCGAGTAATAGTTTTAGATTATTAAATTGAACCGGATAATAGAACCGAAATCCATGAATCCGAGGAGAAGGAACCGTTCGGTCATTTGACACTGGAACAGAACCATCCAATTCGATTCCAAGGCTAATGTTAGCATCAGATGAGGAAATGCTTAAAACAAAAATGAAATACAAATGATTACAATGAAAGTTAAAACCATACAAATGAAAGCTGAAATCAAATTCCCAAGTACTTGTGCAAATCCACACAAACTAACAAAATATATATCTAGAAAGAGAGAGATTTAACATAAGTAGATTTTACCCTGCAAAAGGAAGAGAGCAGGGGGAGGAAAATAGGGAGAGGCAGAGAAGGTCCAGATAGCCCCAGACTGATGACCACCCAAGAACAATTGCAATGAAATAACCACTATCACTAGCATTCAAGATTGGTTAGAATAATTTCCAACACCGAGTTTTTGAGCTTCGATTTTAAGTGACTTGAGGTACTGAACAGCTTCATCAAGAACGTTAGCTGTATTCATCTGTTCTCCTCCAGGGACAATTCTCCTCAACATTCCCATCATTTTCTTCATTTTTTTCCGTTTTTTCCCATCATTGTTACTACTACCGCTGCCTGATAGACTCGGCTTACTTGAGTAGTTGTTGTTGTTGTTGTTGTTATAGCCATAGCTGGAACAAGAGGATTCAGCTGAGGTATTTCCATAGTCCCTGGAGAAATAACGAGCAGTGCTGACCTCTTCTGAATCACCCTCCTCATTACCTTCATTGTCATCATCTTCATAATCTTCATCTGCGCTCAGGAGGGCATCAATCTCATTTGGATCCTCTTGATGAGAAGAGGATACTTCTTGGTCATAGTTACCATAACTTCCCCCAATGTACTCATTTTGAAATGTCGAAGCTAATGTGTTCAATGATGGGTTATTCATGAGCCTATGACTCATGTCTGGATGGTACATCACTTGGCTGCGGTCATATGTTTGATCGAAGATGACAAAATTCTGTGGGCAGACCGCAGAGGGTTGAAGTTCAACACCATGGTATGGCAACTTTGCACATGGTGGGAACAAAGCATCAAAGGATGACGCTGATGCATATGGGACATGCATATTTTGTTCACCCACTTCATCTGAGAAGTGGGGGAAGTGATTGTTCTGCATCAGAAAATCTGTGCAAAGTGAATGTGAAAACACACAAAGGAAAGAAAAAACAAGTTGTACACCTCAAACTGCCAGCTGCTTATTTTACTACCAATTTGCCTTTGTAAGCTTCCAGCTGCTCAGTTACTACTACACTACGTTGACAGTCGAACCAAATGCTATTTCAAGTTATGGCCATCATACTAAAGATATCACGAATTTCCACCAGAGCCTTTTTCCCCAAAACCAGAAGCCCCCCCAAAGAGTTCAAATGTCAACAGAGCTCTTCAGAATACCAGACTTAATACCTCACAATAAATTCTTTCGAAATCAAAAGTAGATAGCCGCCCAAAACCCCAATATTCGAAAATCTCCAGATGCCAGACTACGTTACAGGCTTAAGCAACTGTCTGAAATATTCTGCCTGCAAAGATTAAAAAGGAAAAGTTGAATGTCATAAACACTCTGGTTGATGCTCTAACATATAAAACTATATACACAAAAGATGTCGAATAAACATCTGTTAGTACTAGACTATTCAAATACCATCAAGCCCATAACTTTTTTACTTAACATAAATAGAATGTTGCCTACCAATAAAAGTGTTAGGAAAGACAGTAAATCCAGGAGAGGCATGTACCTGGCAAACTTGAACGGATTGGTAATTAGCAATGAAACATGTAGTCATCATAAAGGTTCCTATTTCCTTCAATGCTCGGTTTCCCTTCTTGTTTCCAACAATGCACATTCTCACACCGACCAGTAAAATAAACACAACAACGAAGAGCTACTCCGGATTCCGGAAACAACGCCTGCGAAACAAGAGAGCGAGACCAAATAGATTTAACACAAGAACATGTATATAAGGTGGCACAAAGACAAATCGTTTTCACATGGTACTAGTGTAAGACTTTTGATAAAAAACTTAACTACAGAGCCAAAACATGAAGTTAGAATGACTCGACAGCGAGAACGGCTAAGTAATTGCAAGCCAAAAAGAAAGATGTGAAATGACACAAGCTCCTCACCTGAAAGGATCAAATTTACAGAATCACGAGGAAAAAGACAACCAGACGAGTGCAAGTCCTGTTGAAAAACATGAAGTAAGATGTCCAGGGCATCTTGGGTTCTTCAAATTATTAACTTCAGTTTTTGAGTGTAATAAATGACGTTCCTCTCTCTCAGAAGCTGCACAAACAAACAAACAACAATTAGGACCAAACCTTATTCAAATATATTCCAGGATATGAAGTCGAAAGGCACTAACTTCGAGGTGGAATCCCCAAAAAATAAATATCTATTGGAAACACAAAACAGAGAATCTAAGAGTACAACTTTAGGCATCTCCATATAATTAACAGAAAGCCAAAGCCAAACATAGCATCAGAACATCAAAATCCGAATACTGTATTTCGATTTCATTAAAATGTCATAGTTATGATCACCACGCAAAACCAGAACATAAGAACACAACTTATAAAACAGAACACATAAACGAAAGAGTTGAATCGTTTAGGTGAAAAAGGTTGGATCTTTACGCGATCATACACAGTTTATTCATAACACGATCAAAACATAACAACATAGAACATTCAATAGAAAAATCAAATTCAGTTGAGGGAAGAATAAAACGATCATCTGATAAAATATACTATAAATTTAATACTTAATTAATCAAACGAACAAAAGTTACCATCAGAGTAATACAAAAAACAAAAAAACAAACCCTAAGTCAGAAATTGCGGCGCTGAAGAAGAAGTAATATCATACCGTAGAAATAAAAAGGAACCCTTTGGATCAAATGAATCGAGAGTGCTGTGTAAACTTAAAGCTTTAAAATTCTCTGATCATATTCGAGAAGGAGTTGGTTTTTTAGAGTAGGAGAAGGTGTAGAGAGAGAGGAGAAGATTTGTGTGGCAAAACGAGAGAGAAGAAAGAGGAGAAATAGGGAGTAAGTGACAGAGAGCGTGACTTTCTTTTTCTGGTGCGGTTTGTTTGTTTTTGTTTGGTTTGTCCAATTTCATTTTTAATGACAAAACATAGTTTAAAGTTTGTTTCTTTTTTTCTTTTCAATTAATTATTTCGTTGCACGCTTTTTGTGCGTGAATCTACTTGGTTTGTGTGTGTGTTTTTTTTAATTGTGGAGCTAAAAGAGTTTAAACTTTAGTGGAATTTTTGGAATTATCAATCTTTGTTGGCATTCCTATTAATTGATTCATCCAAGATATTTTTTAAAAAATCTTAGACAAAATATGTCTTTTCATGAGTAAAAATAGATATAAATAAAATCTTACAGTCGATGATGACACATTAGTTTAGTATTTTAATCCCAAACAAATTGAAAGACAGTAATTTTTTTATTATCAGTTGTTAGAATATTAGATAAATAAAATTGAACCAGTGAAAAAGAATGATAAATAAAATTTACTCTATGGTCAATCTCTCATGCTCATAAATTTTTAATAATATCACCTGAGATAAATACAATTATTCAATGTCAAATTCAAATAGAGAAAATAACAAAAGTACTAACACTTAACCATATGATAAATGTAATTTTTCAAATTTTAACATTATATATGGTTTCTTTGTAATTGTAATGTTGTTTAGTAGGTTTCTCATAATCCAATTATAAAAATAAAATTTGATAACCTAGTAAGAAAATTAACAACTATATAATGTATTTAAATTTCAGATAATTAAAAAATATTACTGTTTTTTTATTTATCAACAGTTAATAGTTGGATTAAAAAAATTCAAAATATAGCCTAGTTAATCCTCATATTCATACAACTTTTTTTTTTGTCAACAATTAGATCGATAAAGTTCAATTTATAGCCTAAATTCTATCTTTAAAATCATTTTTAAGATATCATACTATAACGGATAAAAATCAAATTTTAGTGTTAAGTCACTGAAAGTAATTCGGCATATTCATACAACTCTAATAATAACATAAACGATAAATACGATGATCTAAAATTAAATTTGAGTGAATAAAATAACATAAATGACACTTAACAATTTAAATAAATACACTTTTTCCAGAAGTCAATCACGTTATATGTAGTTTCTTTGTAATGTTTTTTTCTGAAGTTTCTCATAATCCAGTTACAAAAATAAATTTTATAACCTAGTAAAAAAAATTAACAACTAGAGGAATACAGTGTTAAACCCATGTATATGACTATGTAACAAAAAGACCTTTTTAATGGAAGAAATTTTTTTTAAAAAAATGTTTAAAATAAAATAAATAGTGGTAAATAATGGGAAATAAAATAAAAAGAAATGAGAGAGAGGGAGCACGCGTGAGGGGATGGACAGAAGAGAGTCAAACACGGGGAGTGTGAGCCGTTGGATTAAATAATCTCAATGGTTTCCGTTTAATGCGGGCATGATGGTGACCGTAGGATGAACTTAGAGCACGCGTGAAAAGTTTCTTTGGGCCCCACCTAAAGTCTTCTTATATATATTAATTAAATTAAAAATTCTAATTAGACAACAAACACTACTACTGGGGGGCCTCTTGCCCCAAACCCCATACTTATTTCCATTTCCTCAAAACCTCATCATTCTTCTTTCTTACATTTTTGCTGTTATTATATTTTCTCTTTTGTTTTTTTCCCAGAGCTGTAATTTATGTTGGCATGCGGATTCTCGAGTCATTTTTTTTTTATTAATAGCCCACAAATACAATTGTTAAAAAGTAAACATTTGGCAATAAGTAAATAACTATTTTAACATATGATTCTTGTGGGTTATATTTAAATCATAATTTTGGATAGTGTTAATTAGTTGCAATCCCACATTGTTTGAAACTTAACTAACATTTGTATATTTATCCACTTGATTTAAGCAGCACCTTCTTTTGCATCCCATCAT
Organism: Lepidium didymum; assembly: GCA_963920545.1. Classification (NCBI taxonomy): domain Eukaryota; kingdom Viridiplantae; phylum Streptophyta; class Magnoliopsida; order Brassicales; family Brassicaceae; genus Lepidium; species Lepidium didymum. Next base: position 19,491,245 of record OY986993.1, on the reverse strand, counting down.
TAATTAGGAAATGATTTTTAATCTTTTGATAAATAATGGTCCATGAATTGTTTTACCAAAAAGGACCATTTAGTGAGCACTAAACGAAGATCAAATTGTGGAATTCTCGGAATAATCTAAAGATCAATTTGGTAACGAGTGAAATGCTAAGGAGTTGCAATTTAATGTTGTCATGCTGAAGTTTTACTATTTAATTGTGACATAAGCCTTTTATTATTAACAAAAGGCAAATTTAGTGTTTATGAAAAGTATTATAGGGTACAACCTAAGCAATTTTCGATTGTCCCAGCTATTAAGAGCATGTTTAGTTATAATATTTTGAGAGTCTCTTGTTTTGAGTATCTTAATAATAAAAAATTAGTGGATCAATAAGAGAAAACCACATATTTAAGAGACCCATCTCTCTCTTTCTCTTTTCTTATTATTATTATTTTTTATTATTATTAAGAGACCCCATTAAACATGCTCTAAAAAGAAACATATGGATTTTCAAAATTTATTTACTCATGTTTCTTAAGCATTCTAAGTTAGAACTGTCAAGGATTGGGGAATCCCTCAACAGTTCGACGTCTAAGAGATATACAAAAAGGTGCTTCTCCGGATATTATATTTCTCATGGAAACCAAAAACCAAGATGGGTTTGTCTTACAAAAGGTACACTCTCTAGGCTATGGTAACCATAGAATAATTACCCCTCAGGGACATGGAGGTGGTGGTTTGTTACTACTTTGGAAAAATGAAACTAATCTTACAGTTTTGGAGGCTGAGCTCCACTACATTGAAACTCTGGTTACCCACGAGGATAAACAGTTATGCATAACCTTTGTGTATGGACACACAAACAAACAACAAAGAAGAGAATTATGGGAAAAACTACAAAGAAAGAATTAGGAAAGGCAACTCCCATGGTTGCTTATGGGTGATTTCAACGGTTTAACTAGAAATGAATAAAAAGTGGGAGGCCCGGCGAGAGCAGAATCATCATTTTCATATTTCAGATCATGTTATTATGACTGTGACTTATCTGATTTAAAATATACCAGAAACCCCCTATCGTGGAGAGGAATCCGCCAGAATCAGGTTGTAAGGTGCAGACTGGACCGTGCAATTACTGATAACTCCTGGCTGGATATGTTCCCATCAAGCTTGTGTGAATACTTGTGGTTTGAGGCCTCTGATCACAAACCTCTCCTAACCTTGGTAAATCCTGAAAAGGAGAGACAAAGAGGGATCTTCAGATTCAATAGAAGATTGAAAGAAAATGAGGAAATTGCACTTCTTGTGGACAAAATTTGGATGGAGAATAACATAAAATCTTTCCAAGACAGACTTTATATGATCTGACATGCAATAATACTCTGGTCTAAGGAAAATCAAAGTAATAGCCGCCTTGAGATTGAAAAAACAAAACTGGCTCTCGAGGAAGCTATGTCCAACAGTGTGCTAAACTTGCAACTAATTTAAGAGTTAAATCAGACTCTCCAGCAAGCCTATCAGGCAAAAGAAGCTTTATGGTTCCAGAGAAGCTGGGTGAACTGGTTAACATTGGGTGATAGGAACTCTTGTTTTTTCCATGCTTCTACAAAAACAAGGAACCAACAGAACATATTCAATGTTCTATAAGAAAAATATGGAACTGCAGTCTATAAAGAAGACCAAATTTCTAAAGTCATATCCAACTATTTTAATGAGTTTTTCACATCAATGGATTTAGACTGTAACCAAATTGTCTACTCAGCTCTAGAGCCTAAGATATCACCAGAGGAGAATGAGACACTTACTAGGGAACCTTCACTGATAGAAGTCAATGAAGCATTGTTTGTCATTCATCCCAATAAAGCACCAGGGCTTGACGGCTTCTCAGCCTGCTTCTTCCAATCAAATTAGATGATACTAGAACCTGCAATTTTAAAGGAAGTGGAAGTTTTCTTCTAATCAGGTTCTCTTCCTAAAGCAGTTAATGAGACCTATGTAAGACTGATCCCTAAATGCTGCAGCCCTAGGAAGATCTCTAAATATCAACCTATTGCACTATGCAATACACTCTACAAGATAATACCTAAACTACTTGCTAAGCGACAAAGTGCATTTCTCCCGAAAAGTGATTTCAGAGAATCAATCAACATTCATACCTAACCGTGCAATATCTAATTATGTGTTAGTTACACATGAGATACTTCACTACCTCAAATCTTCAAATGCAAAGAAACATTACTCAGTGTCTATTAAGACTAATATGTCCAAAGCCTATGATAGGCTGGAATAGAAGTTTATAAGACTGGTTTTGTCTAGCTTGTGTCAAAAAGCTCGAGAAGAAGGGGTATTAAAAGGTATTAAAGTAGATTGGGGCCAAAGCTTAACCACTTACTCTTTGCCGATGCCACCATGTTTTTTTGTAAAGGGAACACCCAAAGATATCATGCAACAATACAAGACAACATTCAGACAGTGCATTAAAAAAACTAAATCAGCTATTACCTTTTTCCGGAAGAATCCCCAACACAAAAAGACTTTATCAAACAGAGAAGAAGGTGGCATGGGGAAGTGCTTAGGACTTCCGGAGCACTTTAGTAGATAGAAAAGAGACATCTTTGAAAACATAATTGACAAAATTAAGCAAAGGAAAGCTAATTGTTCTACAAAATTCCTTTCTCCAACCGGAAAAAAAATTATGCTAAAGAGAGTTCTATCTACGATCCCTACCTATGCAATGACTTGTTTTCAACTGCCTGTGTCACTTTGCAGGAGAATACAGTTAGCGCTAACCTGTTTTTGGTGGGATGGTAACAAGGAAAAAAATAAAAATTGCATGGACCTCTTGGAATAATCTTACAAAACATAAAAGAAATAGTGGATTGGGTTTCCGTAAGATTCAAGAGTTTAATGAGGCGCTGCCGGGCAAGCTTTGTTGGCGACTTATTCGTTTCCCTAACTCTCTCCTAAGTCAGATCCTAAAGGTGAAATACCTAGGAGAAATTGATCTAATGCAGTATCAACCAACCAATCAAATCTCACATAGATGGAGAAGCTTATTTGTAGGCATGGATCTTGTGAAGTCTGGTATCGGTTGGGCCATTGGTGATGGGAAAACAACAAGAGTATGGTCAGTTTGTTGGCTACTGGAGATCCTAAATGCTACTCCCATTGGATCTGTAACAAAAGAGAACAATGAGTTATATGTGGCAGATCTGATGAAGCAAGACTCATGTGAGTGGGACAAAGAGAAAATTGAGGCAGTGATCCCACAATATGCTACTGAAATTATGTGTATAAGACCTAGCTCCCAAGGTTTCCTTAATAAGTAAATCTGGCTCGGACACATCTCCCCAGAATACACCTCTAAAAGTGGATACTACACAGCTCTATATCTGAAATCTACTGCCTATTCCAACCATTAGTGCCTTCTATTGATTGGATCTCAGATGTGTGCAAAGTGTTTCTACCTCATAAGCTAAATACATTATTGTGGAAAATGATGTCTAACATCTTGCCTACAGGGAACGACTTCAATTTAGAATGGTAGATACACAAATCCAATGCAGAATCTGTGGTGCAGATGAACATTTAGAACACATATTGTTCCAGTTTAAGGTGGCTAAAGAAGTCTGGAAGCTCTTTTTTTTTTTTGCAGATACCAATAGTCTACAGCTCTCTGAAATTCTCTTAGATCTGGAAGAACCTAAAGTCTCTTATATGTCTCCCACCTATTAGAATCGTGAAAACACCTTTTGCAGGTTGGATCTTGTGGTATCTATGGAATGCTTGGAACCAACTTATCTTCAAAGAGAAACAGTCTTCAAATCAGGAAATTATAATCAGAGCAATTACAGAGGCGAAGATCTGGGAAATTACCTCTGCTATGAATGTCCCTTCGAAGCCAACGTTTGGAAGAAGCGTCCAAGAACTTTCGCATCCTTCACTTATATGTAGATCTGATGCATCTTGGAGACTAGAAGATCGATATGCAGGTGTTGGATACTGCTTCTTCCAAAACGATCAGATAATTGTTGAACATTCAAAGGTTGTACAACTCATCTCATCACCTTTAATGGTGGAAGCAGTGGATCTTGGTTTCGATAGTCTTGAATTCCAATCAGACTCCTCGACGTTAATCAAAGCCATCTCTCTCGGTCATTCAATCCCGAAAATATACGAGTTCCTTCTGGACACATCCGATCTTTTTCATTATTTTTCTCACCTAACTTTCACTTTTATATCTAGAACTTTAAATTCAAAGGCTGATATGTTAGTCAAATGTGTTTTGTGTAACCTTGAAACCCAATTATCTAATGAATGAATTTATTTGTGACAAAAAAAAAAGAAAAAAGGAAAGTCCTTATAGGGCTAAGGACAAATGCCCTTTAGTGTTGGAAAAATGCCCATATTAATCTTAATTGGAAAATGTAATCTCGATGGTTAATATAAAGTGTGTTTTACTAGTACAACATCTCTTGAATTTGAAAGCAACATATACTTTAAAAATCGTCAGAGAATGAGTCAATCTGATGAGTAACCAGACAATGAATTATGATGTTTTGATAATGCTGACCACATGAATGTTCAAAAGCTACATCACACATTGGATAAGGTGTTCTTGATGGTCTCCTTGTAATCATATTATTAGCCACACTCTTACAAGTTCGAAGCCAACGAAACATAATTTCAGTTACAATGAAAATCAGTACGTATGAATCATATGGTCGATATAAATTATTATGTTTGGACTCTCAGAAGCTTTGGAACATACTCGAGTTTATGTTGGTGGACATATCAAGATCACAAAATTGTTGCAAATACAACATTAATTCCCACCAATATCATGACACAAATTGTTACATAATGCATATTTGCTATCTTTCGACAAAATTAAGGTTTTCCAAAGTTAAAATCTCACATGTCCTATGATGTATAAGTCCTATAATGTATAAGAGGTTGGGATGCATTACAGGGCCGGCTTTTAAGATTCAAGAATGGTAAACTAACAATGGATTAATATAACAATGATATTCTTCTCCGGAATTTTTCTATATATTTTTCTATCAATAAATGAATTGACAAAACTCGGTGCACTATTACATGCTAATACAATTTTTGAAATCTAATTCGAGTGAGAAAAACAACAAAAGTTATATTTAACCATTTGACCAAAGACAAAATTTTTATATATTCTTCTATATTTTTTTTATATAATTACATATATTGAACTTTCTTAGTTATTCATCCTCATTGAAAAAGAGATAGAAGAAATTGATGAGGAAGAGGCCCAAGGTATGATTCTAAGAATCTCTTTACTTCGACCTAAAAGATAATGACTTGTTTATTAATCAAGTAATTTTATTGGTTTTTTAATAAGAGAGATAGTCTAGGCTCCACAAACCTTTAAAATGTTGATGTATTAGAATGAGAAACATTAATTCTTCTTGTATATATATATATATATTATGTCAATCTAGGACATAGTTTATTTTTTTGTGAGTTATAGATCTTAGCTAACGAGCTTCTATGTATAGTGTAAAGCAATTGTAAAGTACAACATCCAAGTCTTATTCCAAATAGATGAACTAGATTTGTATATATACCAGTATGTTCAGATGTTTTGATCAATTTGGCCTAGCTATAATCGAAACTAGAATCATCTAAAGACACTCACCTATAATCTAACAAACACAATGTCCTTCATAAACAATCACTTTGCAAGTTTAATTGAGTGGTTAAGTCCAAAAAAAGTTTCAAACAATATATATATATATATACATCGGCGGATCCACGTTATAGACTATGGGTGCACTTGCCACCATAAACTTTTTTTTTTCTTATATTTTTTACTGTATATTTTTATCAGATTTTTTAAAAATATCCCTATATTATTATTGTTCTCTTTTATATTTGTCTCCACTAAATATAATTTCTAGATTCGTCTATATATATATATGCACTTTTAAACTTATAGTTTATAAAAAAAACAATTGTATGATCTACTATAATCTCCAACAATTTATGCGTTTTAGAAAGTAAAGTTTCACTTTAGTATGCTACTAGCAATTCATTTTGCTATGTTTCAAAAGTAATTGGCTAAAAATGTAATATAGTAGTTTTGTACAAGATTTGACAGACATTGTTTGTTTGACAAAAAAGAAATTCGATAATTTTTTAATATGTTCGAACTTGATTAAGGTTGTTTTAGAGTTTAGAATACTCAAAAGACAAAGTCTTAAATTCGGAAAAGAGTTAGGGGTTAATTATTAAATAAAAAGCTGGGGTTTCAAAATATAACATATTTAAAGATAAGAGTTTTATCTGCAATAAACTTTTAAAGTTATGACACCAGTTAAACCCAACTAAAATACTCATAAACCCTTTCCAGTTCTCGCGCCGCCTACTCTGTCTCCAACTCTTCATTCCAAACTTCGGCAAACTTCGGCAAACTTCGGTGACTCTGTGGAGTTAAACAGCATCCGCAACCTTTGAGAATCGGCCCTGCTTAAGAAACGATAACCTAATCATGGTTGTCAATGCGAAAGACTCGACGGTTCCAAAGATTGAAGATTTTAAGGAGCTTCACAATCTCGTCACACATCATATAGAATCGTTCGATTACATGATAGAGAAAGGGCTTGATGTTATGTTCAATCGAATCAAACCCGTTTCAATTCACGATTCATTCACCGGGAACAAATTGAGCAATATCCTTTTCTTAATGTATAATTTTTTATAGCTGAAGTCACTTTTGGTGTTAGTATCTTGCTTAGAATACTATTGCAAAGATGCTCTTACAGTGTTGGGTTTTTGTGTTCTGCCTGATTCCTTAACAAGTATGATACTTTGGTTAGATAATCCTGTAGTATTCGCTCCTCAGAAGGAGAGTTTGAAGTCAACATCAAGGAAAGAGTCTTTGTTTCCCTTTGAGGTGAAGTTGTTTTTTTTGGTTTTAAACTTGTTTCTGACATATTAAAGGTTATATTTTGTTGGTGTTAATACCTTTGTTTTTTTGGCTTCTTGAATAACAGTGTAGGCAGGCGAAGACTTCGTACACAGGAACGTTTATGGCTGATATCTGCTTTAAGTATAACGATGATGGAGCCATTGTTAGAGACAAATTTGATTTTGGACAATTTCCTATTATGCTGATGGTGGGTGATCTGTATGATTTCTTTATCTATTTCTCTATTCCTTAGGATATGGCGTTTATAAGTGTATTGTTGGATTGTAAACCTAAGCCACACTGGTGTTGATAAGCGAGAAGCTCTTCTATGACTGGGTGCTTTAAGTTTTACATTTGGCTCTTATAACTAACAGTGAAACGAAGCTTAGCTCATTGACTTGTCTTTAATTCACAACTCTCTCTTGTTTTGCTTTCCCTATGATTATAAGTCTTTATCTATGGGTTACTGGAAATTGCTCTCCGTACTTTTTTGCAGTCAAAGCTTTGCAGCTTACGGGGTGCTGATTGCCAGAAACTGTTAAAGTGTAAAGAGTCAACTTCTGAAATGGGAGGGTAAATTTTCTTCCACCTCCTATGACATATGTTTCAGCTACTGCGAGGCTTGTGGTTAATATGTTATTTAGTGTCTGTGGTCTTCTCTTGTGAAGTATATGTATAAAAGCGTACAGCTATGTTTATTGGAATAGAAATTGGGGGGGAATTAGGAATATCCCTTTTGCCTATGCATCAGCCAGTTTTATATGGTGGATATGGCGTTAATGTCACTCTTGATATTTTTTCCTTCTATAAGGCGATCAAGATAATAATGATAACTTCTTTGAATTAGGTACTTTATTTTGAATGGAATTGAGAGGGTGTTCCGATGTGTTATTGCACCAAAGCGGAACCATGTAAGTTAACATGGTATTTAACAGATTAAGTTTATGGGTGTAGTGTATTCCCATGAAATTCCATGTATAGTATATTTCTCTCATAATTTAACTAAGGATTTTTTATAGCCTACAAGTATGGTCAGGAACTCATTCCGTGATCGTCGAGAAGGATACAGTGATAAGGCAGTTGCCATTAGGTATGTGAAGTTTTTCTCTTCCCTATGATGGTGTATATAATAATTCCTATTATCACCTAAAGTAACAATATATGTAGTACAGCTCTTCATGCACTTCATTCTTCTTATTTCTTAGGTGTGTTAGGGATGACCAGTCATCTGTCACTGTTAAACTGTATTATCTTCGCAACGGTAGTGCCAGGGTTGGATTTTGGTGAGTGTTAAATCGATGTGTGGAATACAGAAGACATTACCTACAATTTGAGCTACATGTTAAACTTATTTCTAATGAACACAGGATAGGGGGAAGGGAATATTTGCTTCCTGTTGGCCTTGTTCTTAAGGTATGGTCTTAGTGACTCAAAATGTATCTGTATCCTCTATCATAAGAACAGAAGTTTATTTAAGGAGAACTATTTATTGTATGTTTAAAAACATCCTTTGATGGTTCTGGATGCGTGTCTTCTCTGTTAGTCCATTTCATCTTTCTTTGTTTTAAATTCTCATTCAATTCTCCATTTTTTCCTATTTGTTCACATATGCACCTAGGCTCTCACTTGTAGCAACGATGAAGAAATATATGAAAGCCTAAACTGTTGCTACAATGAGCAATATGGAAGAGGTGATGGAGCTATTGGAACCCAACTTGTTCGTGAGAGAGCCAAAATTATTCTTGATGAAGTGCGAGACTTGGGTCTTTTTACCCAGGAACAGTGCCGGAAGCACTTAGGTGATTACCTGTCTCAGCGTTTATGTTTTTATTTCTTAAAACTAAGAATCTAATGTTTTACTTCTAAAACCAACAGGAGAGCATTTCCAACCTGTTCTAGATGGACTAGAAAAAGCAAGCTATTCTTCTGTAAGTTTAATTGATCGCTCTGAATCTCCTTATTTGGTTTTGTTACTACAGAAGAAGTTTCTGTTTGCAAGAAGAGACTTATTTGTATTTGTTTTCATTTACATACTAGTAATCTTTCTGACTAAGAAATAACTAAGTTCGTCGAGATTGGCTTTGCGCTGTTAGCTTCTTGAATTTTCTGATTGGTTCTAATATCTGCAAACGATTTGTACAACTGATGCCAGAAAGTCCTTTCTAATTACTTTTTTTTTGTCTCTTCATTTTAGGTTGCTGAAGCTGTGCTCAGAGATTATATATTTGTTCACCTTGACAATGATGACGACAAGTTCAATTTGCTCATGTAATTTATTGCTGTTGCCTCTTGATGGCTGTCACATAGAGTTTTTTTTTAGTGTGATTGGTCAACATTTTCTTTTTGGCTTTGCAGCTTTATAATCCAGAAGCTCTTTTCTCTGGTGGATCAGACTTCCTTACCTGACAATCCGGATTCTTTGCAAAATCAGGAAATTTTAGTTCCAGGTCACCTTATAACCATTTACCTCAAGGTATATAATTATTTTCCCCTATGGTAGAAACATCTATATTGAGGCTCATCATATAAGAGCATGGGAGTTTCTCATTATGTATGTTTCTGAAATTGTATGTGTCTATTTTTCATAACCATTAGGTGTTGTGTTTACTAGACAAAGGTTTTTTTTTCATAAAAAGGAGCTAATTGACGTCACATGAATTTGTTATCCAGGAAAAACTTGAAGATTGGCTGCGGAAGTGCAAAAGTCTTCTTAAAGATGAGTTGCGTAACACGAAAACAAAATTTTCCTTTGAAAGCCGTAAGTCACTTTCATTTTGTTTTCTTTATTTAGTGTTCTTATCTTCTGCATTACTTGAAAGTTGACACTATATGAAACTTTTTTTTTTCCCCTTAATATACGTTGATTTTCTGCATGAAATTTTGCTTGTTCTCTTTCACAAATTTCTTGTTAACTCAATGTCATGTGCTTGGTGATGATTTCTTCATTAAATGCAGTTGCTGATGTCAAGAAGCTGATTAATAAAAATCCTCCCAGGAGTATTGGTACGTCAATTGAGACATTGTTGAAGACTGGAAGGCTGGCTACACAGTCTGGCTTGGATTTACAGCAGGTAAGCACCAGAGTTGATCGCTTGCGTGGGGAATCTTTAATATTTTCTAGTCCATTACGTATGATGTAGTTTGATAGAACAATACTAATATATATTTTGTCAACTTTTTTTATCAGAGAGCAGGCTACACTGTTCAGGCTGAGAGATTGAACTTTCTACGTTTTCTTTCATTTTTCCGGGCGGTTCATCGAGGTGCCTCTTTTGCCGGACTTCGTACAACAACTGTAAGAAAGCTGCTTCCTGAGTAAGTTCTTTCACTATGTTTCCTATCAAACACCAGATGTAATGATGTGGTCGTGAAAATAAAGTCTTCACATTTTCCTGTTTTATTGTTATCTTGTAGATCTTGGGGTTTTCTATGCCCTGTTCACACACCTGATGGGGAACCCTGTGGTTTACTGAATCATATGACTCGTACTAGCCGTGAGTGTCTATAGCTCTTTCTTCACATATCTATTTGTGAAATTCAGTACGACATCTTGAATTCAGCAACATTGTTCTATTAGCATGACATATGGTTAGACCAAGTTGGTGTTCACATAGTTTATTTAAGCCTTACATATATGGAGAGATTACATGGAATCATGTGTAGTTAGAGTTCATTATATATATCTCAAGGTAAATTATAATAGACTGGTGTTTCAAACTAAATAGTTATTTATATTTTGGTCAAAAAGCTATAGTATATAAGATAATGATTTTATGTCTCCACAATAGGATAGTATATCTATAGGTATTTTGTGGATGCAAGCAATATGCATAATAAAGTTTTCTAGATCTGTTCATTGTGTACCACAATAGGATTGTGTACACTCGTCATACCATAAACTATGTTACTTTTCTTGCGGTTACAACTTTGCTTATCGTGTTCTGATTGGTCATGGTGTTTTCAGGAATTACCTCCCAGTTCGATTCTAACGGAAACATCAGAGATTTTGTGAAAATAAGAAAGTCAGTTGTTGATGTTCTTCTAGGGGTGGGTATGGTATCTTCATTGCCAAAGCTCATACGAGCTGGACCACCAAAAGTCATTCAGGTTCTTTTAGATGGTCAAGTTGTAGGCACGCTATCTTCTAACCTAGTCACTGATGTTGTCGCTTATTTGCGGAGACTGAAAGTGGAGGCTCCTTCAGTGGTAAGGCGTATTCACTTAATAGTATTAAACTGTATTTGTTGAGCATAAACTTTTTCATTAGAAGATAACTGTATATGTGAATGTTTCTTTACAGATTCCTGAAGACCTCGAAGTGGGATATGTACCTACAAGCATGGGTGGATCTTATCCTGGATTGTACTTGGCATCATGTCCTGCAAGATTTATTAGGCCTGTTAAAAATACATCTATACCTTCAGATAATATTGAACTGATTGGACCATTCGAACAGGTAGCAAATCCAACAATATGATCTTCATATCCACCTTTCCTCGTTTCAATTTTTTTAAAAAGTGTTCTCCCAAACAAGGTTTTTATGGAAATAAGCTGTCCGGATGGTGGAAATGGAGGAAGGAATAACTCTTCCCCAGCAACTCACGAGGAAATTCATCCCACTGGGATGATAAGTGTGGTTGCTAATCTTACACCTTGGTCAGACCATAACCAAAGTCCGCGTAACATGTATCAGTGTCAGGTATTTACTACAATAATTGATGCAAGTTGTATATGATTATGCTGCTGGAAGTTGTTTATAACTTTACGTAATACAGATGGCTAAACAAACAATGGCATACTCTACTCAAGCACTCCAATTTCGTGCCGACCAGAAGATTTACCATTTGCAGGTTGATTCTAATTTCCATATTTACTCTTAGAAAGCTCAAAGTACATGGTCCAATTTTCAGTTGATCGTTTCCTCTGTTTTATGCTACAGACTCCTCAATCCCCTGTGGTGCGTACAAAAACATACAGCACTTACAGTATTGATGAGAATCCTACAGGGACTAATGCAATAGTTGCTGTCCTTGCACATACAGGGTAAGAAGTTGGTCTAAGAGCTTGTCAACGGTAAGCTTTTTTTATTAGTGTTTCTCTTACTCTTTTTCTATTTATCTGTTCCATAGATTTGATATGGAAGATGCTATGATTTTGAATAAATCATCTGTGGAAAGGGGGATGTGCCATGGGCAAATATACCAGGTTTGAGTTCCCATTTTTATTTTCTTTAGGATTCCAGATGAATAACTAAGTACGGTGCCTAAACTTTGCGCAGTGAGTTATTTTGGGTCTGAAAAGTTAAGGTTTTCCTGGTTAATGGTCCTTTACAAACCCCATAAAATAGTGTTGCAGTTGTTGGAGGGATTTGTTATCATCATATAAATGACCCAAATTATCTCTTCTGTGCCTTACTCTTGTCCATATGATGTGCAGACAGAAACTATTGATCTGTCAGAGCAGAATAGCCGATATGAAAGTGGTCATAAAAGTTTTAGGAGGAGTAATATCGACAAATCAGCTCATTCTCGTATTGATGCTGATGGCTTACCATATGTTGGACAAGTAAATAACTGCTTTCTATACTCTCCATCTGCTGTAGATTAGTTATAATTATAGTTTCCTCATCAATATGATAGAAACACTAATTTGTTGGGTCTAACGCAGAAAATATATCCAGACGAACCATATTGTAGTATCTATGATGAGATAACTAACTCAATAAAGACCATGAAGCGAAAAGGTACCGACCCTGTTATAGTTGACTTTGTCTCTGTTGATATGAAAAGCAAGAAACATCCACAAAAGGTGAGGTTTTAACTCCAACTATTGCATAGACAGATTCCAATTTTGTTGCTGAAAACTGATTTTCGAGTTTATTGGCAGGCGAATATTCGTTTTCGGCATGCCAGAAACCCCATAATCGGTGACAAATTCAGCAGTAGACATGGGCAAAAGGGTGTTTGTTCGCAATTATGGCCTGATGCTGATATGCCATTTAATGGAGTTACAGGAATGCGTCCAGATCTCATCATTAACCCACATGCTTTCCCATCAAGAATGACCATTGCTATGCTTATGGAATCTATTGCTGCAAAGGTATCCTTAAAAATTTCTCTGATTCTTAGGTGAATGCTGTGCATCTTCTTTCCGTGTTTCTGTGTCAACCAACTTCCCAATTTTATTCTAGTGGTTAGTATATGTAATGTTTATAACCGTTGATTTTTCAGGGAGGTAGTTTGCATGGAAAGTTTGTAGATGCAACACCGTTTCGTGATGCAGTAAAAAAACCGAACGGAGAAAAGGAGAGCAAGCCTAGTTTGCTTGTTGATGATCTTGGTTCCATGTTAAGGGAAAAAGGCTTCAACTACTATGGGACTGAGACATTGTATAGTGGGTATTTAGGAGTAGAGCTGCAGTGTGAGATATTTATGGGGCCTGTTTACTACCAAAGACTGCGTCACATGGTCTCAGATAAATTCCAGGTTTTTGATCCTGACATATAGTCTTCCACTTACACTTCTCTCATCTTCGTGCTTAGTCTGAAATATAATATTTGTGGCTTACAGGTTAGATCAACCGGACAAGTGGATCAGCTAACTCATCAGCCCATCAAGGGAAGGAAACGAGGTGGAGGGATTCGATTTGGTGAAATGGAACGAGACTCACTGCTTGCTCATGGAGCATCCTATCTATTACACGACAGGCTTCACACTTCTTCAGATCATCACATTGCAGATGTGTGTTCCATATGTGGAAGCTTGCTAACTTCTTCTGTTGTGAACGTACAACAGAAGAAGCTTATTCAAGATATTGGAAAATTGCCTCCTGGTAGGACTCCAAAGAAAGTAACTTGCTATTCTTGCAGGACTAGCAAAGGCATGGAAACAGTTGCAATGCCGTATGTATTTAGGTACTTAGCTGCAGAGTTGGCGTCAATGAATATTAAGATGACTCTACAGTTAAGCGACAGAGAAGGAGCTACGGATGAGAATTTAAGGCCAGAGCAGAACAAATAATCTGATCTCAAAATGTAACAGTGTGTAGAAGAAAATGTTATTATTAATCAGTTTTGATTTTGCTTCGTTAAGCATCTTCTCTAGAACGTTATCCTTTTTTGGTCATAGTTATCGTCTAAAACATCTGTGTATGATGTTGTATTGATAATACTAAAGGATTTGATTATTTAACACCATTGACATAGTCGGTGAAATGTTCAATAAAAGTTGCTCGATTGTTAGAACACAACGGTGCAACCGAGTAGATAATAACATTAACGTAACTCCGATTCAATTTAATTGGAGGCTAAGAGTTTGAGAGAAAAGAAGAGTTATTGATTTCAGTTTTCACATTCACACACGAAACAAAGACTGAAGCAAAATACAGATAAAAGTCGCTCACTTTCCGGGAACAAAGTTGGTGGCGAAGGCCCATGCGTTGTTGTTGACTGGATCGGCCAAATGGTCAGCAAGGTTCTCCAAAGGTCCCTTACCAGTGACAATGGCTTGAACAAAGAATCCAAACATAGAGAACATAGCCAATCTTCCGTTCTTGACCTCCTTTACCTTCAACTCTGCGAAAGCTTCTGGGTCGGTAGCCAAACCCAATGGGTCGAAGCTGCCTCCCGGGTAGAGCAAGTCCTCGGCCTCTCCCAATGGCCCATTTCCTGCAACTCTGTAACCTTCAACAGCTCCCATCAAGATCACTTGAGTAGCCCATATGGCCAAAATGCTCTGAGCGTGGACCAAGCTAGGGTTTCCCAAGTAATCGAGACCTCCTTCACTGAAGATCTGTGAACCAGCCTTGAACCAAACAGCCTCTCCGAACTTGACTCCGTTCCTGGCCAACAACTCTGGGAAGACACAGCCTAGGGCTCCAAGCATGGCCCATCTGCAGTGGATAACTTCTAGCTCACGGTTCCTTGCGAATGTCTCGGGGTCAGCGGATAAACCAGCTGTGTCCCATCCATAGTCTCCGGGGAACTCTCCGGTGAGGTAGCTCGGTGGCTCGCCTGAGAATGGGCCCAAGTATTTAACTCGGTCAGATCCGTACCATGGGCTGCCTGATGGGCCCTTTGGCTTGGCAACAGTCTTCCGCATTGTCACACGGCCGCTTCCTAAGACTTCTGATGCTGCCTGGGAAACCTTGACGGCCTTTCCGGCGAAAGCAGGGGAGGAGAGAGCCATTGTTGAGGCGGCCATTGCGGTTGAATGTTGCACAAAGTAAAAACGTTTAAGAGATGTTGTTAGCCAAGAAATGGGTGATTTGTCTTAGATGAGATTTTAGGTATTTATAATATAAAAATCTAAGTACTGTCTTATCTTGTACTATCAATTTCTGGAGTTTTCATTGGCTAATCATAAATTTTTTGCAAGGCTTAGATTTTTTGTTTGCTTACGTGGTTAATAGTTTGCACTACACAGATTCGCAGTTGATTTGTGTTTTAAGATATCTTGCTGCGTTACAGGGATTAGTGAAACACCCACTCATAAAGTGACACGTATTAGACTTGATCTCTCTATCCTTTCGAAATCTTGAGAGCATCACTAAAAAACGAAAAAATATATTTGGATAGCTTTATTATACATTTTATTGAACATTTTCTATATATGCTCTTTTTTCCACATCATTTCTTTTTTTAGGAAAAAAAATAATACTTGGCTAGAGATACACGAAAAGGACAAAGTACATAAAATTTTATCATATATAAAAGAGAATATTGTATTGAACTGTTTCTATATTTTGCTCTTTCTCATAATCCTTACTATAAAGTTTTAAAAAAAAATTAACAGAATTAGAATTAAAAGTATGATAATTTATCAGAATTAAAATGGAGATCTTATAAACTTTGTATTCGAAAATCCAGGAATCGAGTCTTTATAGATAATGTACCTATGAACTGACTTTCATTTTTAACACGATCAAGTTAAGTTGACAAAAAAAAAACATTGTATTCGAATAACAAATTATAATAATTATTCACAAAAATATAACCAAGGAGTGTTTTGTGTTTCAGTATGTTGTATGATCAACCTCTGATATTTCAAGTATGGAAAAGAAATTATAGATCTAAGTTTCGAAAATTTTCAGGTTTATATGAAAAATAAATAAGTAAAAGTAAATTTGTAATTGGCAGCTTTTATATAATAATAATGTCAATATAGGATTGGAATCCACCAGATAATGGTGATGGTCATGGTCATAAGACAATTCCATAAGTAGGAGTCAAGGTCATAAACTTAAAGCCACAAATCGGCTTCTATCTAACACTCTTTCCAACAACGGCCACAGATATAAGTACTAAAAGAACATATGTGTGGTCTTTAAGTGATTGTACGTTGAAAAGATTTGTGATTTATAGAAAACTTTGGATCAACAAAATTGTTTATAAGGCTGAGTAAAACCATTTGTGATGGACTTGCAATTGATATCGATATTCACTTAAGTCTTAAGATATTACGAACTACATTCACTCGAGTTAAGTTCTTTGGAAAATGCAAAGTCACGAGAGTGTAGCCGTTACAGTATACGACGACTCATAACTTGTGGTCTCAAAATTGATTTGGATGTAAACGAAAAATATCAAATCGAAAGTTGGTGGAGTAGAGACTGCCACGTAAGACTAATAAACGATAAAACAAAAATCTCAAAAATCCAATGAGTAAAGAGATAAAGATTACTTCACAGATAACAAAACCATACAATATCTCTCTATTTAATCCAAACGTACTCGACCAGTTTCAATCACTCTCACTCACAAGTTAGTCACCAAAAAAAAAAAAAAAAAAGAATTTCAATGGCTGCCTCAACAATGGCTCTCTCCTCCCCTGCCTTCGCCGGAAAGGCCGTGAACCTTTCCCCTGCAGCATCAGAAGTCCTCGGAAGCGGCCGTGTGACAATGAGGAAGACTGTTGCCAAGCCAAAGGGTCCATCAGGCAGCCCATGGTACGGATCTGACCGAGTCAAGTACTTGGGTCCATTCTCTGGCGAGCCACCAAGCTACCTTACCGGAGAGTTCCCCGGAGACTACGGATGGGACACAGCTGGTCTATCCGCTGACCCCGAGACATTTGCAAGGAACCGTGAGCTAGAAGTTATTCACTGCAGATGGGCCATGCTTGGAGCCCTAGGCTGTGTCTTCCCCGAATTGTTGGCCAGGAACGGAGTCAAGTTCGGAGAGGCTGTTTGGTTCAAGGCTGGTTCACAGATCTTCAGCGAAGGAGGTCTCGATTACTTGGGAAACCCTAGCTTGGTCCATGCTCAGAGCATTTTGGCCATATGGGCTACTCAAGTGATCTTGATGGGAGCTGTTGAAGGTTACAGAGTCGCAGGAGATGGTCCCTTGGGAGAGGCCGAGGACTTGCTCTACCCGGGAGGCAGCTTCGACCCATTGGGTTTAGCTACCGACCCAGAAGCTTTCGCTGAGTTGAAGGTAAAGGAGGTCAAGAACGGAAGATTGGCTATGTTCTCTATGTTTGGATTCTTTGTTCAAGCCATTGTCACTGGTAAGGGACCTTTGGAGAACCTTGCTGACCATTTGGCCGATCCAGTCAACAACAACGCATGGGCCTTCGCCACCAACTTTGTTCCCGGAAAGTGAGCAAAGTTTTATCAGTTTGTAATTTGTTTTTTTTTTCAAGTCTTTTTAATTCGAGTAAGAGTGAGAGACGGGACTTTGTGGTGGATGGTTTGGACTTTCAGATGTAACTTTGCAAGACTGTATCATTTATCATTTGTCAAATAACTCAATTTTCTCTTATACATGTCTCGTAATATCTAAAAATTGAATTGGACTTAGTTCTTGGATACACTCAGTTGTAGTGGTTAATTCTACAGTTGAGCAATATGATAGTACATAACTCAAGTTTAGGCCAAGGAGTACCTGATCTGAAACAAAGACTTGTATAATCATAGGAACAAAGCTGACTGATAAATCACAAGTTTGCTGCATTTCGGTGATGTACCTTCCAAGATTATTCATAGATTTGCTTATGCGAGACAATATCCGTTACAATTTAATCGAAATCGTTAAAGTTCCACACAAACGATCAAACACGTAAAAATAAAACAAAACTAACTCAGACGAGCAAAGAAGATACATTCTTCACCTCAAAGAAGTCCTGAAGAGCGGTCATTTTAATGGCGCTTGACTTCAAGCTCTTGATTCCCTCAGCAGTGGCCAATGCTCCAGCCACAGTGGTAATAACTGGGACCTTGTAGGCTAGAGCCATTTGTCTGAGCTCTCTCCCATCTTTCTGATCAAGAGCATCGCCCGAACTCGTGATCAACATCAAATGGATTTGACCATTAGCCACCATATCAGCAGCATGTGGTCTTCCTTCATGCAACTTTAGCACTCTCTCCACGGGAATGCCTTTCAGTTCCAGGAAATGGGCAGTTCCTGAGGTGGCAACAATCTTGAACCCAAGCCCGAGGAAGGACACTGCGATTTTCTCTAAGTGCGGTTTGGTCATATCATTTAAGCTGAGGAAGACTGTGCCGTTTAAAGGTAGCTTTTGACCTGCAGCGATCTGAGCCATTGCAAACGCGCTTGGGAATTCGGTACTGATGCTCATTACTTCTCCTGTGCTTCTCATCTCTGGCCCAAGAATCACATCACATCCTTGGAATTTCTCAAACGGAAAAACAGCTTCTTTCACAGAAACGTGTTTAGGGATGATTTCTTTTTCAAAGTTAAGATCTTTGAGAGATTTGCCGGACATGACCAGTGCTGCATACTTGGCAAGTGGGTGTCCAATTGCTTTTGAGACAAAAGGAACAGTACGGGAAGCTCGTGGATTGGCTTCGAGCAGGAAAACATCACCAGATGTTGTGATTGCGTACTGACAGTTCATCAGCCCACAAACGTTTAACTTTTTCGCCAGCTTAGTGGTCCATGACCTGATTGTTTGCAAACAAGAAGATGGGATGGTTTGTGTTGGAAGCATACAAGCCGAGTCACCAGAATGCACACCAGCTTGTTCGATATGCTCCATTATTCCACCAATCACCACATTTCCGTAGGAATCAGTAAGGGTGTCAACGTCGATCTCAATAGCATCAGAGAGATATTTATCAACCAAAACAGGTCTCTCTGGGTCAACTTCAACCGCATTCTCCAAATAGGTTATTAGTCTTCTGTCATCATAAACAATCTCCATTGCTCGTCCCCCTAGAACATAAGATGGTCTTACCACAACTGGATAGCCTACCTCCTTTGCTATGGCTAATGCATCAGCTTCACTCTTTGCAATGCCTCCCTTGGGCTGCTCAATTTTCAGTTCGTCAAGTATTGCATTGAACCTTTCTCTGTCTTCAGCAGCGTCAATGGAATCGGGTGACGTACCCCAGATGCGAACAGGTCCAGCTCCGCTCAAGCTCATCGGCATGTGCTTATCCAAATAATGTTTGATAGGGAGAGCAAGTTTCAGAGGAGTTTGACCACCAAATTGCACTACTATGCCATCAGGTTTCTCAAGGTCTATAACATTGAGGACGTCTTCGATAGTGAGAGGTTCAAAGTAGAGCCTATCACTTGTATCATAATCTGTGGATACTGTTTCAGGGTTTGAGTTTAGCATTATGGTCTCATAACCAGCATCCTGCAAACACATATAAAGAGTATATGAGTAACTTTAGCAAAACAAACTTGATCACAATGTTTAACGGCTTTGGAGAAAAGCACTTAAATTATCTATAGCCAGACCTGTAAGGCGAAAGATGTGTGGCAACAACAGTAATCAAATTCAATCCCTTGACCAATACGATTAGGCCCTCCACCCAGAATCAAAACCTTCTTCTTGCTGTTTGGAGCTGATTCACATTCAAAATCATATGAAGAGTACATGTATGGTGTATGCGCTTCAAACTCTGCTGCACATGTATCTACTCTCTTGTAAGATGGAACAACTCCTAAAGAAATCCGCTTAGTGCGGACTTCTTCCTCAGTTGTCTTTGTAGCAAAAGCAATTTGCTTGTCACTAAATCCCCGCTTTTTAACTTCGTAAAGGTCTTCTTTTGTAATCTTTGATAAGGTTCCCTGCATAAGATACTGTTCCACATCCACGAGCTCTTTAAGCTGGGTTAAGAACCAATTGTCTACCATGCTCAACTCGTGGATTTCATCAACTTTCATACCCTTTTTCATGGCAGCATATATTGCATGGATCCTGTCTGGATTTGGGACTCTAAGGCTATATTTTAGTTGATCCCAGTCCCAATCTAGTTCTTTAATTTTTGCACAACCCCAACCTGAGAATCCGCACTCCAGAGACCTTAAGGCTTTCTGGAAAGATTCTTGGAATGTGCGGCCAAGAGCCATAGCTTCCCCAACAGATTTCATCTGGGTCGTCAGCAAGGGCTGAGATCCTGGAAACTTCTCAAATGCAAATCTGGGAATCTGCATGACAGTAAATAGATAAATCAAGCAAATATGCACTCAGTATACTGCATTTTAAATAATTACCCTGGCGCTGTTTATGTAGTATATACCACTGAATACATCCTCAACCAGATGTATGCGTGTAAATCTTCAAAATTAAGAACAGTCATTACATGAAAGAATTACGAACCTTAGTCACCACATAATCGATAGAGGGCTCAAAGCTAGCCGGTGTTTTTCTCGTGATATCATTAGGAATTTGATCCAAGGTATACCCAACAGACAACTTGGCTGCCATTTTAGCAATGGGAAATCCTGTAGCCTTGGAAGCAAGAGCAGATGATCTCGAGACCCTAGGGTTCATCTCTATGATCATAACTTCACCATCAACCGGGTTCACTGCAAACTGCACGTTAGATCCACCACACTCAACACCAATCTCCCGTATAATTGCGATGGAATAATCCCTAAGGCGCTGATACTCTCTATCCGTTAGAGTCTGTGCAGGTGCCACAGTGATGGAATCACCCGTATGCACACCCATAGGATCAATATTCTCAATGGAACAGATAATAACAACATTGTCAGCTAAGTCTCTCATCACCTCAAGCTCATATTCTTTCCAACCCAACAACGATTTCTCAACAAGAACCTGACTTGTCACACTTGCAGCCAAACCCGCTTTACAAATCGACTCAAACTCTTCTTTGTTGTACGCAATTCCACCACCGGTACCACCGAGAGTAAACGCAGGACGGATGATCAAAGGAAACTCACCAATTCTCTCTGCAATGTCGAAACACTCGTCAAGAGTGTTCCCAATTCCTGAAGGTGGTGTCTTGAGCCCAATGTTCTTCATCGCCTGCTTGAACAAGTCACGATCTTCAGCTTTCTTAATCGCATCTAGTTTAGCCCCGATTAATTCAACACCGTATTTCTCAAGAGCACCGCTCTCTGCAAGAGCAACCGCGAGGTTCAATGCGGTTTGGCCACCCATTGTAGGTAACAAAGCGTCAGGCCTCTCTTTCTCGATAACTTGCTCGACGAGCTCAGGAGTCATCGGGGCAATATAAGTCCGATTAGCGGTTTCTGGGTCAGTCATGATAGTAGCCGGGTTCGAATTGATCAGAATCACATCGTATCCCTCTTCCCGTAGAGCTTTACAAGCTTGAGTTCCAGAGTAATCAAACTCGCAAGCTTGTCCAATGACAATCGGACCAGCACCGAGGATCATAATTTTCTTCAGATCGGTTCTCTTCCCGACTACCTCCGCAGAAAAAGCCGTAACAGTTGAGTCGGCAAGCTCTGAGACAGGTTTCATAACCCGAGTAACGGAGCCTTTCCGATTGAGACATGGAAGGAAAGTGGAGAAGGAAGAAGATGCAGAGCCTAGCCTTGATTTTCCTCTGTAATTGTTGGCAGAGCGAGAGAAGAAACCAGAATTGGAGAGCTTGGAAGGAGAGAAACGAGGATTGGATTTACAAGAAGCGAAAATGGAAGAACAATTGGCAGAGAGTTCCAAGCAATGGTTATTCATTCTGCTTCTTCTTCTACTTTTTTCTGTCGGCTCTGCAACTGGAGACTGGAGAAGAGTGAGAGACGAGGGAAAGGGTTTTAGGGTTTCTCGGAATTGGATTATTCCGGTTTTTATTTTTTGTCCTTTTTTAAATTTCTTGGTAATTGATTACCCATATCGGAAACTATAATTGCTGAAGTGTCATTGTCAATGTGTCATCACTCATCACTATATTAATTTTCATCCAACCCTCACATCGGTTTATAATTTCCTATGTGTTCCCAAAAAAAGGGGTAAACCTAACCCACTGGGTGGTCCCGAAGGTTTCTAGTTATCTTAAACTCTGGGCCAGTATGTGAGTGGAACTGGAACCAAACACTTCGTCGAATCTTTCCTTGCAGAGAAATCTTCACTTTTCGTCAATTCCAAATCTCTACAATTCGTAGTCACGAAACCATCTCCATAGCACCAATCCACATTCCGATGGACGCTACCGAACAATCACTCCGTCAATCGCTATCGGAGAAATCTCCTCCGTCGAATCCCAAGAGAATGCTGTCCGAGCTCTCAAAGCTTCCCGCGCAGCGAAACCTGAAATTGACGCCGCCATTGAGCTCTCAACAAATTGAAGCTTGAAAAGTCTGCTGTCGAGAAGCAGCTTCAATCCACATTTAATAGCTCTGGTAATGGTTCACTTAACGGTGAGGCTTTTCGACAAGCTGTAGTCAATACTCTCGAGCGGCGTTTGTTCTACATCCCTTCTTTCAAGATTTACCGTGGCGTCGCCGGACTTTTGATTATGGTCCTCCTGGCTGTGCTGTTAAATCCAATGTCCTTAGCTTTTGGCGTCAAGTAAAGAACACCATTTCAATTTCTCTATATATAAACTCGACAGCATTTAGAGTGTAGATATTGAGTTAGGTTTGCTATCGTAGCGAATTAATTTGAGTAGAAATTGAGGCAAATACGATATGATTCATAGAGTAGAACTGTGTTAGGTCTGTTTTTATACGGGATTGGTTTGTTTCTATTTCCAACATTTCGTTCTTGAGGAGAACATGCTTGAAGTTGATTGTCCGTGTGTGACACCAGAGGTTGTTCTTAAGGCATCTGGTCATGTAGATAAGTTCACTGATCTTATGGTTGAGGATGAGAAAACTGGAACATGTTACCGTGCGGACCACCTGCTTAAGGATTATTGTAACGAGAAGCTGGATAAAGATCTCACCATCTCTGCTGAGAAAGCTGCTGAATTGAAGGATGTTCTTGTGTTCACGTACCCTCAAGAAAAACTTGAGCATCAAGAAGAATATGGTGTCAATCTCAAAGGAGAAAAAAAAGGAGCACCAGCGGGTTTCACTCCATCTGTGATTGAACCATCATTTGGGATTGGTCGGATCATTATTGTCTGTACAAGCATTGTTTCAGCACAGCAAAGCAGGGGATGAACAGCTGAATCTGTTCCGTTTCCCTCCTCTTGTAGCACCCATCAAGTGCACGGTTTTCCCGCTTGTTCAGAACCAACAATTTGAGGAAGCAGCCAAATTTATTTCCAAGGAACTCGCTTCTGTTGGTATCTCACATAAGATTGATATCACTGGTAAGTTAAAACAATACAAGTTTCTTCTAACTGAGATTGAGCAAACCGGAATGATGATTTCTGTGTGAGAATAGGTACATCGATTGGGAAACGATACGCGAGAACTGATGAGCTTGGAGTGCCATTTGCAATAACAATGGACTCAGAGACATCGGTGACAATCAGAGAAAGAGACAACAAAAACCAAGTCCGAGTCAGCTTGAAGGAGGCAGCTTCCGTCGTCAGCTCAGTCTCTGAGGGGAAGATGACATGGCAAGACGTCTGGGCAAGCTTTCCGCACCACTCTTCTACTGAGGCAGATTAATACTTTTGCTGTAAAATCGATTTCTCAGTCTACTAGGTGATTCTTCTTATCACACTGTCATGAGTACTTGGTTTGCCACTAGAATTTAGATCGATTGTTCTGCTTTCTCCCCCTTATCTTAGTTTTATTGATTTGTCCTGGGCGTACGGGTGGATTGATCTATGACATGGATCCATTCTATAGGCGACAACAAATTGATAATTCTATGTTTTCTTCTATTTTGATCATGCTCTTCGTTTTTGGATTTTTGTAAGCTAAACTCTTCAGTTTTTTTGTTGAATATAATTTAACATTCATAAAAAAAAAAAACTGTGTCGATAAAACTCGATTACACTGTGTAAAAAAAAAAAAAAAAAAAAAAAAATCGATTACATAATCTTAGATTCCACGCAATTATTGTCAGACGTGTTTGTTTTTGTCTTCCTTCATGTTTACATTTAGTTTATTCGCAACTTGTAAAGATAGTTTATAAATATTTAAAATGTTTTAAAATTTAGAAAAGATAATTTGGTCATGTAAATGCAAACTTATCGCAGAACATGAATTTTTAAGACGAGTCCTTCTCGAATACGTTAGATATTAAAATTCACGTAGCGCATGTGACTTTTGTAATGAACCAAATACTTGGGCGTCTATGTGCGTTCAACTATGAATATATCTTCTTCTTTTTGTTCTATTTGTTGGATTTTTTTCATTGAATGCGCGATCAGAAATATGTGATCAGTTATAATAAGTTCATAACTCTCTTAAATGAAGCAAAAATTATCTGATTCAAAAAAAATATATAGTCTTCTGTTTTTTTTAGTCAATCACTAGATCGACAAAACTTGATCTATAGTATAAAGTTCATCCCCTAAAATCTCAAGATTTATAAAAAAATATTACCACTAACTTGCGTGTCTTCCGGAATGCTCTCCTCTTTATACGTTAGTTTTGATAGTTTCATAGGAGAAAATGAGATATTGATGTCAATATGGTGTGTATTTTATCAATATACATATCTAATTACTATTAGTATTTTTTTCTTTTCCAGTAGTTATGAATATATTTATGTGTCATATACAAAAATCCCTTTTTGGGTTAAAGTCAACAATTTCTGCGTTTCCACGAGACCACAAAAAAAAGCAGAGACTTTAAAGGCTAAATTAAAACATATGTTAGCAACTTTTTTTTTGGTTTCAATGTTGAGATAAACTAAAACATAAGTTGACTTTAAAGGCAAATTAAAACATTTGTTGACCATAATGAATTCATTCATATAATACTCTAATCAGCCACCTGTTTGTTTGTTTTCTTTGGTTTCAAATTATCGTTTAAAACCACATTATACAATATATCCAAATTTCAAGAGTTAATTTTCTTAATCATATATAAAGATGTTCACAAAAATGTTAACATCAATCATTCGTAATAAATTGTTAGTTATGTTGACAATTCTAAAGCAAAAAATATCCAATCTTTACTGAGATATAGATCGGAAAACTAGATATTGAAATAGCAAATTAAAGAGTTTTATTGGTGTAATCTAATGGAAGCTTAAACAAAAAACACAAAGATCAAATTGATTTTTGGATTGATATAATAAAATAAGAAGAATGAGAGTTGCTCCTAATAACAACTCTCTAGGTTGCAATACATGAAATACATATATATAAACCTAACTTGCTATTGAAACCTAAATATATGGTTTCGGGTTTTGTTGTTGGGCTTCATTTGAATATACTTTAATAACTTAAATATATATACAAAAATACACAAAGATGTTAATAAATATATACACGTCCCAATAATCTACGTACTAATTATTTATGCTTATAGAACGTAATCATAAAGCTTCGGTCTATAGTACACTCTCTCAAGAGTCGTGCTTCAAGAACATTGAAGGAACAATGTCCTGAAGAAGACCATAGTCAACAACTGGTTGACTATTTTTATAACTAGAGTTCGCTTGACCATGTTCGTACGACATAGATCCCATCTATTGATAATTGACCGAAGACTGATGCATGAGAAACTCTTGATGGTGACGAGGGAAGCTATGGAGGAATCCATTCCCGGCACTGTGGCATAATAGATGTTCTACGGCCATGGTTCCTCTCAAGGTTGATGGGA
The DNA here is from genome assembly GCA_963920545.1 of Lepidium didymum. Taxonomy (NCBI): domain Eukaryota; kingdom Viridiplantae; phylum Streptophyta; class Magnoliopsida; order Brassicales; family Brassicaceae; genus Lepidium; species Lepidium didymum. The sequence goes on along the minus strand of OY986993.1, from coordinate 19,465,410 downwards.
TCGGATGGTTGTGTTTTCCTTCATAAGTTGTAATCACAATCGATGGATCTTGAAACGATCTCTCTACACGTTTCTTCACGTTACACTTCTGTGTTGTGCATTTATAGTAGCTCCTGAAAACGCATAGGTATATGTACATGTAACTTGTAAATACAATAAAGACAAGTCAATAGATGTTTGGGTTAGATCGTGGAGTGTAGTGAAGGAAGTGAACCTTGGATAAGGACTGTTCTTGACGGCCTTTTGTCCATATTTTCTCCATCTATAACCATCTTCAAGGTGATCAATTTCGCTTTTGGTCATAAATGCAACTCTAGCTTCTCTTTCTTTCTTCTCTCCTTTCTTTTTGCCTTGTGTTGTCCTAACCATATTCATCCACCAAAATCATATCAGTCATTAGGGAATCTAGTAACCCAAAAATGATTGAAAATAAAACTATATATATCTAATATATTTTGGGCTTCCACCTTAAAGTTAATCGGAATAAGTTGATTGACTCCTAGATTATATATATTAGATTAAAATGATTCCAACTTCTGACGTGGAATATCTATCCATGACCGTCTAGAATAATTAAAGGTCATGTGTTGCTAAAATAAAACAGTTCCTACAAAGGCCAGTCCAACGGATAGACTATCACATTCTAACAATATCAAACAGAATCTTACCCAAAGAACGAAAAGTTGGAAGAAAAAAACTCACAATTGTTTGGAGCTTTCACCAACACCATGTTGATCTCCTTCATTATCCTCCATTTGGCCACTCTTATCGTCGGGTTTCTCTTTCGGTTCGGCTTCATTGGAAGAAGATGAGAACACTGGAGAATTCGAATTGAGGTTTAAGTAAGGGTTGTCTACTATATGACCCATAGTAGACAGTGAAATCGGTTGAAATGAGGAACTATACGCTGGGAATTTCAAGACCTCCTCGAGTGAGTTGTAATCTACTAATGAGTTTTGTAAGCTGTTGGTTAAGCTTGTGAAAGAAACATCTTCATAAGATGTGTTCTTGTGCTCAACATGATCATCCATTGAAGAAGAGGAGAAGGAGAAAGAAGAGGAAGATATTTAGTTTCTCAAACTTAGATGTTAGGTTATGCGTGGACTTTAAGTGATCAAGTCTTATAAATACAAGTCTATTCCACTTTACTTTATTTACTTCCTTGGCCTTTAGTTCTGAATTTTTAATTAAATCTTTTTGGGGAGATAGCATTGGAGAAATAAAAAAATGTCCATTAATGATGTTTGGCCTGTAATCTATGATATTTTACCATACAAAGATTCATAATTTTCATCTTAAACCATATATATAAAAACAAATTTCTTTTGTTTTTGGAAATATCATATTAAATTTTTTTCTAGTATATATAAAAGAGACTATCCTACATATATACTCTAAAATTCCTGTATATTCTACTACTATATTGTGTAATTTAACGTTTTAGTAAATCGTTTATACATGTCACAAGAAAGAAAAAAAATTATCCACCCATGAAATTGTTATAATTTTTCAACAATTGGATCGATAAAATCTTATTCATAGCCTAAAATTCTTTTTTAATCTACTAATCGTAGTTGAGAGGATGTCAAAATTATTAGCTGAATTATTCTAACCATCAGACTAAGAAAAACTTGGTCATTAAATTATTTTATGTAATCTTAATTAATCTCTCGGAACCACCAAATGATTGAAACTATTTAAAATGTCTTTGTTAAAGATATTTCGACTATTTTAGATATATACTCGGTTTAAAAAACCATAATTTCATCACAAATTCTATATAGGTTGTAAAACATTTTTTAAAGAAAACTTATGTATAACTTCCACATTTCTTTCAAATTGTGCAAAGAGTGAAAAATATACATATCTTTCTCAAATTCTATAACATATGATTTATCAACCAAGTAGGTTTGACCAATTTACTACCCGCAATAATTTTTTCTTAAAACTAATAAATAATATATTATGAAATGTGAGTATGATATAAAATTCGAATTTAATGTGTGGGATACAAAGTACTTTGAAAGAATTCAAAAGGTGTATATTAGAAAGTTTAAAGGGTCATAATCTTTGAAGACTTTAATGGTTATAATATTTTAAAACATCTTTTATATATGTGAAAACGATAGGTTTGACAATTTCAACTTGAAAATTAATTAGCTAGATTGATATTGAACAAAAAAAGTAGTTTCTATAAAGGAAACATCTAAGTATATTTTCTCTATAATCTAATCTACCACACTATATAGCTTCGGATTTTTCATGTTTCCAATTCTTAATTTCCTAATATAAATCAACCAAATGAATTTACTTGAAAGACTTTATGTACAATTGTGATTATGTATAAACATTGAAATACATTGAAGTTAAGTACAAACTCACTCGCATCGTACATGTAAGAAAATATTCATAACTAATAGTAACAATAATACTTTAATTATCTAGCTTGTTTATATACTGTAAATATACAATTTGCTTGAGACGTCAAAAATTGGATTAACAAATCAATAATTCAAATTTTATATTATATTACTTAAAATTATACCGTTATCTATAATTGAACTCCAATATAAAAAAGTACTATAGAACTAAGTGACTATTGTTCTAGTAGTTTTCTCTAACAAAAAGATCATGAATTCAACTCTACTTAGAAGAAATTTGCTCTCCAAATAAAAGTTATATTAAATAGTTTGGACTTCACTTGAAGAGATGTATGGACCTCGGTCTAGAATTTCTTAGTCATCACAAAAAAAACCGTAGAAATGAACATTAACTATTGTGCCAAATTTATTTTAATCTTACTTTACCAAATTTATTTAATTTTAGAAGTTTTTTTTTGTCACAAAGATAAAAAAGTTTAAATTATTGTGTATTATATATATATAATTTTGTGGTGCGTCACATATGGTTTTGACTATAAACGTAAAAATAAAATCGAAAATTCGTCGTAAAACATACGTACATACCGTCTTACATGACGTATTTCTATAGTAACAAAACTAAAGAGCCATCATTCCCCTCGATGAAGATTGATTAGAAAATATTGGAATCTGTGATGTAAACGTAAAAATGATTAGGTTTTGGAAATATATTTAGTTAGAAGTCCTAATGAGGAATATTAGTTGATAATAAAGATAAAATAAAGGTCAAAAGTATAAAAGCAATGTTAGACACTATACATATCTACTTCCAACTTCTTTGCACTCCATCGTCAAAAGATAACTTTCTTCCGAACCGTAACGAATCATATCGAATCACTACAAAAAAGTTAGAGTTATTGTAATTTTATGATTATGAAATATTAGTAATAATTTTGTAACGTTTTATATAATTTTGTTACTAATTTTAAATTATTGTAACTGTTGGATTGTAGTCTAAATTATCTTTAGTAAGAGTTAGTTACTAGAAATAAGATTAGATTTATATAAATTAAATCTTAGTAGAATAGAGAGTTAACATATTTCTTAATAGAATAGGAATTAGCCTAGTTCTATAAATAAGAATATTTTGGATAATTATTCAAAAAGACAAGTAAGAGAGTTTGGTTAAGTTTTGAAAGAATTTTTTAATCAATAAAGAATAGTAGTTTTTTAAATCATTTGCTATCATTTCGACTTCAGTAACTATATTCATAATGATTTATGATAAAATTGTTACTATATTTATTCACAAGTATATTGTCATTTTTATTACTAATATGCATTTGTAACATTTGTATAGTAACCATTTATAAATTATCACACTTTCGTTATAATATTTTTATATTGTGATAAAATATGTTAACAAAATATGTGATATTGTGACGAAATATTAGGTACTAATAAAAAAAATTCTACAAATTTAATATATATATATATATATATATATATACAGAAATCGAGTGATTAGTTAAGAAAAGTCTCCATTTTGATTCTCTCTAGAACCCTTTTTATACAACTTTATTGTTTTTAATAATAACAATTAGCCTCCATTCAAAAGCTAAATTATTTGTTTTTTCTTGGTTTAAAAAAAGAGAAGAGTTTTTAATTAGATCGCTTTGGAGCTACATTATTGTAGTTGATTCAAAGTCAACGAAGACCAACTTGTTTTGTGAACAGTCAACGTCCTTCAAAGCAATATCTTCACTTTCTCTACCTTTACATCAAAGATAGTCTTATCCTGAAACATAGAACTATATTTTTATCATTTATAAGCATATTTAAACTTTGACAAATAAAAAAAGCATACTAAATAAAATGTACAAAAAACAAAGAGACAAATGCTTAAATCTTTTAATCATTATTACTGAAGTACTATGGGTACTATTAACTTACTTTTTATTATGATAAAAAGTGGATAATAATAATAAGACAGTATTGATAATAAAAAATGTAATGTTAGAAATACACAAAAAAAGAGCATAATATCTTGTAAACTCTCTCATAAACCTCCCCTTTTCGTAATTATAGCATAAGTTCGACAAAATATAAAAAGATGACGAAAAGTTCGAATTTTATACAGTTTGCATTAATATTTTATAAAATAGCTTAACTTTAAACCTGATCTTATTTTTATGCTTCGTAGTTAATCTGGTTTAATTTATTTTATTTTATTTTTCTCTTCGTTAATTTAGTGTTAAGGTTGCTTGGTTTTAAGTTGTTGGCTAAAATATAAGTGAAAGACATTTCGAAGTACGAAATTAACCATCTTATATAGTTCAAGCTAATCAAGAATCATCTCTATACAAAATAAAATATAAAAGTCTATGTTTAAATGGATTATGTTAAATATATGCTCATTATATATGTGTGTTTAGTTTTCAAGTACTACAACAATGTCCTAAGATAAAAGGCTTAAATCAAAGTAATATTGTATGACCAAAAGTGTTCAAGTGAGAACAGGTCAACAACACATTATCTCTTGGAAATTAAGGAGCAAAAAAGCATCTTTCTTCTTTTGGCCAACAAAAAGCTTCATTCACTTTTAGTTTTGTCATGATCGGACAACCAAAATTATATAACAATGAGTTTACTCTATAGTTTGAGCATAATTTAAATTTCTTTTATATGAAAAGTTTTTGAGCATATATGCATGACTAGCATTAATCAAACTTGTGTAGCCTTGCTAATTATTTATCTAGCTTACTTGATTATAGGTATGAGTATATTTTCTGAAACCAAATCCGGTCTGAATCCTAAAAAAAAACACATAAACTAATTAAATATTTGAATGGATTCTAATTTTTTATATACAAAAAATCGAATCTTAACCAAACTAAAAATCGAATGGATACTAATAATATCTAAAGTATAATCATAGATTTAAAAATTATTATTTATATATAGACTTTAACTTATCTAAATATTTAAAATTACAATAAAACAGAATAATTCTACAATTACCTAACGTCTATGTTTGATAAAGTCAATCTGAAGACGTTTGAGCTTTTAGTTATAAATAGTAATATATAAATTGTTTCTATAATACTTACTTTGGATTTTATACATATTAATTCATATTATTAAAATGAATTGATAGGTAGTTGAACAAAAAACAAAAAAAAGAATTGATAGGTAAAGTGTGGAGACACATGTACAAGTAAAAGGGTGCATGCTTGTCACAGTCCCTTTGACATTTTACCTACAATTTTTGTTTTGTTAGTTTTTATTTTGTCGATATATGGTAGTTAAATGTAGCATTATAAGTATGCTATATTGAATTTTTTTTTTTGAATCCTTCACTGTCTCTATCATGATAGCTTATAAGCTCGTAATTCTTTCTACATAAGAAAAATCCTATTATAAGCTTATAATTGTTTCTTATAAAACAATTTCTCATGTAGATTTTGATCCTACAATTTACCATGTGTTTTTGGATATTTGGATTTGTTACTAATCTCTACTGTTAATTAACTTATCATAGGTTTTTTCGAATTTCGTTCTAAAAATTATTAATTCATAAATTTATTATTGGGTACTTTTTGTAGTGACAAGCATGCGTAATTACTATATACATATAAATAGAAACTAATCTATGAGTAGATGTAAAGTTCGATCTATCGACATAACTCAAAAACTATAGAGTTCTAGTTTAAATTGAATAGCAAAAACATGAAAATATAACTTCAAAGTTTTTTTTTCATCTTTCTTTTTCTTTATAATTCAAGAATTTTCAAATTTTATGGAAAAAGTGTGAACTATTTTTCTACTTCATAGATATACCTTTTTTGAGTATTCAAATGGGTCGTTAGATAAGCTCATATCTGTGTACGTGGTGTCCGAAAAAATTGTAACTTAATTTAATAATGTTGGAAAATCAAACATGCGATCTGGTTAAGGCCCGCATCTGTCCTTACCGCTGGACCACATGACTTTGAACTTTTTTCTTGTCAAATTATAACCATTGAATCGACAAAACCTGATTTATAGCCTGAATACTCTAACTGGAGTGAATGAGAGATAAGAGACAAACCAATTATATCACCTAATTTTCGGCAAGTAAAACTACTTTAACAAAAAAGAAGTAAGACTTAAAACTACTCATGTCAAATTAATTTGAGTGTGACATTAAAGTTATGAATGTTTGGACGTGGTAAAGTCATGTTCAGATATAGAGCAGGTAATGTGTTAGGTAATAAATAGGTATGTTAATTGGTAATTGACAATCTTTGAGATATGATTTGCTTATTTACATATATTTAGTTATTTAATTGGTCCCTAGTTGATTCGTTAAGTAAATGTATTTGCTGATCCGTAATTTGGTCAAAACAACGAAAAGTCTCTTACAATAATGTCCTGATCGTTCGGGGTCCACGTGTCTCGACCTTTGTCGTAGGCTCGTCGCCATCGGTCGCATGGCCATTCTCTATTTATTATTTTTCAATCGGATCCACAAATCTGATTTATAATCTACTGCCAACATTAAAGTTTTTTTTAATCTACAATATATAATGAAAAACGACTAAATCACTGATACCAAAATCATTAGCTAAATTATTCTAAACACTATACGCGTATACATTACCTATTTTCAAAAATTCAAATATCAAAATCACTAGTATTAGAAAATGTTATTTTTTCTTTTTTGGATAGTTAAATAATATATCAATAATATTTTAATCAAAATTTAAATCGTATAATTAACTTCACACGATAAATTAAATGTTTTTTTGTCAACTGGCCTAATGAACTTTAATTACTATATGTAAGGGGTTTAAATTTTGGTGTTTAAAAATTTGAAAAGAGAGTACTACTATTGACTTACAGATTCTCGAAGGTAATTTAAAGTTTATAGATAAAATTTTACCAATCCACTATAATTAACAAATTTCAAGTTCAATAAAGTTAGATACATGTAAATTGAATGCCCTTTATAAAAAAAAGATACATGTAAATCTTATCTACTTAATAATTTGTATATAACCAAATTATGCTTATCCTCGGTCTTAGATGACTGAATTACATAAATGTACTTCTATGATACATGCCAATCATGCAAGTAAGACAAACTTCTATTAATGTGCCAACAAACTTCAATTTTTATTTAACAAATGGGTAGTGTTTACATTTATTTTTACTATAGGAATAGAATAAAGACAAACACAAGCCAAGAGAAATAATATATATACATATAAATTAGGAAATGGAAAATTTCAAAGTCAAAAGTCAACGTTTTAGCTTAAATTGAGTTCAACATCCACTCCACTAATGTCATTTTCTAATCACTATATTATAAGAAGAACCATTCTTGACGTTTATGATATTTAAAGACGGATTATTGTACGGATCGTAATCCACTTTATATACAAACTAATGTTGTTTAATTGTCTCTGTTATTACTTTTCTAAAGAATCCACTTATTATTGTAAAACTGCGTCATATTATAGACTACGTCAAATTAATTTATCAAATGATAATGACTTATGAATTATTGAAAGACAAGTCTCGTTATATGTTAATTTTTTATATAAAAAAAGTCTCGTTATATGTTATTATGTATCGACAGATTTAGATAATGACGTATTAATCGTAAACCATATGAATCAACAATTTGAGTAATAATAAGTATAAATTCGCAATATATATTTTTTTGTCAAAAGAAATTTCAAGATCAGTTTATTGTGAAGTTATTTAATGTGAATTCGACTATGATTTAGTAATCGGTTCAAGTTAATTTCATTAACTTATTATTTAATCTAGAACTTTATTTTATTGTTTAATAAAAGGAAGATACATCTAGATACAAGTCAACTATGACTAAACCGAAATAATGGTCACTAAAATTTTGATTAAGAAACAAGAATTAATTAGTCATCTCGAAACCATTTGATTTTACATATGAGAATTTTTGAAGAGAATCATTTTCCTATCTAAAGTTCTTTTTTTTCTTTTTTTGACAATCATCTAAAGTTATTCAATTCACAAAAAGGCAATACGAAGAGAGGAAGATGGAGATAGTTGAGAAAGGAAATGCAAAAAAGTTAAAATTTCAGAGTTACAATTTCAGATTACTTTTTATACCGTCCCAAGAATTTGGAAGATCATTAAGCTTCACTCACAATATTTAACAGTAACACTTATGTAGATCTGTGAACTCACCAACACAACAGTGAAATCTCCATAGATGTACAAAGCACATGATAATAGTCTTCTTCCTAATCATCGTCCACCCCACGACGCCTTTGGATCTGTAACACATCCGAGATAGATATCACACTCAATGATCTTAACGATTAAGATAAAGAGTCATTTGCTTTCAATAACTTGTGTTTTTGACCGTACCGTGACTTTCGTTTGTTTTGTAGTTTGGCTGTTTATTTGCTCCAACAGCGTTATAAGCCGCTCCTCAGAAACCTGTAACGCAAATAGAATATTTCAATAACTCTTCGATGCATAACATTTATCAGCTGGCACTTGAATAAAAACCAGAGACATATAGAACTATGAAATATGACATAAGATTCTGGGATTTTTACCTTCTCAACTATCTGTCCCATCTGAGCAGCCCTCAGAATAACATCTTCTACACCTCTAGCTTTCTCAGGTTTCACCAGGGCAATTCGAGCGACTATAAAAAAATTGGAAATGAAAGAGAAGCATAAGAGATACGTTAACACTATATTGTGTCTCTCAAGTTTCGGAAGACCATAAGATTGGTGACATTATGAAGAAACAAGGGAGGGCAACTAGATGAACTCCACAGCATTAGATGGGACTTACTTCTCTCTCGAGCTTGGGAAGACAATATTTGACTAAGCATCATTTGTCTACGTTCATCAGCTTCCCTAAATGAATTTTCCAATTAGATAATGCTTTAGTTGAAAAGAATTTCAAACTGAAAAAATTCATATGCATATCCACTAATACACAACGATACACACCTTCTAGCATCTTCCTGTTGTCTCTCCTGCTCTGGATTCTGCTGACCTCCCTGCTTCCCCTGTTTATCAGGTTGGTGCAAAATGAGCCACAAAGTGTTTGCTTTTTATGAAATAACAAAACAGATATTAAGTGAAGGCATTAAAATTTACCCCGCCATGTTGAGCCATCAGCTCTTGCATCCTCCTCTGTCGAATAGCTTCTAGTTCAGGGTCAGCCTACACAAGAGGAAGTAAAAGAGGCAGACATAGTCATAAAAATGCAGTCTTTCAACACTTCAAGTTGAATTTTCTTCAGCTAACATGAAAAAATGCAGTGATTACTAATAAATAATCAATCAACTGAATCAAAGAAAACAGCCATATCCATCATTTTCTGAGTCCTTTTTTACATTCAACACCCAAAACTCATTGCCATACTAGAAAGAAAGCACATACAATTCACACCGATGCCAAAGTGTAATCAAACTAGCCAGACAGAGGTCAAGGGTACCTTTCATCATCAGTTAAACTAAAGAGAAAACATTGAATTGTTATCACCACTGTAATGCAACTCAATAACCATGACATAAAGAAAGAGAAGACTCCTTTGACCCGAATCAAAATCAACATGAAGATCATTAAAAGAAAAGATCAGTGCTAAAGCAACAGAATCCAGCAATGAGTTAAACAAGTCTTGAATGAATTGACAAAAATGGATGGAAAAACTTTATAAGGTTTTCTATAAAAAGGCACCAAAATACACCCAGATCAACTCATACGGAGTTAATGATTCAAAGTTTCAAACCCTAAATTAGCAATCATGAATTCCGAAACTTTAAGCTATCAAACTTAGCACTGATAATTTTCAGTTGTTACCTAAAACATACTTTCTGTTATTCGTGAAAAAGAGATTGAATCTAATTCAAACGAAGCCAGTTTCAAATAAGAACAGAAACCAACCGTTCAAATCACGGTCTAGTCGCTAAATGAAGAGGTAAAACCATTGTTACAAAGGAACGAAATCAAATCGATGTGACAACTAACTTAGGCATAATCTCGAAGGAAAAAATGTCGAAAACCCTAAGGAAATTCGAATTTCCCAGAGATGAGTAGACTAGGGAAAACTGAAAGTAAGACAATTTGGAGAAAATCTCACCATCGGAGCAAGTCTTCTTTACTTTCCTCTGGATGCCAAATCGAAATCGCGCCTCTCAACTCAAAAACCAACACAGAGCTCTAAAGAAGGAGATGCTTTAAAACCAAACATAGCTTTTGTGAGACGCGCTTTGATACACTTTGTCTCGTTTTTATATATTCGCCCCCATATTTATTTTATGTTTAGTAATTTAGCCGTAAACTTAGGATTAAGAACATTTACCCCATAAACTTATGATTTTAACTTTTAAGAGCTTTGTTCTCTTAGTGATTCAAAATATTGTCTTTACAACATGACAATTGATATGTAACTAAAATTAGTTAGTATCAAGACATAAACTGAGGTTAAGTTTGTTACTGGATGAGAATATAATCAGCATCAAACATATCTCCAGCAGTAGGAGAGAGGTTGTTTCTCCGGAGTTGGGCATGAGTCTCAGCTTCGTGTTGAAATATCTTGACCACATCTTGTAGCTCCAGTTTTCTAACTTCTACTTGTTCTTCTGTGATGGGCTTTTTGAGCCCCAAGTATACCAGACCAACCGCAATAAGAACAGCTCCGATGAGAACCATGAGGGCAGTGAATAGACCAAATGCATAAGGCGTGTTTTGTGCCCCTGGGATACCATCCACGTTGATCCCAAACAGTCCTACGATTATGGTAAGCACAAGACCACATCCTCCAAACACCGCTAAGTTGTGGCTTACTCTCAGGCTTTTGTCCTGAAAGTGCAAATTGAGGTTTTAGTCAAATTGAATCATTAGTAAATATGGTGTGAGCTTTTTCGATGGATGAAGAACCTGTAACCAAGCGCGGACACTGCTTTGCATGACATCCTGAATAGTGAAGAGACGCCCACGGACTGCTTCTTGTTCCTCCAGCATTTCTCTTGTGTTTTTCCTCAAACCTTCTAGCAAAAGTCGTGGTATGTTTCCCCTCAGATGCTGAAGAAGCTCAAAGATAATCTCCTCTCTAGCGTGTAGTGACCACTTCACTCGGATGACCTGCAATGAGAAAAAGGAGATTTCATGTTAATGACTATAGTTCAGTTTGTCCCTCATGTTAACATCATGCCTCCATTAAAATACCAACAACAAAGGCCTTTCCAACACAATATCACGTCTTTTCCATTAAAAATGCATTGAGGGTTAGCTGCATTGAAGAGAAAGTGACCTGTCTAGATAATTTTCTGATCTCTTGGTTCAGAATGATACTGAAAAGATTCAAATCCTCGTGGTTTCTCCTGATAACAAGAAAAGATGGTATTTCATAAAAAATAAAAACAATTAAGATAGTATTTGTTACTTTAACATGTAGTTACTATGGTAGAAATCATATATATAATATATATGCATCTATGTATATGTGGGAACCTGTTCATAAACTTCAACTCGATCTCATCGGCTGCACCAAATATAAATTTACGGAATAACCTATTATCACCAATCAAAGACGACAAAAATATCCTGTTAATGATTTTCCAGAAAAGACCAAATTAGAACATTATATAGATTTCAGGTCACTATCTCAGGTCAGCAAAACTTGGTAGGCGTTACGGTAAACCAGAATATTGTTGTCACCTATCATCCCATCGAGAAAGACGGCAAGCTAAGTGTGCTATAACTTCATGAACTGTTCTTGGTACATTATAACCTCCTGCATAAAGTAGTTCCTATCAAAACAATCAGAAGGAAAATTAAGGCATATTAGTGCCTATTTTACAGGCATATGTTATCTAAGCTTAAAGTACCTTACTAAGTAAAATATTTACGCAGTTTTTGAACAAACCTCTACTTCAGTGATGCCGAGGACATTGGTGTGGGGTACATTTCCTTTTATGTGCATCACAGATACCAAGAAGTTTTTAGCTTGCCAAGAACGAAAAACAATGGGTACATCATCCTCACTTATTAATGGATCACCCACTGATTGTCCTAAGAGTTCAAACAGTAAACCCCCAGCAACCCTCACTGGAACCTAAACAAATATACCGGAATGGAAGTTAGATAATAACATTCACAAAAAAAAAAGCACTGAACAATGATACAAGCCGTATAAGCCATACGAAATAACACTTAACAATAATTCAAACCATAATAAGCCACATCAGAAAACATTAAACAAAAAAATTTACTATGCAAAGAGCCTAACATACTTCTTTAATCCTATCCCATATCACTATATTACGATCCATGTGGAAGCGTTTTCATGGCAGTATTTTGAAGTGAGCCAGTCAATAAGTCAAAATTACCTACAATTTATAATAGTGGCTAAAATATTGACACTCAAACAAGGCACATACCTCATATAGAAGGTGTTTCATCCGTTCACTTATTAGCTTACTTTCATCCCTCAGTGCAAGACTAATCGCAGGATGCATCCATGTAGCATTTTTTAGCCATCCCTCAACAAAAGAGTGTCCAGCAGTCATATGGCACCACCATGTGGGGCCACCTGGTCGTTCCCAATAAGGAGCTGCTAAATCTGTAACAGGGACATCCTCTTCATCATCCATTAACTCCAAATTAGGCCACTCTGCGTTTACTTGCACCATTTGAACTAGTTCAGATATTCTAGCCCAACCAATAGGAACCCAATGACTCCCCTCATATCTCTCAACTCTTCCAGTTTGAAACTCATGCGCATCTTTTAAATCCAAAGAAGAAAACGACCTTGACCTTGAAAGATCGACTGCAGACGAATCAACAAACGGGTTATGGCCAAAAGAAGTTTGTCTAGTTGGACCATCATCATGCTTCAAGTGACCTTTGTCCAGATGTTTTGAATCAACATGCTTTTTTGTGCCTCGAATAAATTCAAAGGCACAAATAAGCCCATCAGTCCAAAAATCACTCTTGGGAACGCCTGAATGATTTTTACTCTCAAACTTCTGGGTTTTACTCTCTTGAGACACTACATGATCCTCCCCATTATCACCCATGGTCAATCAAATACAAAATCTACAATCCTGTATCACGAATCAGCACAGTGAAAATTCACCCACATCAGCATCAATGTTCTTCTGGAAAACTCAGGACAGATATTTATTCTATGCAAAAGATCAAACGGACAATACTAAGAAAACAAAATTGAAATCGAGAAAAGTAAATCTCACCATAGGAGCAGTTATCTGCTTTCTCTAGACGGCAAAATCCAAACACTGAGAATTTGCAATGAGGTGAAGAACACTTTAGAACTTAAAAAAGCAACTAATACCTTTTGTAGAGAGACGCGCGTCAGTTTTTACATATTAGCTCCATATGTTTTAGATTCTTACAAATATAACTGTAAACTTATAATTTAGAGTAACATTTACCCCCCTCAAATACTGATTTCTCACCCAAAATTCTCTTTTCCTAATCCGTTGCGGCACCAATGAATCGGCTCTCGCTGCCTAAACTTATCTCAATCTCTAGAAAACAGGTTTGACAAAATTCTTCGCTTTTCGTGTACGTATGTGCATGTATGATCTGAATTTGCGCATGTTATGTATCTATATGTTCACTCTTAGTTTTCGTGACACTTTCAGGTTCCTGCTGCATCTTTGTTCCATAATCTGTACGGACGTCAAATACGGTACTGATTTGATATAGACCCTTAACTATTGTGACCGGTTGGGTTTGAATTTACAGTTTTTGAAGCAAAGGATGGATTTTGATACATGGCTTGTGATTATAAGTTGGGTTTGACATGAATTCATCTTTCAGATTGTTGTTCTTGTTGTCATATTTCAGATTGTTGTTTTTGCAATTTCTTTGCAGCTTATTTCACTGGAAGAGTGAGATGTCTGAAGGTCCTGTAAGATCATCCACAACTGGTGGTTCTGCTTCTGGAGCTCGAACATTTTGTTCCTTGGAAGGTACAATTAGTCTACAGTAAATATTTGAATCCAGATTTTCTTTTTTCAACTGGATCATGACACAAATGGTAGCCTTCTACATTTTACTTCATTTATATAGTATTTTGGTTTGTAGAGGTTTTTGGTGCATATGAACATTCAATGTATCAAGTATTGTATATAGTATGTAGCTAACAACATACCTTTAATTGAGACACTATACTGGGCAACAAATGATGTCAAAGCTCTGACTGGGTCACCTCTATATGCTGGAATGACTTCCATTAGAGAAAAGAAGTTTAAAACAAGTGGCCATTCTGTTAACGTGTAAATTCCATCGGAAGACAAAGTTGCAGCACATCAATACTAGTATAACTATTCATCATTCTCATATTTCTACTAGCTAAAGTAGTTTTCTGTGCCTTGCAGTAAATATCAACTTTTTTATGTCGTTGTTTTGGAGAATAGTGCTATGATACTCTTGTTGCTGGTCTTAAAAATTACTTCTTTGCTCAATAGGTTAAAAGATGGATTTGAATATTTGATGTTTATATTCTTCAGCATTTGTAAACATATTCTCCAAAAACTATGTAACATGGTATTCTTTTCGCTCTGTTTTTATATCTTTGTCTTAGATTTATCAACCAAAAAGTGTGTGCCATGCAATTCGAAGGACCTGCGCCCTATGACCGAACAAAGTGCCCAATACCTAATTCAAAAGGTAAATGTTTGTACTTCTTATTATGGCATGTGAGGTCTGTAGTATGTTTCCCTCCCCAATTATTCCTTTTACACAGGTTGCTGGATGGGATTTGGCTAATGACAATGATACATTAAAGTTGCATCGCTCGTGGATAGTGAAAAGTTTTACAAAGGGACTAGATTTCTTCAAACGTGTAGCTGATGTCGCTGAGTCAGAAGGTAGATAAATTATCAGCGACTAAGTACACATGTTTTGTGACCCTTCTGATAAATATTATACCAAAACAGATTCGTGCAAGGAAGATTTGTTAGTATTTTGTCTGACTATAGACCGGTATGATGCAGGTCATCACCCAGATTTGCATCTGGTCGGCTGGAATAATGTGAGAATCGAGATATGGACACATGCGATAGGTGATAATCTTGGTCTGTCTTGTCGATATGAAGATGTTAATCCTTATCAAATGCCTGAATCTTACACATCTTTCAATATCTTTCTGATTTCTGACCAATTCTTTACCTTCATCGTCAACTATTGCTTTTGTGTATCTTGTAAGTTGCACGGGCTGAATAATGATATCTGATTCTCCTGTAACAGGCGGTTTGACGGAAAATGACTTCATTCTTGCTGCTAAGATCAATGAGCTCCAAGTGGAAGATCTTCTGAGGAAGAAGAAAGTTGCCAAGTGAAATGGAGTTAAGATGAATTCTGCAGGGTAAGGAAATCTCTTTAAAGTCTGGCTCAGAGTTCGATATGAATAAGCATCTTGAACTCAGAACTTGGATGTGTTGGTCTAATACTCTCTGAAACATCTCACAGAAGCTTTAGATCTATGTAAGATGGGGAGAAAATGAGGGAGATATTAATGTTTCTTCTGCGTGTATGGTTCCTGTAAAGCTGTTTCTGGTCTCACAATCTCAAACCCCAAAAATAAGGCAATGTCTTCAAGCTAAACACGTATCTTTCATTCCATTAAAATTTGTAATTTCAAATATACCATAATGTATGTTTATTTACAATCACAAACTATACAAGCCTCCATAAACTATTTACATTCAAGAATTTCCATGAATCTGTACAAGATTGTTGTAATTTTTCCAACGAGATGAAATCAATTCAACAAGTTTAGTCTTCAGACAACGGAGAAATTGCTGGAGACCGAACAGTTTCACTGCACACCAACAAGAAAATTTCCAAGGTTACAGCTATCAGTGGAGTCAGAATTACAAATTCCCTTCAACTGTTTTAAAATCACCTTCCCATCTTCTGATACAGATCGCCAAGCGCATGGTAGAGTGCAGCAGCAGCAGGTGGTCTTGGCAAAGAGCCGAGGAGAATGTCAGATGCAGCTAGAGAGTGGCTACCATAAAAACGTGAGTTTTCACTTGTACGTGTTGTGAAGACGCTTCCTTCCAGAGAGCATCCGACAAATGCACCTGGTCATTTAATGGCGATTTAAGTAAGCTTTTTGCAACCCAAAATAATCACACAAAACAATACACAAACTGGTTATGAGGATTTTTTGATAGGAATATGGTTGCAGATTTAGAGTGGCCCACAAAAACTAGTTTTAGACATGGAGATGAAGAAGTCTACGAACTATCAACCAAATTTAACCTACAAAAAATATTTCTGGTAGAACACACGAATCAGATGGTTTACCTTTGCTGCAGCTATAGGTATAGCAAGCAGCATATCCACCGCTACCTGCTCGGATATCTGCTTCAACTGCTCGTCCAGTCACACCAACTGCAGCACTTAAACCAGCTCCAACAACAAGATGGGTGTTACTCCCAAATGTCTGGATGGCTTCACGAGTTCTCAGAACGATAATAAAGTCTATGAACTCTCCTCCTGCCTGCAGGTGAGTGATGAGCATATAGACCAAGCAATGTTTCAACATCTATAAAGCATGAAAAGAGCTATGTTACCTGAGCACCCCATCCCAAACCAAATGAAGAGATGGCAGAGGGTGGAGACCAGGAGCCATCATCTCTACGAGCAACCACAAGTCCCGTTCCAATTTTATATGTCACCATAACTCCAACTCTGGCAACAGTAATTATCGCAAGACCTTTTGCTTGTCTTAGAATAGCATCTGGGATGCACCTCTCAGTTCTTGAAGAGCCAATCTGATGAGAAATTTTCAAATTAAACACACTATTAGAATTCCACATTTCACGGAGAGAGGCTAATCAGGCACTAACACAGGCATATAGTTGACATATAACACTGCTTGTAACTTCACAGAGTGAACTAAGGACCCACAGATCTCACCTTGGTAATATAACCCCGGATAGTGTTTGTCGCCTTATATATCTCATACTCCATGGATTGTCCCCACGGAAAATTCACCCAAGACCTCAATGTACTAAGATCTGTCAAGTCATGGGTTGGCAACTGAGCAGCAGGACTCACTTGGTCCATCAAATAAGGTTGCACAGACTCCAACCTCACAAAACACACATCACAAACCCTTTGCGGATCTGCTACACGAAACTTTGCTGGAAGCAAGCTTCTTCCTTTAGAACAGTCCCTACAGAATAATCCTCCACAATATCGACAATGATGACGTGAACACATAATTGGATGAAACCTAACACTACATAGCATACAAGCAGAAGCAGCACTATCAGGTAGCCACTTGGGTGGCTCAGTCTCCAGAATTTCTCTTGCGTTACCAAAGTTAGCCTCGGTGAGAGTATGAGCCATCTCTTGCCAAGCTTGTTCAAGAAGATGTCCCGACAAAAAAGAAATGCCACATCTCTCAAGGTTGCCTGAACTAAGAGCACTCGCTTTACCACGCGCTGCAAGTAACATATCCACTATCACATCCCACATAGTTAATTCCTTATCTTCATCATATAACTGATTCCATCCCATATCTCCCTCGGGGAAGTAACCACCATTGAAACTAAGGCCTCTTGACCACTCCTCATGATCAGGTTCTAACATGGGCGGAACTGAAACGGGTATCCAAACCCCGGTTTCCTCAGAAAGCGGCGTGTCATAGAAAAAATATTTACCGCGTTTTTGCTGATCTGGTTCCAGTCGTTTGCTCTCGTCTACAAAGCCTTCAGATAACCCAGAATCTTCGTCTTTAGTATCCCTTATGCTTTGACTAATGATATTACCAGCATCAGGATCAACATGAGAACCATGAATTTCTCGAATTCTTTCATCCTGTGATCACCATTCAGGGGAGAAACAAATTTAACAAAACCATTTCAAGCTTAAATTTTAGACCTTTAAACTTAGCCAAGTATAGAGTTTGATTAAGCTAGACAATGATCAATCAAAATTAAAACACCCAACACAGGTGATGTCTATCAGCTGACGATCAAAAATGATAAGAAAAACTCGAAGAAAGAAGCGAAACTTCGGAACTAATTTCTTGTTTTCCATAGATACTAAACCCAAATTCTCCGAAATCACGAGACAAATATTGAAGAAAAGTGACAACCCTAGAATTATATTTTTATATGATCGTGTAACAATTAAAGTAAGAAAATTGAGAGTGGAATCAAAATCGGTAAGCGTTCATCTCACCATTTTCTAGAATTTTTTTTCTTCTCTCGATTGCGAAGCCAATTTTCGATTCTTACAAATTTCAATTCTTTGGGGAAACTCAGAAACACGGACTCTGTCCAGGAAAAACGATTACAAGTTACCACCGTCGCTTTACCTTTCTGAGACGCGACCACATAAACCATTATACATATATATCTTTACTCAGTTTACAATTTAGTCCTCATACTTGTTTATCTCTTAGAAATTTGACAACTAAACTTTCAATATTACAAATTTACCCTAAACTTTAGGAAGCAGTGTACCGTGTACACCAGGTGAGGAATGAGATTAATGTATTAGATCACTTGGACACCGTCACTCATAAACTAGCTTGGGTGGATTGAGGATACTATTGAGTTTAGTTAAAAGCCTGGTATGATTCTATTGAGGATTTAATCAAGTGGCATGTGAGCCAAACCAAGTTGAAGACATGAATCTTATTCATGGAGACGCAATTTCTCATCTTGATTGAGCATTTGTTAGCTCGAAAAATCACACATTCACGTTAAGCAAAACTAAGTAAACAGGACTAAGAAAAGTAATCAGGCTCTAGCTCACGTTCTAGGTCGGTTTGAATCGGTTTGGTTTTACACTTAGTCTCAGGCCAGGGTCTTGGGGCTTGGCTAGAGGTAGAAATACATCGGTAATGACGACGAGGAAGAAGAAGTATGTACATTATTGAAATTATAAAACTTCATAAAATGAATATAAATTTCAGAACCTTTAACGTAGGTGTAGCACCAACTATCAGTCTCTCTAACAACAAACGATATAGATCAAATCTCTCCTTAAAATACCTACTTTACTTGTTTTGCAGAAATAAACATCGTTGCCTTTTTGTCCTTAACAGCTGGAAAAAGATTTCATTTCTGAAATCGTCGAAGAAATATTTGTCTTCCAAATCTTCAACAACAGTAAGCTGTTTGCTACAAACTTGAATATAAAGAGACCTGCATAACAATCCACAACTTTAGATCAGGCCTGAAACCAGAAACAAGCAGGAGGAGCTTACAGAGTCCTTCCTGTGACTGAACCAGAACAAGAAATGTTTCCTAATATAGACTATATGAGTAAGACTAATACAACACTGAGTGCTATATTGAGACAGTGAAGTAATAAGCTTAATACAGACTATAGAAAGTTCCAGTTACTTCTTAGCGAATCAGTGTACAATTTCACATCTCTTCTGTAAGAAGGAACCTAAAGGAAATGTTCTAAAAAAGTCCAAACACTGTTCAAAGCAAGAAAAAAGCACACATCTACACTAAAACCACATTTATGGATTGTGAAACTATGGTTAACGCAATTCTCCAAAAGGCACATGATCAAACAAAGCTAATTTGAGAATTGTACCAAAACGCAACCAAATTTAACAATTTACCTCAAGAGGAGATTAATCATCTTGCAAAAGGTTTTTGAAGCAAAGCAGTTAAGAAAACTTCACCATGTTTGACTCCACTAGAATCCATTTTGTTAGCCACTGCCCATTTGATCTTCTTGTAACCCAATTTTCCGATCATTGGTGCATAAACATTTTCAAGATCAACCTTTTTACTGAAGAATCGATCCAACCAAAGATACCCACCACCACGAAGAATCCGATCCAAATCAAAGAAGAAAAATTCCATAACAGTAACCGGAATCCACCTATTCACGGCTCGTCCACACCGAACCAAATCCACTACACCGTCAAACACTGGAAGCCTCTGTTGAAGAGGGACATGAAGCGGCACAAGTCCTCTCATAGCCACAGCTTCACTATACGGTGCATTAAAATTCATTGTCGTGGTCAAGACTGTGACGTTACGAGCTTTCATTGCAGCAGCGAAAGATCCAGTCCCACCACCTACATCGATACCGAGACGGAGAACTGAATTGGCGGATTTAGCGATCTGGAAAAGCTGTGAGATTGGGAGATCAAGTTCTGATTTGTAAGAAGAGAACTGAGATTTGGATTTCTCTAAGGAGAGATCAAACCCTAGATCAGGAAATTTAGTAATCAAACAATCAAAGTTTTTGCAAGAGTAGTAAGACCAGATAACATTGGATTCAGGTTTCGAATCTGATGGATTTCGCGGCGTTCGAGAGAAGCAACGACGGCGAGGAAGTGGGTGGCAGCCACGGAGGATAAGTTTCTCGACGAGATCAGTATCTGAAGGACAAAGAGAGAAAGGATTGTAGTTCATATACTGATGGAGAAGATCAGGGTAGTTATGGCAAGCTGAAGCTATAGGTGAGAGCTTAGAGTAGATAAGAAGCTCTTTAGGTGCGGAGGAAGAGGAGACGGTGGCAGCGCGTGAGGTCACCGTTGAAGATGATTTATCTGGTTGGTGAGTTGTGAGGTGGTTAATGGCGGCACGGATTGTGTGGAGTTGACGGAGGAGATGGTCAGGAACTGTAGGAACAGAGGAAGGTGAGGATTTGATGGTGGATTGGAAGAAATTGGTGGTGGAGGAGAGATGGTAGAGAGAAAGGATATTTGTAGCTACCATTGCTACTAGTAGAATCAAGTTCAAGCTCATGGTGAATCCCGCCATTGCTATGGCTCGGATCCAAGTTCTTGACTTGTAAAGTTTCTTCTCTTATTCAGACAGAGATAGATTGTTGGATTTTTTTAAAAGGGTAGCTAAATCTATGGCTTTAAATGTGTCTGAAAGGCGAGATTTCTGGGTTTCGGTTTAAGATTCTTGGAGGTTGTGAGTGACACAGACTTAGAGCTGTGAGTGTAAGATGAACTTTTTCATCAAAGAGTCAAATCTTGTACTAGTAGATCTGAGTATTTTTTTAAAATTATTAAAACAAGCCAAATACCGAATCCAATCAATGTCATAATCAATTTTGCATGGTAGAATTAGTAACAGTGTCGGTGAAAATTTAGTCGGAAGAACAGTAAATATGTGAAAACCTCTTTCTTTAAGACAAAACACATCTGTGTGTTCGTTCACATGTCTCGTTGTTTTCTTCTTTTAGTAGAGAACTTATGTCCTTTATTGCATCAAGATTGGAAACTTATATATCTAAACTTAATTAGTAAAATCCAAACATGAACATTTATTCTAGTTTGTTTTGGCTTAATGACAACATAGTCAGCATCAATTCATAAAACACAGACACTTCATTAGCTTAATCCACATAACCAGATATGTTGTTATCTTCATATACAGTTCTAGTGCTAACTTGCGCGTTCATTGACGGGTAATGACTACGTTGCGCCAACACGCGTGAATATATTTTCACACGTGTGTAGATTTGTAGGCTGACTCGAGAAGGATACTTGACATTCTTTTCTTCCTCATTTCTCGAGTCATTACAGTGAACGAAAAAAAAAAGGACTAACTTTCCAAAAATACAAAAAAAGTTCTGTTTTTATTTTTTTTTCCTGTTTGTGTCAATGCCGAAATCTAGCTCAAGCTTCTGGTCTCTCCTTCTACTACTCTTCATCTTCCACCTCCTTCTACTCTGTCCATCACTTTCGGCTTCCGAATCTGAACCTCATGTTTTGGATCGTGAGCTGTTAGAGATCCAAAAAAATCCGAAGCCAGAGAAGATTAAGAAGAAATTGAAGTGCTGCGAGATGCGAAATAGATCTCAATGCTTGGCTTACCCAAGATGTAGATGGTGTCGTAGTGAAGCTCTCGACGATTTGTGCTTCAGTAGAGCCGAATCTTTGCGACTTCCAAGTCAAGTCTTCCTCTGTGAAGTATAAATTAACAGGTTCGATCTAAATAGGCTGTAGTAGTTTTGCGAATGTCGGTGGAGATAAAGAGATAATGAGAGAAAGTGAGCTTTCTTTTCAAATTTTTCGACTTGTGTTGAAATCGCTTTGTAACGTCTATTTGTTGTTGTTGTTGTAATTGTTTTGAGTTTTACAAGCTTTGAGTTGAACTGGATCTTGATCCTCATATCTATTGGAAGGTGCTTATTCATTGTTCCTTTCATATTTTTCTTTTCTTTTAATTAATTTAATTTTGATCGAATCACTTTGGCAATCAAAATCGGATGAATTTGCGATCACTCTGTATGCTCTTGACTTGGAGCTTTGGTATAGAAATGGACAAAAGTTGTTATCTATATTTGTCAATCGTTGAAGGAGCTGAACATATATTGAGTGCTTTAAATCTCTCATTTCTGTATGAATAGAAGACTCAGGAATTGATTGTTTCCAAAATTGAAGTAATACTTTGGATGTAAACCTAGTGTCTATAATCGACAACAGAACCGCAAACAAACTATTGAACCCTCAATGGAATCAATAAATTTTGAATCTAAGATGCAGCTTTTTTAAGTCTCCAAGTGGTTCACTAAGTGGTAACTAGGTATTTCTGTTATATGTTTGTGTTAGAAAGGTTATGGCTTGTTTGTTCGATTAGCCTTTACATAGCGTTTTGGAGCCACGCTTCGCATCACTACATGTTCTGATAGTTATGAGCAGCTAAGGCCATAGTGAGCACAGATCTATTCAAAGGTGTCCCTACCAATGTAAGTACTTTTGCTTTAATGAACCTTGTAAAGGCTGAAGAATGCCTAAGCTTTAAGGGTGTTACGGAGCGGATATCCGGCCTAATTTGGCCGATCCGTATCCGACGGATAGTAAGATTCGTGATCTGTATTCGTATCCGAAAGGGCCGGATATCTGTGGTCCGGATATCCGTTTATTATATATATTTCATAAATGGGTCAGATATTTCCTAAATGGACCGGATATTTCTTAAATGGACCGGATATCCGCTCCGTATCCGGTCCATTTAGGTTTCGATCCGTATCCATATCCTAAATGGGCCGGATATCCGCTGCGTATCCGGCCCATTATTTCATCCGATCTGTATTCATATCTGCCGATTATTTAAATTTTCGATCCGTATCCGTTTGGTCCGGATATCCGTGTTACGGATCAAAATTCGAATACGAATACGGATATCCGGCGGATCACGGATAATGATTAACAACCCTACTAAGCTTAGGAACAGGAACTGTGTTATCATCTGCAATAGTAGCTTTTTTTGTGAAGTTTTTTCGCATATCATTTCGTGCATATAGCTTAAGGCAGTTGGAAAGTTTCTTACTAAAAAAACTGTTCTTTTCCGACAAATATCTGCTTTACACAAATTGTTTTCTTCGTTGCTTTCAAGAAACGCGCCTGATATACGTGTATGCAACATTGAAGCAGGAAGTATCCCTTTTCAACCCAAAAAACTGATATGGTATAATCATCTCTCCCATCCCCCAAACAAACAAAACCAAAAAAAAAGGTCCAATAAAAGGAAAAAAATATGGAAACAAAGATAGATGCAACATTATATCAGCCACTTTGCCAACAATCCTTGACTGCATCCCTCATATCCTCATACGCATAACAGCTCTCGAGGAAGTCCCCAAGTTTCAGCAGTTCTTGATCTTTCAAGTCATCAACAAAAGCCTTTATAAGCACTCCATTTTCTGGCTGTAATGAGTAAGAAGTTGGATTGTCATCAACAATCAAAGCACTTCCGAGGTTTCTTCCCATTACCAAAGATAAGTCCTTTACATATTTTCCATTCACTTCCGTACATGAGTCTCGATAAAGCCGCTGTGAGATCACATGGTTCTTATCCAGCTTATCTAAAACCTGTGAAGCATAATCTTCCAGACCAGCTGTGTAAACCACCACTTTATAGTTTTCGCTAATCCTTTGCAAGAATTCAGTCACACCAGGACGTTTCACCACAAAGATTGGCATAATCTCCCTTTCCAATCTCAACATCACCATGAAATCATATTTAACTACTGGAGGCTGCATCGTCGAGTGAACCAATGTTTCATCAAGATCAAGAATTATTGTCCTTTTCTTTATCGTAAAATCATTCAAAGGGTCCTCGAGTTTCTCAAGTTTTGTATACCCGTGTTTTGTGGCTGGATTGCTGATGGTGGTGGTCATAAAACACCTGGAAATACAACGCAGAAGGTGAAAATGGAACGTCAAGATGGACATTAACGAGTAATGTTTTTGTTGGGTTTCTTGGATGATTGTTTCAGATGCCACAGATTTCCCTCGGCTGCTTGATTCCCTGATGGAGGAAACAAGTTTTAGTAAACTTGCAGCAGCTCAGCAGCTCTTCGAATAGAAGGCTTGGTAGTGGTAAGATGTTTCTGAATTTATCATCTGCTGAATATATATCTGGATTCGAAGTGCTACATCTGTTTTAGTTATGTTTGTTTATGGGAAGTAGAGCAGATGTCTACTTTTAGAAAATTTAAGTTTGGAACATTAAAGCACGGTTTTGCTGGTTCATGTACTCATGGACAACAATGCATATACAACATGAAGATACATTACAAGTTTAGTTATTCATCATAATGGGATTACAGCTGGTTTTTATTGCTGCTGCTGCTGTTGCTACTTCACAGCTAAGGCTTTGGTGTGCCTGGTAAACTAGTTAAACCCTAAATCTGTCGGAATTTGTTTCTAACTTAATATTGTTTCAGGTTTATTTTTACTATAACAAAAAGAAATTAAGAGGAATCAGTTATAGGCATTCTATAAAATATAATGGTTTAGGTTACACGTAATAGAATCATTCTTCTTTAGAGTCCAAAATGACTAAAGACAAGATTTACATAATACAAGATTTACATAATTCATATCAAAAATATTTTAATTCAGTCTTTTGTTCAAACATGGATAACTTATAGTTTCAAGGGTGATTGCTCTGTGAAACTTGTCTCAGGCATAGAATGTTTATAGCATAACCGTTAGCATTGACCAAAGTCTTTGTCTTGCAGTTAATTCTTGGTTCATACTTCATTGTTCATGTTTTGTTTGCATTTTAATCACCAGAATCTATAATAGGTAATACATAAAATCATACTAATGGATATTTCAAAACCAGTCAAGGCACTTGTACGACTACCTTTTATAGTAGATCAATTTCTTGTACTCTATATCTGATGTTGAAGGTAGAGCCTGTGGACTTTTTCCTCTACATTATTCCGAGATTGTATCATTCTCTGTTCTGTAGATCAAGGTGTTAATATTTGTCATTGATTATATGCTAATCCAAAACTTCTCCTTTTTTTTCCGACTTTTCTTACACATTTCGATGTTCTAAAGAAAAAAAGCTTACATCTCATGTAGGTAAAAACGCTGACAAAGGATGAGGAAGCATCCTTTTACAACGTAAAAAATACATTTTGGCTCTACGTCCCTCCCCAAAGTAAATCAACAAAAAGAAACAAAGAATCTCCAAAAATTGAAAACAGGTTTTGCAAATCTCTATATATATATATATGCGCATCAAATCAGGTTGTTGTATAGAAATTCTGTTGCTGCATCCCTCAAGTCTTCGTACTGATAACATCTATCAAAGAATTCAGCAAGCTTCATCAGTTCTTGGTCTTTCATGTCATCTATAAAAGGCTTAATGGGAACTCCATTATACGGCTGCAAAAAGTAGGAGAAAGGGTTATCATCAACTATCAAGACACTACTGAGGTCTTTTTTCGCCACCAAAGATAAGTCTCTAGCATATATTCCATTTATTCTGTGCACGAATCTCGATATAACCGCTGTGAGATCACATGGTTTTTGTCAAGTTTGTCCAGAACCTGTGAAACATATTCTGGCAACCCGGCTGTGAAAACCCCCACTCGATAGTTCTTACTGAGCCTTTCAAGAAACTCAGTAACTCCAGGTCGTTTCACCACAAACATCGGTATTACCACTCCTTCAATCTTTATCCTCACCATGAAATCACAATTAGCCTGGATGGGTGGTTCCATCGTTGAGTGAACCAATGTTTCATCGAGATCAAGAAAGATCGTCCTTTTCTTGTCATTACGTCTTCTCAGAGGAGGCCACTGCTCGTGTTTCTTGAGCTTTTTGTAGCCTTGTTTTTTGTTGGCTGCGCTAGCTGTGGTGGCTAGACGGAGAAACCTGGAGACGCAACGCAAGAGTCTGTTGTGGAATGTGACGATAGACTTGTTGAGGGATGTGAAGATGGAGCCAGCTGCTGCAACGCCCGCAGCCGAATATCTAGATTTGTGATGATGATGGCGATTTCTCCTTCCATTTTTATGACATCCAAAAGATCTCGTGTTTGATTTCCCGAGAAATCCATGGCATGCTATTATCAAGAAATCAGAGTTCAAAAGAGTGAGGAGAATTCCACTTTTTTTCTGCAGCTGGCTCAGATGGAAACCTAGCGAACGGCGATATGTATAGAGATCTTCAAGAGTACTTGATTTGGTATAGCTTAGTTTATTCAGGTTGTGATTAGAAAGAAGCTGTAAGTTATTTTTAGCATATTACCTGTTTTTAGATATTGTCACGTATTTGAGGTCTGACTGTTTTATTCATGCGTTCCCTCAATGGACAGCAATATATCAATGTGAAGACAGGAAGTCAAGGAACAAGTGTCCGAAATAATAGAGATTCAGAGATTTTCATGGGATTACAGTTGAAGTAAATTATTTTTACTGTGTAATATTTGAGCCTGTACATAGAAATTTGAATGTGTTTAGCATGATACTAACAGATTTTGAAACCCAATTCTTAAAGTAGTTAAATTTAAAATCTTTGATAAAGAGTGATTGTGAAGAGAGTCTGAAGGTGGCCTTTATATTACTCTCGACACTCGTAGTAAGGTACATATCTTAGATCCAAACCACATATAAGATTTTACTTTGACTAGTAGACATGAATTTACAAGTTAATCAAAGAACTCTTTAAGGAACTAAAGTTAACAGGAAGTGGAAACTACCGTTTCAGTGTTACAAACATGATGTACATCAGCAACTGTTGATTTCATCTACTTGCCATCGTGTTTAATGGTGATCTGTCTCTACGCCGTGTTCTTGGGAGAATCAGAGGTCTGCAACAAACCAACGCGAAAAGCAATTCCGTAGCGAACAAACTCATACTGATCCAGACGAATAAAGTCTTCCGCCATTTCCATATAAGTTTTTTGAAGAAAGGAAGATCGGATTCAACCGACAGGGATGCGTCGTACAGCTCTGGAATACCTGCCCCTGGTCGAAATTCTGCTCGCTGTTCGAGCATAACCTTTAAGCAAGCAGTGGGAATGTCCCTTTCTACAAAGCCTTTCAATGTCAGGCTCAAAGTTTGGATCTCAGAGACATATCCCGTCACTAACGGAACCACTTTGAAGAATGTCTGAATAAGACGGATAGGCTCACTTCTGAATCTTAACATGCATGGACGTCTTATACTTGAAATCGTTTGACCATCCGCAGCTAAGAAGTCCACCCGAACCTTCAACAAACACATGATCAAATTTCAATATGAATGAGCAAGCGTAAGTAACTGAATTGAATAAAGCTCATGCCAATACCTGAAACATGCCGAGATTTTGATTGTACGCAGACTCAGGTAATGTCATTGAAAGAGTGATATCTAACTTCTGGCCTCGAGGGATAACTTGCAAGCCCCTGATCTTCAACATTTCATTACTTTCCATGCAACTTTCATCACAAGCAACACCAGTACACGAGCTTATGGGCACGTATGCTTCTGGACTATTCTTAGTGTAATCGAAATTCAAGATTTCCTTGACTACAAAAGGTTTATCTATTATACAGTTTATCATGTAACCACCAAGCATAAGCGCCGAAACAAACAAGCCAAACAACACAATGCCTACATAAACAGCCCAAAACAAACCCCATCCACACTTGGACACAGTACTCAGCACTCCTTTGGTATCTTTTAACCAGCTCAACCTAGAAGGATTTATAGTCCCAGATATCATATCAGTTATCCCTCTAACTCTTGCCATTAGAAAGCGTCTCCCAAACCTAATTGTTCTAAAGGGATCAAAAAACAAGAGAACGCAGTAATGAAGAAACCATGGAGGAAATGTGAGTAAGCTTGTCATCAAACTGACTTGAAATTCGATTGCTTTGATCACTAACCCAGCCAAAAACACGAGGAGAGACCAATCTGTAATATTAGGTTCCCGGAGTTGTGGTGCCGATCTCGCGTAGTCGTCTCTTTGATCATCGCTCACGGTGGTCACAATGGATTCTTCAGTTATCTCTCCGCTCATGCAATTCCCATCCTGAAACAGGTCAACCCGGCTCAGATCCGAACCAGTTTCATCCATAACTTTCCCTCCATCTTCAGACGAAATAACGACATCAAAATTGTTCTCTTTTTCTGAAGATACATCAATTGGGTAATTGGTTGATTCAATTACGTCGCTGGCATCCTTCGTTCTTGTTTCGGAATCCCTTTCCACAAAGCTCGATTTCCCACCGGATTCATAATTATCGGAAGAGGAAGAAGGCTCCATTTCAATTTCGGAACAAATCAAATCCCGGCGATTTGTCGATTTTCGCCGCCGCGAGAGAGACGAATGTTGACGGTTTGAATTAAAACGAAACGGCATGCAGTCGTAGTAAAATTCGTCTGGCGCATCGAGGAATTGATCGAATTCCTCGGTGCTACTAGAATTTGATGAAGACTCCATTGTTTGATGTTTAACCCAGAAGAAGAGATTGCGTAAGCTTGGTGGGTTTCAAACGCATAGGTGACGATAAGCGTGATAGCTCACAAACGTGACAAACGGCGTGCCAATTTGTTTAAAAAAAAATATTATTGTAATTCATATTTTACACGTCATACTCTTTACAGCCGATAACCGGAGTGGCCATCAAACCGGATTATTTGATAACAAGAGCTAAATTCTTAACCAAACTTCAGTCAATTACTGTTTAAATTTATACTAATCAATACATAATCAATGTATCTGGGAACTGAGATTAGAAAGCAATGTTGAAACGCAAACTATAATTGATTTGAGGCTTAGTTAGATAGTCTTCCTCAAAGAGGTTGGAATGAAATTTATCTCAATAATAATCATTGTTTACTCATAAAAGTAGCAAATTAAATACAATGTAAGAATGTTAAAGTCATAGATTATTTTGTTTAAGACGACGACTAAAAGATACTTAACTTTTGTCTTTTTTTCATGATAAAACCGTTCGTATAAAATCCCTATAAAATACGATTATGCTGGTATGAGTTGTAAGTTGACTTCTATGCTTCAAACTTCAAACTTCAAAGTGATTCAACAATGACTTATGAATGCAGCGACCAACTAACTATTAAATATTCATCGCTGTTGAAAAAAATTAGTAATCGTTATATGTTAATATACAATAGATCTCAAGATTATTTGGTCTACTAACTGAAAAGTTTTCACTTGTGGATAAAGTCGTTTTATTGGAAGATTAGAGATCGATTATTCTCGAGCACTAAAATTGTTAATCATTTAAATTTGACCAAAAATTTTACATAACTTTTTCGGACTTTAGGGATTATGAATATTTGGTCTAAAACCTCTAGTTAATCAAAAAAACAAAATTTATTTAAGCAATCTTTTAGTTTGTCAACAATTGGACCGATTGATTCATAATCTAAATTATTTAATATATCAATTCTAATAGGAAAGAGTCGAATATATGATACTAAAATTATTAGTTAAATCATTTTAACTACAAGAGATTAGTTATTTTAAAAGAAATTAAAATATAGAAACATACTTATGTATTTTGTTAATAACGTGTTTTTGGTAGTAATGGAAAAACTTTGTTTATTGGTTGACATAATCACATACTTTTGGTAGTAATGGAAGAAATTTGTTTATTGATTGATATAAAAGTCAAAACTTAACTGCCCATTACACAAATAAAAATTAGTTTTCAATTTTTACAGTACATGTACAAACAAAATAGTGAAGATATAAACAAACTAGTTTTCTTTTTAACAAGAAAAAGTACTCTTTTAACACATTTAGCTGCCTTTTTATTATTTTAAATGTTTGTTACTCCATCTATATTTGCAATTAATTTAAATTATGTTACTTGTTGAAAACAAGTTAAAAGAGGAAACATGACACACAAAGTGGGGATACATTTGATTTGGCTTTGCCTTTGCCTCCTTTTTGAATTGTCTTTTTCCTACTCATTTATGTTATATTTGAATTGAAGAGAATCTACTTCCTTTATAAACAAACGTGGGTAATCTTATTTCGCTGTTTAAACATTTTTTTTTCAAAATAATTAGATTGACAAAATTGATCAATACTGAAATTCACTCTCTAAAATCTGTTTTCTTAGTTTACTAGAAAAAGATCAAAACCCTAATACTTAAATCTTAAATCATTAATTTCATAACCATTTATTAAATATTATAGTAAAGCTATATTAATTGTGTCATACTCTCTTTTTTTCCAACATGTCATTTTATCATTTGTACTATTTTTCTTTGTGTCATACTCTTTTTTTTTTTTTCCAACATGTCGTTTTATCGTTTGTACTATTTTTCTTTGGTTTTATTCGTCTCTGGAGATTTTAAATTGACTAATAATAGTCCATAATATTATTGTAACTTGTAAGGATATCTTTTTGACTAGAAGTTAAACTAGAAAGGCAAAGAAAAAACCAGAAAATACGAAGGGAGGAAAAACCACTGTTCGTAAAATTAGATGTAGATTTGTTATAATTCGACTACTCCACTAATTATTTGCCTAAAAACCCCGAAAATCTCAGAGCTTCTCTGTCGATTTATCATTTTCTTCAAGACACTGATTTACGAATTACGTCTCTTCTTTTCCCCAAATATTTTTTCTTTTTGGTTGCATCTCTGTATCAAATGTGGACCGAGAAGAAGAAGAAAAATCTTAATATCTTTTCTGTTTTTGTGTTCATTTGCTTCAAATTTTACACCATAAATGCTGTCAAATTACCGCAAGAGGAAGGTTGGTTTCAAGTTAGTTCCTTTCTGAGTTTCTATCAAAATTTTGTTTAGTTTATCGTTTCTCTTTCATAGATTTTAGTTCCTTTCTGGGTTCATAGATTTTATTGCAGAGTTTGCGCCTAATGTTTTATTCGTAAAGTTTCCTCTTTTGGGTTTTCATTATCTGTTGAAATTGGGATTTTCTGATTGGTAACCGGAATTTTCTAATGACGTATTCTTTTTCATAGATTTTTTTAGTCCAAATTCTGCAAGCGTTGATCGGGTGATTAGTCAGTTTCGTCATCTTTTTCATTAGATTTAAGTTTTAAAAAATCGATTTGACCATTGAATATCCTTGAGGAATGCAATCTGTCTTAATGAAGGAATTTGACATGATGATGACTTATCAAGTCAATTTCTTAAAATATTCTGGCAATCATACATTTCACTGCTGTAGATGTAGAGGTGTAGAGAAATTGTTTATCTTGCTTTAGATTAATGATTGTTGGACTCATTGTTCAGGCCAAGAGTATAAATTGTGTTCTTGCTCAAGTAATTGCGCACTGATATATATTATGCTGTTTACTTCTGTGCCTGCCTTTCAGTCGATGCTCTGCAAAAAATCGTTACTACATTGGGCTCGAGATACTGGAAATTTGATGCTGAAAATTGTAAGGTTCAAATGGTGGGGTTAACTGAAAGACCTCCTCCAACAGCTACGCAAGAAATAGGATGTGAATGCAGTCCCACAAACGACACCGATTGTCATGTTGTGAGAATGTAAGAATTTTTTGACATCTAT
Organism: Lepidium didymum; assembly: GCA_963920545.1. Taxonomy (NCBI): domain Eukaryota; kingdom Viridiplantae; phylum Streptophyta; class Magnoliopsida; order Brassicales; family Brassicaceae; genus Lepidium; species Lepidium didymum. The sequence goes on along the minus strand of OY986993.1, from coordinate 19,433,271 downwards.
TATAAATGAATTTCTTTCCACTTAGAAGATCTCAAAGGCATTAATGGTTATATTTTTGCTTGTTTATGCACTCTTAGATTAGTGATATTTGCTATGTAGAAACTCTAGGTTCTTCTTTACAGCTGTGCTAAAGTCAATTAGCTTGGTGATGTCTTGCGGATGAGCCATTTGCGTTGATTTTATTTTTGCTGCATCTTTGTCTTAGTCGTTTCATATGCATCATATCAAAATTGGTGGTGACATGTCCCGATTTGACTAACTAGCAAAGGAGAAGAATAGTTTGCCTAATCAACCTTGAAACTGTAAACTACATGAAATCCTTATAAAATATGTATCTGCTTTGAACTATCCTTTCTATATTAAAATTAATAACCTGTATTCACAATATTTTAATATCAATCTCTTATTGGCCTTGGATTTGTTCTTTAGTGAATTCAAAGAGCATAATCTTCCAGGAACTCTTCCTCAAATAGTTAAGCTTCCCTACCTTCGGGAGATGTAAGTGCTTTCATAAAAGTACCTCAACGTTGATTTAGACTCGATAGGCAAATTTTACCAATTATGACAGATGGAAGCTGTTAAGTTTGACCACCCTTTCTTGCTATATTGTAGAGACTTGGCCTACAACTACCTCAATGGGACCTTACCACGTCAATGGGCTTTTTCAAATTTAACATATATGTAAGAATATTCCCTCTTATGTTTTGGATTGAGTGTCTAAATTCTCTTTTACAGTAATCAACTGTTTCTGCAGCTCTCTTCTTGTGAATCGGTTGTCAGGGGAAATTCCAAAAGAGTTTGGAAATGCTACTACTCTAACGTTCTTGTAAGTTTCAAGCATCAGTCAATCTTCTTTGGTATGGACATTGGTTTGGTGTTAATATGGAAAGTTCAGGTCCTAACTATCCTTTAAGTTTAGTTGGCGGAAATATTACTCCTTTTACCTCTTGAAACTTGCACTGCTCGGTCTCACTATGTGGCTTCCTGAAGGGGAAATCATTTAGATCATCATGTTGTATGCTTTGCTAAACAAGTTGAATACTTCGGAGCACTTCTTGTCTGGAGAAGGCTCTTTTAGCATTCTCTATGGGAGTGCTATTATAGTATGTTTGCTGCTCTTGTTTAGGAATCTCGAGTCAAATGGATTTTCTGGAACTATTCCACAGGAGCTTGGGAACTTAGTCAACTTGAGAACACTGTGAGACTTTCTGGTTCCCTTTCTGTTTCTGTTTTACATTTATTGTGACAATGTTTTAGTGTGTGGTGTATTTCTGAAGAATGAGATTCACTGATGGGTTATTTCTTATAGGATGCTTTCCTCCAACAAATTGACAGGAAATTTGCCACATTCCTTTTCTAGACTACTGAATATGACAGATTTGTAAGCTTTTATTCTTTTCCCCCTAACTTACATACTTATTATGGTGGTCTGCTTTGTTCATTAACTGCTTGGTTTGCAAAATGCAGTAGGATTAACGATCTCGGACTCAGTGGAACAATACCTGGTTACTTACAAAATTGGAAGCAACTCATGAGACTGTAAAATCCTATAATTAATAAACTCTTGTATTATTTCTTAGCACTCGCTGATAGTAACGTTTCATTGCTTGTAGTGAAATGATTGCATCTGGTCTCACTGGTCCGATCCCATCACTCATATCATCTCTGAACAATCTTTCTGATGTGTGAGTAGACACAATTCTTATGACATTCATATTCTTTTTCTCCATAAATAGTGTTTGTTTTCATTTATGGTAATGTAGATGATAATTTTATTACAATGACCTATTGTTTCTAGGAGGATCAGTGATATCGTTGGACCATCCCAGCCATTCCCTTCGTTGAAAAACATGACAGGTTTAACTAAACTGTAAGTTAGTTCTGTTATATGCCATCTTGAAGCTGTTTTATCTATCAATTTTGTAAATTCTATTTAATTTTATTTATTTTACATTGTAGGATATTGAAGAATTCTAACATTTCTGGACAAATTCCTGCTTATCTTTCAAGTCTGAAGGTTTTGGAGACACTGTAAGCATGTCTCAGTAGTGGCTTTCATCAAACTTTGTTTCAGACTATTAGTTGATATTCCACCGAAGAATTATGAATTCAAAGTAAAAATAAAAGTGTAGGTTTGTACATGAATCAATGACAGGATCGATTAACTTTTTTTGTTTCGGTGAATAGGGATTTGAGTTTCAACAAGTTGGTTGGGGGAATTCCATCGTTTGCGCAGGCTGAGAAGTTACGGTTTATGTAAGTGAAAGTATTATTCCATCATATATGTTAAGTGTTCTATCTTACTTTGAGTTGCCTTATTGGTTGACTGTTTTTTTGTAGAATTTTGGCTGGAAATATGCTCGAGGGAGATGCTCCTGATGAATTACTAAGGGATGGAATGACTGTGTATGTATAGTTCTGGAGTTTGCAAATTGTTCTTTCTCAGAACTCTATGAATCCAAGTTTTGTCTTGCGTTTCATCTCCATTTTGATGTCAATTCACTTGTTGATGCAGAGATCTCTCATATAACAATCTCAAGTGGCAGAGTCCTGAAAGTAGGTCTTGTCGGCCAAACATGTGAGGATATTGTCATGTTGAATTTCTTTCATGGTTTTGTTTTTACGTTTTTGGTTGATATAACTGGAACTTTTAACTAATAATGTATCCGATTTTTCTTGTTTTAGGAATCTGAATCTAAACTTGTTTAACAGCACTTCTACAAAAAACTTGTAAGGTTCTTTCTTTTGATCATCTTCTGCTGAAACCTTTGTTAATGTCGGAACAAATTATCGCGCTATTGATATGGATATACAACTCCCATTTGATGTTTTTGTAGGAGCAACTTTCTGCCGTGCATCAAGGATTTCAAATGCCCTCGATGTAAGTATACTGCCTACTTAGCGGTGAATTACTCTGCCAATAAAAAAATGTCTTCACTTAGTAAATTATGCATGACCGTGTCACCAAATAATAAAAACCACAATCTCATCGAATGAGTAATGACTGTTCGTTTAACAACAGTCTCACATCTGAAACCACTAGCTAAAGTTTCCATCTACTATAGTCCCATGTCAGTATCGTTATTTCCTGTCTTGTTATCATCATAAAATAGACATGTTGATGTGGAAAGCTCTCTAAATTATTCTTGCTGCTTGGTTTTTCTGGCAGATGCTAGCTGCTTCCATGTGAACTGTGGTGGAAGTGATACAGATGTACAGGAGAAAAAAGGAAAAGTTTTATATGAAGGAGATGGAGAGGTCGAAGGTGGGGCTGCTAAGTATTATCTGAGGCATAACGCTAATTGGGGATTTAGCAGTACAGGGGACTTCATGGACGACAACAATTACCAAAATACAAGATTCACCACGTTTGCCCCGACATCTAACCTCTCTGATCTATACAAAACAGCACGAATAGCTCCAGTATCTCTTACTTATTTCCATGCCTGCTTAGAAAATGGAAACTACACCATAAATCTGGACTTTGCTGAGTTGCGCTTCACCAATGATGAAAGCTATAGCCGGCTTGGGAGGCGTTTGTTTGATATTTACATTCAGGTTAGCGTTTTCCCTTTGCTGGTGAAAGTAACGCTGCTTTGAATGCAATTACTTCCTTTTTTTTTGTTTTTTCTTAAGCTCTCTTTTCGGCAGGAGAAATTAGTGGCAAAGGACTTTAATATCATGGATGAAGCAAAAGGTGCTCAAAAGCCTATAACTAAACCATTTACTGCCGATGTGACAAACCACTTTCTAACTATCCGATTGAGTTGGGCTGGTAAAGGAACTACCAGGATTCCCAGTAGAGGAGTTTATGGTCCTCTCATTTCGGCTATTTCCGTAGTTTCAGGTAGCTTTCTTATTATCTCAGAAGCCCGTTGGATGTGCACATTTGATTTTGTATGCATTTTGAACTGTTTTCTCACCACAGTAGCATTTCTTAATACCAATATCTTCTATGTGTAGATTCTAAGCCATGCTCACGTCCGGGAAATGGAAAGAGCCGGGGAGCATATATTGCTGTTGGAGTTGGAGTCCCATGTCTTATTATCTTTATACTGGGAATTATGTGGTGGTGTGGCTGCCTTCGAATATGCTTACAGCAACGCAAAGGTGATCATTACTTCTTTTTCTTTTTCCCATTTGACGTAGAGTTGATATATATTAGAGTACTTCTTATGAAGTCTAAGTCCAAGAAGCGTGGTTATCCTCATTTGATAAAGTGAAATATTGTTGATATAAGCAAGTTAGAAAAAAGTAAACGGAAGTGTTTCCTTGTCTATCGACTCTGACTTTTTCCCACAGGTTCGTATGAAGATGGATTGCCTTCTGGAACTTTTACATTAAGGCAGATCAAACTTGCAACGGATGACTTCAATCCAAGTAACAAGATTGGAGAAGGTGGTTTTGGTCCTGTATTTAAGGTAAAAATTAGGGGTTGAGATCACTCTTGGTATATGAAGAAATTAAAGCTGTAATGCAGTTCATGCCGATGTAAAATCTCATTTGCAGGGTGTATTAGCGGATGGAAGAGTTGTAGCAGTTAAGCAGCTTTCATCTAAATCGAGACAAGGGAACCGAGAATTTCTAAACGAGATAGGAGCAATTTCTTGTCTTCAACATCCAAATCTCGTCAAGCTTCATGGCTTCTGTGTCGAGCGGGCTCAACTATTGCTGGTGTATGAATACATGGAAAATAACAGTTTATCAAGCGCGCTATTCAGTGAGTTTTTTTTACTATAATTTTCTTTTTCATCTATTGCTGAAAGCTTTTTGATGCTTCAGCTCTAGATAAAATGTGTTTGTTTTGCAACGCTTAGGTAAAAAACCTACACAGATTCCACTGGACTGGCATACTAGGTTCAAGATCTGCTGCGGGATTGCAAAGGGTCTCGCGTTTCTCCATGAGGAATCACCATTGAAGTTTGTACACAGAGACATCAAGCCCACAAATATTCTATTGGACAAGGATTTAACTCCCAAGATATCTGATTTCGGATTGGCTAGGCTTGACGAAGAGGAGAGAACACACGTCAGCACCAAAGTCGCTGGGACTATGTGAGTCCTACGTCCGCTCTATTTTGCTGTTTATGTTTTACTTTACAGTTATGTTTGTTTGTTAACCAGAAGAATCATGTGAACTTCTGCAGAGGATATATGGCACCAGAATATGCACTGTGGGGTTACCTAAGTTTCAAAGCAGATGTCTACAGCTTCGGCGTTTTGGTTCTAGAGATCATCGCTGGCGTAACCAACAGCAGTTTCATGGCGGCAGGAGATTCCATCTGCCTATTGGAATGGGTAAACTATAATCTTGATCCCAAGTTCTCATTGGTTAAAAACATTTTGAAAAAGCGGTCTTCTGAAATATAATCGTTCTTGATGTTGTATCTGCAGGCTCACGAGTGCCTAGAATCAGGACAGTTGATGCAAGTGGTGGATGAGAAATTGAGGCCTGAAGTGAACGTACAAGAAGCAGAGAGGGTACTAAAAGTGGCTCTCGTGTGCACGAGCGCATCTGCAACAGATCGTCCGATAATGTCAGAGGTCGTTGCTATGCTCGACGGTGTCTGTCCGGTGCCAGAACCAATCCCAGCAACAACCACGATTTCAGGGGATATAAGGTTTAAGGCTTTTAAAGATATAAAGATAGACATGGAGAACAACAGTAAGACGCAGAGTTCTGTTAAAAGTTATCCACCTTTTTCTTCTTCTTCCTCTGCTTTTGGTGCTGGACAAGTGTTTCAAGAAAGAAACACAGAAGAGTCAAGGACTTGAAGAAATTTCCGATTCCTTTCCTCTCTTATTTTTCTTTTTGTAAAATTATCTCAGTGTTGATTATGTAAAGTGTTTTCGACTACATTCCACGATTAGTTATTCAGAGAAATGTCTCAATTCTGTAATGAAGCTTCTAATAGTTAGGGATAAAGAAGTCATACTTTTCAAGCCTATAAATTCTACATAAAGTAAAAGTGATTTATGACAGTGATATCTTTAGTCTAAGATCATCCAATTAACTAAAACAATTATTAAAATTATACTATTGTTGTACTCTTTGATAGGCGGCTAGCTTTGTGAAATGACGTGTACACAAACAATGTAATTTCTTCATTTTGATTTTTCACAATGTAATCTTTAAGAAACAGCTTCATACATGTAACTATTGTCTAAAATACTCTATTTCAAAGGACGAGTTGACTTACAAAAAATATTGACTCAAGTCCGTATAGTAGTATATTACCTATTTGCATTATACTTTTACAGACACAGACGGTCAACAAATTTTATATGGAGCAAACTAGATGTATTCCAAGTAGTTCTTGGATCCAGGGAAAGTAGAAGCGAACTATAAATAAGGTTGATTAACAATTGAACAAAATAAGCCAACTAGTTCAAGTGTTCAACATAAGTAATTTCATGTAATATTCAATCAAAATTGACTGATTAACCCTTCTAATTTTCAATGGTTGACAAATGTAGCCACAACTTTCATATTATGTCTCTCAGGAATTAAAGTTAGAATTGTTTACTGAAGGTTTTTCAGAAAGTGGTGAGAATAATGAAGTCATACTAGTTTGAGATATGTTCTTTTAGTATTTCTACTAATCAAATGTAAACCCAATTGGCTGAATAATCCCCATTCGAATAGTTCTCCTCACACTGTGAATAATCAAAAACAAAGGGGCTGGATTGTAATTAGCAAAAGTACTCCATCTATCCGGCTTTAACAAGCAGAATACCCCATGTGTAAACTCTTAGTCAAACTTCATTTCACATGACTCTTCACATCTTCCACAATTTTCTATATATAAAGGTGATACATACATATCTAACTTTTAAAATATAAAAGTTTTAAGTTATTTTCTTTAATAATTGTGTAATTTTTCCAAGTCATATATATGTAGATCACTTTCACCTAATCTTTCATGTCTGCAACTTACAAGCTCATTAATCATGTCGGAAAGCAATTATCTTAGCTATCTACTCTTTTTTCTTACTCTTATCTACTTGGTCTCTACAGTATCTGCTTCTCCTTCTCTGCACCCAGATGAAGGTTAAGTGGTTTTATCACATCATTTATTACCTAACAAAATGGCTTCTCTTTTTGTATTTGAGCTAGATTTGATTCTGTTTCTGATTGGTGTATGTCTTTACACAGTAGAAGCGCTTAAGGATATTGCATCGACATTCGGTGTGAAACACTTGAACTTAAGTGAAGACCCATGTCTCTCAAAGACTCTGATAATAACTCAAGATGCTGTTCTCAACGAAGGACAAAGCAGTACAATCAAATGTGACTGTGGTTTTAATAACAATAACACTTGTCATATCACACACTTGTAAGAAATTAGCCGTTTTATTTCTGTTTTGTTATACTTTGATCGTTTCCATATAAACTATTGTTCTTCCATGTGCAGTATCCTTAAGACTTTTAGTCTTCCGGGTAAACTTCCACCAGAATTTTCCAGGCTTCGGTATCTTGAATCGATGTGAGAGGGGTTCTTTGTGTTTAGTTTCCTCTGTTTTGAGTGTTGTTGTACTTGAAGAGAACATTATAAAAATTAAAACGTTTTTGCTTGTTTGTGCAGTGACTTGTGCCGTAATTATCTTCATGGATCAATTCCTATGGAATGGGCTTCACTGCAATACCTAAAATTTATGTAAGTCCATCATCTCAAGTTTCTTGTTTGTTAAGTAAGTAAGGAATGTTATTGAAGTTTTTACCTGAAATGCTTCTGCAGCTCTGTTTGTGCGAACCGCTTATCAGGAGAAATTCCCAAAGGACTGGGGAAATTTATAAATCTCACCGACTTGTATGTTTTCTTCATTCATCTTATGAAATCACATATAAAGTTCGACTCTTTTAAAATATGAAACTAAAAGTCTTTTTTGTTTGTTTGAATGATTTCAGAAATCTTGAAGCCAATCAATTCTCTGGATTGATTCCTACAGAACTTGGCAACATGGTCAACCTACAAAGCTTGTAAGCAAGAATCTGTTTAATCAGAATCTAAATTAATCATCAAGATAAAATGATAATTTGACCATGTTTTTGTTTTCCTGATTCTCCCAGATTACTTAGTTCTAACCAATTAGTTGGAGGCGTACCAAAGACATTTGCAAGACTAAAAAGCCTGACTGATCTGTATGATAAGTTTTGTTTTCTAAATAATATTGTCAGTATCTTAAAGTGTTCACTATAGTTATAATGCATAACACTTCTTCCTTCTATTTGTTTGCAGGCGTTTGAGTGATAATCGCCTTAACGGATCCATTCCTGAGTTAATTGGAAACTTATCGAAACTTCAAAGATTGTAAGCCAAGAACCTATAAATTATTACAATGAGTTACAACGTTTTTCTGACTTGTGCCTATATTCAATCAGACATATCTACGCAAGTGGCTTAACAGAACCTATTCCACAGTCCATTTTTCGTCTAGAGAATTTGTTTGACCTGTAAGTATTCTCACTCATCTAACTAAATCACAGAAGCATATTGCTCTTCTTGAATCTAAACGGTAGCCATTTGTTTTAATGCAGGAGGATCAGCGACATAACTACCGGATTGGGAAGAGTTCCTCTCATTACTAGCAAAGTCCTGAAATTTTTGTATGCAGTGGTTCAAACATATAAATATGTCTCTGTACCAGATATCAGATAATATCCTCTGGTTTAACACATGTATTGTAACATTCAAGATTAATTCTGTTATAATTTTGCAGGATTCTCAGAAACATGAACTTAAGAGGACCAATCCCATCCAGTCTCTGGGATCTTCCCAATATCATGACTCTGTAAGTTTCATGAATATATGTTACACTAGACACACCATCCAATATTTTGACTATGGTTCTTTTTGCATTTTTGTGCAGTGACCTTTCTTTTAATAGACTAACTGGAGAGATACCAGCAGACGCACCCGCACCAAAATATACGTCTGTCCCATAGTGTTTAAATGATCAAAACATTTCACAGTATGAAGTAAATGTTTTGAACTTATCTACTGTTCTACAAATTTGTTACAGATATTTGACAGGAAATATGTTGTCAGGGAAAGTTGAATCAGGATCTTTCCTTACTGCAAGCACCAATATGTATAGCTAATATCACCTTCTCTGATATTTATCTATGCTAAAATCATTTCATCATTTGAATATTTATCGTTTGGGAATGTACAAACATATCTGCAGTGATCTTTCTTACAATAACTTCACATGGTCTCCAAGCTGCGACGAGAGGACGTATGTTCTTATATTGTTATCCTATAAGTATTGTTTTGTTAATAATCTTTCTGAAAGCTTGCTTAAAAGGAGTATGTTTTGGTGCAGTAATGTAAACACATATGAGAGCTCGCGTTCAAAGAACAGTCTGTAAGAACCTTTGTTTTACCAAATCTTTATCAATCACAGGTTACTGTTTACACTGCTATTAACTCAATAGTTATTTATACAGAACCAGAATTCTCCCGTGTTCTTCTATAAACCGATGTCAAAACTGTAAGTTTTTCTCTTTAGTATTTTACAAGTTTTTGAATATGATCTTAAGAGAGCTTCACTTTCTGCAGATAGAAAGTCACTGCATATAAACTGTGGGGGACCTAATGTAACCATCAAAAACTCTCGAGGGAGTTTTCTATATGAGGGTGATGAGTACGCTTTTACTGGTTCAGCTACAAACTATCATGGTAGAAACTGGGGATTTAGCAATACTGGTGACTTTATGGATGATGCAATAACAGAAGATATATATACAATTTCATCAGAATCTGTAGTCTCAGCAAAGTATCCTGAGCTTTACCAGAATGCTCGGCGTTCTCCCTTGAGTTTGGCTTACTATGCGTTTTGTTTTGAAAATGGAAGCTACAATGTGAAACTCCATTTTGCAGAGATTCAGTTCTCAGATGAGGAACCATACTCTAGACTAGCAACACGGTTTTTTAACATATACGTTCAGGTACATATAGACTTTTGCTGTAAACTCTTTTTCAGCATATTTAGCTAACTCTTTTATGTCTGAATTTATCTGTTCAGGGGAAGTTGGTTTGGGAGGATTTCAACATCAGAGTGGAAGCTAATGGAACTCATAAAGAAGTTATAAAAGAAGTGAACACAACTGTGACTGATAACACTTTAGAGATACGGGTTTACTGGGCGGGGAAAGGCACAACTATCATTCCTAAAAGAGGGAACTATGGCTCTCTCATCTCTGCAATCTCAGTTTGTCCTAGTAAGTAAAAGCTCTGTAATAGAAAGCATCAAGTTTCCATCAAAACTTTAATCGTAATTCTTTTGTTGTTCTTGTTTTATCAGGTTCAGAATCTGAATGTGGCGGTAAGAAGAAGAATTTTCAAGTATTTGAATCCTCTTTTCGTCTACCTTTTATATGTATCTGTGTATGAATCAATATTTCTCTCTTTCTGTTTCTGTCAATCTTCAGTTCCAGTGCAGATTCGTCCAGTTGCAGAACAACACAAACCAAAAAAGTATGTTCTGATTATTGGCATATTAGCCGTAATAGTCACTCTTGCTTTCATAATTCTTAGCGCGTTCTGTTGGAGAAAATGCATTAGCAACGATGATGCAGTCAAAAGAGGTAACATCAATTTAAAGTATTAATAATGTCAGGTGTTTTTAGTAAAGAAGAGCTCAAGCCAATTTATCTGGTAATAGGTTCCTTTAGTTTGAGTCAACTAAAAGTTGCGACTGATGATTTTGATCCCTCAAACAAGATTGGAGAAGGCGGCTTTGGATCTGTTTATAAGGTGCAAAATACTTTCCAAGCTCTAGAAACATATGCTAGTATTCTTACAAAAAGGTTGATTGTTAAAGCTACAAATCTAAAAATGCAGGGGAAATTACCAAATGGAACATTGATTGCGGTGAAGAAGCTATCTTCCAAATCATGTCAAGGCAACAAGGAGTTTGTAAACGAGATCGGAGTGATTGCTTGCCTGCAGCACCCGAATCTTGTGAAGCTTTATGGATGCTGCGTTGAGAAAAATCAGCTGCTTCTTGTCTATGAGTACATGGAGAACAATTGTCTTGCTGATGCATTATTTGGTAAATGATTGGACCAAATCCTTTTATTGTAATTCTCTCCTGCATGGAGATTGATTCTTTTCTTGTTACTGTTGGGTGCAGGAAGAAGTGGTATGAAACTAGAATGGAGTACAAGACACAAAATATGCTTGGGAATAGCGAGAGGGCTTGCGTTTCTTCATGAAGATTCAGCGGTTAAGATCATTCACCGAGACATAAAAGGGACAAATATTCTGCTAGACAAAGATCTGAACTCAAAGATCTCGGATTTCGGGTTAGCTAGGCTTCATGAGAATGAGATGAGCCACATTACTACCAGAGTTGCAGGAACAATGTCAGTCTTATAATCAGTCATATACACTTGAATTATACATAAGTATGGTAATATAAGTTTTCAAAAAGATGAATGACTAAAGTCCGATCTTGTTATGATTCCAGAGGATACATGGCTCCTGAATACGCAATGAGAGGTCACCTAACAGAGAAGGCAGATGTTTACAGCTTCGGTGTAGTGGCAATGGAGATCGTTAGTGGAAAGAGCAATGCAAATTACACTCCAGATAACGAATGTTGCGTTGGCCTTCTCGACTGGGTACACATAACACACTAAAACAATTCCAAAGAATTCAGCTTTCTTTTAATTGGATACTTCAACAGTGGTTCTTCATTTTCAATTTCAGGCGTTTGTACTGCAGAAGAAAGGGGCTTTCACAGAGATTCTGGATCCTAGACTCGAAGGAAAGTTCGATGTGATGGAAGCAGAGAGAATGATAAAGGTTTCACTTTTATGCTCCAACAAGTCTCCAACATTACGGCCAAACATGTCGGAAGTTGTGAACATGCTTCAAGGAGAGACTGAGATAGAGCAGATCATCTCAGACCCTGGATTGTACGGTGATGATTTGAGGTTTCAGCGATCTTCAGAGATGGGTTCATCGTTTTTAACATCAGATTATCTCGTTACTAATTCGTCTTGTGAATCTGCTTACGATCTGTACCCTCTTAGTCCCGAGTCCATTGTTTTATCTAGATCGTAGAGTAAACAGAGAAAGATTCGACTTCCATTATCAACCTTTTATGTACGATCTGTACCCTCTTATGCAACCAATGACATTATCAATATTTATGGAAAACAATGTAAGTTAATAAATGAAATTACATGAAGCTTTAGTCTTCCATCGAAAATCATTTTGCTTGTTTAATTATTATCAGCGTGGTAAGTAAGAGACATCTTTTCAATCAAGCTCCATGTAAGATTATTGGGGATTTTGACAAAGAACATATGTATTAACTACTTGCGCATCAAGCCACCGTTTTTTTGTCTTCTAATTATGCCGTGTCGGTTACGTTAGAGAAGTGAGACATTAGCCAATAAGGATTTATAGAAGTTTATGTTGTATGTAAACAAAATTATAATGGCCCATTGAATTGCGTTTCATTAGATTTGTCCTACATCGAGAATTGAAAGATTTGTAGAGTAGTACATAATATACATAGACCTACCTTATTATTAACTAGATAGTACCCGTGCTACAACAGACGTATTTCCTCACAAGGACGCTTTGGTGAAACATAATTTCAGAAGACCACATATAAAAAAGAGTATTGATGACAATTAAAAAGAAATCGAAAAGTGATCTTAATGAATCTTGTATATTACACAGAAAATCAGGGTTAAACCCGCCTGCCCGAACTGATTGGGTAAACAATCGGATCTACCACAATTATCTTCTCCTTCCCGATAAAACTGTTAAAAAAATTCCTAATTTCAAAATTTCTCTCTTTTTCGCTCGCGACGGGACCACACGCTTCAGCAAAATCGTAAAGGCAAGTCATCTGTAATACTAGAGTAAAACTTCTTGTCTCGATTTTGGTTACTCGATTTTAGAATCTGTTATTATCTTCCATTATCTCGCAAGGAGTTGTACTTGAAACGATGGTAAAGATCAGAGGCGGTGGAATTAGATGCAGAGGCAGAAGAGGTCGTAAGCGGCAAGGAAGTTTGGTTAATAGGACTGAATACCAAAGGTTAGCTCGAAATCCATTTGTTTAGCTGCCTGGAGTAGGTCGAGTTTCAGCTGTTGGGGTTAGTAGCCCTCAAATTATAAGCAGAGGTAGTGGAGGTATGAAAGAGAGAGTTAGATTGGGTCAAAGGACTCTATGGCAAAGGGTCTATCGAAATGATGAGAATGTTGAGGAAACAAACATCAATAAGGATGGTGGGATCGATGAGAATGCTGGGAGAGAGGATAATGACGATGGTGAGAATAGTGGGAGAGAAGATCAGGATATAAGAGAGGGTAATGACGATGTTGAGAATGTTGTGAATGACGATGTTGAGGATGTTGTGAATCTTGAGGAAAAACCTCGTGAAGATGAAACTCTGGTAGACTATGCTGGTGAGAATTGTGATAATGTTGAGCTGTCTGAATCTTAAAATAAAACTCTTGTGGAGGAAGAAACCCATGAAGATGAAAATCTGGTAGAAGAAAAGCGAAAAGACTCAGTGGTATGAATTCTATTGTGGATGTTTATGTTGTGGTTAATTTGTATATATTCTATTGTGGTTAATTTGTATATATTTTATTATATAACAAAGTAATATTACTTTGTTTTATTGTTTTATGTTGCAGAATGTAGGAGAAATCCAGAAAAAGGGGATGATGGACCGATTGCATAACCACCGGACGGAATTTGCACTATGTCGAATCAGTACAAGAATAAGTTGAAGCTATCGACACAATGCTATATCCGGTAGACTCTGGATTTCTTTGAAACTTTGAGACATCCGCTAAGACCTTCTGAGAGGGAGTGGTTCAACAACCACCCACAATTCAAGCACATCTTTCATATGCCGATGAGTACAACTCATATGTCAATGGTAATGTGGATGTTCCTTCTATGAACGACACGAGTATAGACAACAAAAGAAGTGTGGTTTGTTGTCAATGGTACGCCGATCCGCTACAGTTTGAGGGAGCACGCATTGATATATGGTCTTAACTGCAAGCAATATGAGAACCCGGATTATGAACGAACTGCTGGCAGAGATAGGTTTTGGAAGAGACGGTTTAGGGGTCCTAAAGCCATCAGAGTACAAGACGTCAGAAAAGAAATGCAGAAATTGAAACGTGACTATACGGATAAACGACTGAAGATGCTGGTCCTGTTTTTCATATGCAGTATTCTTGACGCTCTGACGAAGGTTGGAAAATATGCAACTTGTATCAAGCCATTCTTGTTGAGAGCGGTGGATGATTTGACTTTCTGTCGTGACTTTTTTTGGGGGATATGGACCTTCGAATACATGCTAGGTGAGATTAATCATATGTTGTCGCATTTTGGTGGAAAAGTTAAAGGTGACCTCTAGCCAATTCATGGATTCATTATTCTTTTGGAGGTGAGTTAATAGTGAATTTGTGTGTTATATTAATAGTGAATTTGTGTTTTATGTTAATATTGTCTTGAATTTGTATTTAGTTGTTGGCGTTTGAGGCAATCAAGGATTTAAGTACCAACTCTAGAGAAGTCCATCCAGACGCAAGTTTAGACTGCCCAAGGATGTGCCAGACTAAGTTCAAGAAGAATCTGGGTGCAAGAGGATATAGTCTTAATGACATCAACCATTTCCTTGGTGATACTAAGGTTAGTTATCATAGTTATACTAATTTCATATTAATAATACGGGTAGTTATACTAGTTGTACTAATTTCATAATAATAATATGAGTAGTTATCCTAGTTATACTTATTTCATAGTAATAATACTGGTAGTTATCCAAGTTATACTAATTTCATAGTAATACTAAGGATTCAATTTTACTAGTAATACCAATGTCCGAGTGTTATTTTTTTATACAGGTCATTGCTAGTGTACTCCCAACACAATCAGACAAAGAAAATGAGATGATGGCCGTCATATTTGAAGAAGCTGAGGAGGAATAAAGGAATACTGCTGTTGTGGACAGTTGGATTCACCGGCTTCGCTCGGATAAGACGATTACACTTGATGTTATGTACGATGGAGATGTACAAGCGCGAGAAGCCATTGCACATGTGGAGAATATGGAAATCCCCAGCACAAAGGCCCACAAAAAACCAGCGAGAAACCCCCAGTGATAATGAATTGCTTGCTCGTATGCAGTCTATGGAAAAAGAGATGAAGAGGATGAAATAACACATGGATGGTTTGAAAAAAAGAGTGTCATCGTTGGAACATGTGAGATTAGGGTAAATTAGGTAATTATTGTTAAATTGTCCAACTAATGATTGTATTACTGTCCAATTACAGGCTATTGGTGCTCACGAGTCTTCTAAGGCTGAACTAGATGATATTGGTGCTTAGGAGTCTTCTGAGGATGAACCAGATGATACTGGCGCTCAGGAGTCTTCTAAGGCTGAACCAGATCATACTGGCGCTCAAGACTCTTTTGAGGCTGACCCAGATGATTCTGGCACTCAAGACTCTTCTAAGGCTGACCCAGATGATAATGGCGATCAAGACTCTTCTGAGGCTGACCCAGATGACAAACCAGAAGATGAGAAACCAGAGGGTGACAAAGCAGAAGATGCAAAACTAGCTGCGAAACGCTCGTTTATGGAGTCCCTTCTATTCGACAGTCTCAAATGAGCCCGGAAATGAAAACTTTATTTTTATTTTTATTGTTATTATTAGAAATTGAACTCGTATTGTAATAGATTTGAATTTTATCAGAACCCACTAATTTCGAAGGTTTAAACTCGTATTTTTGTCGAGAGGAGAGGAATGGAGAAGGGAGAGAATTCTCTCAGCCAAATGGCAAGGAGAGAGAAAAATAGAGCTGATTAAGAGAACAATAATTTCGCAAAAATTGAAATTGGCACTGACGGGAAGAAAAATTGAAACGAAAATGCAAGGAGTTATACCTGGTAAATGGTTTTATAGTAATTACAAATAGTTATACTTTGTCGAATTTTCATAAAATCTAGTTTTACGTATGGATGAAATTTGAGACAACTGTAATACTGCAACAATATGTTACAAAAACTAGATATATAAATTCTTTCTCCTACGTTTGGTATTATTTACAAAGTGACCCTAAAAATATAATACTGCAAATATATTGTATAAAAAAAAAGTCAAATGCAATAATAAACATAAAATTATAGCACTATATATACAGTATACAGATTACCATTTCATTTATACACAAGTTTGATGGGTAGCGTCAAATGACTTTGCAAATAATATGCTTATTTCGTTACTTTGATGGATAGCATGTAAGTGTTTATTTTGCTATCAATCAATATTTCGTTTGAAATCGGTCGTTAAAATTGATGTTTGGAAGCAATGTTCAAAACGATCGTATGTATTTTTTTCTGAAAAATATCAGCTTTATTAACTTTGGTCATCGTTTACATAATGAATAAGAAACATTGGACAAGCGTAGTTAAATATAACGATCATATGTATTTATTTATAAACATTTGAATATATTATTTGTGATCCAATGGTTAAAAAAATCTATATATATATATATATATATTATTTGTAAACATTTATAAATATCCTTTGATTCATTTTCAGAGGCAAATTATGTATAAGAGGTATTTTTGTAAAGAAGTAGAGAGAAAATGACATTTCTTACAATTTCACATATATATATATATATATATATATATATATATTCAATTTTTAATGTATTTTTTCCGTTAATTTTATTTTATGTTTGAAAAAAATAGAATATGTTATGTCCACTTTCTATCTAAATACTTATTTTTTTAATGAAATGTGGTTGGACCGAAATGTCCATTCATCTTCTCTTCTTTTATTTTTTTATTTTTTAAATTTATTTCTTTTAATTTTTGTAATTTCTTTATTTTCAATTAAGAATAAATATGTAAATTAGAAATCCAAATGTTAAACGGAGGGTTCACTGTACTTGGGAGACTCGCCACCGTCGTGTAGAGTTTCCGATATTTGCCGCCACTTGGGAGTATCGGCGGTCGCCGCCGCGAAGGGAGAGAAAACTGCCATCGAATATTAGGATTTACATCACCATCAAAATCCAGAATGCAAAAATTGATTATATATTTTGGTGGATTTAACTAATTTTGGGTCGATTTGAACTTTAATTTGGTAACAAATGAATTTAGAGTATGAATTATAGTACATTTCAGAATTCTGAGTTAATGGGACATTAATTTTGGTAATTATTGTTGTCAAAATGCAGTATACATAGTGGAAATAGTAGTAGTTGTACTAAACTAATTAAACATAGTATTACAAGTATAACTACCAAGACTTATAACTACTAGTGTTTGAGTTTTTTTTGGTATTTGTCGGTGATTGAAGAAGACCCGATTGAAAATAAGATATAGATTAATAGTATTCACATAACATAGATAATAAACATAACATTTAAATTCACATAAGATATGAATTCACATATCATCTAAAGCAATATCAATGGGAAATGGATGGTTAAAGAGTGTAGGTGTTGCCCACATTTCTTCAGCATTCCAATTGAGACAGTCATGGAGAAAATCTTTTGTGTCGTCAGAGTACCAATCCGGTATATATGACACTTCATTGGTATCTACTGCATTCCACTAATTTATACCATACCCTTCGTATTGCTTCCAAGGAGGTTGTCTTGTTAACATCTCCAAAATTGTGCATCCAAAAGCCCAAATGTCAACTGCAAAATCGATTGTCCCAAATCTTATTAGCTCTGGAGCTTGGTACCTCTTATCTCTCGATCTATGAGCCAATCGGTGTATGTATCGCGCCATCGAGTCAACATCCATTGTTGAACCAAAGTTTGCAATTATAGACATATATCTGCACCATCTCCATTCCCTAAGGACATAGTGTAGGAGTATATTTGTGGGGTTGATGTCATAGTGCACAATGTTACTGTCGTGTATATATTCAATCCCTTTGAGAATATCTTTGGCAATTTCTCTGACTTGTGACACGCGCAGTCCTCTAGAAAACCTTCTACGAAACTTTTCTTTAAGATTTCCACCAGATATGTATCAAAGATAAGATTGTGATTCGATCTATTCGGATCAAACTCATCACGAGCTTCCTCGTATCTGTGAGACTTGATAACGAACAGACAACTAGCACATATTAACATGTGCTCTTCTTCAAAGAGAGTTCCTCTTGCGAGATCTCAACAGATTTTATCACCCTCTTCTGACAATTTCCATATTTCCATGTTGCGAGATACATAGTAGACATGGCGCTTCTTTCCTCACCCACTATGAAATAAATGGCCATTCTGGATTATAAGGAGCCTACACTGGCAACAGAGTCATGTCGGGGTATGCTTGCTTCTGTTTGAAGTAAAATATGGAGAGTGAAAGAAAGGAAGAATGGAGAGTGAAAGAATTATATAAGGAATGAAGAATGGTGTCGTTAAGAATGAAGAATCGTGTTTTTAAGGATGAAGAATCGTGTTTTTAAGAATGAAGAATCATGTTTTAATAATGAAGAATCATGTTTTTAAGAATGAAGAATCGTGTTTTAAGAATGAAGAATCGTGTTTTAAGAATGAAGAATCGTGTTTTTGAGAATGAAGTTGTGTCCGTAAAAGTTGAAGAAGAGGAAGAGTTTTTTCTTGGAATAATAACTGTAGCATCTGGCAATTAGTGAGTTTCTTGTACGCATGCGTGGATGTTGAATAGTCTATTGATTTTTTTATTTTTTAATGCAACAGATTCCACGTAAGACGCCACGTCAGATGATACAACTAATTGTAGAATAGGAGAACCCGTTACTAATACAAAAATTTACAAAAATTTTTATGAAATAGTTAAGTTGTTATATAATTAAAATAATGAAAAAGAAAGATATATAAAAAAAAATGTATTCTAGTATACATAAAATAATGTAATAAAAATATATAATATATGAAATATAAAATACATTAAGTTCCCTACACTTCTATACGGAAAATTTACCGGTAAACCAGAAGCGTTAGTTTGCATTTGACTTTTTCTACGTGTTAAAGTAGATATTCAACTAATGTAACATTTCATTTATTCTGGTTCGGGTTGTAAGGTCGTATGATATGAATTGACTTTGAATAATATAAACGACTAAAGATAAATGAATTGATGTTTATGTTCCATCGATCATAAATAGAAGTTTTTTTTTTTTTTTTTGATAAAGATAAATAGAAGATTATTGAGAAAAGGTTTTGGTTAATCTCTAAAATATTTAAAAAATATAAAGAAACAATGACATGTCTAAATATAGAGGATCAGCGAAGGGACATTGAAAAGTATAGGAAACTGTCTAGACATTGACAAGGCTTAAACTTTCTTCAACCCAAAACCCACGTCTACTGCAATCTCATATCTATACTACCACATATTACTCTTTTTAAAAGTATCAATCAGGTCCTACGCAGTGTCTTTTAGGTAGATGCATGGAATCATACGTACTCGAGAAATATCATTGAAAGAGATTACTTTATGGGTTGGGTGAATTAAATCAATATAAGTTACTTTTGTCAAAATCAGGGATATGATAATGGTGTTTTTTATGAAAACTAAATCTTTCTCTTCTGACACGTCAGTAGATTATGCATATTTTAGTTGTATCAAATATCAAATATTTTAATTATACGTATAACAAATAATTGTATAGTTAAGTTACCTCACAGCATGCATTAAGTTATTTTCTGAACAGAAGGATTGTATAGGCTTATAAATTTAAATTACATGTTGGTTTTAGATGTGTAAGAATACTTATATCCTAAATTATAGAAAGTAGAAACGGTTTTATTTTACCAACAGAAAACCTTTAGAGCATGTAATAATTTTTTTTTACAAGAGTCTCTATACAAAAATTAAAATAATAAAATAATATATAATATTTTTATTATTAGAAGAGTTTTCAACTTTCTTAGAACTCTCACTTAGGGGTGTTACGGAACGGATGTCCGGCCCAATTTGGCCGATCCATATCCATATTCGTATCTGGCGGATAGTAAGATTCTTGATCCGTATCCGTATCCAAAAGGGTCAGATATCCGTGGTCCGGATATTCATTGAAAACCGGATATCCGCGGATATCCTTTTTTTATATATATTTCCTAAATGGGTCGGATATTTCTTAAATGGGCTGGATATCCGCTCCGTATCTGCTCTGTATCCGTTCCGTATCTGGCCCATTTAGGATTTGATCCGTATCCATATCCTAAATAGACCGGATATCCGCTCTGTATCCGCTCCGTATCCGACCATTTAGGCTTCGATAATATTTCATCCGATCTGTATCCGTATCCGTCAGATATTTAAATTTTTGATCTGTATCCGTTTGGTCCAGATATTCGTGTTACGGATCAAAATTCGGATACGAATACGGATATCCAACAGATCACGAATCATGATTAACAGCCCTACTCTCAGTCATAGTTTCTCATTTGAGAGAATCTTTTACCTTTGTTGAGAGACTTTTGCCAGACACTTCCCAATATAAATGTTCTTAATTTGTTGGATACGGTCATGGTCACCTTCAACTGATACAATTGTACGTGATAATATACGGTAATGGTTACTATTTTTACCTATCTATTTATATAAATGATTTTGAAAAAAGAAATTCCTTAACAATTATAGTCAGTGATTAACTATTTTCTTCAAAAGTACTTTTTTGCCGTGGGCTCCATTGACCCATTTTGTGCCCACAAGGAAAAAGAGTAGGAGTTGAGTTTTCTACACTGAGATTAGGATGGTTTTGGCTTCAAAAGTTATTGTGCTAAATTCTTAAAATCACGAATCTGTGTTGTAATCATCCAAACAAAATCACGAATCATTAAATAGTTGTACTGACAATGCAGATCGTCTTCGCTGCTCTTCTTCTGTTCTTCACCATCATCACAATCTTCTTCGCTGCTCTAACAACATCCACTTCACCAGCTCTCCATCCAGATGAATGTAATATTTTGACTGACTATCTCAACGTTAGTGTCAAAATCTGTACATATAAAAATGGATAATGTTGTTTTGTTCATATACTTGTGCAGTGAATGCCCTTGAGAAGATAGCCACTACACTTGGTGTACAGAGATTGAACCTAACTTATGAAGATCCTTGTCGTTCAAAAAGTCTAAACATTGTAAAAGAAGTTGGTTTTGTTTGGGATCGGGAGATAGAAAACTCTATTGTTTGTGATTGTAGCTTCAACAACAACATGACTTGTCATATTACAGAAATGTAAGTACTAATCTCTTTCTCTTCTCTTATCAGATCTTTACTTTTGTCTAACTTCTAATGTATTCTTTTTCCTTGCGATTGAACAATCATAGAATTCTCAAGTCCACGAGTCTTTCAGGGAAACTTCCTCCTGACTTGGCCAAGCTTCGATATCTCCAGAAGTTGTAAGTTTGTAATTTAAGGGCTCACTTCATATTTCACCCTCTACTATACATGTTCACACCATATTACTCTGTACTTATTTGCTCTTTAGTGTACACCCTAAACACATTTTTATCTACGTAATTCAACCCAAACTTTATGTTTCTATAAAATTAATCATATTCAATTAATTTCATCAACCAAATTTGATTTATCAATCTAAATTTTCATTAATTTATCTTTTTTTCTCCAAAATCAAACCATAATTTTATCATTTCCAGCAGATCAAACCCTAATTTTAAAAATCAAGATACTAAATCATTAATTCGTATTTTTATTATATCGTAATTTTGATCTGAATAAAAGAAAGAGACATTACAATTTAGGAAAAAATGATAAAATTATAGTTTGATTTAGAAAAATTGATAAATTAACGACAATGTAAATTGATTAATCGAATTTATTCAATAAAACTAATGGAATATGATTAATTTTAAAGAAGTTAGATTTTTGAGTTAAATTGCAAAAAAATAAAATTTGGGTTGAATTATGTATATAATTATAAGTTTAGGGTGTTCACCGAAATGTTAATAAGTACAGGATGATCCTTAAAGAACCGAGTTTGTAACTCCTACGACTCAATCTAAGCAATTCAAAACAGAGTATATTCAAAGTTGAACTTCTCTGGTTCTCTTTTGAGTTAAACTTGTGGAAGGACTGAAGAACTTCAACAGAGCCTGTAGTGAGAGAATCTACAAAGAGAACCATGATCAGAATTATTTGTTTGTTCTTCTTTGTAGAAACTTGTGCCGAAACTACCTTTCGGGCACAATCCCAATGGAGTGGGCTTCAATGCCACATCTCAGTAAAATGTTAGCTCTCTCCTCTCTCTTTCTCTCTTCTCTCTTTCGGATGCTTCTTCATCTTAACAAAAATTTTGGCAGCTCGCTTTGTGCGAATCGTTTGTCTGGGAATTTACCAACTGGGTTACAAAACTTCAAAAGTTTGAAATTCTTGTACGTCTCAAATTGATTTCTATACCGAGATGTGTGCCTTTTGATTTTGACCTAATATTTCAGTAATGTGACGGAATTTTCAGTGGAGTTGAAGCCAATCAGTTCTCTGGTCCCATTCCTGATGAGCTTGGTAACTTAATCAACCTAACAGAATTGTAAGACCCTAGGTAACTTTGCTTACAACCACACGAGTCTTTGGCTTTAATTTTGCTTAAAACTGGGTTTTGCAGAGAACTTGCGTCCAATCAGTTTTCAGGAACCCTTCCTAGCTCGCTCGCTAGACTGGTAAATCTTACGAAATTGTAAGTTGTAGCAATCAATTTTTTTTTGGAAATGCTTATCCTTTGTTAGCTTTAGATTGAAAGACTCGTAATTAGTGAAGTCCATGGGCACATAGCTTGATCTGAAACCTGTTGATCAAAGTTTTTATGTCAAGATTTTCCTTCACTTAAGGTACGAATTGTTTCTTAGTAGTATGAACTGATTTGACACTTACAAAATGCTAATTTAAGTGTCTAAAGAGATACTCTTGAATAGTAAAAAAACATAGTCCACAAAACTTATATATAAGAAGATAAGTATTAGAAGAAAAGAAGGACGAAGATAAGTTAAACACAGCTCTAAACTAGTTAATTGCTTTATGCAGTAGGATATGTGACAATAACTTCACTGGCATCATCCCAGAATATATTGGCAACTGGTCTCAGCTTCAAAGACTGTAAGATTTTCCATCGATTTCTCTTATACTTTGTGTCTCAGTGTCATCTGAGTTGTGTCGGTTATGATTAACAGAGATCTATATGCAAGTGGACTGAAAGGGCCTATTCCTGATGCAGTGACCCGCCTAGAAAATCTTGTGGAATTGTAAGTATCGACTTTGTTTCAGTTGATCAGTAAAGGGACCATTGAAATATGTCTGATGTTTTGAGCGTCGTATATATTTTCAGGAGTATTAGTGATACGACTGGGATACACTCCTTTCCTAATATATCAAGCAACGCCCTCAAAAATCTGTATGTGTTTTCCATTAATGAAGCTTGATTTTTATATGAGAATGTCAAACTAGAGTATCTGCCCTGTTTCAGAATATTGAGGAATGTGAGTTTGTCTGGTTCAATTCCTGCTTACATCTGGAATAAGCCGAAGCTAAGAACTCTGTAAGTTCTCTTTGGTGATACATCTAATCTAGTTTGTTTAATATGTTTACCTACCGAGTTAAAACTTCTGCAGAACTTCTAGATTTATAAATGGAAAAATAGACAAATAATTACTCAAGTACCTTCATACCAAAAGAAATTCATATATTTTGTATGTGCTGTGTACTGCAGTGATTTATCTTTCAACATGTTGACTGGTGAAGTTCATGGAATGAAATTAGTACCAATATATATGTAAGTACTTTCCAATTTGAATATCACAGTTAGCATCCCAGAGGAATAATTTATAGTTTTCTTTGACATGTTCTTATCATATTAGCTATTTGACGGGCAATATGCTTTCTGGAAACATTGAATCTGGTGCTTTATTCAACAGTAAATCTAATATGTACGTTTTCAGGCTTTTCCTTGTTTGTGTGGCTTGAATCTTCGTCATGTAAACTAATATTCTACAATTAATGAATCTCACAGTGATATCTCTTATAACAATTTCTCATGGTCGTCTAAATGCCAGGAAAGGAGGTACAAACACAAATATTTGTACCTTGTATTTGAAATTTTGTGCTCTTTTACATTGAAGCTTATGCTCTCATTTTCTGTTGACTCAGTAACATTAATACATTCCGGAGCTCAGATTTGAAGACCAACTTGTAAGTAGAGTCTGCTAGCTTTATCTTGCAACAACAATAGATTAATTTCGCCAAAACTTGCATGCAAACACATGAATGTGAGTGGTTTGAAAGTCTCATGATGTTTAGATGCCTAAGTATTGTGATTGTTTTGTTATGCAGAACTGAGATTTTTCCATGCGCTGTTCCAACCAACTGCCGTAGCTGTAAGTATATATATTCAGCCGTTGTAACTGATATTCAAGATGCATTAGATATTTTGGTGATAATCATTGTTGATTGTAGATCAGCGATCACTACATATCAATTGTGGTGGAGAAAATGTAACTGTAACAAACTCCTTTGGTAAAACCACTTATCAAGCTGATAACAGTGAACTCAAAGCAGCTACGAATCTGCACTTTGGAAACTGGGGAATCAGTAACACTGGTGACTTTACTGATGATAAAATTGATGATGATACGTACATCATTTCAAATACTTCAACACTATCTGGAGATTCTGCTGACTTTTACAAGACTGCACGTCGATCTGCTCTCTCTCTTGTTTATTATGCGTACTGCTTAAAAAATGGAGCCTACAATGTGAAACTCCATTTTATGGAAATTCAGTTTTCAGACGAAGAACCATATAGTCGTCTAGGTAGGCGCATATTTGATGTCTATGTTCAGGTAAAGCGTCACTAATATTAATGAATACATTATTCTTTTTTTTGTCAAGCATGGAAATTGAAATTCATTTGCTTTGATATTGTCGTTTTTCACCCCTGTTAGGGAGAATTGTTCTTGAAGGATTTTAACATCAGAAAGGAAGCTAACAGAACTCTGAAGCCTGTTGTGAAAGAAAAGAAAGGTGTTAATGTGACCAATCATATATTAGAGATTCGGTTGTATTGGGCTGGGAAAGGGACAACCCTTATTCCCAAAAGAGGAAATTATGGTCCTCTTATCTCTGCAATCTCCTTATGTCATAGTAAGAACACTTGTCTCTATTGCCAAGTCTCTGCTTTAGCAAACTTCATGTTACCAATTTTTTCGTAAATGATTTCATTTTCTGCTTCACCATCATCTTTTAGATACTCGTTCTTGCGAATTTGCAATTATGGTATTTGTCTTTCAAAATTTCAGGTCTGGAGCGACGATGCGGAGGTCCTAAGACAAAACAAACTGCTTTGTTAAAGATATTTTCTGCAGCTTGGTGTATATATAATT
Organism: Lepidium didymum; assembly: GCA_963920545.1. Lineage (NCBI taxonomy): Eukaryota > Viridiplantae > Streptophyta > Magnoliopsida > Brassicales > Brassicaceae > Lepidium > Lepidium didymum. The sequence goes on along the minus strand of OY986993.1, from coordinate 19,407,869 downwards.
TTATTATGTATATATTGACACTTTCATTATCTCATTTGCAGCCGAGAAAACTAAGCAACAAACGAATTATCCTCTAATTGTTGGGGCCACGGTTGCCTCGGTAACAATTGTTCTCTTGGCTTTAGGAATATATGCTTGGAAACGATGCAGAGGAGACAAGACCACAAGAGAAAGAGGTACTACGAAGTGTATGGATCCATTTTGTGTATATGCTCATTTACTGATTCTCTTGTTAACCTGGTCACATAGAATTGAGAGCCCAGGGTCTGCAAATTGTTTGCTTTAGCTGGAGGCAATTACAAGATGCAACAAACAATTTTGATCAAGATAACAAACTTGGAGAAGGAGGTTTTGGTTCCGTTTTCAAAGTAATGCTAAAAACAAAAGCAAATTTCTATTCAAAGATACATACCTGAGAACTAACATGACAAACTTAATGCAGGGAGAAATGTCAGACGGGACTATCGTAGCAGTCAAACAGCTTTCTACCAAGTCAAGCCAAGGAAACCGCGAATTTGTAAATGAGATAGGCATGATCTCAGGTCTGAATCATCCAAACCTTGTGAAGCTTTATGGATGCTGTGTCGAGAAGAATCAATTGTTGCTTGTGTATGAGTACATGGAAAATAACTCCCTTGCTCTTGCGCTGTTTGGTAATTTTAAGTCATTCAGCTTTTTTGTACGTTTTCAGTCGAAGTTCAAGTGTACACTACAAACTTAGAAAGTGATATCATTTTTCTTTGGTGTACATCCATTGCCAGGAAACAGCTCCCTCAAACTGCACTGGGCAGCGAGACACAAAATATGTCTGGGAATTGCAAGAGGCCTTAAATTTCTCCACGAAGGATCCACTATCAGGATGGTTCATCGTGACATAAAAACCGCAAATGTGCTTCTAGACGCCGATCTTAATGCAAAGATATCTGACTTTGGATTGGCTAAGCTTTACGAAGAAGAGGACACACACATCAGCACCAGAATTGCAGGAACCGTGTAAGTAATATTGTATAGACACAGCCATGTAATAGAAGTATAACATTCTGCTACGAGTTCTGAATTTTTCTTTATTTCTATTATGCTGTAGAGGATATATGGCTCCAGAATATGCGCTACAGGGTCAACTGACAGAGAAAGCAGATGTGTACAGCTTCGGTGTTGTGGCAATGGAGATTGTTAGTGGGAAGAATAATACGAAATATAAGGAAGATCTTGACCACGTTACGTTTATCAATTGGGTAACTGAAGTGTATTTCTTCTTTCTCTTTTCCAGTTAATAGCTGATTCTGTGACTTTATTTTACCATTAAGTTTAACGAGACATGTTCTTTACATCAATTCTCAGGCATTGACGCTGCAACAGAGAGGGGACGTATTGGAGATTGTAGATCCGATGCTCAAAGGTAAGTTCAACAGCAAAGAAGCAGTGAGGATGATCGAAGTTGCTCTTGTTTGCACATACTCATCTCCATCCTTAAGGCCAACAATGTCAGAGGCCGTACAAATGCTGGAGGGAAAGATGGAAATACCAGAAGTTCAGTCAGATTCTGCTGTTTACGGACATAACTTGAACTTCTCTACCCACATAACCCAGAATCCATCACACTAAACTCGACAATGGAGTTTTCTTCTTCGTCACTGTAATATCAAAGTTTGTGCACATTGCCTCGTCTCTTTTGAGAGGTTTGTGGAGGTTATCTTACTGTTAACTACGAAGTCATATCACGAAACGTTGTCTGAAACCTTATACTAGCAATGAATGGTTGTGAAGCAGTATCTTTCTATGAAAGTTTCTAGTGAATTTGTTGAATTAAAGTCTAGTGTTGGTTCCAAAATCTTTTGCATTGATCTTTCTCCTGATGTGGTTGGCTCGGATGGCGTTAAATGGACACGAAAGAGAAGTTGCTTATTAATTAACCAAATCAACAAGTCATGCGTTACTTGCAGCATTACATATATTTGTTCTCTAACTCAAAAGCTGCTGAAATTAGATGGGGTTTGGCGTTGGAGTTTGTGAAACTAATCAACCAAACACACAAGGGGACATGAAACATCAAGCTTTTTATGAACCTCTATTTATGTTGAACCTCTCCTTGTAGGGAAAATTACGATGGAAGATATTATCTCAACCCTGGAGTGCACGGTGATGACTTACGCCAAAAAACAAGTATTTTGGAAAATAGCATAGACATTGTTTTTGTTGGTAATTCCAGCATTTAAGTTATTCCATTGCATTACTATGAGCCAACGAACATTCGCGTGCTTTATACGTTTTCTTAAATATAAATTTGGCTTTTGTTATTGAACAATCCATTTGATCCATTATTCTGATTGTGACCAAACGAGTGATGGAACCTCTAAACGTTTAAAACTGGGTTAGAATTAATTCTATAAAATCCAAACAATCATAAACTTTGATTTGATTTGTCTACCATTCCAAATTTCACATCAACCTTCAACTTCGGGTTGAATATAGAAAAACAGTAGACGATCCAAGAATACTTTTTTTTGTCGAACAATTAGATCAATAAGATTCGATTCATATCATAAAGTTCATTCTCTAAACTAATCCATTATAATCTTCCATCTATAATGAAAACTGATCGAACTCTAGTGTTAAATTCATTAGCTAAATCATTTTTGTGATCGATCCAAGAATAGGCCTATCTCTCACTTTCTAAAGCTACTATTGCTAGCTAAGGAGCTAGAGCCAAAAAAAATGTTTGTAAATAAATAATTATATATAATGATAATGATCTAGAATAACAAACAACTCACAAGTGGGAGTTAACAATTCAATTAATCTTTAGTCATAAGTTGTGACTATGATTTAAATATGTTGTAAACTAACTATTTAACTAATAATTGACTTTTTTTTTTCAACATATATATATTATATTAACTTGTTTCAAAGAGGGAAAATTGTTTACAAATGAACAATTTCATAACTAACTCATTTTAACTAATAATTGACTAATTGTATATTAAAAATGTTCATTTCGTCCTTTTAACTAACTCGTTTTTGTTTAACTGCAAACTTATATTCATAGTATGTACACACTTATTTTATTCTATTGACTACAAATTTATTTGACATTACTATAAACTTATTTCAAAAGCTACTACCATTTTTTATCCTAATGACTACAATCTATTTATCGTTACTAAAAAATGATTTCGATAGTTACTACAAACTTGATTTATTATATCAACAAAAAAATTATTCAACACTCCCACATATATATTTCGATAGTTACTAACGATTTATTATAAATCTGTGACAAATTTAATAAACTTGTGACAGATAAGTATGCGATATATTTATTAAGTTTTGTGGCATATTTATCATCGTTGTGTCAGATTTACTAAATGTGTAGTAACTACTAGAATAAATCTATCATGTAGTTAATAAATCTCTGATATCATCAAATAAATTTGTCTCTGACTTATTCGAAAATGAATTCAGACTTGTGAGTCTTCTTTTTCTTCTTCTCTTTCCTCTCTTCTTTATATTCTGACACTCCTTTGTTAGTAGTATGACAAACCAAACAAATACTCATACAAGATATTTCTCTTTATCGATTATGTCGACCATCTTCTCAGCTCCTCTTCTGCTTTTGACCATCATCACAAGCGTCTTCGTGACTCTAACAACATCTACTTCACCAGCTCTACATCCAGATGAATGTATTAAACCGAAAGATTAGTTCTTATAATATCAAAGGTCAAACATTTCATATTTTTCCGATAATTTCTGCAGTGAAAGCGCTTAAGGAGATAGCCACTACACTTGGGATAAAGACAATGAACCTAAGTGGTGAAGATCCATGCGGTTTAGAAACTCTAACGATCATAAACGAAGTTGATTTTGTCAGGAATCTGGAGACGAACAACACCATTCGTTGTGATTGTAGCTTCAACAATAACATGACTTGTCATATTACAGACTTGTGAGTCTTCTTCTTCTTCTTCTTCTTCTTCTTCTTCTTCTTCTTCTTCTTCTTCTTCTTCTTCTTCTTCTTCTTCTTCTTCTTCTTCTTCTTCTTCTTCTTCTTCTTCTTCTTCTTCTTCTTCTTCTTCTTCTTCTTCTTCTTCTTCTTCTTCTTCTTCTTCTTCTTCTTCTTCTTCTTCTTCTTCTTCTTCTTCTTCTTCTTCTTCTTCTTCTTCTTCTTCTTCTTCTTCTTCTTCTTCTTCTTCTTCTTCTTCTTCTTCTTCTTCTTCTTCTTCTTCTTCTTCTTCTTCTTCTTTACTAATTTATCATTAATTTGAACAAAATTCAGTATTCTCAAGAATTTTACTCTTTCCGGGAAAGTTCCACCTGAGTTGGCTAAGCTTCGACATCTCCGGTCAATGTAAATTCTATTACGCAGAATATACATAACAAATCCCTCATTAGTCTAATGTAAAGAGTAGGTTTGACCGTTTGGTCTTCTTTGCAGCGCATTACAGCAAAATTACCTTTCGGGCACAATCCCCATGGAATGGGCTTCATTGCCAAACCTCACTTTAGTGTTAGCCTTCTTTGCCTCCTCCTTCTATTTCAGTCATTCATCTTCATGATTTGTGAGTAACTCTTACTTTTCTCGCAGCTCGGTGTCTATGAATCTGTTGTCTGGGAATTTACCAGCTGGGTTACAAAACTTTAAGAATCTAAAAGGCTTGTACTGTCTATTCTCCATCTCTGGTTATATATACTTGAAGTTTCTTTTGATTAACCCTAATGTTTCAGTAGTGTGATCAAAATTATAGAGGGGTTGAGGGCAACCAGTTCTCTGGTCCTATTCCTGATGAGCTTGGTAACTTGACCAACCTAGAAATATTGTAAGACGATCTGTGGCTTTGAACTCATCTTACATGCAATCAGTTTTGATCATTTGTTTCCTTATATAAATGTGTTTTGCAGGTTTCTTTCTTCCAATCAATTTACAGGAAGACTTCCTAGCACTCTTGCTAGACTAGTAAACCTTAAGGAATTGTAAGTTGTTTCTGTAGTTGAAAATGTAAATTATCAAAAGCTTTTCTTCCTTCGCAACTAGAAATACTCATCTTTAACCAGACATAAAGATTAGGTAATTAATTTGTGAAGTTCTATGGAAAGGGATACAGTTTTCTGAAAGATTTTTTAGGAAGAAGTTGGTATATGGGCACCTAGATTGAACTGAAACGTGTATATTTAGTTCATGCTTTCGTGCTGAACCTTTTCCTCTGTATGTATAGTTTGCTTTTGAGGTGATCTGATATTTTCGTAACACTTACTTAAGTGTGCGGAATTACGGTTCAAGAATACTCTAACTAGTTGTTCGTTTACATATTGCAGTAGGATATGTGACAATAACCTTACTGGAATCCTTCCAGGATATATTGGCAACTGGTCTCAGCTTCAAGAGCTGTTAGTTTGTCCTTCATCACTAACGATAATTTCTCTTGTAGCTAATTGCTTCTACCGTCTAACTTCTGTTGATTTGATCCACAGACATCTTTACGCAAGTGGACTGACAGGACCTATCCCTGATGCAGTGGCCCGCCTAGAAAATCTTTGTGAACTGTAACTACCTTCTTTCAATAGATTAACCAAAGTGCCATTGAAACGAGATGACAGTTTTCTTTACAAAGTTGTATTGTATATTCATATGCAGGACTATTAGTGATACCACTGGGATAAACTCCTTTCCAAATATTACCAGCAACTCCATCAAAACACTGTAATTATTTGCCACTGGAGCTTATTGTTTCTCGTCTTGTTTATATTTGGAAAAGTGCAAACTAATCTCTCGATCAGTTCCTTTTCCAGGATTTTGAGGAATGTGAATTTGTCTGGTTCAATTCCTCCTTACATCTGGAATAAGCCAAACCTAAAGATTCTGTAAGTCCTTTTTGTTGACATGCGAAAAGACTTTGTTAGTTTTAAACTTATCAGAAGTTGGTCATTTTGTTTGTTCAACATATACCTATTTTCTGAGGATATTGCATATGAATGGATCTGTATACTCATACAGTTGTATATTTATATGCGTAAATTAACTTAGACTATATCTATTATATGTGCAAATATACATTGTCTTGGACTTATGAATAAGAACATGAGAATTATTACATAGATTTTTTTTGTAGTACGCATATATATATATATATATCATTTTTCTGTGAATTATAGGTTTTCACAGGCTCATGAGTAGTATCACATGAATTTTTTGTTTGTTTGAGCAGCATGAAAGTATTAAGGAATCTTTCACAATGTTTACAGAGTCTTACGCATGAAAACGGATAAAATGCCTATACAGTTAAGTTGGTGACAAATAATACTTACAAGTTGTTTGTTGCAGTGATTTATCGTTTAATAAGTTAACTGGTGAAGTTCAAGGAGTACGAAAACAACCAAAATTTATGTAAGTAGTACCACTTGAGAGATAAACAAATTTAGAAAGTTGAAGGGTAGATTTTTCAAACATGGAAATTGCCCAGAATCACAGTGGAATGATATGTTGTTTCAGCTATTTAACTGACAATATGCTTTCCGGAAACATTGAATCTGATGTAAACCTCAACAGCAATTCAAATATGTACGTTTCAGGCCTTCCCTTGTTTGTAGTCTTGAATAAGTTTCTCGTCACGCAAACTAAACTTCTTATCCGTTTTCTATATTTGGTGAATCTTCACAGTGATCTCTCTGGCAACAGTTTCTCATGGTCATCTAGCTGCAAAGAAAAGAGGTGTGAACAAAAATTGTTGGTAGATAGGATGAAACCTGCTCTTGCCTTTTATGTATCGTTTATCACCTGCTCATATTAATGTTTTTGCTGAATCAGAAACATTAACACATACCGGAGCTCGTATTTGAAGAATAATTTGTAAGAACAAGAGTGTGATCATATTTTCTGTCTCTTTCTTTGGAATACGGAAATAAAATTGGTTTGAATGTTTGTGGCTCATGGGTTGCCTAAATACTCTGATCGTCTTGTCATACAGAACTGGTCTTCTTCCATGCGCTGGTCCGATCAACTGCAGGAACTGTATGTAGATATATATATATATATATGTATTTATATTGACTTGTATTTAAGTTATCTTTAACATGCATATAGATGGTGATAATCGTTGTTAATTGTAGATCAGCGATCACTACATATCAATTGTGGTGGAGAAAATATAAGTGTTAGAAACTCCTTTGGTAAAACCACTTACCAAGCTGATAACAGTCCAACCAATGCCTCAACAAATCAGCACTTCGGAAATTGGGGAATCAGCAACACCGGTCACTTTCTAGATGATCCAAGCGATGATGACATATACATTATTTCAACCAGTTTAAAACCATCCAGAGATTCTTCTGATCTTTATAAGACCGCGCGTCGCTCTCCTCTCTCTTTAGTTTATTATGCATATTGCTTGGAAAATGGAACATACAATGTGAAACTCCATTTTATGGAGATTCAGTTTGCAGACGAGGAACCATATAGTCGTCTTGGTAGGCGCATATTTGATGTCTATGTTCAGGTGGAGCATCACTATTTCCTTAGTAAAGCTCTCTTTAATCATCCTTGAAAATAAGTTGCATGGAAGGTTGAAATTTATTAACTTTTCCTCCCCTTGTAGGGAGTCTTGATTTTCAAGGATTTCAACATCAAAGAGGAGGCGAATCAGACTCTTAAGCCTGTTGTCAAAGAAGTGAATGTTAATGTGACCAATCATATGTTAGAGATTCGGTTGTATTGGGCTGGGAAAGGGACAACTGCCGTTCCAAACAGAGGATATTATGGTCCTCTGATCTCTGCAATCTCTATATGTCACCACAGTAAGTACCCTTCTCTCTCTATCAAATTGTTCCTTTCTTTGTGCTTCCCTTTGATCTAATGACACTCGTTCCTGCCATCTAATCATAATATTCATCTTTGAATATTACAGGTCAGGAGCCACGATGTGGAGGTCTATATACAAAATTACTTTGCTAAAGATATCTATTTGTAGCTTAGTGTATAAATTATGTATCTTGTTTACATATTTACACTTTTACTGTCTCGTTTGCAGCGGAGGAGATAAAGCATCACATTAGTTATCCAATAATTTCTGTCGTAGTGGGTACTTTGGTAACAGTTATTCTCTTTTCTTTGGGATTCTATGCTCAGAAAAGATGCAGAAGAGACAAAAACATTAAAGAGAGAGGTATCAGAGTTCACAGAGTATATGAATCCATTCCTCATATATATGCTCATAGTATGTACTAATGATTTTCTCTTGGGAATCTGATCGGTCGTATACATAGAACTGAGAGCTGAGGGTCTGCAAACGGCTTGCTTCACTTGGAGGCAACTGCAAGCTGCAACAAACAATTTTAATGAAGCCAACAAGCTTGGAGAAGGAGGGTTTGGAGCCGTATTCAAAGTAACGCTAAAACAGATTCTTCGAAGACGTAGATTATCTGAGAAATATGGCTGCTTCTGGTTTCTGATATGAGAAAACTTGATGCAGGGAGAGCTGTCAGATGGGACTATTATAGCAGTCAAGCAGCTTTCTTCCAAGTCAAGGCAAGGAAACCGTGAATTTGTGAATGAGATAGGCATGATCTCAGGTCTGGATCATCCAAACCTTGTGAAGCTTTATGGATGCTGTGTCGAGAAGAATCAATTGCTGTTAGTGTATGAGTACATGGAAAACAACTCCCTTGCTCTTGTGCTGTCCGGTAATAAAAAGTCATTCTGCTTTTCTTTACGTCTTGAGTCTTATACAAGTGTAGTACTTGAAACTGAAATCATTTGTCGATGGTTTATACTTATTGCAGGAAATAATTCCCTGAAATTAGACTGGACAGCTAGACAAAATATCTGTGTTGGAATCGCAAGAGGGCTTGAATTCCTCCACGAAGGATCAGCAATCAGGATGGTTCATCGTGACATAAAAACCTCAAATGTGCTTCTAGACGCCAATCTTAATGCAAAGATATCTGACTTTGGATTGGCTAGGCTCCATGAAGAAGAACGTACTCACATTAGCACCAAAGTTGCAGGAACCATGTAAGTGTAGATTATATAATGAAACCGCAGCATGATAGAAAGAAAATTGCTCAATCTTGGTTTCTCTTATAATGCAGGGGATATATGGCTCCAGAATATGTATTATGGGGCCAGTTAACCGAGAAAGCAGATGTGTACAGCTTTGGTGTTGTGGCTATGGAAATTGTTAGTGGGAAGAGTAATGGAAAACAGAAGGGAAGTGCTGATCATGTCTCGCTTATCAATTGGGTAACCATGGAGCTTTTCTTTCTCATTAGCACACTAGGTTTGCAATTTATAAAGTTTAGTGAAACCTGATTTTACATCAAATCTTAGGGTCTGGCACTGCAACAAAAAGGGGACATATTGGAGATCGTTGATCCAATGCTGGAAGGTGAGTTCAATAGCAAAGAAGCCATAATGATGATCAACATTGCTCTTGTTTGCACAAACTCGTCTCCTTCATTGAGACCAACAATGTCAGAGGCCGTGCAAATGCTTGAGGGAAAAATGGAAATAACACAGGTTATGTCAGATCCTGATTCATATGAACAGAACTGGACCTCAAAGCTGAAGGACATTGATACACATGGTAGCTCAAGCATGTCTGGTGTGACCAATCAAACGACAACGACAATAAGATCCTCTGTTTCTGGCAGTGATTTATACCCATTATACCCAGAATCCGTGATCATAAACTCCACAGTAGAAGTTCCTCCCTTGCCACTGTAATAGAAAAAGCTGTGAACATCGGCTTTGCCCTTATGATAAGCTTGTGATTTGTACTTGCTGAAATAAACTATCTTTCTTCTCACTTTTGTTGATTTAACTGTATGAAATTGACTCGGGTGTCATCTAATGGATATATGGAAGTATAACTCAATCATCATCTAACTAAATTTAGAGTTTATTGTTTATATAAATGATTTAGAAACTAATGTCTTTCTGGTTGGTGTTTCAACAAAGTTCATTGCGTCTTCTTAAGACCAATTTAACATTGATTAGTCTTTCTTCTTCTATAAAAAATGTTTATGATATTCGCTTGAAATAAATTTCATAGGTAGAAATTATCAATTTAAGTCCATTGCTCACAAAAAGTCTCAGCTCTTGCTTCTGTTATCGATTGAAACATCTAAATAAAATCAAAGCTCAATTTTTTTTCAGTTTCTAAATTATTTCACTTAGGCCATCCTCTGAATCTGCTTATGATTTGTAATTACAACAACAACTTAAGTTCTTAACTATTTCTTTGCCTTTATTGTCTTGCATTTACTTAGAAAAGTAGAGCCTTTTGCGTTATAATTTTCCATTTAAACGAGTGGGGTCTATATACGGATATGCGTCATATGACTGTCTTTTTTATTTTTTATTTGATTTTCTTTTCTTAATGATTGGGGCATTATGGTTTTTCTTTTTTACTCTTTCTTACTTGCATTTCATCTTTTTTTTTTCTTTTGTCAACACCGAACTATAACTAACCGGCCCATTAGCCAAGTTCCTACATAATGTAGACAGTAGAACTCGATCTCTGCAGTTAGAGGTGTCAAACGGGCCACATGCCCGCGGGCTTCACCCATCCCGGTTCGTGGTGGGGCGGGTCTGAACATATACTTTTAACCCGTTTAAAAAGCGGACCTTGCGGATAAACCCGTTATAGATTGCGGGTCTCGAAAATTTTTTTCCATGGATTTGCGGGTTAACCTGCTGATTATGCATTATTTAAAAAATAATAGTACATAGTTGATGGTTTATTAAAACTTTAGGTTCTCATAGTTATTACATGGTTTTTGATTTTTGATTATTAATGTTCTCAAAACTCTATTTTAAAGCCAATCAAAACATTTATTAAAAAAAAATTCCGAAACAAATAGAAATCAAGATTTTTTTTAGTTGGAATAGGAAATCAAAATTTTGTATATTGTTAATCACAATACAAATATTATATTTGAAATTTGTCAATAATTTTTTTTAATCTAATATAGCAATTTTATGGAAAATTATATTCTATAAGATTTTTTTTCAATTTTTTATCATTTTATATATTTTTGTAACAAATTCAATTGTTATTTTTTTAATAAAAACAGCAAAGTTTTTCATATATATTTAATGTTAATATGTATTAGACTATTACATGTGTATTTTTTTCTATGAAATTTTATAAGTTTTTATTTTTAGTTATTTAAGTTTGATATCATTATTATAAATATTTTCTAAACAAATGAATTCAAAATTGAAATATTAAAAATGAAGTCCGCGGGCCACCTCACTTGTCCGCTAAATTTAGCGGGGCGAGTTTGGACATTGTTTTATGAACCGCGATCCTAGCGGGCTAGCGAGTTACGGTCACAAGAAAAAAAACTGTCCATCCTGGACAACCCAGATAGACGCGGGCCAATCTGTTGGACACATCTACCTGCATTTCATCTCTTGTCGGTGTTTATAAAGTTATTTTGTTTAATATATATGAATTCACTTCTTATTAAGTAGCAAAAGTTTTTTTAAATTTAGTTCTCTCTTCTAGTAAAAGACCACAATACAGCTATTTTAAAAATACAGTAAACTTTACTCTCCACTTGGTGGTAAGTTTTAATCTATATATTACTATGGTTGACAAAAAAAAAAATGAGCTTTTAAGAGTAACCAATCAAACATAGAATGGGACAAGAAATATTAAAATCAACATTAATTATGTTCAGTCACATGCATCTACCTTTTTAGTCACCAAAAGACCCAAGAACACGCTCAAAAAAAAAAAATTCTCTGTATTATATAATTATTGAATTCTTTTTTTATTGATATATAGCATTGTGATCTACCAAACATACACAGACTCACTAAATAAATTATTGTATATGTCAATGGTCGTTTCAAGTTTGTTGACTTTCTTCACCATCCTCGCAACTCTGAGAACATCAGCAGCTTCATCATCTCTTCATCCAGATGAATGTATGAGAAGAATCTCCATTTTACTAAAAACTTCATAACAATTCACCTGCACATACTTATATTTTGTTCAAAATCTATGCAGTAAAAGCACTTGGAGAGATAGCTACTATACTTGGTATCAAGAGATTTAACCTAAGTGATGGAGATCCTTGCAGATTAGGAAAACTAAACATCATAGAAGAACCTGATGTTGTTACGAGTTCCGCCAAGAGTAACAGCATTGTTTGTAATTGTAGTTTTAACGACAACTCTAAGACTTGTCACATTACCGCCATGTGAGTGGATTCATTACTTGTTTTCTCTTCTTCAGAACACTATTTTTCTCTCAATTTCATTTTTCTCCTTATTTGGCAATTACAGAAGTCTCAAGGCCCTTAGTCTTCCTGGGAAACTTCCACCCGAATTGGCCAAGCTTCGATATCTCCAAACCATGTAAAAAAATTTATAGTAAGCTCGTCCATTAATTTGGGACAGTTTTCAGATACAATATGTATATGTTCCACGGAAAAAAAACTCAACTAAGTACGTTTATGCTCCACTTTGCAGAGACTTGTGCCTAAATTATCTCTCTGGCACAATCCCATTGGAATGGGTTTCACTGACATACCTCACATCCATGTAAGAACTCTCATTGCCAAAAAAACAGACCATATATCTTTGTTTCTTCATGGTTTGTGAGTCACTTTTGAATTTTTTTGCAGCTCTGTCTGCGCGAATCGTTTGTCTGGGAAGTTACCATCTGAATTGCAAAACTTCAAAAATCTGACATACTTGTACGTCTCAACATAAGGTGTGTCTGCCTTAGACTTTTGGCTATATATACCTAATGTGATGAAATTTTCAGATCGGTTGAAGCAAACAAGTTCTCTGGGACCATTCCGAATGAGCTTGGTAACTTGACCAGCTTAATCAAATTGTAAGACTTCTCTGCATCTAAACCATTGTTTAGAACTGCAAGAATCTTTGGTTACATGGAAAGATACATCAAACAGTTATGAATTGTTATGAAACTGGGTTTTGCAGGCATCTTGCTTCTAATCAGTTCACAGGAAGCCTGCCTAGCACTCTCACTAAACTAGTAAACCTTAATGACTTGTAAGTTGTTGCTATATGTGGAGTATTATAACCTTTACGAATAGAAAGTTGAAAACTTTGTTCTTTATAGGATGCATAATTGTTTTACAATTTCTCTGAACTAGTTTCTTCACATTTTTGCAGTAGGGTCAGTGACAATAACTTAAAAGGAATCATCCCAGGATTTATTGGCAACTGGTCTGGGCTTCAACGGCTGTAAGCTTGTCCTGCATTGCTAATTTTGATTTCTCTTATTGTTTTGGTTTATGTACCGTCTACTAACCTATGATGGTTATGATTAACAGAGATCTATACGCTAGTGGACTTAAAGGACCTATTCCTGATGCAGTCGCCAACCTAAAACACCTTACTGAACTGTAATTTATTAGCTTTAATATATTAGCAAAAGTAAATTTGAAATGAGACTGATGATTTTTACGTGTTGTATTTATGCACAGGAGTATTAGTGATATGACTGGTATAGACCAATTTCCAAATATATCCAGCAACGTCATTTATAGACTGTAAGTATTAATTTCCTATAAATATTGCTGTTTCTTGTAAGTTTGTCTGAGATGATCAAACAAAAAGGCTCTATATACCTGTTCCAGGATTTTGAGGAATGTGAGTTTGTCTGGTCCAATTCCTTCTTACATCTGGACTAAGCCAGTCTTAAAATATCTGTAAGTTGCTTTGTAAGTTTTGAAATGACCATAACTAGCTTCTTTAGTGTCTATGTTCCACATATACCTACTGAAGTGTTTGCATATGACTGACTACATGTTGCTTGCTGCAGTGATTTATCGTTTAACAAGTTGACTGGTGGAGTTCAAGGAGATCCACCAAAATATACGTAAGCAGTACAAATTGAGATAAGAGATATTTAGAAACTACAGGCAATGGAATGATATATTGTTCCAACATTTCTTTCAGGTATTTAACTGGCAATATGCTTTCCGGAAACATTGAATCTGGTGTATACCGCAACAGCGAATCTAATATGTACATTTCAGGCCTTCCCTTGTTTGTAGGCTTGAATAAGTTTCTCGTCATGGAAACTAATCTCCTTGTCTATTGTCTATATTTGGTGAATCTTCACAGTGATCTCTCTGGAAACAATTTCTCATGGTCATCTAGCTGTCAAGAAAAGAGGTATGAACATGGGAATCTTGGTAGATAGTCTACAACCTGCACATGTTTTTAATCTATCTGTTATGACCTGCTCAGTGCTCATACTGAAGTTTTTGTTGAATCAGTGACATTAACACATACCGGAGCTCATATCTGAAGAATGATTTGTAAGCAAAAGAGCTGACTATATTTAGTATCTCTTTCTTGTGGCAATAAAAATGGTTTGAATGTTTGTGCTATCGTCTTCTCATTCAGAAATGGGCTTCTTCCATGCGCTGCTCCAGTCAGTTGCAGGAACTGTATGTATATATTTCTTTTTATTTCTATTGTCTCTTACCTTGTTAGTTCCTTCTTGAAATTAAGAAATCAGGCACCTCTACCTTCTTGTATTGTTGTTGATTGTAGATCAGCGATCACTACATATCAATTGTGGTGGAGAAAATGTAACTGTAACATACTTCTTTAGTAAAACCACTTATCAAGCTGATAACGTCAGTCAAACCAAAGCTGCTACAAATCTTCACTTTGGAAACTGGGGAATCAGTAACACTGGTGACTTTACTGATGATAATAATGATAATGATATGTACACCATTTCAACTAGTTTAAAGCCATCTGGACATTCTTCTGATCTTTATAAAACCGCACGTCGCTCTCCTCTCTCTCTAGTTTATTATGCGTATTGCTTGAAAAATGGAACATACAATGTGAAACTCCATTTTATGGAGATTCAGTTTTCAGACGAAGAACTATACACTCGTCCTGGTAAACGCATATTTGATGTCTATATTCAGGTAAAGCGTCCCTATTTTTACTGAGTAATTTTGTTTGTGGAAGATTATAATTCATTTGCTTTATTTGTACTTTTCATCCCTGCTAGGGAGAATTGTTCTTGAGTGATTTTAACATCAAAGAGGAAGCTCAAGGGACTCTGAAACCTGTTGTGAAAGTAAAGAAAGGTGTTAATGTGAGCAATCATATATTACAGATTCGGTTGTATTGGGCCGGGAAAGGGACAACCCTTATCCCTGAAAGAGGAAATTATGGTCCTCTTATCTCTGCAATCTCCTTATGTCACCATAGTAAGTACCCTTAACCCTTCTCCTCTACTCAGTGACACTCTAATTTATTTGACTCTCACAAGTCTCTGCTTCAGGAACCTACTCCTTCTTGTATTATGTTTCTGTCTTTCTACACATTGACTTGTTTCACTCTCAAGTCCCAATAACTTCTAATGATAATATTCATCTTTCAAAATTTCAGGTCTGGGGTCACAATGTGGAGGTCCAAAGAAAAACCAAACTTCTTTGTTAATGATTACCTTAGTGTATATATGATTTATCATGTATAGATTGACTCTTTTGTTGTCTCATTTGCAGCGGAGAAAACTAAAGAGTACTATTCTCTAATTGTTGGGACCCCGGTTGCCTCGGTAACAATTATTCTCTTGGCTTTGGGAATATATGTTTTGAAAAGATACAAAAGAGACAAGAAAACAAGAGAAAGAGGTATCACAAAGTTGTATGAATCCATTTTGTGTATATGCTCATAGCATTTACTGATGATTTTCTCTTGGGAATATGGTTACATAGAACTGAGAACCCAGGGTCTGCAAACGGTTTGCTTTAGTTGGAGGCAATTACAAGCTGCAACAAACAATTTTGATCAAGCCAACAAACTTGGAGAAGGAGGGTTTGGAGCCGTATTCAAAGTAATATGGCTAAAACAGATTCTGCATACTGGTAGATCACCTGAGAAAAATATGGCTGCTTCTGGTTTCTGATATTAGAAAACTTGATACAGGGAGAGCTGTCAGATGGGACTATTATAGCAGTCAAGCAGCTTTCTTCCAAGTCAAGTCAAGGAAACCGCGAATTTGTGAATGAGATAGGCATGATCTCATGTCTTAATCATCCAAACCTTGTTAAGCTTTATGGGTGCTGTGTCGAGAAGAATCAGTTGCTGCTCGTGTATGAGTACATGGAAAATAACTCCCTTGCTCTTCCGCTGTTTGGTAACTTCAAGTCATTTAGCTCTTCTTTACGTTTTGAGTCTAAATTTAAGTGTACAAACATATAAAGTGGTATCATTTTTCAGGAAATAGCTCACTAAAACTGGACTGGGCAGCAAGACAAAAAATCTGTGTAGGAATTGCAAGAGGCCTTGCATTTCTTCACGAAGGATCCACTATCCGGATGGTTCATCGTGACATAAAAACCACAAATGTGCTTCTAGATGCAGACCTTAACGCAAAGATATCTGACTTTGGATTGGCTAAACTTTATGAAGAAGAGAACACACACATCAGCACCAAAATTGCAGGAACCATGTAAGTAATATTGTATAGACACAGCCATGGAATAGAAATATAATTTCTGCTACGAGTTCTGATATTTTCTTTATTTCTGTTATGCTGCAGAGGATATATGGCTCCAGAATATGCGCTTGGGGGACAACTGACAGAGAAAGCAGATGTGTACAGCTTCGGTGTTGTGGCAATGGAGATTGTTAGTGGGAAGAATAATACGAAACATAAGGAAGATCTTGACCACGTCTCGTTTAACAATTGGGTAAGTGAAGTGTATTTCTTCTATCTCTTTCACATTTGATAGTTGATTCTGTGACTTCATTTAACCATTATGTTTAATGAGACCTGTTCTTTACATTAATCTCAGGCATTGACGCTGCAACAGAGAGGGGACGTATTAGAGATCGTAGATCCGATGCTCAAAGGTAAGGTCAACAGCAAAGAAGCAGAGAGGATGATCAAAGTTGCTCTTGTTTGCACATACTCATCTCCATCCTTAAGGCCAACAATGTCAGAGGCCGTACAAATGCTGGAGGGAAAGATGGAAATACCACAAGTTCAGTCAGATTCTGCTGTTTACGGACATAACTTGAACTTCTCTAAGCTGTTCGAGAGGACGTCAGAGGCAACCTCAGTGTCTGGTTATGATCTCTACCCACATAACCCAGAATCCATCACACTAAACTCGACAATGGAGTTTTCTTCTTCGTCACTGTAATATCAAAGTTTGTGCACATTGCCTCGTCTCTTTTGAGAGGTTTGTGGAGGTTATCTTACTGTTAACTACGAAGTCATATCACGAAACGTTGTCTGAAACCTTATACTAGCAATGAATGGTTGTGAAGCAGTATCTTTCTATGAAAGTTTCTAGTGAATTTGTTGAATTAAAGTCTAGTGTTGGTTCCAAAATCTTTTGCATTGATCTTTCTCCTGATGTGGTTGGCTCGGATGGCGTTAAATGGACACGAAAGAGAAGTTGATTATTAATTAACCAAATCAACAAGTCATGCGTTACTTGCAGCATTACATATATTTGTTCTCTAACTAAAAAGCTGCTGAAATGGGTTTGGCGTTGACGGAGTTTGTGAAACTAATCAACCAAACACACAAGGGGACATGAAACATCAGCTTTTTATGAACCTTTATTTATGTTGGACCGGCCTACATATATCTCTATACAGTACCGACGACCCAATTATTATTAAAAAAAAAAAGATAAATCAGGAATATTCTTCCGTATATTTTGATAATGAAAAAAAAGAACATAATATATATATAAAAGACAAAAATACATAATATGTGATTGACATGAACATGGAGGTATTCACCAAATAATTAGACCAAAAAAACTAAAAAGATATATTACCAAAGTTCATGGACAAGTTAGATTTTTTTGCTTTTAATAGTTTTGCCTTTCACCTCTTGTTATATGGTTTTAATGTAACCAAGAACGATTGTTATTTCTTAACTTTTCTTTCATATACAACAAATATAATTGATGTATGTTTAACTAATTCTTATCATTCATTTTAATGTGTGAGATATCAAAATATTGTTCTAATTATTTGAGGTGTTTGTTCCTTTCACCAAAAAAAGAGGAAGAAGAAAAGATTGTTTCTTTCTCTCACTTTTCAAAAAGGAGGGCAAAAACTAGATTCCCCATATCTCTTTGCAAACTTAATGTCTTACTTATTTTTTTACCAAGACTTATCTGTCAAAACATTTCAATAAAAAAATTTTGAAGCTCAATTAATGTTGATAAACCTCTTCATCCACCGCTATTATGATAACTTCAATGTTGGACCCTTCAATAAAAATCTCTACCCTATAGTCAACGAAATATCAAGCATTCATGATCATAACCTCTTTGATTCTCATCAGTTCGTCATATTTTAGAACAATGTTAGATGGTATAGTCTCATATAAGGTGAGATCAAATTGGATAATTCAATGTGGTCCTTAAGCCCTTACCAAAAAAGAGAAGAAAATTATCCATTTCACCAATCAAACCACCGACACACTATAGTATTACTTATGTTTAGCAATAAGATCTATAAAACATCCAAATAATATTCATAAATCTCCATTGTCGGTTTCACATAACTTCTAACATTTGGTCAGAGATGAATCGCTACTCCATAATAGCCGACGACCTTAAGAAGACCTTAATATACACAATATATATATATATATATATATAAAAGAGCCTTTTTTTAATAGAGATACTGTGACAAACCAAACAATACTCATACAATCGATGATGCGGACCGATTTCTCAACTCTTCTTTTGTTTTTCACCATCATCACGAGCTTCTTCATGACAACATCTACTTCACAAGCTCTACATCCAGATGAATGTATATAAAATCCCAAGATTAAATCTTCCAATATCAAAGGTCAACATATTCATATTTGTTTCATATATATAACTGATCATTTCTGCAGTGAAAGCGCTTAAGGAGATAGCCACTACACTTGGGATAAAGACAATGAACCTAAGTGATGAAGATCCATGCGGTTTAGAAACTCTAACGATCATAAACGAAGTTGATTTTGTCAGGAATCTGGAGACGAACAACACCATTCGTTGTGATTGTAGCTTCAACAATAACATGACTTGTCATATTACAGACTTGTGAGTCTTCTTCTTCTTCTTCTTCTTCTTCTTCTTCTTCTTCTTCTTCTTCTTCTTCTTCTTCTTCTTCTTCTTCTTCTTCTTCTTCTTCTTCTTCTTCTTCTTCTTCTTCTTCTTCTTCTTCTTCTTCTTCTTCTTCTTCTTCTTCTTCTTCTTCTTCTTCTTCTTCTTCTTCTTCTTCTTCTTCTTCTTCTTCTTCTTCTTCTTCTTCTTCTTCTTCTTCTTCTTCTTCTTCTTCTTCTTCTTCTTCTTCTTCTTCTTCTTCTTCTTCTTCTTCTTCTTCTTCTTCTTCTTCTTCTTCTTCTTCTTCTTCTTCTTCTTCTTCTTCTTCTTCTTCTTCTTCTTCTTCTTCTTCTTCTTCTTTACTAATTTATCATTAATTTGAACAAAATTCAGTATTCTCAAGAATTTTACTCTTTCCGGGAAAGTTCCACCTGAGTTGGCTAAGCTTCGACATCTCCAGTCAATGTAAATTCTATTACGCAGAATATACATAACAAATCCCTCATTAGTCTAATGTAAAGAGTAGGTTTGACCGTTTGGTCTTCTTTGCAGCGCATTACAGCAAAATTACCTTTCGGGCACAATCCCCATGGAATGGGCTTCATTGCCAAACCTCACTTTATAAGACCGCACGTCGCTCTGCTCTATCTCTTGTTTATTATGCGTTTTGCTTGGAAAATGGAACATACAATGTGAAACTCCATTTTATGGAGATTCAGTTTGCAGACGAGGAACCATATAGTCGTCTTGGTAGGCGCATATTTGATGTCTATGTTCAGGTGGAGCATCACTATTTCCTTAGTAAAGCTCTCTTTAATCATCCTTGAAAATAAGTTGCATGGAAGGTTGAAATTTATTAACTTTTCCTCCCCTTGTAGGGAGTCTTGATTTTCAAGGATTTCAACATCAAAGAGGAAGCGAATCAGACTCTTAAGCCTGTTGTCAAAGAAGTGAATGTTAATGTGACCAATCATATGTTAGAGATTCGGTTGTATTGGGCTGGGAAAGGGACAACTGCCGTTCCAAACAGAGGATATTATGGTCCTCTGATCTCTGCAATCTCTATATGTCACCACAGTAAGTACCCTTCTCTCTCTATCAAATTGTTCCTTTCTTTGTGCTTCCCTTTGATCTAATGACACTCGTTCCTGCCATCTAATCATAATATTCATCTTTGAATATTACAGGTCAGGAGCCACGATGTGGAGGTCTATATACAAAATTACTTTGCTAAAGATATCTATTTGTAGCTTAGTGTATAAATTATGTATCTTGTTTACATATTTACACTTTTACTGTCTCGTTTGCAGCGGAGGAGATAAAGCATCACATTAGTTATCCAATAATTTCTGTCGTAGTGGGTACTTTGGTAACAGTTATTCTCTTTTCTTTGGGATTCTATGCTCAGAAAAGATGCAGAAGAGACAAAAACATTAAAGAGAGAGGTGTCAGAGTTCACAGAGTATATGAATCCATTCCTCATATATATGCTCATAGTATGTACTAATGATTTTCTCTTGGGAATCTGATCGGTCGTATACATAGAACTGAGAGCTGAGGGTCTGCAAACGGCTTGCTTCACTTGGAGGCAACTGCAAGCTGCAACAAACAATTTTAATGAAGCCAACAAGCTTGGAGAAGGAGGGTTTGGAGCCGTATTCAAAGTAACGCTAAAACAGATTCTTCGAAGACGTAGATTATCTGAGAAATATGGCTGCTTCTGGTTTCTGATATGAGAAAATTTGATGCAGGGAGAGCTGTCAGATGGGACTATTATAGCAGTCAAGCAGCTTTCTTCCAAGTCAAGGCAAGGAAACCGTGAATTTGTGAATGAGATAGGCATGATCTCAGGTCTGGATCATCCAAACCTTGTGAAGCTTTATGGATGCTGTGTCGAGAAGAATCAATTGCTGTTAGTGTATGAGTACATGGAAAACAACTCCCTTGCTCTTGTGCTGTCCGGTAATAAAAAGTCATTCTGCTTTTCTTTACGTCTTGAGTCTTATACAAGTGTAGTACTTGAAACTGAAATCATTTGTCGATGGTTTATACTTATTGCAGGAAATAATTCCCTGAAATTAGACTGGACAGCTAGACAAAATATCTGTGTTGGAATCGCAAGAGGGCTTGAATTCCTCCACGAAGGATCAGCAATCAGGATGGTTCATCGTGACATAAAAACCTCAAATGTGCTTCTAGACGCCAATCTTAATGCAAAGATATCTGACTTTGGATTGGCTAGGCTCCATGAAGAAGAACGTACTCACATTAGCACCAAAGTTGCAGGAACCATGTAAGTGTAGATTATATAATGAAACCGCAGCATGATAGAAAGAAAATTGCTCAATCTTGGTTTCTCTTATAATGCAGGGGATATATGGCTCCAGAATATGTATTATGGGGCCAGTTAACCGAGAAAGCAGATGTGTACAGCTTTGGTGTTGTGGCTATGGAAATTGTTAGTGGGAAGAGTAATGGAAAACAGAAGGGAAGTGCTGATCATGTCTCGCTTATCAATTGGGTAACCATGGAGCTTTTCTTTCTCATTAGCACACTAGGTTTGCAATTTATAAAGTTTAGTGAAACCTGATTTTACATCAAATCTTAGGGTCTGGCACTGCAACAAAAAGGGGACATATTGGAGATCGTTGATCCAATGCTGGAAGGTGAGTTCAATAGCAAAGAAGCCATAATGATGATCAACATTGCTCTTGTTTGCACAAACTCGTCTCCTTCATTGAGACCAACAATGTCAGAGGCCGTGCAAATGCTTGAGGGAAAAATGGAAATAACACAGGTTATGTCAGATCCTGATTCATATGAACAGAACTGGACCTCAAAGCTGAAGGACATTGATACACATGGTAGCTCAAGCATGTCTGGTGTGACCAATCAAACGACAACGACAATAAGATCCTCTGTTTCTGGCAGTGATTTATACCCATTATACCCAGAATCCGTGATCATAAACTCCACAGTAGAAGTTCCTCCCTTGCCACTGTAATAGAAAAAGCTGTGAACATCGGCTTTGCCCTTATGATAAGCTTGTGATTTGTACTTGCTGAAATAAACTATCTTTCTTCTCACTTTTGTTGATTTAACTGTATGAAATTGACTCGGGTGTCATCTAATGGATATATGGAAGTATAACTCAATCATCATCTAACTAAATTTAGAGTTTATTGTTTATATAAATGATTTAGAAACTAATGTCTTTCTGGTTGGTGTTTCAACAAAGTTCATTGCGTCTTCTTAAGACCAATTTAACATTGATTAGTCTTTCTTCTTCTATAAAAAATGTTTATGATATTCGCTTGAAATAAATTTCATAGGTAGAAATTATCAATTTAAGTCCATTGCTCACAAAAAGTCTCAGCTCTTGCTTCTGTTATCGATTGAAACATCTAAATAAAATCAAAGCTCAATTTTTTTTCAGTTTCTAAATTATTTCACTTAGGCCATCCTCTGAATCTGCTTATGATTTGTAATTACAACAACAACTTAAGTTCTTAACTATTTCTTTGCCTTTATTGTCTTGCATTTACTTAGAAAAGTAGAGCCTTTTGCGTTATAATTTTCCATTTAAACGAGTGGGGTCTATATACGGATATGCGTCATATGACTGTCTTTTTTATTTTTTATTTGATTTTCTTTTCTTAATGATTGGGGCATTATGGTTTTTCTTTTTTACTCTTTCTTACTTGCATTTCATCTCCTTTTTTTTCTTTTGTCAACACCGAACTATAACTAACTGGCCCATTAGCCAAGTTCCTACATAATGTAGACAGTAGAACTCGATCTCTGCAGTTAGAGGTGTCAAACGGGCCACATGCCCGCGGGCTTCACCCATCCCGGTTCGTGGTGGGGCGGGTCTGAACATATACTTTTAACCCGTTTAAAAAGCGGACCTTGCGGATAAACCCGTTATAGATTGCGGGTCTCGAAAAAAAATTTCCATGGATTTGCGGGTTAACCTGCTGATTATGCATTATTTAAAAAATAATAGTACATAGTTGATGGTTTATTAAAACTTTAGGTTCTCATAGTTATTACATGGTTTTTGATTTTTGATTATTAATGTTCTCAAAACTCTATTTTAAAGCCAATCAAAACATTTATTAAAAAAAAATTCCGAAACAAATAGAAATCAAGATTTTTTTTAGTTGGAATAGGAAATCAAAATTTTGTATATTGTTAATCACAATACAAATATTATATTTGAAATTTGTCAATAATTTTTTTTAATCTAATATAGCAATTTTATGGAAAATTATATTCTATAAGATTTTTTTTCAATTTTTTATCATTTTATATATTTTTGTAACAAATTCAATTGTTATTTTTTTAATAAAAACAGCAAAGTTTTTCATATATATTTAATGTTAATATGTATTAGACTATTACATGTGTATTTTTTTCTATGAAATTTTATAAGTTTTTATTTTTAGTTATTTAAGTTTGATATCATTATTATAAATATTTTCTAAACAAATGAATTCAAAATTGAAATATTAAAAATGAAGTCCGCGGGCCACCTCACTTGTCCGCTAAATTTAGCGGGGCGAGTTTGGACATTGTTTTATGAACCGCGATCCTAGCGGGCTAGCGAGTTACGGTCACAAGAAAAAAAACTGTCCATCCTGGACAACCCAGATAGACGCGGGCCAATCTGTTGGACACATCTACCTGCATTTCATCTCTTGTCGGTGTTTATAAAGTTATTTTGTTTAATATATATGAATTCACTTCTTATTAAGTAGCAAAAGTTTTTTTAAATTTAGTTCTCTCTTCTAGTAAAAGACCACAATACAGCTATTTTAAAAATACAGTAAACTTTACTCTCCACTTGGTGGTAAGTTTTAATCTATATATTACTATGGTTGACAAAAAAAAAAAAATGAGCTTTTAAGAGTAACCAATCAAACATAGAATGGGACAAGAAATATTAAAATCAACATTAATTATGTTCAGTCACATGCATCTACCTTTTTAGTCACCAAAAGACCCAAGAACACGCTCAAAAAAAAAAAATTCTCTGTATTATATAATTATTGAATTCTTTTTTTATTGATATATAGCATTGTGATCTACCAAACATACACAGACTCACTAAATAAATTATTGTATATGTCAATGGTCGTTTCAAGTTTGTTGACTTTCTTCACCATCCTCGCAACTCTGAGAACATCAGCAGCTTCATCATCTCTTCATCCAGATGAATGTATGAGAAGAATCTCCATTTTACTAAAAACTTCATAACAATTCACCTGCACATACTTATATTTTGTTCAAAATCTATGCAGTAAAAGCACTTGGAGAGATAGCTACTATACTTGGTATCAAGAGATTTAACCTAAGTGATGGAGATCCTTGCAGATTAGGAAAACTAAACATCATAGAAGAACCTGATGTTGTTACGAGTTCCGCCAAGAGTAACAGCATTGTTTGTAATTGTAGTTTTAACGACAACTCTAAGACTTGTCACATTACCGCCATGTGAGTGGATTCATTACTTGTTTTCTCTTCTTCAGAATACTATTTTTCTCTCAATTTCATTTTTCTCCTTATTTGGCAATTACAGAAGTCTCAAGGCCCTTAGTCTTCCTGGGAAACTTCCACCCGAATTGGCCAAGCTTCGATATCTCCAAACCATGTAAAAAAATTTATAGTAAGCTCGTCCATTAATTTGGGACAGTTTTCAGATACAATATGTATATGTTCCACGGAAAAAAAACTCAACTAAGTACGTTTATGCTCCACTTTGCAGAGACTTGTGCCTAAATTATCTCTCTGGCACAATCCCATTGGAATGGGTTTCACTGACATACCTCACATCCATGTAAGAACTCTCATTGCCAAAAAAACAGACCATATATCTTTGTTTCTTCATGGTTTGTGAGTCACTTTTGAATTTTTTTGCAGCTCTGTCTGCGCGAATCGTTTGTCTGGGAAGTTACCATCTGAATTGCAAAACTTCAAAAATCTGACATACTTGTACGTCTCAACATAAGGTGTGTCTGCCTTAGACTTTTGGCTATATATACCTAATGTGATGAAATTTTCAGATCGGTTGAAGCAAACAAGTTCTCTGGGACCATTCCGAATGAGCTTGGTAACTTGACCAGCTTAATCAAATTGTAAGACTTCTCTGCATCTAAACCATTGTTTAGAACTGCAAGAATCTTTGGTTACATGGAAAGATACATCAAACAGTTATGAATTGTTATGAAACTGGGTTTTGCAGGCATCTTGCTTCTAATCAGTTCACAGGAAGCCTGCCTAGCACTCTCACTAAACTAGTAAACCTTAATGACTTGTAAGTTGTTGCTATATGTGGAGTATTATAACCTTTACGAATAGAAAGTTGAAAACTTTGTTCTTTATAGGATGCATAATTGTTTTACAATTTCTCTGAACTAGTTTCTTCACATTTTTGCAGTAGGGTCAGTGACAATAACTTAAAAGGAATCATCCCAGGATTTATTGGCAACTGGTCTGGGCTTCAACGGCTGTAAGCTTGTCCTGCATTGCTAATTTTGATTTCTCTTATTGTTTTGGTTTATGTACCGTCTACTAACCTATGATGGTTATGATTAACAGAGATCTATACGCTAGTGGACTTAAAGGACCTATTCCTGATGCAGTCGCCAACCTAAAACACCTTACTGAACTGTAATTTATTAGCTTTAATATATTAGCAAAAGTAAATTTGAAATGAGACTGATGATTTTTACGTGTTGTATTTATGCACAGGAGTATTAGTGATATGACTGGTATAGACCAATTTCCAAATATATCCAGCAACGTCATTTATAGACTGTAAGTATTAATTTCCTATAAATATTGCTGTTTCTTGTAAGTTTGTCTGAGATGATCAAACAAAAAGGCTCTATATACCTGTTCCAGGATTTTGAGGAATGTGAGTTTGTCTGGTCCAATTCCTTCTTACATCTGGACTAAGCCAGTCTTAAAATATCTGTAAGTTGCTTTGTAAGTTTTGAAATGACCATAACTAGCTTCTTTAGTGTCTATGTTCCACATATACCTACTGAAGTGTTTGCATATGACTGACTACATGTTGCTTGCTGCAGTGATTTATCGTTTAACAAGTTGACTGGTGGAGTTCAAGGAGATCCACCAAAATATACGTAAGCAGTACAAATTGAGATAAGAGATATTTAGAAACTACAGGCAATGGAATGATATATTGTTCCAACATTTCTTTCAGGTATTTAACTGGCAATATGCTTTCCGGAAACATTGAATCTGGTGTATACCGCAACAGCGAATCTAATATGTACATTTCAGGCCTTCCCTTGTTTGTAGGCTTGAATAAGTTTCTCGTCATGGAAACTAATCTCCTTGTCTATTGTCTATATTTGGTGAATCTTCACAGTGATCTCTCTGGAAACAATTTCTCATGGTCATCTAGCTGTCAAGAAAAGAGGTATGAACATGGAAATCTTGGTAGATAGTCTACAACCTGCACATGTTTTTAATCTATCTGTTATGACCTGCTCAGTGCTCATACTGAAGTTTTTGTTGAATCAGTGACATTAACACATACCGGAGCTCATATCTGAAGAATGATTTGTAAGCAAAAGAGCTGACTATATTTAGTATCTCTTTCTTGTGGCAATAAAAATGGTTTGAATGTTTGTGCTATCGTCTTCTCATTCAGAAATGGGCTTCTTCCATGCGCTGCTCCAGTCAGTTGCAGGAACTGTATGTATATATTTCTTTTTATTTCTATTGTCTCTTACCTTGTTAGTTCCTTCTTGAAATTAAGAAATCAGGCACCTCTACCTTCTTGTATTATTGTTGATTGTAGATCAGCGATCACTACATATCAATTGTGGTGGAGAAAATGTAACTGTAACATACTTCTTTAGTAAAACCACTTATCAAGCTGATAACGTCAGTCAAACCAAAGCTGCTACAAATCTTCACTTTGGAAACTGGGGAATCAGTAACACTGGTGACTTTACTGATGATAATAATGATAATGATATGTACACCATTTCAACTAGTTTAAAGCCATCTGGACATTCTTCTGATCTTTATAAAACCGCACGTCGCTCTCCTCTCTCTCTAGTTTATTATGCGTATTGCTTGAAAAATGGAACATACAATGTGAAACTCCATTTTATGGAGATTCAGTTTTCAGACGAAGAACTATACACTCGTCCTGGTAAACGCATATTTGATGTCTATATTCAGGTAAAGCGTCCCTATTTTTACTGAGTAATTTTGTTTGTGGAAGATTATAATTCATTTGCTTTATTTGTACTTTTCATCCCTGCTAGGGAGAATTGTTCTTGAGTGATTTTAACATCAAAGAGGAAGCTCAAGGGACTCTGAAACCTGTTGTGAAAGTAAAGAAAGGTGTTAATGTGAGCAATCATATATTACAGATTCGGTTGTATTGGGCCGGGAAAGGGACAACCCTTATCCCTGAAAGAGGAAATTATGGTCCTCTTATCTCTGCAATCTCCTTATGTCACCATAGTAAGTACCCTTAACCCTTCTCCTCTACTCAGTGACACTCTAATTTATTTGACTCTCACAAGTCTCTGCTTCAGGAACCTACTCCTTCTTGTATTATGTTTCTGTCTTTCTACACATTGACTTGTTTCACTCTCAAGTCCCAATAACTTCTAATGATAATATTCATCTTTCAAAATTTCAGGTCTGGGGTCACAATGTGGAGGTCCAAAGAAAAACCAAACTTCTTTGTTAATGATTACCTTAGTGTATATATGATTTATCATGTATAGATTGACTCTTTTGTTGTCTCATTTGCAGCGGAGAAAACTAAAGAGTACTATTCTCTAATTGTTGGGACCCCGGTTGCCTCGGTAACAATTATTCTCTTGGCTTTGGGAATAT
The DNA here is from genome assembly GCA_963920545.1 of Lepidium didymum. Lineage (NCBI taxonomy): Eukaryota > Viridiplantae > Streptophyta > Magnoliopsida > Brassicales > Brassicaceae > Lepidium > Lepidium didymum. The sequence goes on along the minus strand of OY986993.1, from coordinate 19,379,900 downwards.
ATGTTTTGAAAAGATACAAAAGAGACAAGAAAACAAGAGAAAGAGGTATCACAAAGTTGTATGAATCCATTTTGTGTATATGCTCATAGCATTTACTGATGATTTTCTCTTGGGAATATGGTTACATAGAACTGAGAACCCAGGGTCTGCAAACGGTTTGCTTTAGTTGGAGGCAATTACAAGCTGCAACAAACAATTTTGATCAAGCCAACAAACTTGGAGAAGGAGGGTTTGGAGCCGTATTCAAAGTAATATGGCTAAAACAGATTCTGCATACTGGTAGATCACCTGAGAAAAATATGGCTGCTTCTGGTTTCTGATATTAGAAAACTTGATACAGGGAGAGCTGTCAGATGGGACTATTATAGCAGTCAAGCAGCTTTCTTCCAAGTCAAGTCAAGGAAACCGCGAATTTGTGAATGAGATAGGCATGATCTCATGTCTTAATCATCCAAACCTTGTTAAGCTTTATGGGTGCTGTGTCGAGAAGAATCAGTTGCTGCTCGTGTATGAGTACATGGAAAATAACTCCCTTGCTCTTCCGCTGTTTGGTAACTTCAAGTCATTTAGCTCTTCTTTACGTTTTGAGTCTAAATTTAAGTGTACAAACATATAAAGTGGTATCATTTTTCAGGAAATAGCTCACTAAAACTGGACTGGGCAGCAAGACAAAAAATCTGTGTAGGAATTGCAAGAGGCCTTGCATTTCTTCACGAAGGATCCACTATCCGGATGGTTCATCGTGACATAAAAACCACAAATGTGCTTCTAGATGCAGACCTTAACGCAAAGATATCTGACTTTGGATTGGCTAAACTTTATGAAGAAGAGAACACACACATCAGCACCAAAATTGCAGGAACCATGTAAGTAATATTGTATAGACACAGCCATGGAATAGAAATATAATTTCTGCTACGAGTTCTGATATTTTCTTTATTTCTGTTATGCTGCAGAGGATATATGGCTCCAGAATATGCGCTTGGGGGACAACTGACAGAGAAAGCAGATGTGTACAGCTTCGGTGTTGTGGCAATGGAGATTGTTAGTGGGAAGAATAATACGAAACATAAGGAAGATCTTGACCACGTCTCGTTTAACAATTGGGTAAGTGAAGTGTATTTCTTCTATCTCTTTCACATTTGATAGTTGATTCTGTGACTTCATTTAACCATTATGTTTAATGAGACCTGTTCTTTACATTAATCTCAGGCATTGACGCTGCAACAGAGAGGGGACGTATTAGAGATCGTAGATCCGATGCTCAAAGGTAAGGTCAACAGCAAAGAAGCAGAGAGGATGATCAAAGTTGCTCTTGTTTGCACATACTCATCTCCATCCTTAAGGCCAACAATGTCAGAGGCCGTACAAATGCTGGAGGGAAAGATGGAAATACCACAAGTTCAGTCAGATTCTGCTGTTTACGGACATAACTTGAACTTCTCTAAGCTGTTCGAGAGGACGTCAGAGGCAACCTCAGTGTCTGGTTATGATCTCTACCCACATAACCCAGAATCCATCACACTAAACTCGACAATGGAGTTTTCTTCTTCGTCACTGTAATATCAAAGTTTGTGCACATTGCCTCGTCTCTTTTGAGAGGTTTGTGGAGGTTATCTTACTGTTAACTACGAAGTCATATCACGAAACGTTGTCTGAAACCTTATACTAGCAATGAATGGTTGTGAAGCAGTATCTTTCTATGAAAGTTTCTAGTGAATTTGTTGAATTAAAGTCTAGTGTTGGTTCCAAAATCTTTTGCATTGATCTTTCTCCTGATGTGGTTGGCTCGGATGGCGTTAAATGGACACGAAAGAGAAGTTGATTATTAATTAACCAAATCAACAAGTCATGCGTTACTTGCAGCATTACATATATTTGTTCTCTAACTAAAAAGCTGCTGAAATGGGTTTGGCGTTGACGGAGTTTGTGAAACTAATCAACCAAACACACAAGGGGACATGAAACATCAGCTTTTTATGAACCTTTATTTATGTTGGACCGGCCTACATATATCTCTATACAGTACCGACGACCCAATTATTATTAAAAAAAAAAAGATAAATCAGGAATATTCTTCCGTATATTTTGATAATGAAAAAAAAGAACATAATATATATATAAAAGACAAAAATACATAATATGTGATTGACATGAACATGGAGGTATTCACCAAATAATTAGACCAAAAAAACTAAAAAGATATATTACCAAAGTTCATGGACAAGTTAGATTTTTTTGCTTTTAATAGTTTTGCCTTTCACCTCTTGTTATATGGTTTTAATGTAACCAAGAACGATTGTTATTTCTTAACTTTTCTTTCATATACAACAAATATAATTGATGTATGTTTAACTAATTCTTATCATTCATTTTAATGTGTGAGATATCAAAATATTGTTCTAATTATTTGAGGTGTTTGTTCCTTTCACCAAAAAAAGAGGAAGAAGAAAAGATTGTTTCTTTCTCTCACTTTTCAAAAAGGAGGGCAAAAACTAGATTCCCCATATCTCTTTGCAAACTTAATGTCTTACTTATTTTTTTACCAAGACTTATCTGTCAAAACATTTCAATAAAAAAATTTTGAAGCTCAATTAATGTTGATAAACCTCTTCATCCACCGCTATTATGATAACTTCAATGTTGGACCCTTCAATAAAAATCTCTACCCTATAGTCAACGAAATATCAAGCATTCATGATCATAACCTCTTTGATTCTCATCAGTTCGTCATATTTTAGAACAATGTTAGATGGTATAGTCTCATATAAGGTGAGATCAAATTGGATAATTCAATGTGGTCCTTAAGCCCTTACCAAAAAAGAGAAGAAAATTATCCATTTCACCAATCAAACCACCGACACACTATAGTATTACTTATGTTTAGCAATAAGATCTATAAAACATCCAAATAATATTCATAAATCTCCATTGTCGGTTTCACATAACTTCTAACATTTGGTCAGAGATGAATCGCTACTCCATAATAGCCGACGACCTTAAGAAGACCTTAATATACACAATATATATATATATATATATATAAAAGAGCCTTTTTTTAATAGAGATACTGTGACAAACCAAACAATACTCATACAATCGATGATGCGGACCGATTTCTCAACTCTTCTTTTGTTTTTCACCATCATCACGAGCTTCTTCATGACAACATCTACTTCACAAGCTCTACATCCAGATGAATGTATATAAAATCCCAAGATTAAATCTTCCAATATCAAAGGTCAACATATTCATATTTGTTTCATATATATAACTGATCATTTCTGCAGTGAAAGCGCTTAAGGAGATAGCCACTACACTTGGGATAAAGACAATGAACCTAAGTGATGAAGATCCATGCGGTTTAGAAACTCTAACGATCATAAACGAAGTTGATTTTGTCAGGAATCTGGAGACGAACAACACCATTCGTTGTGATTGTAGCTTCAACAATAACATGACTTGTCATATTACAGACTTGTGAGTCTTCTTCTTCTTCTTCTTCTTCTTCTTCTTCTTCTTCTTCTTCTTCTTCTTCTTCTTCTTCTTCTTCTTCTTCTTCTTCTTCTTCTTCTTCTTCTTCTTCTTCTTCTTCTTCTTCTTCTTCTTCTTCTTCTTCTTCTTCTTCTTCTTCTTCTTCTTCTTCTTCTTCTTCTTCTTCTTCTTCTTCTTTACTAATTTATCATTAATTTGAACAAAATTCAGTATTCTCAAGAATTTTACTCTTTCCGGGAAAGTTCCACCTGAGTTGGCTAAGCTTCGACATCTCCGGTCAATGTAAATTCTATTACGCAGAATATACATAACAAATCCCTCATTAGTCTAATGTAAAGAGTAGGTTTGACCGTTTGGTCTTCTTTGCAGCGCATTACAGCAAAATTACCTTTCGGGCACAATCCCCATGGAATGGGCTTCATTGCCAAACCTCACTTTAGTGTTAGCCTTCTTTGCCTCCTCCTTCTATTTCAGTCATTCATCTTCATGATTTGTGAGTAACTCTTACTTTTCTCGCAGCTCGGTGTCTATGAATCTGTTGTCTGGGAATTTACCAGCTGGGTTACAAAACTTTAAGAATCTAAAAGGCTTGTACTGTCTATTCTCCATCTCTGGTTATATATACTTGAAGTTTCTTTTGATTAACCCTAATGTTTCAGTAGTGTGATCAAAATTATAGAGGGGTTGAGGGCAACCAGTTCTCTGGTCCTATTCCTGATGAGCTTGGTAACTTGACCAACCTAGAAATATTGTAAGACGATCTGTGGCTTTGAACTCATCTTACATGCAATCAGTTTTGATCATTTGTTTCCTTATATAAATGTGTTTTGCAGGTTTCTTTCTTCCAATCAATTTACAGGAAGACTTCCTAGCACTCTTGCTAGACTAGTAAACCTTAAGGAATTGTAAGTTGTTTCTGTAGTTGGAAATACAAATTTTGTGAAGTTCTATGGAAAGGGACACAGTTTGCTCAAAGCTTTGTATAGTTTGGCTGAATGATCTGACACTTTCAAAACACTTAAGTTTGTGGAATTACAGTTGAAGATTTCTCTAAGTAGTTGTTCGTTTACATATTGCAGTTGGATATGTGATAATAACTTTACTGGAATCATCCCAGAATATATTGGCAACTGGTCTCAGCTTCAGAAGCTGTTAGTTAATCTGTCCTTCATCAGTATTGATAATTTCTCTTTGTAGTTAATTTATTTGTACCATCTAACTTCTGTTGGTTCTGATCAACAGACATCTTTACGCAAGTGGACTTACAGGACCTATCCCTGATGCAGTGGCACGCCTAGATAGCCTTACTGAACTGTAATCAACTAATTTTAATAGATTAGCCAAAGAGCCATTGAAATGAGATGATTGATTTCTTAAACATTGTATTGTATATTCATATGCAGGACTATTTGTGATACAACTGGAATAAACTCCTTTCCAAATATTACAAGCAAAGACATCTTAACACTGTAATGATTTCTCACTGAAGTTTATTGTTTCTCCTCTTGATTTTATCTGGGAAAATATGAAAATTAATATATTCATTCCTGTTCCAGGATATTGAGGAATGTGAGTTTGTCTGGTTCAATTCCTCCTTACATTTGGAATAAGCCAACACTAAAGACACTGTAAGTTCTTTTTGTTGACATGTGAAAAGACTTTGTCAGAAAATGAGAATTATTTAAATTTACCAGAAGATATCTATTATATGTGCTGTAGTGATTTATCCTTTAACAAGTTGATTGGAGAAGTTAAAGGAGTACAGAATCTACCATTATACACGTAAGTAGTACAAACTGAGAGATATTAGATTGTTTGAACATGGAAATTGCAGAGAATCACAATGCGATGATATGTTGTTTCAGCTATTTAACTGGCAATATGCTTTCTGGAAACATTGAATCTGATGTAAACCGCAACAGCAAATCAAATATGTAGGTTTCAGGCCTTCCATTGTTTGTAGGCTTGATAAGTTTCTCTTCATGTAGACTAATAATCTTCTTGTCGATCGGTTTTCTATATTTGATGAATCTTCACAGTGATCTCTCTGGCAACAGTTTCTCATGGTCATCTAGCTGCAGAGAAAAGAGGTATGAACATAATTTCTTGGTAGATAGGATACAACTTGGTCATGTCTTCCATGAATCATTTATAACCTACTCATATTAAAAAATTTGTTGAATCAGCAACATTAACACATACAGGAGCTCATATTTGAAGAACAATTTGTAAGAACAAGAGCTCCATCATATTTGGTATCTCATTCTATTGAATAAAAGTGGTTTGGATGTTTGTGTCTAAATACTCTGATCGCCTTTTCATACAGAACTGGTCTTCTCCCATGCGCTGGTCCAATCAACTGCAGAAAATGTATGTAGATACTGACTTGCATTAACTTATCTCTGACATTCATATAGATGATGATAATCGTTGTTGATTGTAGATCAGCGATCACTACATATCAATTGTGGTGGAGAAAATGTAATTATTAAAAACACCTTTGGAAAAACCACTTATCAAGCTGATAACAGTGTAACGAATGCCGCAACAAATTGGCACTTAGAAAACTGGGGATTCAGTAACACAGGCCACTTTACCGATGATGGTGGCGATCATGATACATACGTCATTTCAACTAATTTAAAACTATCTGTAGATTCTTCTGATCTTTATAAGACCGCGCGTCGCTCTCCTCTCTCTTTAGTTTATTATGCATATTGCTTGGAAAATGGAACATACAATGTGAAACTCCATTTTATGGAGATTCAGTTTGCAGACGAGGAACCATATAGTCGTCTTGGTAGGCGCATATTTGATGTCTATGTTCAGGTGGAGCATCACTATTTCCTTAGTAAAGCTCTCTTTAATCATCCTTGAAAATAAGTTGCATGGAAGGTTGAAATTTATTAACTTTTCCTCCCCTTGTAGGGAGTCTTGATTTTCAAGGATTTCAACATCAAAGAGGAGGCGAATCAGACTCTTAAGCCTGTTGTCAAAGAAGTGAATGTTAATGTGACCAATCATATGTTAGAGATTCGGTTGTATTGGGCTGGGAAAGGGACAACTGCCGTTCCAAACAGAGGATATTATGGTCCTCTGATCTCTGCAATCTCTATATGTCACCACAGTAAGTACCCTTCTCTCTCTATCAAATTGTTCCTTTCTTTGTGCTTCCCTTTGATCTAATGACACTCGTTCCTGCCATCTAATCATAATATTCATCTTTGAATATTACAGGTCAGGAGCCACGATGTGGAGGTCTATATACAAAATTACTTTGCTAAAGATATCTATTTGTAGCTTAGTGTATAAATTATGTATCTTGTTTACATATTTACACTTTTACTGTCTCGTTTGCAGCGGAGGAGATAAAGCATCACATTAGTTATCCAATAATTTCTGTCGTAGTGGGTACTTTGGTAACAGTTATTCTCTTTTCTTTGGGATTCTATGCTCAGAAAAGATGCAGAAGAGACAAAAACATTAAAGAGAGAGGTGTCAGAGTTCACAGAGTATATGAATCCATTCCTCATATATATGCTCATAGTATGTACTAATGATTTTCTCTTGGGAATCTGATCGGTCGTATACATAGAACTGAGAGCTGAGGGTCTGCAAACGGCTTGCTTCACTTGGAGGCAACTGCAAGCTGCAACAAACAATTTTAATGAAGCCAACAAGCTTGGAGAAGGAGGGTTTGGAGCCGTATTCAAAGTAACGCTAAAACAGATTCTTCGAAGACGTAGATTATCTGAGAAATATGGCTGCTTCTGGTTTCTGATATGAGAAAACTTGATGCAGGGAGAGCTGTCAGATGGGACTATTATAGCAGTCAAGCAGCTTTCTTCCAAGTCAAGGCAAGGAAACCGTGAATTTGTGAATGAGATAGGCATGATCTCAGGTCTGGATCATCCAAACCTTGTGAAGCTTTATGGATGCTGTGTCGAGAAGAATCAATTGCTGTTAGTGTATGAGTACATGGAAAACAACTCCCTTGCTCTTGTGCTGTCCGGTAATAAAAAGTCATTCTGCTTTTCTTTACGTCTTGAGTCTTATACAAGTGTAGTACTTGAAACTGAAATCATTTGTCGATGGTTTATACTTATTGCAGGAAATAATTCCCTGAAATTAGACTGGACAGCTAGACAAAATATCTGTGTTGGAATCGCAAGAGGGCTTGAATTCCTCCACGAAGGATCAGCAATCAGGATGGTTCATCGTGACATAAAAACCTCAAATGTGCTTCTAGACGCCAATCTTAATGCAAAGATATCTGACTTTGGATTGGCTAGGATCCATGAAGAAGAACGTACTCACATTAGCACCAAAGTTGCAGGAACCATGTAAGTGTAGATTATATAATAAAACCGCAGCATGATAGAAAGAAAATTGCTCAATCTTGGTTTCTCTTATAATGCAGGGGATATATGGCTCCAGAATATGTATTATGGGGCCAGTTAACCGAGAAAGCAGATGTGTACAGCTTTGGTGTTGTGGCTATGGAAATTGTTAGTGGGAAGAGTAATGGAAAACAGAAGGGAAGTGCTGATCATGTCTCGCTTATCAATTGGGTAACCATGGAGCTTTTCTTTCTCATTAGCACACTAGGTTTGCAATTTATAAAGTTTAGTGAAACCTGATTTTACATCAAATCTTAGGGTCTGGCACTGCAACAAAAAGGGGACATATTGGAGATCGTTGATCCAATGCTGGAAGGTGAGTTCAATAGCAAAGAAGCCATAATGATGATCAACATTGCTCTTGTTTGCACAAACTCGTCTCCTTCATTGAGACCAACAATGTCAGAGGCCGTGCAAATGCTTGAGGGAAAAATGGAAATAACACAGGTTATGTCAGATCCTGATTCATATGAACAGAACTGGACCTCAAAGCTGAAGGACATTGATACACATGGTAGCTCAAGCATGTCTGGTGTGACCAATCAAACGACAACGACAATAAGATCCTCTGTTTCTGGCAGTGATTTATACCCATTATACCCAGAATCCGTGATCATAAACTCCACAGTAGAAGTTCCTCCCTTGCCACTGTAATAGAAAAAGCTGTGAACATCGGCTTTGCCCTTATGATAAGCTTGTGATTTGTACTTGCTGAAATAAACTATCTTTCTTCTCACTTTTGTTGATTTAACTGTATGAAATTGACTCGGGTGTCATCTAATGGATATATGGAAGTATAACTCAATCATCATCTAACTAAATTTAGAGTTTATTGTTTATATAAATGATTTAGAAACTAATGTCTTTCTGGTTGGTGTTTCAACAAAGTTCATTGCGTCTTCTTAAGACCAATTTAACATTGATTAGTCTTTCTTCTTCTATAAAAAATGTTTATGATATTCGCTTGAAATAAATTTCATAGGTAGAAATTATCAATTTAAGTCCATTGCTCACAAAAAGTCTCAGCTCTTGCTTCTGTTATCGATTGAAACATCTAAATAAAATCAAAGCTCAATTTTTTTTCAGTTTCTAAATTATTTCACTTAGGCCATCCTCTGAATCTGCTTATGATTTGTAATTACAACAACAACTTAAGTTCTTAACTATTTCTTTGCCTTTATTGTCTTGCATTTACTTAGAAAAGTAGAGCCTTTTGCGTTATAATTTTCCATTTAAACGAGTGGGGTCTATATACGGATATGCGTCATATGACTGTCTTTTTTATTTTTTATTTGATTTTCTTTTCTTAATGATTGGGGCATTATGGTTTTTCTTTTTTACTCTTTCTTACTTGCATTTCATCTCCTTTTTTTTCTTTTGTCAACACCGAACTATAACTAACTGGCCCATTAGCCAAGTTCCTACATAATGTAGACAGTAGAACTCGATCTCTGCAGTTAGAGGTGTCAAACGGGCCACATGCCCGCGGGCTTCACCCATCCCGGTTCGTGGTGGGGCGGGTCTGAACATATACTTTTAACCCGTTTAAAAAGCGGACCTTGCGGATAAACCCGTTATAGATTGCGGGTCTCGAAAAAAAATTTCCATGGATTTGCGGGTTAACCTGCTGATTATGCATTATTTAAAAAATAATAGTACATAGTTGATGGTTTATTAAAACTTTAGGTTCTCATAGTTATTACATGGTTTTTGATTTTTGATTATTAATGTTCTCAAAACTCTATTTTAAAGCCAATCAAAACATTTATTAAAAAAAAATTCCGAAACAAATAGAAATCAAGATTTTTTTTAGTTGGAATAGGAAATCAAAATTTTGTATATTGTTAATCACAATACAAATATTATATTTGAAATTTGTCAATAATTTTTTTTAATCTAATATAGCAATTTTATGGAAAATTATATTCTATAAGATTTTTTTTCAATTTTTTATCATTTTATATATTTTTGTAACAAATTCAATTGTTATTTTTTTAATAAAAACAGCAAAGTTTTTCATATATATTTAATGTTAATATGTATTAGACTATTACATGTGTATTTTTTTCTATGAAATTTTATAAGTTTTTATTTTTAGTTATTTAAGTTTGATATCATTATTATAAATATTTTCTAAACAAATGAATTCAAAATTGAAATATTAAAAATGAAGTCCGCGGGCCACCTCACTTGTCCGCTAAATTTAGCGGGGCGAGTTTGGACATTGTTTTATGAACCGCGATCCTAGCGGGCTAGCGAGTTACGGTCACAAGAAAAAAAACTGTCCATCCTGGACAACCCAGATAGACGCGGGCCAATCTGTTGGACACATCTACCTGCATTTCATCTCTTGTCGGTGTTTATAAAGTTATTTTGTTTAATATATATGAATTCACTTCTTATTAAGTAGCAAAAGTTTTTTTAAATTTAGTTCTCTCTTCTAGTAAAAGACCACAATACAGCTATTTTAAAAATACAGTAAACTTTACTCTCCACTTGGTGGTAAGTTTTAATCTATATATTACTATGGTTGACAAAAAAAAAAAAATGAGCTTTTAAGAGTAACCAATCAAACATAGAATGGGACAAGAAATATTAAAATCAACATTAATTATGTTCAGTCACATGCATCTACCTTTTTAGTCACCAAAAGACCCAAGAACACGCTCAAAAAAAAAAAATTCTCTGTATTATATAATTATTGAATTCTTTTTTTATTGATATATAGCATTGTGATCTACCAAACATACACAGACTCACTAAATAAATTATTGTATATGTCAATGGTCGTTTCAAGTTTGTTGACTTTCTTCACCATCCTCGCAACTCTGAGAACATCAGCAGCTTCATCATCTCTTCATCCAGATGAATGTATGAGAAGAATCTCCATTTTACTAAAAACTTCATAACAATTCACCTGCACATACTTATATTTTGTTCAAAATCTATGCAGTAAAAGCACTTGGAGAGATAGCTACTATACTTGGTATCAAGAGATTTAACCTAAGTGATGGAGATCCTTGCAGATTAGGAAAACTAAACATCATAGAAGAACCTGATGTTGTTACGAGTTCCGCCAAGAGTAACAGCATTGTTTGTAATTGTAGTTTTAACGACAACTCTAAGACTTGTCACATTACCGCCATGTGAGTGGATTCATTACTTGTTTTCTCTTCTTCAGAACACTATTTTTCTCTCAATTTCATTTTTCTCCTTATTTGGCAATTACAGAAGTCTCAAGGCCCTTAGTCTTCCTGGGAAACTTCCACCCGAATTGGCCAAGCTTCGATATCTCCAAACCATGTAAAAAAATTTATAGTAAGCTCGTCCATTAATTTGGGACAGTTTTCAGATACAATATGTATATGTTCCACGGAAAAAAAACTCAACTAAGTACGTTTATGCTCCACTTTGCAGAGACTTGTGCCTAAATTATCTCTCTGGCACAATCCCATTGGAATGGGTTTCACTGACATACCTCACATCCATGTAAGAACTCTCATTGCCAAAAAAACAGACCATATATCTTTGTTTCTTCATGGTTTGTGAGTCACTTTTGAATTTTTTTGCAGCTCTGTCTGCGCGAATCGTTTGTCTGGGAAGTTACCATCTGAATTGCAAAACTTCAAAAATCTGACATACTTGTACGTCTCAACATAAGGTGTGTCTGCCTTAGACTTTTGGCTATATATACCTAATGTGATGAAATTTTCAGATCGGTTGAAGCAAACAAGTTCTCTGGGACCATTCCGAATGAGCTTGGTAACTTGACCAGCTTAATCAAATTGTAAGACTTCTCTGCATCTAAACCATTGTTTAGAACTGCAAGAATCTTTGGTTACATGGAAAGATACATCAAACAGTTATGAATTGTTATGAAACTGGGTTTTGCAGGCATCTTGCTTCTAATCAGTTCACAGGAAGCCTGCCTAGCACTCTCACTAAACTAGTAAACCTTAATGACTTGTAAGTTGTTGCTATATGTGGAGTATTATAACCTTTACGAATAGAAAGTTGAAAACTTTGTTCTTTATAGGATGCATAATTGTTTTACAATTTCTCTGAACTAGTTTCTTCACATTTTTGCAGTAGGGTCAGTGACAATAACTTAAAAGGAATCATCCCAGGATTTATTGGCAACTGGTCTGGGCTTCAACGGCTGTAAGCTTGTCCTGCATTGCTAATTTTGATTTCTCTTATTGTTTTGGTTTATGTACCGTCTACTAACCTATGATGGTTATGATTAACAGAGATCTATACGCTAGTGGACTTAAAGGACCTATTCCTGATGCAGTCGCCAACCTAAAACACCTTACTGAACTGTAATTTATTAGCTTTAATATATTAGCAAAAGTAAATTTGAAATGAGACTGATGATTTTTACGTGTTGTATTTATGCACAGGAGTATTAGTGATATGACTGGTATAGACCAATTTCCAAATATATCCAGCAACGTCATTTATAGACTGTAAGTATTAATTTCCTATAAATATTGCTGTTTCTTGTAAGTTTGTCTGAGATGATCAAACAAAAAGGCTCTATATACCTGTTCCAGGATTTTGAGGAATGTGAGTTTGTCTGGTCCAATTCCTTCTTACATCTGGACTAAGCCAGTCTTAAAATATCTGTAAGTTGCTTTGTAAGTTTTGAAATGACCATAACTAGCTTCTTTAGTGTCTATGTTCCACATATACCTACTGAAGTGTTTGCATATGACTGACTACATGTTGCTTGCTGCAGTGATTTATCGTTTAACAAGTTGACTGGTGGAGTTCAAGGAGATCCACCAAAATATACGTAAGCAGTACAAATTGAGATAAGAGATATTTAGAAACTACAGGCAATGGAATGATATATTGTTCCAACATTTCTTTCAGGTATTTAACTGGCAATATGCTTTCCGGAAACATTGAATCTGGTGTATACCGCAACAGCGAATCTAATATGTACATTTCAGGCCTTCCCTTGTTTGTAGGCTTGAATAAGTTTCTCGTCATGGAAACTAATCTCCTTGTCTATTGTCTATATTTGGTGAATCTTCACAGTGATCTCTCTGGAAACAATTTCTCATGGTCATCTAGCTGTCAAGAAAAGAGGTATGAACATGGAAATCTTGGTAGATAGTCTACAACCTGCACATGTTTTTAATCTATCTGTTATGACCTGCTCAGTGCTCATACTGAAGTTTTTGTTGAATCAGTGACATTAACACATACCGGAGCTCATATCTGAAGAATGATTTGTAAGCAAAAGAGCTGACTATATTTAGTATCTCTTTCTTGTGGCAATAAAAATGGTTTGAATGTTTGTGCTATCGTCTTCTCATTCAGAAATGGGCTTCTTCCATGCGCTGCTCCAGTCAGTTGCAGGAACTGTATGTATATATTTCTTTTTATTTCTATTGTCTCTTACCTTGTTAGTTCCTTCTTGAAATTAAGAAATCAGGCACCTCTACCTTCTTGTATTGTTGTTGATTGTAGATCAGCGATCACTACATATCAATTGTGGTGGAGAAAATGTAACTGTAACATACTTCTTTAGTAAAACCACTTATCAAGCTGATAACGTCAGTCAAACCAAAGCTGCTACAAATCTTCACTTTGGAAACTGGGGAATCAGTAACACTGGTGACTTTACTGATGATAATAATGATAATGATATGTACACCATTTCAACTAGTTTAAAGCCATCTGGACATTCTTCTGATCTTTATAAAACCGCACGTCGCTCTCCTCTCTCTCTAGTTTATTATGCGTATTGCTTGAAAAATGGAACATACAATGTGAAACTCCATTTTATGGAGATTCAGTTTTCAGACGAAGAACTATACACTCGTCCTGGTAAACGCATATTTGATGTCTATATTCAGGTAAAGCGTCCCTATTTTTACTGAGTAATTTTGTTTGTGGAAGATTATAATTCATTTGCTTTATTTGTACTTTTCATCCCTGCTAGGGAGAATTGTTCTTGAGTGATTTTAACATCAAAGAGGAAGCTCAAGGGACTCTGAAACCTGTTGTGAAAGTAAAGAAAGGTGTTAATGTGAGCAATCATATATTACAGATTCGGTTGTATTGGGCCGGGAAAGGGACAACCCTTATCCCTGAAAGAGGAAATTATGGTCCTCTTATCTCTGCAATCTCCTTATGTCACCATAGTAAGTACCCTTAACCCTTCTCCTCTACTCAGTGACACTCTAATTTATTTGACTCTCACAAGTCTCTGCTTCAGGAACCTACTCCTTCTTGTATTATGTTTCTGTCTTTCTACACATTGACTTGTTTCACTCTCAAGTCCCAATAACTTCTAATGATAATATTCATCTTTCAAAATTTCAGGTCTGGGGTCACAATGTGGAGGTCCAAAGAAAAACCAAACTTCTTTGTTAATGATTACCTTAGTGTATATATGATTTATCATGTATAGATTGACTCTTTTGTTGTCTCATTTGCAGCGGAGAAAACTAAAGAGTACTATTCTCTAATTGTTGGGACCCCGGTTGCCTCGGTAACAATTATTCTCTTGGCTTTGGGAATATATGTTTTGAAAAGATACAAAAGAGACAAGAAAACAAGAGAAAGAGGTATCACAAAGTTGTATGAATCCATTTTGTGTATATGCTCATAGCATTTACTGATGATTTTCTCTTGGGAATATGGTTACATAGAACTGAGAACCCAGGGTCTGCAAACGGTTTGCTTTAGTTGGAGGCAATTACAAGCTGCAACAAACAATTTTGATCAAGCCAACAAACTTGGAGAAGGAGGGTTTGGAGCCGTATTCAAAGTAATATGGCTAAAACAGATTCTGCATACTGGTAGATCACCTGAGAAAAATATGGCTGCTTCTGGTTTCTGATATTAGAAAACTTGATACAGGGAGAGCTGTCAGATGGGACTATTATAGCAGTCAAGCAGCTTTCTTCCAAGTCAAGTCAAGGAAACCGCGAATTTGTGAATGAGATAGGCATGATCTCATGTCTTAATCATCCAAACCTTGTTAAGCTTTATGGGTGCTGTGTCGAGAAGAATCAGTTGCTGCTCGTGTATGAGTACATGGAAAATAACTCCCTTGCTCTTCCGCTGTTTGGTAACTTCAAGTCATTTAGCTCTTCTTTACGTTTTGAGTCTAAATTTAAGTGTACAAACATATAAAGTGGTATCATTTTTCAGGAAATAGCTCACTAAAACTGGACTGGGCAGCAAGACAAAAAATCTGTGTAGGAATTGCAAGAGGCCTTGCATTTCTTCACGAAGGATCCACTATCCGGATGGTTCATCGTGACATAAAAACCACAAATGTGCTTCTAGATGCAGACCTTAACGCAAAGATATCTGACTTTGGATTGGCTAAACTTTATGAAGAAGAGAACACACACATCAGCACCAAAATTGCAGGAACCATGTAAGTAATATTGTATAGACACAGCCATGGAATAGAAATATAATTTCTGCTACGAGTTCTGATATTTTCTTTATTTCTGTTATGCTGCAGAGGATATATGGCTCCAGAATATGCGCTTGGGGGACAACTGACAGAGAAAGCAGATGTGTACAGCTTCGGTGTTGTGGCAATGGAGATTGTTAGTGGGAAGAATAATACGAAACATAAGGAAGATCTTGACCACGTCTCGTTTAACAATTGGGTAAGTGAAGTGTATTTCTTCTATCTCTTTCACATTTGATAGTTGATTCTGTGACTTCATTTAACCATTATGTTTAATGAGACCTGTTCTTTACATTAATCTCAGGCATTGACGCTGCAACAGAGAGGGGACGTATTAGAGATCGTAGATCCGATGCTCAAAGGTAAGGTCAACAGCAAAGAAGCAGAGAGGATGATCAAAGTTGCTCTTGTTTGCACATACTCATCTCCATCCTTAAGGCCAACAATGTCAGAGGCCGTACAAATGCTGGAGGGAAAGATGGAAATACCACAAGTTCAGTCAGATTCTGCTGTTTACGGACATAACTTGAACTTCTCTAAGCTGTTCGAGAGGACGTCAGAGGCAACCTCAGTGTCTGGTTATGATCTCTACCCACATAACCCAGAATCCATCACACTAAACTCGACAATGGAGTTTTCTTCTTCGTCACTGTAATATCAAAGTTTGTGCACATTGCCTCGTCTCTTTTGAGAGGTTTGTGGAGGTTATCTTACTGTTAACTACGAAGTCATATCACGAAACGTTGTCTGAAACCTTATACTAGCAATGAATGGTTGTGAAGCAGTATCTTTCTATGAAAGTTTCTAGTGAATTTGTTGAATTAAAGTCTAGTGTTGGTTCCAAAATCTTTTGCATTGATCTTTCTCCTGATGTGGTTGGCTCGGATGGCGTTAAATGGACACGAAAGAGAAGTTGATTATTAATTAACCAAATCAACAAGTCATGCGTTACTTGCAGCATTACATATATTTGTTCTCTAACTAAAAAGCTGCTGAAATGGGTTTGGCGTTGACGGAGTTTGTGAAACTAATCAACCAAACACACAAGGGGACATGAAACATCAGCTTTTTATGAACCTTTATTTATGTTGGACCGGCCTACATATATCTCTATACAGTACCGACGACCCAATTATTATTAAAAAAAAAAAGATAAATCAGGAATATTCTTCCGTATATTTTGATAATGAAAAAAAAGAACATAATATATATATAAAAGACAAAAATACATAATATGTGATTGACATGAACATGGAGGTATTCACCAAATAATTAGACCAAAAAAACTAAAAAGATATATTACCAAAGTTCATGGACAAGTTAGATTTTTTTGCTTTTAATAGTTTTGCCTTTCACCTCTTGTTATATGGTTTTAATGTAACCAAGAACGATTGTTATTTCTTAACTTTTCTTTCATATACAACAAATATAATTGATGTATGTTTAACTAATTCTTATCATTCATTTTAATGTGTGAGATATCAAAATATTGTTCTAATTATTTGAGGTGTTTGTTCCTTTCACCAAAAAAAGAGGAAGAAGAAAAGATTGTTTCTTTCTCTCACTTTTCAAAAAGGAGGGCAAAAACTAGATTCCCCATATCTCTTTGCAAACTTAATGTCTTACTTATTTTTTTACCAAGACTTATCTGTCAAAACATTTCAATAAAAAAATTTTGAAGCTCAATTAATGTTGATAAACCTCTTCATCCACCGCTATTATGATAACTTCAATGTTGGACCCTTCAATAAAAATCTCTACCCTATAGTCAACGAAATATCAAGCATTCATGATCATAACCTCTTTGATTCTCATCAGTTCGTCATATTTTAGAACAATGTTAGATGGTATAGTCTCATATAAGGTGAGATCAAATTGGATAATTCAATGTGGTCCTTAAGCCCTTACCAAAAAAGAGAAGAAAATTATCCATTTCACCAATCAAACCACCGACACACTATAGTATTACTTATGTTTAGCAATAAGATCTATAAAACATCCAAATAATATTCATAAATCTCCATTGTCGGTTTCACATAACTTCTAACATTTGGTCAGAGATGAATCGCTACTCCATAATAGCCGACGACCTTAAGAAGACCTTAATATACACAATATATATATATATATATATATAAAAGAGCCTTTTTTTAATAGAGATACTGTGACAAACCAAACAATACTCATACAATCGATGATGCGGACCGATTTCTCAACTCTTCTTTTGTTTTTCACCATCATCACGAGCTTCTTCATGACAACATCTACTTCACAAGCTCTACATCCAGATGAATGTATATAAAATCCCAAGATTAAATCTTCCAATATCAAAGGTCAACATATTCATATTTGTTTCATATATATAACTGATCATTTCTGCAGTGAAAGCGCTTAAGGAGATAGCCACTACACTTGGGATAAAGACAATGAACCTAAGTGATGAAGATCCATGCGGTTTAGAAACTCTAACGATCATAAACGAAGTTGATTTTGTCAGGAATCTGGAGACGAACAACACCATTCGTTGTGATTGTAGCTTCAACAATAACATGACTTGTCATATTACAGACTTGTGAGTCTTCTTCTTCTTCTTCTTCTTCTTCTTCTTCTTCTTCTTCTTCTTCTTCTTCTTCTTCTTCTTCTTCTTCTTCTTCTTCTTCTTCTTCTTCTTCTTCTTCTTCTTCTTCTTCTTCTTCTTCTTCTTCTTCTTCTTCTTCTTCTTCTTCTTCTTCTTCTTCTTCTTCTTCTTCTTCTTCTTCTTCTTCTTCTTCTTCTTCTTCTTCTTCTTCTTCTTCTTCTTTCTTCTTCTTCTTCTTCTTCTTCTTCTTCTTCTTCTTCTTCTTCTTCTTCTTCTTCTTCTTCTTCTTCTTCTTCTTCTTCTTCTTCTTCTTCTTCTTCTTCTTCTTCTTCTTCTTCTTTACTAATTTATCATTAATTTGAACAAAATTCAGTATTCTCAAGAATTTTACTCTTTCCGGGAATTTTACTCTTTCAGTGTCTATGAATCTGTTGTCTGGGAATTTACCAGCTGGGTTACAAAACTTTAAGAATCTAAAAGGCTTGTACTGTCTATTCTCCATCTCTGGTTATATATACTTGAAGTTTCTTTTGATTAACCCTAATGTTTCAGTAGTGTGATCAAAATTATAGAGGGGTTGAGGGCAACCAGTTCTCTGGTCCTATTCCTGATGAGCTTGGTAACTTGACCAACCTAGAAATATTGTAAGACGATCTGTGGCTTTGAACTCATCTTACATGCAATCAGTTTTGATCATTTGTTTCCTTATATAAATGTGTTTTGCAGGTTTCTTTCTTCCAATCAATTTACAGGAAGACTTCCTAGCACTCTTGCTAGACTAGTAAACCTTAAGGAATTGTAAGTTGTTTCTGTAGTTGGAAATACAAATTTTGTGAAGTTCTATGGAAAGGGACACAGTTTGCTCAAAGCTTTGTATAGTTTGGCTGAATGATCTGACACTTTCAAAACACTTAAGTTTGTGGAATTACAGTTGAAGATTTCTCTAAGTAGTTGTTCGTTTACATATTGCAGTTGGATATGTGATAATAACTTTACTGGAATCATCCCAGAATATATTGGCAACTGGTCTCAGCTTCAGAAGCTGTTAGTTAATCTGTCCTTCATCAGTATTGATAATTTCTCTTTGTAGTTAATTTATTTGTACCATCTAACTTCTGTTGGTTCTGATCAACAGACATCTTTACGCAAGTGGACTTACAGGACCTATCCCTGATGCAGTGGCACGCCTAGATAGCCTTACTGAACTGTAATCAACTAATTTTAATAGATTAGCCAAAGAGCCATTGAAATGAGATGATTGATTTCTTAAACATTGTATTGTATATTCATATGCAGGACTATTTGTGATACAACTGGAATAAACTCCTTTCCAAATATTACAAGCAAAGACATCTTAACACTGTAATGATTTCTCACTGAAGTTTATTGTTTCTCCTCTTGATTTTATCTGGGAAAATATGAAAATTAATATATTCATTCCTGTTCCAGGATATTGAGGAATGTGAGTTTGTCTGGTTCAATTCCTCCTTACATTTGGAATAAGCCAACACTAAAGACACTGTAAGTTCTTTTTGTTGACATGTGAAAAGACTTTGTCAGAAAATGAGAATTATTTAAATTTACCAGAAGATATCTATTATATGTGCTGTAGTGATTTATCCTTTAACAAGTTGATTGGAGAAGTTAAAGGAGTACAGAATCTACCATTATACACGTAAGTAGTACAAACTGAGAGATATTAGATTGTTTGAACATGGAAATTGCAGAGAATCACAATGCGATGATATGTTGTTTCAGCTATTTAACTGGCAATATGCTTTCTGGAAACATTGAATCTGATGTAAACCGCAACAGCAAATCAAATATGTAGGTTTCAGGCCTTCCATTGTTTGTAGGCTTGATAAGTTTCTCTTCATGTAGACTAATAATCTTCTTGTCGATCGGTTTTCTATATTTGATGAATCTTCACAGTGATCTCTCTGGCAACAGTTTCTCATGGTCATCTAGCTGCAGAGAAAAGAGGTATGAACATAATTTCTTGGTAGATAGGATACAACTTGGTCATGTCTTCCATGAATCATTTATAACCTACTCATATTAAAAAATTTGTTGAATCAGCAACATTAACACATACAGGAGCTCATATTTGAAGAACAATTTGTAAGAACAAGAGCTCCATCATATTTGGTATCTCATTCTATTGAATAAAAGTGGTTTGGATGTTTGTGTCTAAATACTCTGATCGCCTTTTCATACAGAACTGGTCTTCTCCCATGCGCTGGTCCAATCAACTGCAGAAAATGTATGTAGATACTGACTTGCATTAACTTATCTCTGACATTCATATAGATGATGATAATCGTTGTTGATTGTAGATCAGCGATCACTACATATCAATTGTGGTGGAGAAAATGTAATTATTAAAAACACCTTTGGAAAAACCACTTATCAAGCTGATAACAGTGTAACGAATGCCGCAACAAATTGGCACTTAGAAAACTGGGGATTCAGTAACACAGGCCACTTTACCGATGATGGTGGCGATCATGATACATACGTCATTTCAACTAATTTAAAACTATCTGTAGATTCTTCTGATCTTTATAAGACCGCGCGTCGCTCTCCTCTCTCTTTAGTTTATTATGCATATTGCTTGGAAAATGGAACATACAATGTGAAACTCCATTTTATGGAGATTCAGTTTGCAGACGAGGAACCATATAGTCGTCTTGGTAGGCGCATATTTGATGTCTATGTTCAGGTGGAGCATCACTATTTCCTTAGTAAAGCTCTCTTTAATCATCCTTGAAAATAAGTTGCATGGAAGGTTGAAATTTATTAACTTTTCCTCCCCTTGTAGGGAGTCTTGATTTTCAAGGATTTCAACATCAAAGAGGAGGCGAATCAGACTCTTAAGCCTGTTGTCAAAGAAGTGAATGTTAATGTGACCAATCATATGTTAGAGATTCGGTTGTATTGGGCTGGGAAAGGGACAACTGCCGTTCCAAACAGAGGATATTATGGTCCTCTGATCTCTGCAATCTCTATATGTCACCACAGTAAGTACCCTTCTCTCTCTATCAAATTGTTCCTTTCTTTGTGCTTCCCTTTGATCTAATGACACTCGTTCCTGCCATCTAATCATAATATTCATCTTTGAATATTACAGGTCAGGAGCCACGATGTGGAGGTCTATATACAAAATTACTTTGCTAAAGATATCTATTTGTAGCTTAGTGTATAAATTATGTATCTTGTTTACATATTTACACTTTTACTGTCTCGTTTGCAGCGGAGGAGATAAAGCATCACATTAGTTATCCAATAATTTCTGTCGTAGTGGGTACTTTGGTAACAGTTATTCTCTTTTCTTTGGGATTCTATGCTCAGAAAAGATGCAGAAGAGACAAAAACATTAAAGAGAGAGGTGTCAGAGTTCACAGAGTATATGAATCCATTCCTCATATATATGCTCATAGTATGTACTAATGATTTTCTCTTGGGAATCTGATCGGTCGTATACATAGAACTGAGAGCTGAGGGTCTGCAAACGGCTTGCTTCACTTGGAGGCAACTGCAAGCTGCAACAAACAATTTTAATGAAGCCAACAAGCTTGGAGAAGGAGGGTTTGGAGCCGTATTCAAAGTAACGCTAAAACAGATTCTTCGAAGACGTAGATTATCTGAGAAATATGGCTGCTTCTGGTTTCTGATATGAGAAAACTTGATGCAGGGAGAGCTGTCAGATGGGACTATTATAGCAGTCAAGCAGCTTTCTTCCAAGTCAAGGCAAGGAAACCGTGAATTTGTGAATGAGATAGGCATGATCTCAGGTCTGGATCATCCAAACCTTGTGAAGCTTTATGGATGCTGTGTCGAGAAGAATCAATTGCTGTTAGTGTATGAGTACATGGAAAACAACTCCCTTGCTCTTGTGCTGTCCGGTAATAAAAAGTCATTCTGCTTTTCTTTACGTCTTGAGTCTTATACAAGTGTAGTACTTGAAACTGAAATCATTTGTCGATGGTTTATACTTATTGCAGGAAATAATTCCCTGAAATTAGACTGGACAGCTAGACAAAATATCTGTGTTGGAATCGCAAGAGGGCTTGAATTCCTCCACGAAGGATCAGCAATCAGGATGGTTCATCGTGACATAAAAACCTCAAATGTGCTTCTAGACGCCAATCTTAATGCAAAGATATCTGACTTTGGATTGGCTAGGATCCATGAAGAAGAACGTACTCACATTAGCACCAAAGTTGCAGGAACCATGTAAGTGTAGATTATATAATAAAACCGCAGCATGATAGAAAGAAAATTGCTCAATCTTGGTTTCTCTTATAATGCAGGGGATATATGGCTCCAGAATATGTATTATGGGGCCAGTTAACCGAGAAAGCAGATGTGTACAGCTTTGGTGTTGTGGCTATGGAAATTGTTAGTGGGAAGAGTAATGGAAAACAGAAGGGAAGTGCTGATCATGTCTCGCTTATCAATTGGGTAACCATGGAGCTTTTCTTTCTCATTAGCACACTAGGTTTGCAATTTATAAAGTTTAGTGAAACCTGATTTTACATCAAATCTTAGGGTCTGGCACTGCAACAAAAAGGGGACATATTGGAGATCGTTGATCCAATGCTGGAAGGTGAGTTCAATAGCAAAGAAGCCATAATGATGATCAACATTGCTCTTGTTTGCACAAACTCGTCTCCTTCATTGAGACCAACAATGTCAGAGGCCGTGCAAATGCTTGAGGGAAAAATGGAAATAACACAGGTTATGTCAGATCCTGATTCATATGAACAGAACTGGACCTCAAAGCTGAAGGACATTGATACACATGGTAGCTCAAGCATGTCTGGTGTGACCAATCAAACGACAACGACAATAAGATCCTCTGTTTCTGGCAGTGATTTATACCCATTATACCCAGAATCCGTGATCATAAACTCCACAGTAGAAGTTCCTCCCTTGCCACTGTAATAGAAAAAGCTGTGAACATCGGCTTTGCCCTTATGATAAGCTTGTGATTTGTACTTGCTGAAATAAACTATCTTTCTTCTCACTTTTGTTGATTTAACTGTATGAAATTGACTCGGGTGTCATCTAATGGATATATGGAAGTATAACTCAATCATCATCTAACTAAATTTAGAGTTTATTGTTTATATAAATGATTTAGAAACTAATGTCTTTCTGGTTGGTGTTTCAACAAAGTTCATTGCGTCTTCTTAAGACCAATTTAACATTGATTAGTCTTTCTTCTTCTATAAAAAATGTTTATGATATTCGCTTGAAATAAATTTCATAGGTAGAAATTATCAATTTAAGTCCATTGCTCACAAAAAGTCTCAGCTCTTGCTTCTGTTATCGATTGAAACATCTAAATAAAATCAAAGCTCAATTTTTTTTCAGTTTCTAAATTATTTCACTTAGGCCATCCTCTGAATCTGCTTATGATTTGTAATTACAACAACAACTTAAGTTCTTAACTATTTCTTTGCCTTTATTGTCTTGCATTTACTTAGAAAAGTAGAGCCTTTTGCGTTATAATTTTCCATTTAAACGAGTGGGGTCTATATACGGATATGCGTCATATGACTGTCTTTTTTATTTTTTATTTGATTTTCTTTTCTTAATGATTGGGGCATTATGGTTTTTCTTTTTTACTCTTTCTTACTTGCATTTCATCTCCTTTTTTTTCTTTTGTCAACACCGAACTATAACTAACTGGCCCATTAGCCAAGTTCCTACATAATGTAGACAGTAGAACTCGATCTCTGCAGTTAGAGGTGTCAAACGGGCCACATGCCCGCGGGCTTCACCCATCCCGGTTCGTGGTGGGGCGGGTCTGAACATATACTTTTAACCCGTTTAAAAAGCGGACCTTGCGGATAAACCCGTTATAGATTGCGGGTCTCGAAAAAAAATTTCCATGGATTTGCGGGTTAACCTGCTGATTATGCATTATTTAAAAAATAATAGTACATAGTTGATGGTTTATTAAAACTTTAGGTTCTCATAGTTATTACATGGTTTTTGATTTTTGATTATTAATGTTCTCAAAACTCTATTTTAAAGCCAATCAAAACATTTATTAAAAAAAAATTCCGAAACAAATAGAAATCAAGATTTTTTTTAGTTGGAATAGGAAATCAAAATTTTGTATATTGTTAATCACAATACAAATATTATATTTGAAATTTGTCAATAATTTTTTTTAATCTAATATAGCAATTTTATGGAAAATTATATTCTATAAGATTTTTTTTCAATTTTTTATCATTTTATATATTTTTGTAACAAATTCAATTGTTATTTTTTTAATAAAAACAGCAAAGTTTTTCATATATATTTAATGTTAATATGTATTAGACTATTACATGTGTATTTTTTTCTATGAAATTTTATAAGTTTTTATTTTTAGTTATTTAAGTTTGATATCATTATTATAAATATTTTCTAAACAAATGAATTCAAAATTGAAATATTAAAAATGAAGTCCGCGGGCCACCTCACTTGTCCGCTAAATTTAGCGGGGCGAGTTTGGACATTGTTTTATGAACCGCGATCCTAGCGGGCTAGCGAGTTACGGTCACAAGAAAAAAAACTGTCCATCCTGGACAACCCAGATAGACGCGGGCCAATCTGTTGGACACATCTACCTGCATTTCATCTCTTGTCGGTGTTTATAAAGTTATTTTGTTTAATATATATGAATTCACTTCTTATTAAGTAGCAAAAGTTTTTTTAAATTTAGTTCTCTCTTCTAGTAAAAGACCACAATACAGCTATTTTAAAAATACAGTAAACTTTACTCTCCACTTGGTGGTAAGTTTTAATCTATATATTACTATGGTTGACAAAAAAAAAAAAATGAGCTTTTAAGAGTAACCAATCAAACATAGAATGGGACAAGAAATATTAAAATCAACATTAATTATGTTCAGTCACATGCATCTACCTTTTTAGTCACCAAAAGACCCAAGAACACGCTCAAAAAAAAAAAATTCTCTGTATTATATAATTATTGAATTCTTTTTTTATTGATATATAGCATTGTGATCTACCAAACATACACAGACTCACTAAATAAATTATTGTATATGTCAATGGTCGTTTCAAGTTTGTTGACTTTCTTCACCATCCTCGCAACTCTGAGAACATCAGCAGCTTCATCATCTCTTCATCCAGATGAATGTATGAGAAGAATCTCCATTTTACTAAAAACTTCATAACAATTCACCTGCACATACTTATATTTTGTTCAAAATCTATGCAGTAAAAGCACTTGGAGAGATAGCTACTATACTTGGTATCAAGAGATTTAACCTAAGTGATGGAGATCCTTGCAGATTAGGAAAACTAAACATCATAGAAGAACCTGATGTTGTTACGAGTTCCGCCAAGAGTAACAGCATTGTTTGTAATTGTAGTTTTAACGACAACTCTAAGACTTGTCACATTACCGCCATGTGAGTGGATTCATTACTTGTTTTCTCTTCTTCAGAACACTATTTTTCTCTCAATTTCATTTTTCTCCTTATTTGGCAATTACAGAAGTCTCAAGGCCCTTAGTCTTCCTGGGAAACTTCCACCCGAATTGGCCAAGCTTCGATATCTCCAAACCATGTAAAAAAATTTATAGTAAGCTCGTCCATTAATTTGGGACAGTTTTCAGATACAATATGTATATGTTCCACGGAAAAAAAACTCAACTAAGTACGTTTATGCTCCACTTTGCAGAGACTTGTGCCTAAATTATCTCTCTGGCACAATCCCATTGGAATGGGTTTCACTGACATACCTCACATCCATGTAAGAACTCTCATTGCCAAAAAAACAGACCATATATCTTTGTTTCTTCATGGTTTGTGAGTCACTTTTGAATTTTTTTGCAGCTCTGTCTGCGCGAATCGTTTGTCTGGGAAGTTACCATCTGAATTGCAAAACTTCAAAAATCTGACATACTTGTACGTCTCAACATAAGGTGTGTCTGCCTTAGACTTTTGGCTATATATACCTAATGTGATGAAATTTTCAGATCGGTTGAAGCAAACAAGTTCTCTGGGACCATTCCGAATGAGCTTGGTAACTTGACCAGCTTAATCAAATTGTAAGACTTCTCTGCATCTAAACCATTGTTTAGAACTGCAAGAATCTTTGGTTACATGGAAAGATACATCAAACAGTTATGAATTGTTATGAAACTGGGTTTTGCAGGCATCTTGCTTCTAATCAGTTCACAGGAAGCCTGCCTAGCACTCTCACTAAACTAGTAAACCTTAATGACTTGTAAGTTGTTGCTATATGTGGAGTATTATAACCTTTACGAATAGAAAGTTGAAAACTTTGTTCTTTATAGGATGCATAATTGTTTTACAATTTCTCTGAACTAGTTTCTTCACATTTTTGCAGTAGGGTCAGTGACAATAACTTAAAAGGAATCATCCCAGGATTTATTGGCAACTGGTCTGGGCTTCAACGGCTGTAAGCTTGTCCTGCATTGCTAATTTTGATTTCTCTTATTGTTTTGGTTTATGTACCGTCTACTAACCTATGATGGTTATGATTAACAGAGATCTATACGCTAGTGGACTTAAAGGACCTATTCCTGATGCAGTCGCCAACCTAAAACACCTTACTGAACTGTAATTTATTAGCTTTAATATATTAGCAAAAGTAAATTTGAAATGAGACTGATGATTTTTACGTGTTGTATTTATGCACAGGAGTATTAGTGATATGACTGGTATATGTTGAAGATTAACCGAAGCTTCTTCACCTTGGAGAAATCGGTTACTTATTTGTAAAGTGAAGAGGTGTGATCATTGTACGAAGGTGTTTGTTCGTATAAAGTTATGTCCGTATAATAGGTTGTGTATTTTCATTTGGTTTGTAATCATACTCTTTCATGAAGAGATGTGTTTGTTAAGTCACCACATTTTATATACTTTGTAAAACGATTTGTTCTATACATCAATAAGAATTCCTTTTGTTTTTTATCACCTTTCTCATACGATCAACATGGTATCAGAGCTTGACGATCAATAAGAGGATTGAAGACTGATTCATAAGTACGAGAAGAACAACAAGTGACAAAAAGACACAAGAAAGGTTTTTGCATTCATCCACAAGTCGAGTGATGATGCAAGGCTCCTCTCATCAAATCATTCCTATCTTCGATGGAGATAAGTATGATTTTTGGAGCGTGAAGATGTCGACCATTCTGAAGACTAGGAAGTTATGGTCGGTTGTAGAACAAGGTATACCCGAGAATAGTGTGGAAGCGGAAGAAACTGCCGAGGCTTCATTGGCACGAACGAAGCGTGAAGAAGAAGCGGTGTTGAATGACCTCACGGCATTACAACTCCTTCAAACGGCGGTTACTGAGAGGATCTTCTCTCGCATAGCCTCTGCAACAACTTCTAAGGAGGCTTGGAATGTATTGAGAGATGAGTATCAAGGATCTCCACAAGTTCGGATAGTGAAACTTCAAGCGATTAGAAGAGAATTCGAAAATTTGAAAATGCAAGATCATGAGACCTTGAAGACATTTATTGATAAGTTAATTGATATGGAAAATCAATTGACCTATCATGGAGAAAAGAAAAGTAACTATCAACTCATTCAAAAGATACTCATATCTTTACCATCAAAGTATGATAGTGTGGTGAGTGTTTTGGAACAAACACGAGACCTCACTTTGATGACAATGACTGAGTTGTTTGGAATCTTAAAGGCTCATGAGGCAAGAGCAATGGCACGAGATGAAAGCCAAAGTGAAGGAGCGTTTAATGCTCATGCCAAGAAGAAGAGTACCGGCTTCAAGCAAAGTGATTTTAAAGATCGAAGTGAAGACACTAAGAGCAAGCATTGGTGCAACTATTGTAAAAAGAGTAACCACACAGAAGAAAAATGTTTCAAAAAACAAAAAGACAATGGTCAAAGGAATAACAATCACAAAGCATGTTTCAAATGTGGAAAGAATGGACATTTTGCGAGCACATGTCGTTCTAAGTCAAAAGAGAAAGCACATTTGATTCAAGAAGAAGTCGAAGACACTTGTGATGAGCACATGTTGTTTACTGCCGCTGAAGAAGGTCAATCAAGTATTAAGAAGGATGTTTGGCTCATTGATAGTGGCTGCACTAATCATATGACAAACAAGGAGAAATACTTTGCAAGAATTGACAAGAGTATCACGGTTCCAATCCGTGTTGGAAATGGAGAGATCGTGATGACAAGGGGCAAAGGAGACATCACGGTAGTGACAAATATTGGGAAGAGAGTTATCAAGGATGTGTTTTTGGTACCCGAATTGGAGAAAAATCTCCTTAGTGTTCCACAGATGATCACATGTGGCTATCGGGTTACTTTCGAAAGTGGAACTTGTGAAATACAAGACAAAAGAGACAAGAAGATAATGAGTATTCCAATGACTCATAAAAGTTTCAAAATCTTGTGGAGTCCAGTAGAGGATGAAGCAATGATGGCAAGAGAACAAAGAGAAGAGACATGGCATAGGAGATTTGGCCATATAAGTAACAAACGCTTACAAGAAGTTCAAGATAAGGATATGGTTCTCGGATTACCAAAGTTCAAAATGACAAATGAAGTTTGTGGGGCGTGTAACATCGGAAAACAATCAAGGAAAAGCTTTCCAAGGATCTCACAAACAAAGACAAAAGAAAAACTTGAACTAGTACACACCGATGCGTGCGGACCTATGAGGAACGAATCATTGGATGGAAGTAAGTATTTTCTCTTATTTCTCGATGATTATACTCATATGTCATGGGTTTACTTTCTCAAGCAAAAGTCAGAGGCGTTTATGATGTTCAAGAAGTTCAAAATGATGGTGGAAAAACAATCTCAATGTGTTATCAAAACATTGAGATCCGATGGAGGAGGAGAATATGTCTCACGGGACTTCGATCAATTCTGTGAAGTGGAAGGCATTGTGAGACAAGTGACACTCCCTTACTCTCCTCAACAGAACGGTAAAGCAGAGAGAATGAATAGATCTCTTGTAGAAATGACAAGAACAATGATTATCGAACAATCATTGCCACAAAGATTTTGGGCCGAAGGTATATACACATCATCGTATATACAAAATCGATTACCCACAAAAGGTATTGATTGTGAAGAGACTCCAATTGAAAGATGGAATGGACACAAACCTAATGTGTCTCACATGAGGACTTTTGGTTGCATATGCTACATTCACATAGCCGATGAGAAAAGGAAGAAGTTGGATGCAAAATCAAAGAAAGGAATTTTTGTTGGCTATAGTAGTAAGTCAAAGGGCTACAGGGTCTATGTACTGGAGGATCAACACATTCAAGTGTCAAGGGATGTCGTGTTTGATGAAAAAAAATGTTGGGATTGGAAGAAAAATCAAGAGATGCGAAGGGAAATTGTCTTACCTGTTGAAGAAGGCAACGGTTCTAAGGAAACAAGAGAAAGTCATAATGATCATGGAATCATTGACAATGATCCTATTCAAACAAATAACGACAATGAAGACACAAGAGATGATAATGATGAATTCTCGAATATGAAACCAAAAGGTTTCAAATCAATTAACGAGATCACTCAATCAACTCCAGCGGTTACTCTTGAGGAAATCGCACAAGCCATCGAATCATGTTTCTTGGTGAACGAAGAACCGAGATGTTATGAAGAGGCGCATGATGAGAAGTGTTGGAGAGACGCCATGGATGAAGAAATATCGATGATAGAGAAGAATAAAACATGGAGATTGGTTGATAAACCTAAAGGGAAGAACGTGATAAGCACGAAATGGATCTACAAATTGAAAACCGATTCAAATGGAGTTCCGATCAAACACAAGGCTCGGTTGGTGGCTAGAGGCTTCACTCAAGAGTTTGGAACGGATTATTCAGAGACATTTGCACCAGTCTCAAGGTATGATTCAATTCGATGTTTACTTGCATACGCATCTCAAAGGAATTGGAAACTATACCAAATGGACGTCAAGTCGGCGTTCTTAAATGGTGACCTCAACGAAGAGATTTACATCTCTCAACCAGATGGATACGTGGTGCAAGGACAGGAGGAGAAGGTCCTTAGATTGTACAAGGCACTCTATGGTTTGAAGCAAGCCCCAAGGGCTTGGTATGGAAGAATTGATGGATACTTTATTCAAAATGGGTTTACAAGAAGCACAAGTGATGCGGCTCTCTATGTTTTGAATAGAAAGGATGATGTTTTGATTATCAGTCTCTATGTAGACGACATCATCATGACTGGAAACAATGGAGAATTGATTGAGATGTTCAAAACAAGTATGAAGAATGAGTTCGAGATGACCGATCTCGGTTTGCTTAGTTACTTTCTCGGATTGGAGTTGTTTCAAGATGAATCCGGGTTGTTTCTCTCACAAGCCAAGTATGCAAACAAGTTGATTGATAAGTTTGGAATGAGGTTTAGCAAAAGTGTAAGCACACCATTGACGCCCAAGAAGCGAGTTGATGATGAGGAGAAGTTCTTCGAAAATTCAACTAAATATCGAAGCATAGTTGGAGGTTTACTCTACTTGTGTGCATCTAGACCTGACATTATGTTTGCAAGTTCTTACCTCTCACGTTACATGTCAGCCCCAAAAGAAAGGCACTACCAAGAAGCAAAGCGTGTACTAAGGTACGTTAAAGGAACTTTTGATTTTGGTATTAAGTTTGTCAAGTGTGAAGAACCAAGACTTGTGGGATACTCGGATAGTGATTGGGGAGGATCCTTAGAGGATAAAAGAAGCACTACGGGTTACGTATTCAGTCTAGGATCAAACACATTCTGTTGGCAATCATGTAAGCAACAAACCGTTGCTCAATCAACGGCCGAAGCTGAATATATGGCCGTATGTGCTGCAGCAAATCAAACGGTTTGGCTGAGAAGATTACTAAGTGAGTTTGGAATGGAGATAGATGAGAGTACTCCTATCTATTGTGACAACAAGTCAGCAATAGCTATAGGAAAGAATCCTGTTCAACATAAGAGAACAAAACATATTGATATCAAATATCATTATGTCCGAGAAGTAATAGAGAAGGGATTGATAAACTTGGAATATTGCAAAGGAGAAGAACAAGTAGCTGATGCACTTACGAAGACCTTAAGTTTGGGAAGGTTCGAAGAATTAAGGGAAAGACTTGGAGTCAAAAGAAGATTCGGTTAAAGGAGGAGTGTTGAAGATTAACCGAAGCTTCTTCACCTTGGAGAAATCGGTTACTTATTTGTAAAGTGAAGAGGTGTGATCATTGTACGAAGGTGTTTGTTCGTATAAAGTTATGTCCGTATAATAGGTTGTGTATTTTCATTTGGTTTGTAATCATACTCTTTCATGAAGAGATGTGTTTGTTAAGTCACCACATTTTATATACTTTGTAAAACGATTTGTTCTATACATCAATAAGAATTCCTTTTGTTTTTTATCACCTTTCTCATACGATCAACAGTATAGACCAATTTCCAAATATATCCAGCAACGTCATTTATAGACTGTAAGTATTAATTTCCTATAAATATTGCTGTTTCTTGTAAGTTTGTCTGAGATGATCAAACAAAAAGGCTCTATATACCTGTTCCAGGATTTTGAGGAATGTGAGTTTGTCTGGTCCAATTCCTTCTTACATCTGGACTAAGCCAGTCTTAAAATATCTGTAAGTTGCTTTGTAAGTTTTGAAATGACCATAACTAGCTTCTTTAGTGTCTATGTTCCACATATACCTACTGAAGTGTTTGCATATGACTGACTACATGTTGCTTGCTGCAGTGATTTATCGTTTAACAAGTTGACTGGTGGAGTTCAAGGAGATCCACCAAAATATACGTAAGCAGTACAAATTGAGATAAGAGATATTTAGAAACTACAGGCAATGGAATGATATATTGTTCCAACATTTCTTTCAGGTATTTAACTGGCAATATGCTTTCCGGAAACATTGAATCTGGTGTATACCGCAACAGCGAATCTAATATGTACATTTCAGGCCTTCCCTTGTTTGTAGGCTTGAATAAGTTTCTCGTCATGGAAACTAATCTCCTTGTCTATTGTCTATATTTGGTGAATCTTCACAGTGATCTCTCTGGAAACAATTTCTCATGGTCATCTAGCTGTCAAGAAAAGAGGTATGAACATGGAAATCTTGGTAGATAGTCTACAACCTGCACATGTTTTTAATCTATCTGTTATGACCTGCTCAGTGCTCATACTGAAGTTTTTGTTGAATCAGTGACATTAACACATACCGGAGCTCATATCTGAAGAATGATTTGTAAGCAAAAGAGCTGACTATATTTAGTATCTCTTTCTTGTGGCAATAAAAATGGTTTGAATGTTTGTGCTATCGTCTTCTCATTCAGAAATGGGCTTCTTCCATGCGCTGCTCCAGTCAGTTGCAGGAACTGTATGTATATATTTCTTTTTATTTCTATTGTCTCTTACCTTGTTAGTTCCTTCTTGAAATTAAGAAATCAGGCACCTCTACCTTCTTGTATTGTTGTTGATTGTAGATCAGCGATCACTACATATCAATTGTGGTGGAGAAAATGTAACTGTAACATACTTCTTTAGTAAAACCACTTATCAAGCTGATAACGTCAGTCAAACCAAAGCTGCTACAAATCTTCACTTTGGAAACTGGGGAATCAGTAACACTGGTGACTTTACTGATGATAATAATGATAATGATATGTACACCATTTCAACTAGTTTAAAGCCATCTGGACATTCTTCTGATCTTTATAAAACCGCACGTCGCTCTCCTCTCTCTCTAGTTTATTATGCGTATTGCTTGAAAAATGGAACATACAATGTGAAACTCCATTTTATGGAGATTCAGTTTTCAGACGAAGAACTATACACTCGTCCTGGTAAACGCATATTTGATGTCTATATTCAGGTAAAGCGTCCCTATTTTTACTGAGTAATTTTGTTTGTGGAAGATTATAATTCATTTGCTTTATTTGTACTTTTCATCCCTGCTAGGGAGAATTGTTCTTGAGTGATTTTAACATCAAAGAGGAAGCTCAAGGGACTCTGAAACCTGTTGTGAAAGTAAAGAAAGGTGTTAATGTGAGCAATCATATATTACAGATTCGGTTGTATTGGGCCGGGAAAGGGACAACCCTTATCCCTGAAAGAGGAAATTATGGTCCTCTTATCTCTGCAATCTCCTTATGTCACCATAGTAAGTACCCTTAACCCTTCTCCTCTACTCAGTGACACTCTAATTTATTTGACTCTCACAAGTCTCTGCTTCAGGAACCTACTCCTTCTTGTATTATGTTTCTGTCTTTCTACACATTGACTTGTTTCACTCTCAAGTCCCAATAACTTCTAATGATAATATTCATCTTTCAAAATTTCAGGTCTGGGGTCACAATGTGGAGGTCCAAAGAAAAACCAAACTTCTTTGTTAATGATTACCTTAGTGTATATATGATTTATCATGTATAGATTGACTCTTTTGTTGTCTCATTTGCAGCGGAGAAAACTAAAGAGTACTATTCTCTAATTGTTGGGACCCCGGTTGCCTCGGTAACAATTATTCTCTTGGCTTTGGGAATATATGTTTTGAAAAGATACAAAAGAGACAAGAAAACAAGAGAAAGAGGTATCACAAAGTTGTATGAATCCATTTTGTGTATATGCTCATAGCATTTACTGATGATTTTCTCTTGGGAATATGGTTACATAGAACTGAGAACCCAGGGTCTGCAAACGGTTTGCTTTAGTTGGAGGCAATTACAAGCTGCAACAAACAATTTTGATCAAGCCAACAAACTTGGAGAAGGAGGGTTTGGAGCCGTATTCAAAGTAATATGGCTAAAACAGATTCTGCATACTGGTAGATCACCTGAGAAAAATATGGCTGCTTCTGGTTTCTGATATTAGAAAACTTGATACAGGGAGAGCTGTCAGATGGGACTATTATAGCAGTCAAGCAGCTTTCTTCCAAGTCAAGTCAAGGAAACCGCGAATTTGTGAATGAGATAGGCATGATCTCATGTCTTAATCATCCAAACCTTGTTAAGCTTTATGGGTGCTGTGTCGAGAAGAATCAGTTGCTGCTCGTGTATGAGTACATGGAAAATAACTCCCTTGCTCTTCCGCTGTTTGGTAACTTCAAGTCATTTAGCTCTTCTTTACGTTTTGAGTCTAAATTTAAGTGTACAAACATATAAAGTGGTATCATTTTTCAGGAAATAGCTCACTAAAACTGGACTGGGCAGCAAGACAAAAAATCTGTGTAGGAATTGCAAGAGGCCTTGCATTTCTTCACGAAGGATCCACTATCCGGATGGTTCATCGTGACATAAAAACCACAAATGTGCTTCTAGATGCAGACCTTAACGCAAAGATATCTGACTTTGGATTGGCTAAACTTTATGAAGAAGAGAACACACACATCAGCACCAAAATTGCAGGAACCATGTAAGTAATATTGTATAGACACAGCCATGGAATAGAAATATAATTTCTGCTACGAGTTCTGATATTTTCTTTATTTCTGTTATGCTGCAGAGGATATATGGCTCCAGAATATGCGCTTGGGGGACAACTGACAGAGAAAGCAGATGTGTACAGCTTCGGTGTTGTGGCAATGGAGATTGTTAGTGGGAAGAATAATACGAAACATAAGGAAGATCTTGACCACGTCTCGTTTAACAATTGGGTAAGTGAAGTGTATTTCTTCTATCTCTTTCACATTTGATAGTTGATTCTGTGACTTCATTTAACCATTATGTTTAATGAGACCTGTTCTTTACATTAATCTCAGGCATTGACGCTGCAACAGAGAGGGGACGTATTAGAGATCGTAGATCCGATGCTCAAAGGTAAGGTCAACAGCAAAGAAGCAGAGAGGATGATCAAAGTTGCTCTTGTTTGCACATACTCATCTCCATCCTTAAGGCCAACAATGTCAGAGGCCGTACAAATGCTGGAGGGAAAGATGGAAATACCACAAGTTCAGTCAGATTCTGCTGTTTACGGACATAACTTGAACTTCTCTAAGCTGTTCGAGAGGACGTCAGAGGCAACCTCAGTGTCTGGTTATGATCTCTACCCACATAACCCAGAATCCATCACACTAAACTCGACAATGGAGTTTTCTTCTTCGTCACTGTAATATCAAAGTTTGTGCACATTGCCTCGTCTCTTTTGAGAGGTTTGTGGAGGTTATCTTACTGTTAACTACGAAGTCATATCACGAAACGTTGTCTGAAACCTTATACTAGCAATGAATGGTTGTGAAGCAGTATCTTTCTATGAAAGTTTCTAGTGAATTTGTTGAATTAAAGTCTAGTGTTGGTTCCAAAATCTTTTGCATTGATCTTTCTCCTGATGTGGTTGGCTCGGATGGCGTTAAATGGACACGAAAGAGAAGTTGATTATTAATTAACCAAATCAACAAGTCATGCGTTACTTGCAGCATTACATATATTTGTTCTCTAACTAAAAAGCTGCTGAAATGGGTTTGGCGTTGACGGAGTTTGTGAAACTAATCAACCAAACACACAAGGGGACATGAAACATCAGCTTTTTATGAACCTTTATTTATGTTGGACCGGCCTACATATATCTCTATACAGTACCGACGACCCAATTATTATTAAGAAAAAAAAGATAAATCAGGAATATTCTTCCGTATATTTTGATAATGAAAAAAAAGAACATAATATATATATAAAAGACAAAAATACATAATATGTGATTGACATGAACATGGAGGTATTCACCAAATAATTAGACCAAAAAAACTAAAAAGATATATTACCAAAGTTCATGGACAAGTTAGATTTTTTTGCTTTTAATAGTTTTGCCTTTCACCTCTTGTTATATGGTTTTAATGTAACCAAGAACGATTGTTATTTCTTAACTTTTCTTTCATATACAACAAATATAATTGATGTATGTTTAACTAATTCTTATCATTCATTTTAATGTGTGAGATATCAAAATATTGTTCTAATTATTTGAGGTGTTTGTTCCTTTCACCAAAAAAAGAGGAAGAAGAAAAGATTGTTTCTTTCTCTCACTTTTCAAAAAGGAGGGCAAAAACTAGATTCCCCATATCTCTTTGCAAACTTAATGTCTTACTTATTTTTTTACCAAGACTTATCTGTCAAAACATTTCAATAAAAAAATTTTGAAGCTCAATTAATGTTGATAAACCTCTTCATCCACCGCTATTATGATAACTTCAATGTTGGACCCTTCAATAAAAATCTCTACCCTATAGTCAACGAAATATCAAGCATTCATGATCATAACCTCTTTGATTCTCATCAGTTCGTCATATTTTAGAACAATGTTAGATGGTATAGTCTCATATAAGGTGAGATCAAATTGGATAATTCAATGTGGTCCTTAAGCCCTTACCAAAAAAGAGAAGAAAATTATCCATTTCACCAATCAAACCACCGACACACTATAGTATTACTTATGTTTAGCAATAAGATCTATAAAACATCCAAATAATATTCATAAATCTCCATTGTCGGTTTCACATAACTTCTAACATTTGGTCAGAGATGAATCGCTACTCCATAATAGCCGACGACCTTAAGAAGACCTTAATATACACAATATATATATATATATATATATATAAAAGAGCCTTTTTTTAATAGAGATACTGTGACAAACCAAACAATACTCATACAATCGATGATGCGGACCGATTTCTCAACTCTTCTTTTGTTTTTCACCATCATCACGAGCTTCTTCATGACAACATCTACTTCACAAGCTCTACATCCAGATGAATGTATATAAAATCCCAAGATTAAATCTTCCAATATCAAAGGTCAACATATTCATATTTGTTTCATATATATAACTGATCATTTCTGCAGTGAAAGCGCTTAAGGAGATAGCCACTACACTTGGGATAAAGACAATGAACCTAAGTGATGAAGATCCATGCGGTTTAGAAACTCTAACGATCATAAACGAAGTTGATTTTGTCAGGAATCTGGAGACGAACAACACCATTCGTTGTGATTGTAGCTTCAACAATAACATGACTTGTCATATTACAGACTTGTGAGTCTTCTTCTTCTTCTTCTTCTTCTTCTTCTTCTTCTTCTTCTTCTTCTTCTTCTTCTTCTTCTTCTTCTTCTTCTTCTTCTTCTTCTTCTTCTTCTTCTTCTTCTTCTTCTTCTTCTTCTTCTTCTTCTTCTTCTTCTTCTTCTTCTTCTTCTTCTTCTTCTTCTTCTTCTTCTTCTTCTTCTTCTTCTTCTTCTTCTTCTTCTTCTTCTTCTTCTTCTTCTTCTTCTTCTTCTTCTTCTTCTTCTTCTTCTTCTTCTTTACTAATTTATCATTAATTTGAACAAAATTCAGTATTCTCAAGAATTTTACTCTTTCCGGGAAAGTTCCACCTGAGTTGGCTAAGCTTCGACATCTCCGGTCAATGTAAATTCTATTACGCAGAATATACATAACAAATCCCTCATTATTCTAATGTAAAGAGTAGGTTTGACCGTTTGGTCTTCTTTGCAGCGCATTACAGCAAAATTACCTTTCGGGCACAATCCCCATGGAATGGGCTTCATTGCCAAACCTCACTTTAGTGTTAGCCTTCTTTGCCTCCTCCTTCTATTTCAGTCATTCATCTTCATGATTTGTGAGTAACTCTTACTTTTCTCGCAGCTCGGTGTCTATGAATCTGTTGTCTGGGAATTTACCAGCTGGGTTACAAAACTTTAAGAATCTAAAAGGCTTGTACTGTCTATTCTCCATCTCTGGTTATATATACTTGAAGTTTCTTTTGATTAACCCTAATGTTTCAGTAGTGTGATCAAAATTATAGAGGGGTTGAGGGCAACCAGTTCTCTGGTCCTATTCCTGATGAGCTTGGTAACTTGACCAACCTAGAAATATTGTAAGACGATCTGTGGCTTTGAACTCATCTTACATGCAATCAGTTTTGATCATTTGTTTCCTTATATAAATGTGTTTTGCAGGTTTCTTTCTTCCAATCAATTTACAGGAAGACTTCCTAGCACTCTTGCTAGACTAGTAAACCTTAAGGAATTGTAAGTTGTTTCTGTAGTTGGAAATACAAATTTTGTGAAGTTCTATGGAAAGGGACACAGTTTGCTCAAAGCTTTGTATAGTTTGGCTGAATGATCTGACACTTTCAAAACACTTAAGTTTGTGGAATTACAGTTGAAGATTTCTCTAAGTAGTTGTTCGTTTACATATTGCAGTTGGATATGTGATAATAACTTTACTGGAATCATCCCAGAATATATTGGCAACTGGTCTCAGCTTCAGAAGCTGTTAGTTAATCTGTCCTTCATCAGTATTGATAATTTCTCTTTGTAGTTAATTTATTTGTACCATCTAACTTCTGTTGGTTCTGATCAACAGACATCTTTACGCAAGTGGACTTACAGGACCTATCCCTGATGCAGTGGCACGCCTAGATAGCCTTACTGAACTGTAATCAACTAATTTTAATAGATTAGCCAAAGAGCCATTGAAATGAGATGATTGATTTCTTAAACATTGTATTGTATATTCATATGCAGGACTATTTGTGATACAACTGGAATAAACTCCTTTCCAAATATTACAAGCAAAGACATCTTAACACTGTAATGATTTCTCACTGAAGTTTATTGTTTCTCCTCTTGATTTTATCTGGGAAAATATGAAAATTAATATATTCATTCCTGTTCCAGGATATTGAGGAATGTGAGTTTGTCTGGTTCAATTCCTCCTTACATTTGGAATAAGCCAACACTAAAGACACTGTAAGTTCTTTTTGTTGACATGTGAAAAGACTTTGTCAGAAAATGAGAATTATTTAAATTTACCAGAAGATATCTATTATATGTGCTGTAGTGATTTATCCTTTAACAAGTTGATTGGAGAAGTTAAAGGAGTACAGAATCTACCATTATACACGTAAGTAGTACAAACTGAGAGATATTAGATTGTTTGAACATGGAAATTGCAGAGAATCACAATGCGATGATATGTTGTTTCAGCTATTTAACTGGCAATATGCTTTCTGGAAACATTGAATCTGATGTAAACCGCAACAGCAAATCAAATATGTAGGTTTCAGGCCTTCCATTGTTTGTAGGCTTGATAAGTTTCTCTTCATGTAGACTAATAATCTTCTTGTCGATCGGTTTTCTATATTTGATGAATCTTCACAGTGATCTCTCTGGCAACAGTTTCTCATGGTCATCTAGCTGCAGAGAAAAGAGGTATGAACATAATTTCTTGGTAGATAGGATACAACTTGGTCATGTCTTCCATGAATCATTTATAACCTACTCATATTAAAAAATTTGTTGAATCAGCAACATTAACACATACAGGAGCTCATATTTGAAGAACAATTTGTAAGAACAAGAGCTCCATCATATTTGGTATCTCATTCTATTGAATAAAAGTGGTTTGGATGTTTGTGTCTAAATACTCTGATCGCCTTTTCATACAGAACTGGTCTTCTCCCATGCGCTGGTCCAATCAACTGCAGAAAATGTATGTAGATACTGACTTGCATTAACTTATCTCTGACATTCATATAGATGATGATAATCGTTGTTGATTGTAGATCAGCGATCACTACATATCAATTGTGGTGGAGAAAATGTAATTATTAAAAACACCTTTGGAAAAACCACTTATCAAGCTGATAACAGTGTAACGAATGCCGCAACAAATTGGCACTTAGAAAACTGGGGATTCAGTAACACAGGCCACTTTACCGATGATGGTGGCGATCATGATACATACGTCATTTCAACTAATTTAAAACTATCTGTAGATTCTTCTGATCTTTATAAGACCGCGCGTCGCTCTCCTCTCTCTTTAGTTTATTATGCATATTGCTTGGAAAATGGAACATACAATGTGAAACTCCATTTTATGGAGATTCAGTTTGCAGACGAGGAACCATATAGTCGTCTTGGTAGGCGCATATTTGATGTCTATGTTCAGGTGGAGCATCACTATTTCCTTAGTAAAGCTCTCTTTAATCATCCTTGAAAATAAGTTGCATGGAAGGTTGAAATTTATTAACTTTTCCTCCCCTTGTAGGGAGTCTTGATTTTCAAGGATTTCAACATCAAAGAGGAGGCGAATCAGACTCTTAAGCCTGTTGTCAAAGAAGTGAATGTTAATGTGACCAATCATATGTTAGAGATTCGGTTGTATTGGGCTGGGAAAGGGACAACTGCCGTTCCAAACAGAGGATATTATGGTCCTCTGATCTCTGCAATCTCTATATGTCACCACAGTAAGTACCCTTCTCTCTCTATCAAATTGTTCCTTTCTTTGTGCTTCCCTTTGATCTAATGACACTCGTTCCTGCCATCTAATCATAATATTCATCTTTGAATATTACAGGTCAGGAGCCACGATGTGGAGGTCTATATACAAAATTACTTTGCTAAAGATATCTATTTGTAGCTTAGTGTATAAATTATGTATCTTGTTTACATATTTACACTTTTACTGTCTCGTTTGCAGCGGAGGAGATAAAGCATCACATTAGTTATCCAATAATTTCTGTCGTAGTGGGTACTTTGGTAACAGTTATTCTCTTTTCTTTGGGATTCTATGCTCAGAAAAGATGCAGAAGAGACAAAAACATTAAAGAGAGAGGTGTCAGAGTTCACAGAGTATATGAATCCATTCCTCATATATATGCTCATAGTATGTACTAATGATTTTCTCTTGGGAATCTGATCGGTCGTATACATAGAACTGAGAGCTGAGGGTCTGCAAACGGCTTGCTTCACTTGGAGGCAACTGCAAGCTGCAACAAACAATTTTAATGAAGCCAACAAGCTTGGAGAAGGAGGGTTTGGAGCCGTATTCAAAGTAACGCTAAAACAGATTCTTCGAAGACGTAGATTATCTGAGAAATATGGCTGCTTCTGGTTTCTGATATGAGAAAACTTGATGCAGGGAGAGCTGTCAGATGGGACTATTATAGCAGTCAAGCAGCTTTCTTCCAAGTCAAGGCAAGGAAACCGTGAATTTGTGAATGAGATAGGCATGATCTCAGGTCTGGATCATCCAAACCTTGTGAAGCTTTATGGATGCTGTGTCGAGAAGAATCAATTGCTGTTAGTGTATGAGTACATGGAAAACAACTCCCTTGCTCTTGTGCTGTCCGGTAATAAAAAGTCATTCTGCTTTTCTTTACGTCTTGAGTCTTATACAAGTGTAGTACTTGAAACTGAAATCATTTGTCGATGGTTTATACTTATTGCAGGAAATAATTCCCTGAAATTAGACTGGACAGCTAGACAAAATATCTGTGTTGGAATCGCAAGAGGGCTTGAATTCCTCCACGAAGGATCAGCAATCAGGATGGTTCATCGTGACATAAAAACCTCAAATGTGCTTCTAGACGCCAATCTTAATGCAAAGATATCTGACTTTGGATTGGCTAGGATCCATGAAGAAGAACGTACTCACATTAGCACCAAAGTTGCAGGAACCATGTAAGTGTAGATTATATAATAAAACCGCAGCATGATAGAAAGAAAATTGCTCAATCTTGGTTTCTCTTATAATGCAGGGGATATATGGCTCCAGAATATGTATTATGGGGCCAGTTAACCGAGAAAGCAGATGTGTACAGCTTTGGTGTTGTGGCTATGGAAATTGTTAGTGGGAAGAGTAATGGAAAACAGAAGGGAAGTGCTGATCATGTCTCGCTTATCAATTGGGTAACCATGGAGCTTTTCTTTCTCATTAGCACACTAGGTTTGCAATTTATAAAGTTTAGTGAAACCTGATTTTACATCAAATCTTAGGGTCTGGCACTGCAACAAAAAGGGGACATATTGGAGATCGTTGATCCAATGCTGGAAGGTGAGTTCAATAGCAAAGAAGCCATAATGATGATCAACATTGCTCTTGTTTGCACAAACTCGTCTCCTTCATTGAGACCAACAATGTCAGAGGCCGTGCAAATGCTTGAGGGAAAAATGGAAATAACACAGGTTATGTCAGATCCTGATTCATATGAACAGAACTGGACCTCAAAGCTGAAGGACATTGATACACATGGTAGCTCAAGCATGTCTGGTGTGACCAATCAAACGACAACGACAATAAGATCCTCTGTTTCTGGCAGTGATTTATACCCATTATACCCAGAATCCGTGATCATAAACTCCACAGTAGAAGTTCCTCCCTTGCCACTGTAATAGAAAAAGCTGTGAACATCGGCTTTGCCCTTATGATAAGCTTGTGATTTGTACTTGCTGAAATAAACTATCTTTCTTCTCACTTTTGTTGATTTAACTGTATGAAATTGACTCGGGTGTCATCTAATGGATATATGGAAGTATAACTCAATCATCATCTAACTAAATTTAGAGTTTATTGTTTATATAAATGATTTAGAAACTAATGTCTTTCTGGTTGGTGTTTCAACAAAGTTCATTGCGTCTTCTTAAGACCAATTTAACATTGATTAGTCTTTCTTCTTCTATAAAAAATGTTTATGATATTCGCTTGAAATAAATTTCATAGGTAGAAATTATCAATTTAAGTCCATTGCTCACAAAAAGTCTCAGCTCTTGCTTCTGTTATCGATTGAAACATCTAAATAAAATCAAAGCTCAATTTTTTTTCAGTTTCTAAATTATTTCACTTAGGCCATCCTCTGAATCTGCTTATGATTTGTAATTACAACAACAACTTAAGTTCTTAACTATTTCTTTGCCTTTATTGTCTTGCATTTACTTAGAAAAGTAGAGCCTTTTGCGTTATAATTTTCCATTTAAACGAGTGGGGTCTATATACGGATATGCGTCATATGACTGTCTTTTTTATTTTTTATTTGATTTTCTTTTCTTAATGATTGGGGCATTATGGTTTTTCTTTTTTACTCTTTCTTACTTGCATTTCATCTCCTTTTTTTTCTTTTGTCAACACCGAACTATAACTAACTGGCCCATTAGCCAAGTTCCTACATAATGTAGACAGTAGAACTCGATCTCTGCAGTTAGAGGTGTCAAACGGGCCACATGCCCGCGGGCTTCACCCATCCCGGTTCGTGGTGGGGCGGGTCTGAACATATACTTTTAACCCGTTTAAAAAGCGGACCTTGCGGATAAACCCGTTATAGATTGCGGGTCTCGAAAAAAAATTTCCATGGATTTGCGGGTTAACCTGCTGATTATGCATTATTTAAAAAATAATAGTACATAGTTGATGGTTTATTAAAACTTTAGGTTCTCATAGTTATTACATGGTTTTTGATTTTTGATTATTAATGTTCTCAAAACTCTATTTTAAAGCCAATCAAAACATTTATTAAAAAAAAATTCCGAAACAAATAGAAATCAAGATTTTTTTTAGTTGGAATAGGAAATCAAAATTTTGTATATTGTTAATCACAATACAAATATTATATTTGAAATTTGTCAATAATTTTTTTTAATCTAATATAGCAATTTTATGGAAAATTATATTCTATAAGATTTTTTTTCAATTTTTTATCATTTTATATATTTTTGTAACAAATTCAATTGTTATTTTTTTAATAAAAACAGCAAAGTTTTTCATATATATTTAATGTTAATATGTATTAGACTATTACATGTGTATTTTTTTCTATGAAATTTTATAAGTTTTTATTTTTAGTTATTTAAGTTTGATATCATTATTATAAATATTTTCTAAACAAATGAATTCAAAATTGAAATATTAAAAATGAAGTCCGCGGGCCACCTCACTTGTCCGCTAAATTTAGCGGGGCGAGTTTGGACATTGTTTTATGAACCGCGATCCTAGCGGGCTAGCGAGTTACGGTCACAAGAAAAAAAACTGTCCATCCTGGACAACCCAGATAGACGCGGGCCAATCTGTTGGACACATCTACCTGCATTTCATCTCTTGTCGGTGTTTATAAAGTTATTTTGTTTAATATATATGAATTCACTTCTTATTAAGTAGCAAAAGTTTTTTTAAATTTAGTTCTCTCTTCTAGTAAAAGACCACAATACAGCTATTTTAAAAATACAGTAAACTTTACTCTCCACTTGGTGGTAAGTTTTAATCTATATATTACTATGGTTGACAAAAAAAAAAAAAATGAGCTTTTAAGAGTAACCAATCAAACATAGAATGGGACAAGAAATATTAAAATCAACATTAATTATGTTCAGTCACATGCATCTACCTTTTTAGTCACCAAAAGACCCAAGAACACGCTCAAAAAAAAAAAATTCTCTGTATTATATAATTATTGAATTCTTTTTTTATTGATATATAGCATTGTGATCTACCAAACATACACAGACTCACTAAATAAATTATTGTATATGTCAATGGTCGTTTCAAGTTTGTTGACTTTCTTCACCATCCTCGCAACTCTGAGAACATCAGCAGCTTCATCATCTCTTCATCCAGATGAATGTATGAGAAGAATCTCCATTTTACTAAAAACTTCATAACAATTCACCTGCACATACTTATATTTTGTTCAAAATCTATGCAGTAAAAGCACTTGGAGAGATAGCTACTATACTTGGTATCAAGAGATTTAACCTAAGTGATGGAGATCCTTGCAGATTAGGAAAACTAAACATCATAGAAGAACCTGATGTTGTTACGAGTTCCGCCAAGAGTAACAGCATTGTTTGTAATTGTAGTTTTAACGACAACTCTAAGACTTGTCACATTACCGCCATGTGAGTGGATTCATTACTTGTTTTCTCTTCTTCAGAACACTATTTTTCTCTCAATTTCATTTTTCTCCTTATTTGGCAATTACAGA
This sequence comes from Lepidium didymum, assembly GCA_963920545.1. NCBI lineage: Eukaryota > Viridiplantae > Streptophyta > Magnoliopsida > Brassicales > Brassicaceae > Lepidium > Lepidium didymum. Next base: position 19,335,218 of record OY986993.1, on the reverse strand, counting down.
AGTCTCAAGGCCCTTAGTCTTCCTGGGAAACTTCCACCCGAATTGGCCAAGCTTCGATATCTCCAAACCATGTAAAAAAATTTATAGTAAGCTCGTCCATTAATTTGGGACAGTTTTCAGATACAATATGTATATGTTCCACGGAAAAAAAACTCAACTAAGTACGTTTATGCTCCACTTTGCAGAGACTTGTGCCTAAATTATCTCTCTGGCACAATCCCATTGGAATGGGTTTCACTGACATACCTCACATCCATGTAAGAACTCTCATTGCCAAAAAAACAGACCATATATCTTTGTTTCTTCATGGTTTGTGAGTCACTTTTGAATTTTTTTGCAGCTCTGTCTGCGCGAATCGTTTGTCTGGGAAGTTACCATCTGAATTGCAAAACTTCAAAAATCTGACATACTTGTACGTCTCAACATAAGGTGTGTCTGCCTTAGACTTTTGGCTATATATACCTAATGTGATGAAATTTTCAGATCGGTTGAAGCAAACAAGTTCTCTGGGACCATTCCGAATGAGCTTGGTAACTTGACCAGCTTAATCAAATTGTAAGACTTCTCTGCATCTAAACCATTGTTTAGAACTGCAAGAATCTTTGGTTACATGGAAAGATACATCAAACAGTTATGAATTGTTATGAAACTGGGTTTTGCAGGCATCTTGCTTCTAATCAGTTCACAGGAAGCCTGCCTAGCACTCTCACTAAACTAGTAAACCTTAATGACTTGTAAGTTGTTGCTATATGTGGAGTATTATAACCTTTACGAATAGAAAGTTGAAAACTTTGTTCTTTATAGGATGCATAATTGTTTTACAATTTCTCTGAACTAGTTTCTTCACATTTTTGCAGTAGGGTCAGTGACAATAACTTAAAAGGAATCATCCCAGGATTTATTGGCAACTGGTCTGGGCTTCAACGGCTGTAAGCTTGTCCTGCATTGCTAATTTTGATTTCTCTTATTGTTTTGGTTTATGTACCGTCTACTAACCTATGATGGTTATGATTAACAGAGATCTATACGCTAGTGGACTTAAAGGACCTATTCCTGATGCAGTCGCCAACCTAAAACACCTTACTGAACTGTAATTTATTAGCTTTAATATATTAGCAAAAGTAAATTTGAAATGAGACTGATGATTTTTACGTGTTGTATTTATGCACAGGAGTATTAGTGATATGACTGGTATAGACCAATTTCCAAATATATCCAGCAACGTCATTTATAGACTGTAAGTATTAATTTCCTATAAATATTGCTGTTTCTTGTAAGTTTGTCTGAGATGATCAAACAAAAAGGCTCTATATACCTGTTCCAGGATTTTGAGGAATGTGAGTTTGTCTGGTCCAATTCCTTCTTACATCTGGACTAAGCCAGTCTTAAAATATCTGTAAGTTGCTTTGTAAGTTTTGAAATGACCATAACTAGCTTCTTTAGTGTCTATGTTCCACATATACCTACTGAAGTGTTTGCATATGACTGACTACATGTTGCTTGCTGCAGTGATTTATCGTTTAACAAGTTGACTGGTGGAGTTCAAGGAGATCCACCAAAATATACGTAAGCAGTACAAATTGAGATAAGAGATATTTAGAAACTACAGGCAATGGAATGATATATTGTTCCAACATTTCTTTCAGGTATTTAACTGGCAATATGCTTTCCGGAAACATTGAATCTGGTGTATACCGCAACAGCGAATCTAATATGTACATTTCAGGCCTTCCCTTGTTTGTAGGCTTGAATAAGTTTCTCGTCATGGAAACTAATCTCCTTGTCTATTGTCTATATTTGGTGAATCTTCACAGTGATCTCTCTGGAAACAATTTCTCATGGTCATCTAGCTGTCAAGAAAAGAGGTATGAACATGGAAATCTTGGTAGATAGTCTACAACCTGCACATGTTTTTAATCTATCTGTTATGACCTGCTCAGTGCTCATACTGAAGTTTTGTGAATCAGTGACATTAACACATACCGGAGCTCATATCTGAAGAATGATTTGTAAGCAAAAGAGCTGACTATATTTAGTATCTCTTTCTGTGGCAATAAAAATGGTTTGAATGTTTGTGCTATCGTCTTCTCATTCAGAAATGGGCTTCTCCATGCGCTGCTCAGTCAGTTGCAGGAACTGTATGTATATATTTCTTTTTATTTCTATTGTCTCTTACCTTGTTAGTTCCTTCTTGAAATTAAGAAATCAGGCACCTCTACCTTCTTGTATTATTGTTGATTGTAGATCAGCGATCACTACATATCAATTGTTGGTGGAGAAAATGTAACTGTAACATACTTCTTTAGTAAAACCACTTATCAAGCTGATAACGTCAGTCAAACCAAAGCTGCTACAAATCTTCACTTTGGAAACTGGGGAATCAGTAACACTGTGACTTTACTGATGATAATATGATAATGATATGTACACCATTTCAACTAGTTTAAAGCCATCTGGACATTCTTCTGATCTTTATAAAACCGCACGTCGCTCTCCTCTCTCTCTAGTTATTATGCGTATTGCTTGAAAAATGGAACATACAATGTGAAACTCCATTTTATGGAGATTCAGTTTTCAGACGAAGAACTATACACTCGTCCTGGTAAACGCATATTTGATGTCTATATTCAGGTAAGCGTCCCTATTTTTAACTGAGTAATTTTGTTTTGTGGAAGATTATAATTCATTTGCTTTATTTGTACTTTTCATCCCTGCTAGGGAGAATTGTTCTTGAGTGATTTTAACATCAAAGAGGAAGCTCAAGGGACTCTGAAACCTGTTGTGAAAGTAAAGAAAGGTGTTAATGTGAGCAATCATATATTACAGATTCGGTTGTATTGGGCCGGGAAAGGGACAACCCTTATCCC